>CM042838.1:169208878-169329928 GCA_023653725.1 Bungarus multicinctus
CTCCGTTGTTGTTGTGAGAGAAGATACTGGGGATAATGGAATTGATGAAAAATATAGGGTGGGATGATTGTTCACGAATAATAGATAAAGCAATCATTGATTACACTCACTGTTTTGTAATAAGCTGAAATGCAACAATGTCCAAAATCAAAATAAATTTTCACAATTTAGCGTAAATGTTGATGAGTGTAAGTGATCCTTTCAATCAGACACCACCCATCTTCATTAAACATATCCTCATTTTAAGAAATCAGATTAGATCCACAAATGTATTCAGTATTTAGTGCTTATTTGATTTGTCATCGCTTACAAGATACAGGTATAAGAATAAATATAACTTTGAATACATGAGATAGATACTTATAAGAAAAATAAAAGAAACAATAGGACAGAAAATGCCCTAAAGTCAAAATAAAAGTTTTCAATTCCAGCATACATTAGAGATTCCTTGTGCCTCATTATATTCTCTTTACAATTCAGGTCAGGCCTGAATAGAATAATGTAGCATTTGGGAAAAAAGATACAAGCCAGGAGAGCAGCTCCAGATGCCAAGATGGAGAAGATCTTCACGGCCACCATGGACTTCCCTTTAGTGCTCAGATAGGTGGGGAGGAAGGTAATCCAAACACTGCAAAAGACCAGCATGCTAAAAGTAATGAACTTGGCTTCATTAAAGCTGTCAGGCAATTTCCTAGCCAGAAAAGCCATTGTGAAACTGATGAGGGCCAAGAAAGCCAAGTAGGCAAGGACAGCATAAAACATGGAAGTTGAGCCTTCATTACATTCCAAGATGATTTCTCCTACTAAGGAGTGGAAGTCCAAGTTAGGAAATGGAGGAGAGGTTGCCAGCCAGGTGGCACAAAGAAGGGCTTGGATCAGGGGACAGACTATGACAATGGATTTGGTCAATGGTTTTCCTAATATTTTCCTTGTCTTGTTCCCTGGCTTGGTGGCCATAAAGGCCAGAACCACCATGACAGTTTTTGCCAAGACAGAGGAAACTGCAAGAGAAAAGAGGATGGCAAATGAAGTTTGTTGGAAGAGACAGGTGACCTTCCTGGGTCGACCAATGAAGAGGAAGGAGCAGAGGAAGCAGAGCAGGAGGGAGACTAGGAGGATGTAGCTGAGATCTCGGTTGTTGGCCTTGACAATTGGTGTTTCATGATGTTTAAGGAAAATCACCAGGACTCCCATTGTGATCACAGAGAAAAAAGGAGCAAGACATAATAAAGTGTATCCCAGGATCTCTTGATAGGCGAGGAAGTGGATCCTTTTGGCAATGCAGTGGTCTTTGTGCTCATTGGGGTATCCGTCTTCTGGGCAGAGGTCACAGTGAGCAGCATCTGAAATCAAGAGTCTTTGTTTAAGGATTTCAGGGGTGTCTGCTATAAACATTATCCCTCCCATCAGGGTGACATGACTGCCCCCTTTCTGCTGTGGCCAACCCACAAATGTAGTGATGGAATGAACTATATAGAGGATCAGAAAGAGCAAATCATCCATGACATTTGGTAGGTTAGTCAGAGACAAGAATCTATTAAGACCCAGCAGTTTGATCTGTTTGCTCTGGTATAAAGAGTCTCTCCAATCACTGGGCACGATAATGCCCACTGTACATTTCAGAGTGAGAGAAACTATGAAATGTGTTGTTGTTGTTGTTTTATGCTGAAACCCCCCAGAATTCTGATAGACCTATAAGCCAGGAATCTTGCTATTTTGTTTATGTATAGAATAACAGAGTTGGAAGGGACCTTGGAGGTCTTCTAGTCCATCCTCCAGCTCAGGCAGGAAATCCTACACAAATTCAGAAAAATGGTTATCCATTCTCTTCTTAAAATCCTCCAATGTTGGAACATTTACAACTTCTGGAAGCAAGTTGTTCCACTGATTAATTGTGCTAACCATCAGAAAATATCTTAGTTCTAAGTTGCTTCTCTCCTTGATTAGCTTCCCCATTGCTTCTTTTCCTCCCTTCTGGTGCTTTGGAGAATGGTTTGACTCCTTTTTTGTGGCAGATCCTGTGATATTGGAACACTGCTATCATTTCTCCCCTAGTTCTTTTTTCTCTAGACTAGACATACCCAATTCCTGCGACTGTTCTTTAATATATTTTAGCCTCCAATCCCATAATCATCTTTTTTGTTCTTCTCTGCACTCTTTCTAGAATCTCAACACCTTTTTTACATCATGGCGACCAAACCTGGATGCAGTATTCCAAATGTGGCCTTACCAAAACATGATAAAGTGGTATTAACACTTCGCGTGATCTATCCCTCTGTTTATGCAGCCTAGAACTGTGTTGGGTTTTGTGGCAGTTTCAGAACATGGCTGGTTCACAGTTAAACAGTTCTCCACTAGGACTCCGAGATCCCTCTTACAGTTACTCTATTGAGCAAGGTACCACATACATTGTACCTGTGCATTTTGTTTTTCTGTGTACCTTGTCCATTGTTTTGGGATGAAAGAATCACAAAATGAGAGAGAAAAGGACATGCCACTGTATATTGAGTATTGTAAGGGAGAAAGGTCTCTTTTCCTGTTCAAAAGTGATTTACCACAAAATTGATTAGAGGAGGGAGAAAGGAAAGAAAGTTGCAGAGACAAGACAACAGAACTATGAATACTTTGAAGCATGTCAATCCTATCAAACATTAATTAACATGAAAACATATTAATATCTGTTGAATGGTGTGCTTGATCATGGAAGACCTTATCTGAAGTGTGATCTACCTATCTGATTAGAAATGGTCCCTTCTGGACAAGGGGCACATTGGTAGCAGCAAACCTGCTTGCCCTCTGGAACTCTTCTCCTCTCTCCTGCCTGGCACCTCTTCTTGCCACACCTGGCAAAGGGAACCTTCTAAAAGAAAAAAAAGAGAAATGTTTGAGATGGCCTAAGCAATTAACATGCTTCATTTTTGATTTCCACATTTCCTTTTCCATGTTCAGAAGCTCTTCGAAATAAATGGTTCACCATGGTCTATGTGAAACCAGGAACATCTCCTGAGGGATTCAGTCCAGTAGCATTCCTGACCCTTCACTGGGTAATGGAGATGGGAACTGGAAGCTCAATCTTGAGAGAATGTGGGGGAAGGAAGCACTGAACTTTGTTTAAACAAAAGATTCATGAGGATCCAACTGAACAGAAATGGTCCTGGCTTCCAAACACGACAATCCCTCTGTAGTTAAATCAATGTTCCTTTTTTTGAAGTGCCAGCAACTCTGACAAAATGTCTCTCCATCTCTCTCACACAGCAGGCTAACAAGTCTGTCCTGCAGGGACATGAATAGTTGTCTGTTCATCTCCCCCCCACCCCCCGCCTTTCATCCCCAGAACTAAGGTAGGGCTTCGCTTGCAGCGGTGGCTCTTCCATCCCAAGGATCACCCCACAGATTTCCACTGCTCTCCTCTCCTCTGCCTTCTGTGCAACAGGTACTGGACCCAGCTGTTGCTCCTCTTCCTGCTCAGCCACCTGGGGGCTGTTGACTTTCCATCTGAGGGCTGACGGATGGCCCAGGCTTCACCTTTTTCACTATGTCTGACAGCTCTATTCCCTCTACCCATTAGGAGCTCTTGGATTGCCTTGATGCTGGCTCTGACTCCAATGCTGCCTTCTCATCTGATGTGGCTGCTAGGGGGCCCAGCAACTGGCAGGCCAGAACAGCCCCATGGAAATTGTTCTTGTCTCCTCCAATTGTTTCCTGGGTTTCAAGCAGAAGTTCTTTCCTATCCTGAATCTTTGTAGACCTGCCACATAGATATCTCAATTGTGTTACATGCAAAGAAGGATTTTCGTTAAATATCTGCACGTTTTGCCATTCAATAGTTCTAGTTTCCAGTTAGAAGGATATTCTGCATCCCCAGGAAAGAATGAATCATTCCCTAAATTTACAGCATTTCCTTCCATCTCACCTTTGTGACCCAGATGATTGCATCAGAGTTAATGATGAAATCTTGGCTTGGGAGAGCCCCAGCATCTACTTGCCCAACTTTTACAGCCACAAATGATTGATTGGGGAGGAAAACCCAGTTGAGAATGTCATATCGAGAAGATCCGAGCCCATTTTCTGAGAAGGAGATTTCATCTCCAGCACTGTTGTTGAAGTGGACATTCCTCAAATAGGGAAGAATCTGAAAGAAAAGAATCATTCAGAAATTAATCAACCAGAAAGTCACAAATGAGACATCCTTGGCTTCTATCATTCTGTGACAGTCAGCAGCTTAGGTGTGTGTCTGAAAAGCTAAACATGTTCTCTTGGTGGAGATCCGAGCATTCAGGAGTAAAACCAAATATTTGACTCCTTCCCCAGGATTACAAAAAAACATTTCTTTTGACATTTGTATCATTGCTTCTTCTATTTCTATTGTACTGGAATAATACCTACATATCAATTCTGTATTCCAAATTTTGTTCTATGGTTTTTCTCCTGTGATACTTGTGTGTGTGTGTCTGTGTGTGTGTGTGTTTCTGTGTGTGTCTGTGTGTGTGTCTCTGTGTGTCTCTGTGTGTTGTTAAATTGGTTGCAGCCCACCCATGAGGAAATCCTATGCAAAACAAAATGTACATTGGAGTCAATTCCACCATATATTCTCTCAAACACACAGAGAATAAACTAAAGTAGAATTCTTTATTGGCCAAGTGTGATTGGACACACAATAAGTTTGTCTTGATGCAAATGCTCTCAATGCACATAAAAGAAAAGATACATTCATCAAGAATCATCAGGTACAACACTTAATAATAGTCATAGGGTACAATATGCAATCAAATCATACTAGGAAACAGTCAATAAAAAGTGTTAGGATACAACAAGGTTACAGTCATACAGTCATAAGTGGGAGGAGATGGCTGAATTGAATGATGGGACGATCAACAGTAATAGTAATGGAGACTTAGTAAATAGTTGGACAGTGTTGTGGGAATTATTTGTTTAGCAGAGTGATGGTGTCATATCCATGTATATATCCAGCTCTCCATCCTATAATTACCTTTTAACTAATATTATTACAAAGTCAGGTAGTCTTGACTTATCACCATTTGTTTACTGACCATTTTAAATGGCATCAGCACCAAACAAAATGACTTATTACCAGTTTCGCACTTACGACCTTTGAAGTATCTCCACGGTTATGTGATCATATCTGATCCACTTTACAACTTGCCTCTATTTATAATGGTTCCACTATCCCAGAGCAATGAAATCCCCATTTGTAACATCCCAGCTCGCTTACGACAAGCAAATCGATGGATGGGGGAGCCAAATTCATTTAACAACCACATGATTCATTTAACAACTGCAGTGATTTGCTCAATAGCTGTGGCAAAACGAGTCACAAAATGGGTCAAAAGTCACTTAACAACTGCCTTGCTTAGTAAATTTTGGACTCAATGGTAATTATTTCATATTGTTATACTGTTTTAATATAATTCTCTAATCTGTTCTGAGATGAACTGATATGGTAGCATACAGATTTTGAATCACTATATTCAAGAATTACGTAAAGGAGACTTTCTTTCTAAGAGTGATGACGCAAAGGAGTGTGGCACAAAAGCAACAAAGTCACAAAAGTAGGTAAAGTCCCTTTAATGCCTCCAACTTGGCCCCCAATGTCAGTCATCATCGACTGGAGAAAAAACTCTCCCAAGAACAGTTTTTAAAGGGAAGAAATTCCATCCGAACCCAAAGTACATATAGATTATAAATAAAAACCAACATAAACCATGCTGCAGCAATTAACGAGACAGGGCAGGATAAGGAATTGAAGACTTCAAAAGATAACGAAACACACACAGTTGGGAGGACTCCGGAACCCAGATAAGACTTGACAAAGATAATTCATGCTTTGCTTCCAGCAAGGTGCTATGCACACCTTTTTAACACCCTTTTTAAATCCTGTTTTCCCAGCTGCAGCTAATGAAGGGAATCAGGGCCGTTTTCTCCCCCGTAACCCACATAACTCACATTGCTCCCTTCTTTGTTCCTCCCTAGGATGAAGAGGAGGTGGCCTTGGGTCTTCCTCTGAAGGTCAAGCCTGACTGTGCCCTTCCACAGTTTCTTCCAAAAACTCTGGAGCCACACTCCCACTCCCTATCAGCTGCTCGACCATCCCCTTGGAATTGGATTCCATCAGGGGCATGACACTAAGACTCTATGGACTAAATAAAAACACACATAGATTACCTTCCATGAATGGAACTTTGAGATCCTTTTTCCAAGCCTAATCAGGGTTGGTCTCACTTCTGATCCACACATTGCATGCAATGCGTATGCCAGAGCAAAAATGGCATTGTAGATGTTGTAACTTTCACCTGTCATGCTTATTTCAAAAATGTGAGTGGGCACATTTTCCACATTCTCCTTTCCTGTACATTTTGTCTTTGGAATGATCCTTCCTGGTTTCTGGATCTCGCAATCAAAGACCTTTTCCCACCACTTTGGGAGAAAGATGTCCCCTTCTGGGTTAACAGGATCTAAAGATATGAGAAAATGTCTGAATTCTGAGATATCCCCTGTGTGGACCTTTAACTGCAAAGCCCCATGGAAGGGCTTTAAAACCGGCAATGCATCTTTAGCTGCCACCACGTTGTGTTTCCATTGGGAAGTTAGGATCCAAACTTTCTGAGGTGGTGATTTTGTGGATGTTACATAAAAATGCAGAGCTGATTGTACATTTGCATTAGTATTAGGGTCTCCAAAGAGAATAATCACTTCAGTCTGACAACAGTTTTTTAAAAAAAGACGAAATGTATTCCATGTATCGAGAAAATTATCCGGTTCCAATATTTCAGTGAAGGCCACACAGATCTCCTTCTCCCTGAGCATTGGCATTAGAGATGACATGAAATGTTCTCCACTGTCACTTTTAGGGGCCACAAGCCCAACCCAGTTCCACTGGAAATAGAGGAGCAGTTGAACTAAACCCACGTACTGAGGAAATTCCTTGGGATTAATCCGGAAGAAGGAAGGATGAGCTGATCTCTCTCCCTGAGAGAACTCAAAGCCTACACCAAGCTGGAGAAAGTGAGAGTCTCCTTTCAAAGACAAAGCAAAGATTTATGGTGACTTAAGGGGTCACCGTTGTATGGTTGATGGCCCCATTAATCAGCCTGATTTACTCTGAGTGGCAATCTTAAGCTTCTTCCTTTTAGGAAGAGTGAAAAGTTACAAATTTTGCTTGGTTGTGACAAGTCAGAAGACAAGGAAACAAACCATCTATAGGGAATAAACTGCACTGAAAGGGGGGCTACAATGTATGAAGCATTGATTAATTAGGAAACAACTTCTGCATAAAGATAGGCTCAAGATAGACTACATAAAGATTGGCCCAAGAAGATAGGCTCAAGATCCAGAGGGATCTTGACAGACTAGAACACTGGGCCACATCTAACAAAATGAAATTCAATGTAGAAAAAAATAAAGTCCTACACTTAGGCAAGAAAAACCAGAGGTACACATATAGACTGGGTGAAACCAGGCTCAATAGCAGTAACTGCAAGAGAGATCTTGGAGTCTTAGTGGACAACCAGCTAAATATGAGCTAGCCGTGTGCAGCAGCTGCCAAAAAAGCTAATGCAATCCTAAATTGCATTAACAGAGGGATACAATCAATATCAAGGGAAGTACTAATGCCACTCTATAAATCCTTAGTAAGACCACAGCTAGAGTACTGCATCCAGTTTTGATCACCATATTATAAAAAAGATGTTGAGACTCTAGAAAAAGTACAGAGAAGAGTAACCAGGATGATTAGGGGACTGGATGCTAAAACATACAATGAACAGTTGCAGGAACTAGTCCTGGCTAGTCTAGTAAAGAGAAGGACCAAGGGAAACATGATAGTGGCCTTCCAAAATTTGTAGGGCTGCCGCAGGGAGGAAGGAGTCAAGCTATTTTCTAAAGCACCTGTAGGGCAGACAAGGAATAATGGATGGAAACTGAACTAGGAGAGATTTAACCTGGAAATAAGGAGAAACTTTCTGACAGTGAGAACAATCAAGCAATGGAACAGCTTTCCTTTGGACATTGAGGGAGCGCCATCACTTGAGACTTTCAAGAAGAGATTGGAGTGTCATTTGTCAGAAATGGTGTAGGGTCTCCTGCTTGGGCAGGGGGATTGGACTACAAGGTCCCTTCCAATTCTGATTATCTGTTTTCTGTTATAAAGAATTCCTTTTTGCTTGGTCAACATTTAGGAAATAGAATAGAATAACAGAGTTGGTAAGGGACCTTGGAAATCTTCTAGTCCAACCCCCTGTCTAGGCAGGAAACCCTTTCATTTCAGAGAAATGGTTGTCCAATCTCTTCTTAAAAATTTCCAGTGTTGGAGCATTCACTGATCAATTGTTCCACTGATCAATTGTTCTAACCTTCAGGAAATTTCTCCTTAGCTCTAGGCTGCTTCTCTCCTGGACTAGTTTCTATCCATTGCTTCTTGTTCTACTCTCAGGTGCTTTGGAGAATAGATTGACTCCCTCTTCTTTGTGGCAACCTCTGAGATATTGGAAGACTGCTATCATTTTACCCCTAGTCCTTCTTTTCACTAGACTAGCCATACCCAATTCTAACAACCATTCTTTATATGCTTTAGCCTCCAATCCCTTAATCCTCTTTGTTGTTCTTCTCTGCACTCTTTCTAGAATCTCAACCTCTTTTTTACATCGTGGCAACCAAAACAGAATGCAGTATTCCAGGTGTGGCCTTACCAACGCAATATAAAGCAGTATTTACACTTCATGTGATCTTTATTCTATCCCTCTGTTTATGCAGCCTGGAACTGTGTTGGCTTTTTGGCAGCTGCAGCACATTGCTAGCTTATATTTAAATGATTGTAATGTTATATAAAAATTATCTTGACACATTAAACATAAAAATAAATTCAAGTGTAATGTGGATTCTCTAAGTCACATATATGTGATGTGACCCAGTAAACATCTTTGGTTTCTCCGTGTTTTTCTCTTGTTTGCCTGTGTCCATCACTGATCCATCATTAGATCCCGCTTACCTGTGGGACCTTGTAGATGCTGAAGATGGAGGCCATCTGCCTTGAAGATTTGGGGATGAAGCCTCCAATGACAGAGAGCAGAGTATCCTGCCTGTCACATTTATAACCTGGAATCATTCGCTCTCGTGTGGAGAGCAGGGAGAGGCTGATTATTGAAATACTTCTCTCAATCTTGTGATTGTCAGAAATTTGGAAGCCGAGGGTGATATTGGGGAGGAGAACCAGATCCTTGTTGACCTCTCTGATTGCATATACCACAGCCAGGAACTGATGGTAGCTCTTGGGTATGAGTCTATCGTGAGAAAAAACATTGGGGAAACTTTCAGAAAAGGTCATGCTGTTGGATTTGTCTTGTCTTTTGTGTGTGTTGGTTAGAGTCAGAAGTCAAGTTGGTTTGAGTCCTTAGATGTTTCTTGATGAAACTTTGTGAGAAAGGAGAAAAGTCTCTCTTTTCACATCCAAGGACATTTTATACCTTCTAAAGTCTTTCCTTTCTTCACTTTGCTACAGTGGTTATAATACTTCCCCATGGCTCTACTAGCATCCTAATTAATTTTGTTCTCTCTTGGAGCAGCTTCTTCAGTGGGAATCTCAGCATCTATTTATGAAAGACTGTTAGTCCTGCTGAGTCCATTACTGAGAGTTTTTTATGCAATTCCAACATAGAATAGAATAGAATGACAGAGTTGGAAGGGATCTTGGAATCTTCCAGTCCAACTCCTGCCTTGGCAGGAAACCCTACACCACTTCAGATAAATGGTTATGCAACATCTTTTTAAAAACGTCCAGTGTCGGAACATTCACAACTTCTAGAGGCAAGTTGTATTTCTGAACACTGGACAATGTCCAATTCCTGGATACTGGAAAAGAATTGAGCAGTTATTTCAGCTTCTAACTATGACCTCCTCTCAAGATTGATTTTATTTATTTATTTTTATTTTATCTAATTTATTTGTCAAGCATGTATTAGATAACAGATGTAAGTATAAACATGATTATTAATACATGAAATGGGTATGAATAAAAAGGAACAGTAGAACAGGGACGGTGGGCACGTTGGTGCGCTTATGAATCCCTGCTACACACCTCTTAGGAAAGTGGTGAGGTCAACAGTAGACAGTCTAAGGTTAAAGTTTTGGGGGTTTTGGGAAGAAAACACAGAGTCAGGTAGAGTATTCCAGACATTGACCACTCTGTTGCTGAAGTCGTATTTCCTACAATTGAGTTTGGTTATAATATTATAACTCAACTCCTTCTCCAGGCCAGCAGAATTTTCAAGCTCTTGTCCTATCTCATTTTTGTTGCTCACAGATGAAAACGTCACTATAGATAATTTTTACCTATTTTAAGAGTTTTGCTCTTTACTGAGAAAAAGAACAAAGATTTGAACTTCATTAGATGCTAGAACTTTAGAATTTTTGAAAAGAAATCTTGAAATTAAAACAAAACAAGCAATTATCTACATCATATCCCTCTATGTGAGACTTACACACTTGACACAAAAAGCAAGAATGGGTCTGTTTGGAAGTCTGGAACAACGGAAAGAGCAATGATTCCCAGGTGCACATTCCCACCAATAACGAGATCATCAGGCCTGTAGTAGGTTTCCTGTGATTGCAAATAATTCCTCAAC
This sequence comes from Bungarus multicinctus, assembly GCA_023653725.1. NCBI lineage: Eukaryota > Metazoa > Chordata > Lepidosauria > Squamata > Elapidae > Bungarus > Bungarus multicinctus. The sequence goes on from CM042838.1 coordinate 169,219,516, forward strand.
GCACATACAGTTTGCATCTTTTTAGCAACAGTTGGAGGCAGGAACCAGAAGATCAATAGCAGTAGAAGAGGCAGCCTAGTCATTCTTGTCACCTTCCCTCTTAGATCAAAAGTCAAGGTTTGTGCAGAAGCCGAATTGCAGGTAGCACTTGGAATCTCTCCAAAGTTTTGGCACAATAGACACCACCCTTGCTACCTGGGTGGCCTCAGGGAAAATTGATATCAACCATGTTTCCTCTTATCTGTGTTCAGGCTGTGGCCAAAGAGAAAACTATGGCCAGCTGAGTCTCAGCATACCAAGGAGTTTCTATTTGCAAGACAAGAGAAGATGACAGACACGTTCTGTCCCCATTGGGAGAACTAGGAGCATATGTTTTATAACAGTTTTTATCTGGAAAGATTTGTGAGGGTAGAAATCTACAGGGGATACATTAACAATGACTGTTCTGACATATTGTCCTGGCACTAGAAAGGGAAAAACATGTTTATATCTCCTGTTGCTAATTCACAGAGCATCTAGACTTGAGAGTCAAGGTGAAGCTGGGTGTTTGATAAGACTGAACACTTGTTCCATAGTTTGTTCAGATAGAAAATGTGCTAATATGGCATGGTGGCACATAATCAACAGTTGTACCCTAGCAGGTTGTGAGCAATCATACCAATATTTGGATGGAGTAACTAGTTTATTTATATAACAGTGTATTAAATTAAAGGGACATGGTGGCTCAGTGGCTAAGACGCTGAGCTTGTCGATCAGAAAGGTCGGCAGTTCGGCAGTTCGAATCCTTAGTGCCGCGTAATGGAGTGAGCTCCCGTTACTTGTCCCAGCTTCTTCTGCCAACCTAGCAGTTCAAAAGCACATAAAAAATGCAAGTAGAAAAATAGGGACCATTTTGATGGGAAGGGAACAGCATTCTGGGCCCCTTTGGCATTTAGTTATGATGGCCACATGATCACGGAGACATCTACGGACAGTGCTGGATCTTCGGCTTTGTAATGGAGATGAGCTAGTTGTTTCTAGAGCGTGAAACAACTAGCACGTATGTGCAAGGGGAAACCTTTACCTTTACATATTAAATGAGAAACTAATTTCTCCCACACATCTTAAAATTAGAACATAGAATAACAGAGCTGGAAGGGAACTTGAGGGACTTCCTGTCCAATTCCCTGCTTGAACCCAACACCATTTCAGGCAAATGGCTGCCCATTAAAAGCCTCCAAATATGGAACACCCACAACTTCTAAAGGCAAGCCATTCCACTGGTTAATCGTCCTCACTGTTACGAAATTCCTCCTTAGTCTTAGGTTGCTTCTCTCCTTGGTTACATTCCATCCATTGTTTCTGGTCTTGCTGCTTTGAAAAATAAGTTAACCCCCGCTCTTTTTTTGGCAGCCCCTCAAATGTTGGAACAGTGCATTCATGTCACTCCCAGCCCTTCTTTTCTTTTCTTTTTTTTAAATTTTTAATAAATATTTGACATACATTTAAATCGAACAAATATATATATATATATATATATGGATCTTTCGTTTTTTGGGTTTTCTCCCGCGTAGAATTGGAAGTATCTAGGCGATGTTTCGATGAAGTCTCATTCATCATTTTCAAGCTTGTGTCTTCGGCTTTGTGCTTCTCAGAGTAATGTGAGCTTGCAGCTGCTTCTTCCTTTTAACTGCTACTGGAGGTGGCTTGATTGGGTGGTGGCTTGGCTGTGTTCTGATTGGTTGGGGGGGTTGGCTGTGTTCTGATTGGCTGGGGGTGTGTTCTGTTCAGGTGGGGGCTTAGTTATGCTCAGGTTAGTCTTAGTTGCTGGGGGATTTGAGATGGTGAGCTGTGATCCTGCTGTTTGGCTTCGCGTTCGTGGTCTTGCCACATCTTCATCAGTTCCCTTTATGTATGGGTTGGGGGGGTTTGAAGCAGATAGTGATGCAGCTGTGGTACGGCTTCTGGTCCGTGGTCGTGTTTCATCTTCTGTGTGGGTGTGAGTCTGCTTTCTACGTGGAAGTGTGGTGGTAGCATCTTGTGTGGCCTTCGTGGGTGTGGGTCTGGTGTCATTCTTCATGTTAGGTACTCGTTTGTTAATGAGGGTGGGTTTCCAAATGGTTGGTAGGCGGGAGGTATCATCTTGTTTATTCATGCTGTGTGGGAGTTTTTCTATCTCTATGGCTTCTCTGATTATTCTGTTGTTGAAGTGTTCGGTTTTGGTGATAGTTTTGGTATTTTTAAAGTCAATCTTATGTCCTGTGGTTTTGAGGTGTTAGATCAGGGAAGAGGTGGGTTCTTCTTTTTTGATTGGGTTCCTGTGTTCTTCAATGCGTGCATTTATTCTTCTGTTAGTTTGTCCAATGTACGTGGTGGGGCAGGAAGTGCAAGGGATTTCATATACTCCTTGGTTTTCTAACTCAATTTTGTCTTTAGGGTTTCTTAAGATGGAGGATATTTTTCTGTTTGTGCAGAATGCTGTTTTAATGTTGTGTTTTTGGAGGATCTTGCTAATTTTGTCTGTAGTGCCTTTTATATATGGGAGGAGGGCTTTGCCGTTCTCTTGTTCTCTGTCTTGGATTTTAGTTGGGGTTTCTTTTTGGATTAGGTGAATAATCTTCTTGATTATAAGTCCACCAATATCTCCTCTATTGTCTGTAAAGGGCGTGCATAACTGCACAATCGTTCCTACCGTCCCTGTCCTATTGTCTCCATTTATTCGTACCTATTTTCCTGTATTCATTCTCATGTTTATTCTTATACCTATCCTGTAAATAATTGACAAATCAAATAAATAAATACATAAATAAATACATAAATAAATAAATAAAATCTTGTTTATGTCATGGTGACCAAAACTGTAGTATTCCAAGTGTGGTCTTACTAAGGGTTTGTAAAGTGGTATTAACACTTCTTGTGGTCTTGTTTCTCTCCGTCTATTAATCCGGCCTAGGATTGAATTGCTTTTTTGGCTGCTGCTGAACACTATTGGCTCTTATTTAAGTGATTGTCCACTAGGACTCCAAAATCCCTGTCACAGTTAATGATATTGAGCCAAATTTCATCTTATTTCTACCTGTACAATATTTTTTTCTTGTGTAAGTGTAAAACATTGCTTTTCTCTACATTGATATTCTTTTTATAAGATAGGGCCCAATGTTCAAGTCTGTCAAGATCCATCTGAATCTTGATCCTATCTTCTGGGTGATTGGGTATTCCTGCCAACTTATTCTCATCTGCAAATTTGATGAGTTCTCCTTCTATTCTCTCATCTAAGTCATTTATGAAAATATTGAAGAATACCGAACCAAAGACGGAATGTTGGCTTACCTCATTATTTACTTCATTACAGTCTTCTGATAGTTTCCTGGTGTTCCAGAAGCTTTGAAAGATGTGGTTCAATGGTTTCATGATCACCTCAGCCAACTCCTTCAAAACTCTGGGACATAATCCATCAAGTCTGGAAATTTGAAGTTATCTAGAGTAGACAGGTGTTCTCTTACTATTTTGTTGCCTATTTTAATTTGTATTCCTGGCCTGTCTTTTACCCTTCTCTTTTTGGTAGGTTGAGCTATTTCTTATTTTTGTATGAAGACAGATGCAAAGAAAGAATTAAGCAGCTCTGGTTTCTCCCTGCTGTTCCTCAATTCCTTGCCACGATCTCCCATTAGTGAATTGATTGTTTCCTTAACTTTTTTCTTGTTTTTTTATATGTTGAAAGAAACATTTTATTATTATTATTATTATTATTATTATTATTATTATTATTGACTTTTGTTGCAAGTCTTAGTTCATTCTGAGTCTTAGCTTCTTTATAGGATTTGGAAAAGTTTAGAAAAATAGTAAGACTATCAGAGGCAGGAAAATATCTATTGACACATACCTCATAGGACAATCTCTTGATTAAGATAAAGTACAACATTCTACTTTTGGAAATTAATAACCACATCTTCAATATCATTTCTTTTTTCCCATTTAATCATGGGCCCTCACTGAGGAGAATGCGAATTGAATGAAAAATTATAGGGTGGATGATTGTTCCTGAACAATAGATAAAGCACATCATTTGATTACATCATTGTTTTGTAATAAGATGAAAAGCAATAATGTCCAAAAAACTAAATAAATTTCACAAATTTAGCATAAATGTTGATGAGTGATAAGTGATTCTTTTAATCAGACACACCATTATATTAACAATATTCCTCATTTTAAGAAATCAGATTAAACACATGCCCTAAAGTCAAAATAAATGTTTTCAATTCCAACATATATTAGAGATTCTTGTGCCTCATTATATTCTCTTTACAATTCAGGTCAGGCCTGAATAGGATAATGTAGCATTTCGGAAAAAAGATACAAGCCAGGAGAGCAGCTCCAGAAGCCAAGATGGAGAAGATCTCCACGGCCACCATGGACTTCCCTTTAGTGCTCAGGTAGGTGGGGAGGAAGGTGATCCAAACACTGCAAAAGACCAGCATGCTAAAAGTAATGAACTTGGCTTCGTTAAAGCTGTCAGGCAATTTTCTGGCCAAAAAGGCCATTGTGAAACTGATAAGGGCCAGGAAAGCCAAGTAGGCAAGGACAGCATAAAACATCAAAGCTGAGCCTTCATTACATACCAAGAGGATCTCTCCTACTAAAGAATGGAAATCCAAATTAGGAAACGGGGGAGATGTTCCCAGCCAGGTGGCACAAAGAAGGGCTTGGATCAGGGGACAGACTATGACAATGGATTTGGTCAATGGTTTTCCTAAAAGTTTCCTTGTCTTATTCCCAGGCTTGGTGGCCACGAAGGCCAGAACTACCATGACAGTTTTTGCCAAGACAGAGGAAACAGCAAGAGAAAAGAGGATGGCAAATGAAGTTTGTTGGAAGAGACAGGTGACCTTCCTGGGTCGACCAATGAAAAGGAAAGAGCAGAGGAAGCAGAGCAGAAGGGAGACTAGGAGGATGTAGGTGAGATCTCGGTTGTTGGCCTTCACAATTGGTGTTTCGTGATGTTTAAGGAAAATCACCAGGACTCCCAATGTGATCATAGAGAGAAAAGGAGCAAAACATAATAAAGTGTATCCCAGGGTCTCTTGATAGGCGAGGAAGTGGATCCTCTTGGCAATGCAGTGGCCCTTGTGCTCATTGGGGTATCGGTCTTCTGGGCAGAGGTCACAGTGAGCAGCATCTGCAATCAAGAGTCTTTATTTAAGGATTTCAGGGGTGTCTGCTATAAACATTATCCCTCCCATCAGGGTGACATGACTGCCCCCTTTCTGCTGTGGCCAACCCACAAACATAGTGATGGAATGAACTATGTGTATTATATAGAGGATCAGAAAGAGCAAATCATCCATGACACTTGGTAGGTTAGTCAGAGACAAGAATCTGTTAAGTCCTAACTGTTTGATCAGTTTGCTCTGGTATAAAGGGTCTCTCCAATCACTGGGCCCATTAATCCCACTGTACATTTCAGAGTGAGAGAAACTATGAAATGTGTGTTGTTGTTGTTGTTTTATGCTGAAAACCCCACAAATTCTGATAGACCTATAAGCCAGGAATCTTGCTATTTTGTTTATCTATACAATAACAGAGTTGGAAGGGACCTTGGAGGGCTTCTAGTCCATCCTCCAGCTTAGGCAGGGAACCCTACACCAATTCAGACAAATGGTTATCCATTCTCTTCTTAAAAACTTCCAGTGCTGGAGCATTCATAACTTCTGGAGACAAGTCATTCCACTGATTAATTGTGCTAACTGTCAGGAAATTTCTTAGTTCTAAGTTGCTTCTCTCCTTGATTAGTTTTCATCCATTGCTTCTTGTCCTTGCCCTCAAATGCTTTAGATAATAGCTTGACTCCGTCTTTCTTGTGACAGCCCCTGAGATGTTGGAACACTGCGATCATGTCACCCTTGTCCTTTTTCCTTTGAACTAGACATCCCCAATTCCTGCATCCATTCTTTATATGTTTTAGCCTCCAGTCTCCTAATCATCGAACATGTAAACAAGTTAAATTCACCACTAAACTGGGCAACATCCTGCCAACACGCTTTTATCTTTCTTTGTGACTTCAATCAACCCCACATTAACTGGACCCTAAATGAATGTAAAACTGAACCCATACATGCAACCTTCTACAATGCTGTTACAAATCTGGGACTGGAACAACTAGTAACCAACAATACTAGACTTAACAACTGCTTTGATCTCATCTTCTGCAATAAATTGAATTCAATTTATGGAATACAAATTAAATAACCTTTTCCAACAGTGACCACAGCCTGATTGATTTTTGTCTCAACATTCATCCATACAAAAATCAACACAACAATGTGATCCCAATTATAAATTTAAAAAAAGCAACTATTATCTTATAGACAATTATCTCTCATCCCTTGATTGGCAATTTCTATTTGTTGGATGCAAAACTTTTGAAGACCATTACAACTTATTTTTACTTGAAGTCAAAAGAGTCATCAAACTATGTGTACCAATAACAACTCCAAAAACCAGAAAAAGCAGACTACCCATAACAATAAAGAAGCGTCAATCCAAAAAGAGATCACTTTGGCAGAAAAACAAATCTGGTCACATTGCCAATTTCTTTATTTTTTTTATTTTATTTTTTTTATTTTAATTTGTCAATTGCTTAAAGGATAATAAGTATAAGTATATAAATAGTTATGAATACATGAAATGGTTACATATAAGAAAAATAAAAGAAACAATAGGACAGGGATGGTAGGCACGTTGGTGTGCTTATGCACATCCCCTACAGACCTCTTAGGAAAGGGGTGAGTAGACAGTCTAAGGTTAAAGTTTTTGGGGTTTGGGGAAGAAACCACAGAGTCAGGTAGAGTATTCCAGACATTGACCATTCTGTTGCTAAAGTCGTATTTCCTGCAATTGAGTTTGGTGCGGTTAACCTTGAGTTTGTATCTATTGTGTACTCTTGTGTTGTTATGGTTGAAGCTGAAATATTCATTGACAGGTAGGACACTGCAATGTATGATTTTATATACCATAATTAGATCAGACCGAAGGCGGCGTAATTCAAGGTTTTCTAGGTCTAGAATTTCAAGTCTGGTGGCATAAGGTATTCTACAATGAGTAGAGGAGTGGAGAACTCTTCTTGTGAAATATTTCTGGACTTTCTCAACTGTGCTAATATCAGATTCGTAATGTGGGTTCCAGACTAATGAGTCGTATTCGAGTATTGGTCTAGCAAATGTTTTGTTTGTTCTAGTTAGTAGTGTGATATTACCAGAGAAAAAGCTACGTAGGATTAGATTAACAACTCTTAATGCCTTTTTGGCTATGTAGTTACAGTGGGCTCTAGAACTTAGATCATTAGAATTGAGTATTCCAAGGTCCTTTATAGAGCTTGAATCATCAACAAGGTCTTGACTATTTAGCTTGTATTTTATTATCTGCTTTTTTTGGCCAATATGTAAGACAGAGCATTTATTTGTTGAGAGTTGAAGTTGCCATTTGTTTGACTATTCAGATACATAGTCAAGATCTTTTTGAAGGGTAGCAGTATTGTCTGTGGTATTGAACATGATGAAGCTTTACATCATCAGCGAAGAGAACCCAGTTGCTCTTAATATGATCACATAGGTCATTTATGTAGAGTATGAAGAGGGTTGGTCCTAGAACACTGCCTTGGGGGATACCACTATTGACAGGTACAGAATTTGATAGGACACTCCCAATTTTGACCATTTGTTGTCTGTTTGACAGGAATGCTTCTATCTATTTATGCAGTTGTCAGAGATACATTAAGAGTTTAATTTTAGGAGTAGTTTGTCGTGTACCACTGAATCAAAGGCTTTACAGAAGTCTATGTAGATTGCATCCATTTTTTGCCCTGATCGAGTTGTGTAGTCCATATGTTTCTGCAGTGTAAGAGTTGCAGATTAAAGGATAGTTTTTTTTCTGAAACCAAATTGTTTATTAGAGAGTAGGTTGTTTGTTTCTATGTGGAGGATAATGGATTGGTTAATAATTGATTCCATGACTTGAACCAATACATGCAACCTTCTACAATACTGTTACAAATATGAGACTGGAACGATTAGTAACCAACAATACTAGACTTAAAAACTGCCTCGATCTCATCTTCTGCAATAGTTGAATTTAATTTACGGAATACAAACTAAAGAACCGTTTTCCAAAAGTGACCACTATATGATTGATTTTGTCTCAACATATGCCCACACAAAAATCATCACAATGACATAATCCCCAATTATAAGTTCAAAAAAGGCAACTATGATCTTATAGACAACGATCTCTCATCCCTTGATTGGCAATCTCTATTCATTGGATGCAATACTGTTGAAGACCATTACAACATATTTTTACTTGAAATCAAAAGAGTCATCAAACTATATGTACCAATAACAACTCCCCCCCCCCCCCAAAAAAAAAAAACAGATTACCCATAACAGTAAGGAAACTTCAATCAAAAAAGAGATCACTCTGGCGGAAAAACAAATCTGGTCACGTTACCAACTTCAAAAGCCGATACAAAAATTTATGCCACCAGATAAAGACTGAATGTACCAATTATCACATTGAACAAGAGTAAAACCTTTTACATACCAATTCCACCCACGCTTTTTACAATTTTGTAAACAACAAACTAAAAGACTCAAGGTCCATCCCACCTCTGATAGGACCTAATGGTAAAGACTGCAACGACGACACTATTAAAGCCAACATCTTTAACACATTCTTTGGCTCAGTATTTGTAATGGATCATGCCCAGTATTTCCTAGCTGAACCACAGAAAACTACAAAGATCTAATACATATCGATTTTACAGAAGACAATGTTGAAAAAGCACTATGCAATTTAAACCATCTCTATCTATTCGATCGGCCGGAATATGTGCCTACTTTTTAAAAAGGCTATCCACTGCCATAGCAGAACCTCTAAGCATAATCTTTGAAAAGGACCAGCTCCTTGCCTAACCTATGGTCACAAACCACGGTCATCCCCATCTTAAAAAATGGAGACCCCAGCCTAGTTGAAAATTACAGACCAATCTCTTTATGCTGCGTCACCTGTAAAGTCATGGAATCAATTATTAACCAATCCATTATCCTCCACTTAGAGACAAACAACCTACTCTCTAATAAATAATTCGGTTTCAGAAAAAAAAAATATCTTGTAATCTGCAACTCTTACACTGCAAAAACATATGGACTACACAACTCGATCAGGGCAAAACAATAGACACAATCTACATATACTTCTGTAAATATACTACATATACTTGATTCAGTGGTACATGACTCCTAAAATTAAAGTCTTAATGTATCTCTGACAACTGCATAAAATGGATAGAAGCATTCCTGTCAAACAGACAACAAATGGTCAAGATTGGGAGTGTCCTATCAAATTCCATACCTGTCAATAGTGGTGTCCCCCAAGGCAGTGTTCTAGGACCAACCCTCTTCATACTCTACATAAATGACCTATGTGATCATATTAAGAGCAACTGCGTTCTCTTCGCTGATGATGTAAAGCTGTTCAATACCACAGACAATACTGCTACCCTTCAAAAAGACCTTGACTATGTATCAGAATGGTCAAACAAATGGCAACTTCAAATCTCAACAAATAAATGCTCTGTCTTACATATTGGCAAAAAAAATCAGAAAATAAAATACAAGCTAAATAGTCAAGACCTTGTTGATGATCCAAGCTCTATAAAGAACCTTGGAATACTCAACTCTAATGATCTAAGTGCTAGAGCCCATTGTAACTTTAGCCAAAAAGGCATTAAGAGTTGTTAATCTAATCCTACATAGCTTTTTCTCTGTAATATCACACTACTAACTAGAGCATAGAAAACATTTGCTAGACCAATACTCAAATACGGCTCATCAGTCTGGAACCCACATTACATATCTGATATTAACACAGTTGAGAAAGTCCAGAAATATTTCACAAGAAGAGTTCTCCACTCCTCTACTCATTGTAGAATACCTTATGCCACCAGACTTGAAATTCTAGACCAGATTCATAGACCAACAGAGTGGTCAATGTCTAGAATACTCTACCTAACTCTACCTAACTCTTTGGTTTCTTCCCCAAACCCCAAAAACTTTAACCTTAGACTGTCTACTGTTGACCTCACCCCTTTCCTAAGAGGTCTGTAGGGGGCATGCATAAGCGCACCAGCGTGCTACCGTCCCTGTCCTATTGTTTCTTTTATATTTTATTTTTTTATATTATCCACGTATTCATAACTATGTTTTACTTATACCTATTATCTTGTAAGTAATTGACAAACCAAATAAAATAAATAAACCTTTGTTGCTCTTCTCTGCACTCTTTCTAGAATCTCAACATCTTTTTTACATCATGGCAACCAATACTGGATGCAGGATTCCAAGTGTGTCCTTACCAATGAAATATAAAGTAGTATTGACACTTCACGTGATCTTGATTCTACCCCTCTGTTTATGTAGCCTAGAAAACTTAATATATATTATATAGCCTTTTTGGCAGCTGCAGCACTCTGCTTGCTCATATAAATGGTTGTCCACTAGGACTCCAAGATCCCTCTCACAGTTACTACTATTAAGCAAGGTACCACATATATTGTACCTTGCATTTTGTTTTTCTGTGTCCCTTGTCCCTTGTTCTGGACTGAAAGAATCACAAAATGATAGAGAAAAGAACATTCAACTGTATATTGAGCATTGTAAGGGAGAAAGGTCGCTTTTCCCGTTCAAAAGTGATTTGCCAGAAAACTGATTAGAGGAGGGAGAAAGGGAAGAAAGTTGCAGAGACAAGACAACATTAAGAACTTTCTGCATCAGAGTCTCTGTTTGTATTTCAAATCTGCCCATTCAGATTTTTTTCTCTCCAGGGAAGGTTAGTAGATAGGAATAAATCAATGTCTTATTTCTTCTATCAATTTCCTATGAGATTAGTAGTGCTGAAAAAAGAAGCACCACTTAAATAATAAAAAATAAAGCTTGAACCTTACATTCCCATCCATTATGAAAAGATTGGTAGCTATTCTTCCAATGGGATGTGAAAGCAGGGGAAGAAGGGCTAGTAAGGTACCCATCAGTTGTTTAGTGAAATTACTCTGCATTAAATTGGTTAGGAGCAGGAAAGTTGGCCTGTGGGGGAAGGTGAGTTTAGTTCCATAAACTTAAATGCTCTGCTGAGAACTATGAATACTTTGAAGCATGTCAATCCTATCAAATATTAATTAACATGAAAACATATTAATATCTGTTGAATGGTGTCCTTGATCATGGAAGACCTAATTTGAAGTGTGACCTACCTATCTGATTAGAAATGGTCCCTTCTGGACAAGGGTCACATTGATAGCAGCAAACCTGCTGGCCCTCTGGAACTCTTCTCCTCTCTCCTGCTTGACACCTCTTTTTGCCACACCTGGCAAAGGGCACCTTCTAAAAGAAAAAAGAGAAATGTTTGAGATGGCATAAGTCATGAACATGCTTCATTATTGATTTCCACATTTCTTTTTCCATGTTCATAAGGTCTTCAAAATAAATGGTTCACCATGGTCTACATGAAACCAGGAACATCTCCTGAGGGATTCAGTCCAGTAGCATTCCTGACCCTTCACTGGGTAATGGAGATGGGAACTGGAAGTTCAATCTTGAGAGAATGTGGGGGAGGGAAGCACTGAGCTTTGTTTAAACAAAAGATTCATGAGGATCCAACTGAACAAAAATGGTCCTGTTCTGACCCGGCTTCCAAACACGACAATATCTCTGTAGTTAAATCAATGTTCCTTTTTTTGGAAGTGCCAGCAGCACTGGAAAAAAGTCTCTCCATCTCTCTCACACAGCAGGATAACAAGTCTGTCCTGTAGGGAGATGAATAGTTGTCTGTTCATCTCCGCCCCCAGCCTTTCATCCCCAGAGCTAGGGTAGGGCTTCACTTGCAGCGGTGGCTCTTCCATCCCAAGGACCGGTCCACAGATTTCCACTGCTCTCCTCTCCTCTGCCTTCTGCGTATCCATACATCAGGCACTGGACTCAGCTGTTCCTCCTCTTCCTCATCAGCCACCTCCAGACCTGGGGGCTATTGACTCTCCCTCTGAGGGTTGATGGATGCCCCAGGCTCTGCTTCTCTCTCTATCTCTTACAGCTCTATTCCCTCTACCCCTTGGAGCTCTTGGATTGCCTTGATTCTGGCTCTGATTGCCATGCTGCCTCCTCATCTGGTTTGGCTGCTGGAGGGCCCAGCAATTAACAGGCCAGAACAGGCCCATGGAAATTGTTCTCGGCTCCTCCAATTGCATCCTGGGTTTCAAGCAGAAGTTCTTTCCTATCCTGAACCTTTGTAGACCTGCCACATATCTACCTCAATTGTGTTACATGCAAATAAGGTTTTTCACCAAATATCTGCATATTTTGTAATTCAATAGTTCTATTTCCAGTTTATATTCTGCATCCCCAGGAAAGAATGAATCATTCCCTAAATTTACAGCATTTCCTTCCATCTCACCTTTGTGACCCAGATGATTGCATCAGAGTTAATGAGGAAATCTTGGCCTGGGAGAGCCCCAGCATCTACTTGCCCAACTTTCACAGCGACAAATGATTCATTAGGGAGGAAAACCCAGTTGAGAATGTCATATCGAGAAGATCCGAGTCCATTTTCTGAGAAGGAGACTTCATCTCCAGCATTGTTGTTGAAGTGGACATTCCTCAAATAGGCAAGGATCTGTAAGAAAATAACATTCAGAAATTAAAGTAATCAAGCAGAAAATCACAAATGAGTCATCACGGCTTCTATAATTCTATGACAGTCAGCGTCTTAGTGTCAAGGTTCCAAGTAATATGTCCTCTGAAATAAAATCCAAGGCATTCATCTTTCTTAAAGACTTTTTATTAGGAACATATCATATTGTCAAAGGCTTTATGTAATTCTGACTCTGGGCAGATGCTGGAATTACACCCAATAAAAAGCAAAAGTTTGAAACTTCCTTCCAGAGTCACAATCTCCAATAATTTTTTAAGTCCCAGTCCGGTTTCTCGAAACTCTACCTTCCTCCAACTTCAGGCATCTTCTATGTTCCCACAGAAAAGAATGCCATTTAGATACAACATTCCCCCCTTATCTCTATAACCCCCTTTTCAACAGCTAGAGTGTGGTGAGCCTGAAGTACCATTAAAATTCTATTCCTAAAAACCTAAAGAGAAGAATAGACAATGGATAGAACAAAATATGGCTACACATATGTCATGTACAGGGTCGACCCTTAGCTATATGTCTGAAAAGCCACACATGTTCTCTTGGTGGAGATCTGATCAATCAGGAGTAAACCAAATATTCGACTCCTTCCCCAGCATTACAAAAGTTTCTCTTTGGACATTTGTACATTTTGGGTTCAATAGTGCTTATTTCATGTTGGTATACTGTTTTAATATAATTCTCTGATATGTTCTGAGATGTACTGATAGGGTAGTATACAGATATTGAATCAATAAATTCAAGAAATACACAGAGGAGACTTTCTCTCTAAGGCTTTATGGACTAAATAAAAACTCACATAGATTACCTGCCATGAATGGACATTTGAGATCATCTTTCCAAGCCTCATCATGGTTGGTCGGGCTCTGGATCTAAACATCACATGCAATGTATATGCCAGAGCAAAAATGGCATTGTAGATATTGTAACTTTCACCTGTCATGCTTGTTTCAAAAATGTAATTGGGCAGATTCTGCACATTCTCCTTTCCTGTACATTTCTTCTGCTTCTTTAGAATGATCCTTCCTGGTTTCTGGATCTTGCAGTCAAAGACCTTTTCCCACCACTTTGGGAGAAAGATGTCCCCTTCTGGGTTAAAAGGGTCTAAAGGTAAGAGAAAATGTCTGAATTCTGAGATATCCCCTTGGTGGTCCCTTAACTGCAAAGCCCCATGGAAGGGCTTTATAACTGGCAGTGCGTTTTTAAATGCCCCCACATTGTGTTTCCATTGGGAAGTTAGGATCCAAACTTTCTGAGGCGGTGATTTTGTGGAAGTTACATAAAAATGCAGAGCTGATTGTACATTTGCATTAGTATGAGGGTCTCCAAAGAGAATAATCACTTCAGTCTGACAACAGTTTTTTAAAAAAAGATGAAATGTATTCCATGTATCGACAAAATTATCTGGTTTCAATGTTTCAGTGAAGGCCACACAGATCTCCTTCTCCCTGAGCATTGGCATCAGAGATGACATGAAATGTTCTCCACTGTCACTTTTAGGGGCCACAAGCCCAACCCAGTTCCACTGGAAATAGAGGAGCAGTTGAACTAAACCCACATACTGAGGAGATTTCTTAGGATTAATCCGGAAGAAGGAAGGATGAGCTGATCTCTCTCCCTGAGAGAACTCAAAGCCTACACCAAGCTGGAGAAAGTGAGAGTCTTCTTTCAAAGACAAAGTAAAGTTTTATGGTGACTTAAGGGGTCACCGTTGTATGGTTGATGGCCCCATTAGTCAGCCTGATTCACTCTGAGTGGCAAGCTTAAGTTTCTTCCTTAAGAAGAGTGAAAAGTTACAAATTTTGCTTGGTTGTGACAAGTCAGAAGACAAAATGTATCATCCACAGGGAATAAACTGAACTTAAAGGGTGGCTACACTTTATGGATGGATGGAAATTGAACAAGGAGACATTCAACCTGGAAATAAGGAGAAGTTTTCTGGCAGTGAAAACAATCAACCAATGGAACAGAAATTGCCTTCAGAAGTTGTGGGAGCTTCATCACTTGAGACTTTCAAAAAGAGATTGGACTGCCATTTGTCAGAAATGGTGTACGGTCTCCCACTTGGCTGGGGGGTTGTACTAGATGACCTACCAATCCCTTCCAACTCTGATTTTCTGTTATCTGTTATGTAGTATTAGGTAAGTAGGAAGTAGGAAGCAACTTCTACATAACTAATTCATCTTGGTCAGTCAGCATTTAGGAAATATCTCATTATCTACCTCTATCATAGAATGAAAGAGTTGGAAGGGACCGTGTTGTTCTAGTCCAACTCCCACATTTCACGTGATCTTGATTCTATCCCTCTGTTTATGCAGCCTAGAACGTGGTTGGCTTTTTGGCAGCTGCAGCATGCTGCTGGCCAGCGGTGGGATTCAAATCATTTAACAACCAGTTCTCTGCCTTAGTGATTTCTTCCTACAACCAGTTCACCAAACTACTCAGAAAGTCAACAACTGGTTCTCCCGAACTGTTGCAAACTGGCTGAATCCCACCACTGCTGCTGGCTCATATTTAAATGATTGTCCTGTTATATAAAAATTATCTTGGCACATTAAACTTAAAAATAAATTCAACTGTCATGTAGATTCTCTAAATCACATATTTGTGATGTGACCCAGTAAACACCTATGTTTTCTCAGTGTGTTGCTCCTGTTTATCTGTGTCCATCACTGATCCATTGTTAGATTCCCCCTTACCTGTGGGACCTTGTAGATGCTGAAGATAGAGGCCATTTGCCTTGAAGATTTGGGGATGAAGCCTCCAATGACAGAGAGCAGAGTATCCTGCCTGTCACATTTATAACCTGGAATCATTCGCTCTCGTGTGGAGAGCAGGGAGAGGCTGATTATTGAAATACTTCTCTCAATCTTGTGATTGTCAGAAATTTGGAAGCCGAGGGTGATATTGGGGAGGAGAACCAGATCCTTGTTGACCTCTCTGATTGCAAATACCACAGCCAGGAACTGCTGGTAGTTCTTCGGTATGAGTCTATTGTGAGAAAAATAATTGAGGAAATTTTCAGAAAAGGTCATGCTGTTGGATTTGTCTTGCCTTTTGTGTGTGTGTGTTGGTTGGAGTCAGAAGTCAGAAGTTGGTTTGAGTCCTTAGATGTTTCTTGATGAAATTTGTATGACTTTGTGAGAAAGAAGAAAAGTATCTCTTTTCATATCCAAGGACATTTTATACCTTGTAAAGTCTTTCCTTTCTTCACTTTGCTACAGTGGTTATAATACTTCCCCATGGCTCTACTAACACTCTAATTAATTTGGTTCTCTCTTGGAGCAGCTTCTTCAGTGGGAATCCCAGCATCTATTTATGAAAGATGGTCAGCCCTGCTGATTTCAAAACTGGGGAGAGTTTATGCACTGGAAAAGATTTGAGCTTCTATTTAAGCTTCTCACCATGACTTTCTATCCAAATTAATAGTACAACTCAACTTCTTCACTATTCCAGCACAATTTCTAAGCTCTTGTCCTGCCTCAGTTTTGTTGTTTACAGATGAAAACTTCTCTATTACTTCTCTCTATTTTACTATTTAAGAGTTTGGCTCTTTACTGAGAAAAGAATAAAGTTTTGAACTACACTAGATACTAGAACAGGCATTTTTTAAATAGTCCCTGGATTTAAAAGAAGGGTCTTCAACATTGACAGCTTTAAGACTTGTGGACTTCAACTCTCAGAATTCCTACTCCAGTTATGTTAGTTCAAAAATTCTGGGAGTTGAAGTCCACAGATCTTAAACTTGCCAAGTTTGAAGATCTTTGACTTAAAACAAAACAAGCAATTATCTACATCATATCCCTCTATCTGAGACTTACACACTTGACACAAAAAGCAAGAATGGATCTGTTTGGAAGTCTGGAACAACGGAAAGAGCAATGATTCCCAGGTGCACATTCCCACCAATAACGAGATCACCAGGCCTGTAATAGGTTTCCTGTGATTGCAAATAATTTCTCAACGCACATATAGTTTGCATCTTTTTAGCAACAGTTGGAGGCAGGAACCAGAAGATGAACAGCAGTAGAAGAGGCAGCCTTCTCATTCTTGTCACCTTCCCTCCTAGATCACAAGTCAAGGTTTGTGCAGAAGCCGAATTGCAGGTAGCACTTGGAATCTCTCCAAAGTTTTGGCACAATAGACACCACCCTTGCTACCCGGGTGGCCTCAGGGAAAATTGATATCAACCATGTTTCCTCTTATCTGTGTTCAGGCTGTGGCCAAAGAGAAAACTATGGCCAACTGAGTCTCAGCATACCAAGGAGTTTCTATTTGCAAGACAAAACAAGATGACAGACATGTTCTGTCCCCACTGGGAGAACTAGGAGCGTATTTTTTATAACAGGTTTATCTGGAAAGATTTGTGAGGGTAGAAATCGACAGGGGATGCATTAACAATGACTGTTCTGACGTATTGTCCTGGCACTAGAAAGGGAAAAACATGTTTATATCTCTTATTGCTAATTCACAGAGCATCTGGACTCGAGAGTCAAGGTGAAGCTGGGTGTTTCATGAAACTGAGCACTTGTGTCATAGTTTGTTCAGATATGACTTAGACTAAGAATAATTATATTGCCACTTTGAATGTACACTAATCAGTATACATTAAAATGGGTCACCACCTCCAATATATACTACATTAACATGACCAAATAAATAAATAAATACACAAATAAATAATAAATACAAAATTATACACATACCCACATATATGACACAGAGAAACAGCACAATCTAGTTTGAATGTATCCGTATACATGGTGAGAAAAATGAATATTGTGAGTTTACCAGATGGATGGCCTACGGAACAAAGCTGTTACAGAATCTGGTAGTTCTTCTAGAAACACCTTGAAATCTCCTCCCCGAGGAGAGCAACAGAACTAGACCATGAAATGGATGTGTGGGGTCGCTAACAATGCTTTGAGTTCTAAGCACATAGCGCTTATAAGCAGTATTCTGAAGAACAGGAAGTGAGCTTCTTATAATCTTCTTCACTGTCCTCACCACTCTCTGTAGGGACTTTCTATCTGAGGCATTGCTGCCACCAAACCAAAAAGGATGCAGTTTGTCAAAACACTCTCAATCGTGCCTCTGTACATAATGGTCAGGACCAATCTCCTGCTCAATCAGGAGACCCTGTACCATTTCAGAGAGGTGGCTGAATTACAGGTAGCACTTTGAAAGAAATAAGAATTATTCCTGCAAAGAAAAAGCAATAGTAATACTGTAATACTGTAAATATGCACTGTAACTTTGTGGATGTATATATGTTGTATGTATGTGTATATATGTGTGTGTGTGTGTTTTCTGAGGTTTTCGTGGGTATTTGTATGTGGATCTTTGGTTCTTTGGGTTTTCTCCCGCATAGAATTGGAAGTATCTAGGCGATGTTTCGATGAAGTCTCATTCATCATCTTCAGGCTTGTGTCTTCGGCCTTGTGCTTCTCGGAGTAATGTGAGCTTGAAGCTGCTTCTTCCTTTTAACTGCTAGTGGGGGTGTGACTTGATTGGTTGGGGGGTTGGCTGTGTTCTGATTGGCTGGGGGTATGTTCTGTTCCAGTGGGGGTTTGGTTGTACTCAGGTTAGTCTTAGTTGCTGGGGGATTTGAGTTGGTGAGCTGTGATCCTGTTGTTTGGCTTCGTGTTCGTGGTTGTGCCACATCTTCATGGTGGGCGTCAGTTCGCTTCATGTATGGGTTGGGGGGGGGGGGTTGAAGCAAGTAGTGATGCAGCTGCAGTGCGGCTTCTGGTCCGTGGCCGTGTTTCATCTTCTGTGTGAGTGTGAGTCTGCTTTCTATGTGGAAATACCACATGTTAGGTTTCTTTAAGAATCCAAACTGTTGGTTTACTATATATGGTTGTAAATCATGATGACTCATCATTTTACTGAAGCCAGGATACTGATTGACTGCAAAAAGCAGGCTTACTATAAAGCAGGAAGCCAGAGAGCACATCTTTCTCTCCATCTCTCTCCATCTGTCACCATTGCTGTGTTTGAGCTACGGTATTGCTGTTTTGCCTGCTAACTATGATGGTTAGTTTTCTACTGTATTGACTGATGAACTGTGTATGAATATTGGACTCAATCTTGGACTGTGCCTATATCCTGTATATAAAACTTTTACTTTAATACCCTTTAACTTCTGTGGTTGTGTAACTTTGTGACTTTGTGCTCATTGCTACATCTTTGCACACTGCCATTATTTGCTGCATATACCTTGTTACCAAAAAAACTCTACTAATGCTTCTCAGTTATCAAGGGGATTAAATTGCTGGAAAGATTGTGAATCCAGAAAGGGGCAGTGACTGTTTTCGAAACTGTATATAAGCAACAAGTATTCCTATGTAAAATGTCTTCTGTGGCACCACCTATATGAGCACAGGAGTCCAGCCTTTGCAAATGCTTAATAAAGCTCCTTCTTATTGTTCAAGAGTCTCCTGTTGATTTCAAATTCAAAGGGTTAATCTCACCCACTTCAAATCTCACGATAGCTTTAGCAGAAGAGAGATTAGCCATGATCCTCAAGAGAAATTTATATCAACCAGATTTCCTCTTACCTATGTTTGTCCTGTCACCAAAGAGAAAATTAAGGCCAGCTGAGTTGCACCAAACCGAGGAGTCAGCACTTTGCAAGACATGCTAAGGTGTCATATCCAGCCCCACCTTGACAACTAAGAGCATATTTTTAAAGCAGATTTTATCTTGGAATATTTGTATGCGTAGAAATCCACAGGGGATAGATTGAGAATTACTGTTCTTCTGATAATTGCAAGGAACAGCTATTGACCTACCTAGATAACATTAGGTTTTGGTTCTGCACCAGACAAAAGAAAAAAAAATGTCTATGCCTCTTGTAATCCTTGGAGCAAATGGACTTGAGAGTCAACATGATATTGGTTATTTGACCTACATGATAGTGAGCACCTGCACGCTGGCAGGTCTGGCAGGTTCAACCTGGAGCCTCACAGTCATCAAAGGCTAGAAGGGGTGTGTCTGAAAGGACAATAAAGTGTGTGTATGGGATGGGAAATAGGGAGAAAAAAATGACAGGTGATAAAACCAAAACTGACCAAAACCGAGTGGCTGTGGTTTCCTGCGCCCAGATACAGCCGGCTTATTCCGTCGCTGGCCGTGGGGGGAGAAATTTTGCCCCCCATGGAAAGGGCTCGCAATCTGGGTGTCCTGGACATATGGCTGTCTTTGGAAGATCACATTACAGCCGTCGCCAGGGGGGCCTTTTTTCAGATTCGTCTGATTTACCAGTTGCGGTCCTCGGAGCTCCCATGTCACACCGCTCCTGCACGTGCTGCATTGGCTTCCTGTGGCCTTCCGGATCCGATTCAAAGTGGTAGTGATCGTCTTTAAAGCGCTCCATGGCTTAGGACCTGGATACTTACGGGACCGCCTGCTGCCACCAACAGTCTTGTAGCCCATGGAGCAAGACAGTTACAGAGGTGCAGATGACAGACTCAATAATTCCTCTGTAGAACTGTATCAGCAGTTCCTTGGGCAGTTTGAGCTTTCTGAGTTGGCGCAGAAAGAACATTCTTTGCTGTGCTTTTTGATGATGTTTTTGATGTCAGATGTCCATTTTAGGTTATATGATAGAATAGAACCTAGAAATTTGAAGGTCTCTACTGTTGATATTGTGTTGTCTAGTACTGTAAGAGGTGGTACTGTGGGATGGTTTCTTAATCTTAAAATTAGAACACAGAATAACAGAGTTGGAAGGGACCTTGAGGATCTTCTGGTCCAATCCCCTGCTCGACCAGGAAACCCAGTACCACTTCAACCAAATGGCTATCCATTAAAAGCCTTCAGTGATGAAGCACCCGCAACTTCTAAAGGCAAAGCATTCCACTGGTTAATTGTTCTCACTGTTAGAAAATTCGCCTGAAAAAATTCATTTCACAGAGGCAGTCAGCCACCTCGATGATCCCTGGCTAACACGCACCATACATTAAATAAATAAACCTATTGTCAGGCTACGGAACTTCTTCCCATTCAAACAATAAGAATGAACTTCTGAGAACCGAACTTATCAAAAGGAATCCTTTATTGAGATGAGACAGTCCAGTAGGAATTCAAAGCAGCGTCTGAGGTCCCTCAGGCATACAGTGATAGTTAAGGGAGTTTAGAATCCCCCCCCCATCCCAATGTTTACTTAGGGAAACAAAAGCCAATATGTTAATTCCCCTCCCAGCCCCTCTGGGAGGGGATCCTTCCCTTTTTGGAAGGTTTTTTCTCATGTAGCTTTCCCAAGACGTACCTAACTTCCTCCCCCACCCCCTTTTTAGAACGGACTGTTTTTGGAGATTTCCCAGAGCACTTCACTGTGGAGTTTTATGGACCCTTCATCTCCTGGCCGTGCCACTCCGAGGTGTTAGGTTCTGGCCATCTGGCTTCTCTCCCCCCCATTGTATCATGTATGGGTGTGCATATTCGATATAAGGTTAAATAAATTCAGGTTACACCAAGAAAGGATTTCTTTATCTGTTCCCCCCCCCCCTTTTCTTCTTCCTCTGAAGAAATGACAGATACATGGATCTGACATCCTGCCCTCCTTTAAAAAACAGATGGGTCTACCTGGAAAAAACAAAAATCATACGTTACATATGCAGTTCAGGACGGTTTATCAGGGTATTTTAGGTGGAACTTTCGTAGTAATGTGGGTGCTTTTACATGTCTTTTGGCTACCCACTCATTTTCTGAGGAAGGAAGGTGTTTCCAAGCTACTAAATATTGTGTGGATCCACGGTAAGTGCGTGAATCAAGGATGTCTTTAATTTCAAAATGTTGTTCCCCATGTATCATGATGGGGGTTGGGGGTGTGGGAAGGGGGGGTCTGAGGTTTGAAGTGATCTCCGGTTTGAGCAAGCTACAGTGAAATACTGGATGAATCTGCCTAAGAGTTTTTGGAAGATGAAGCTCTACCGTCACGGGGTTGATAATTCTGGAGATGGGGAATGGCCCAATGAATTTTGGTCCTAATTTCTTAGAAGGTTGTAATGATTTTAAGAATTTTGTGGACAAATATACACGGTCTCCAATCTTGAAAGGTTTAGGTTCACAGCGTTTTTTGTCTGCTTGAGTTTTGTAAACTGCTCTAGCTTCCCGTAGAGATAATCTTACCACTGGCCACATGGCTTGTAAATTATCCATCCATTCCTTAAGGGAGGGGATTTCAGGTTCTTTGGTGGGTAGTTCCGGCATGGGGTTGAATTCTTGGCCCGTTGCTACGTGGAATGGGGGGAACACTGTGCTACTATGGACTGAGTTATTGTATGCTACCTCTGCAAAAGGAAGAAGGTCAGTCCAATTGTCCTGCTGGTGATTAATAAAACATCTTAAATATTGTTCTAATACACAATTCACTCTCTCTGATGCTCCATCCATATGGGGATGGTTCGAAGACGATAATCCCTGGGTGGAGCCTAATAGGTTTAAAAATGCCCGCCAAAATTTGGATGTGAACTGAACACCCCTATCTGAGATAATTCATTGGGGGGCTCCATGAAGGTGATAAATGTGTATTAGGAACATCTTTGCCAATGATTTGGCAGTTGGGATCTTTTGGCATGGAATAAAATGAACCTGTTTGGAAAAAAGATCAGTTACAACCCAAATGACAGTATTCCCAGCACTTTCGGGAAGTTCCACTATAAAGTCCATAGAGATCTCTTTCCAGGGAGCAGAAGGGTCTGCTACTGTTTGTAAAAGTCCAGGATATTTTCCTTGTCTTCTCTTTGCAGCAGCACAGGTGGGGCAGCTCGCAACATAGTTTTCAATGTCCTTTTTGAGGGACGGCCACCAAAATTGTCTTTTGATGAGGTGCAGGGTTTTTACAAAACCAAAGTGTCCTGCTATTTTGGAGTCGTGGCAGCGTTTCATGAGTTCCATTCTCTGGCTTGCAGGGACATAAAGCTTGTTTTCTACCCAAGCCAGTCCATCTTTGAGTAAGCACTTGTTTCTGTTAGCCTGGAACCAATCATCTTTAAGTAGTGCCTCCTTAAATATTGACGTCGTTGTGTCTTCAGTCAGGGATGATTTTTTTTTCTCTTGTGCCCGGGTGATTACCTTGGCTGCTAGTTGGGTCGGTTGGATCATCGGTTTTATAACTTCAATCTTTTTGCTGTTGTATTGGGGTTTCCTGGACAGTGCATCTGCTAAGAAATTCTTTCTCCCAGGAAAATATTTGAGAGTGAAATTAAAACGTTCAAAATATCGAGCCCACCTTGCTTGTTTTTCGGAGAGTTTCCGTGGATTTCTCAGAGCTTCCAGATTTTTGTGATCAGTCCATACTTCAAAGGGGATTTGGTTTCCTTCCAGGAAATGTCTCCATGTGAGCATTGCCCACCGCACAGCATATGCCTCTTTCTCCCATACGGCCCATCTTTGCTCGGTTTCTGTCAGTTTCTTAGATGTATAAGCACATGGTTGTAATTTTCCACTTTCATTCTTTTGGAGGAGGACTGCCCCAACTGCAACATCACTGGCGTCTGCTTGGATGACAAAAGGTTGTTCGGGATCTGGGTGCTTAAGGACCGGTTCTGCTGCGAACAGGCGTTTGAGTTTCTCGAATGCTGCTTGGCATTCCATTGTCCAGATGAGGGGTTGCCTAGGCTTGGGTTCCCCCCCCCCTTCGTTTTTAGCAAGTTTGTGATAGGGAGGGCGATGTTTGCAAAAGCTGGAATGAATTGGCGATAAAAATTTGCAAACCCCAAAAAACTTTGCAATTGTTTGCGTGTGTGGGGTGGATCCCAGTCCAATACAGCTTTCACTTTCTGTGGGTCCATCTCTATTCCCTCATGGGATATTCTGTACCCCAAATAGTCAATTTTCTCTTGGTGGAACTCACATTTGGAGACTTTTGCATATAGTTTAGCGTCTAAGAGTTTTGTGAGGACTGCACGGAGTAGCTTGATGTGTTCTTCCATCATTTCCGTGTAGATTAAAATATCATCAAGATAAACTAAAACCCCTTTAAATAAAAATTCATGAAGGGTTTCATTGATCAATTGCATAAACACTGCAGGCGCTCCTTGCAGTCCAAAAGGGAGCACTTTAAATTGGTAGCATCCCAATGGTGTGTTAAAAGCTGTCTTCCACTCATCCCCTTCCTTTATTCTGATGCGGTAATATGCTTCCCGTAGGTCTAACTTTGAAAAAATTTTTCCTTTCGAGAGGTGGGCTAACATGTCCTTCATGAGGGGGAGTGGATACATATTCTCTATGCAAATCGCGTTCATTTTTTGATAATTAACGCAAATTGGTTCAATTGGATTGCTTACCAGCGGGTCATCTTCTGGATCACTTTCGGACTGGCTCATGGCCCCTCGGAACGTTTGGGATTCTCCCTCAGGTTTGGGGGGGGTTTGGAATCCCACATCTACTCGGCCTCTCAGGCCAGTCTCCTTCCCTCGAGGGCTGGATGTTGTGAGTTTCCTCCCTGATGGGTGGTCTAGCTTTCTGGTAGGAGTCTTCGAGTGGCATTCTGCTGCGCGGTGTCCCTCCTTTCCACACTTAAAGCAACCAGGCGTTCTTGGAGTCATGGTGGATTGGGGTTTGAAAACTTCCCGTTTCCCCAGGGGTGGGGATCTTTTCCAAAATTTACCAGCACGGTACCGGTTTCGAGTCATGTCTATCTCTGCCTCCTCTGCCATCATGTACCATTCATGCAAGAGGTTTGGGGCCCCACAGGCCAGGCAGGCAGCGTATAGATCATCATTTAGTCCATCTTTGAACCAGCAGACTAAGATATCCTCTGGCCAATCTACCCGGCCGGCCAGGTCACAAAATTCCTCGGTGTATTCTGCTACCGACCTTGTTTCACGACCCTGATGCGGTCGCGGGCTTTTCTATCGGCAAGCGGGTCCTCGAAACGGTGGCGTAAGGCCGTCATAAAGCGATCTAAGTTTCTTAATTCTGGGGCATTGACGTTGTGGAGCGTTACCATCCATCTGGCTGCCGCCCCTTCAAGAGCTAGGATGACAATTCGCACCCGGGACCTTTGGGTTGGGAAATCCTGTCCATATTCTTGCATGTAGGTGAGCACTTGTGCCAAGAAAAATCCCAATTTCTGGGGGTCTCCATCGAATTTTACCCCCAAGGGCAGGACCTTCCTCTGTAATTGTTTGTTTCTGGGTTGGCCAGGGTTAATTCCCTGGTCCGGGGCATTTAAGGGTCGGGCACCTGGTGTGGCTGCTGGTTCTTCAGCTTGTCCCTCTTCCCGCTCAATCTCCACTGAATCCGGGGTGGCGGCTCGGGTTCTCTCACCTTCTGGTTCCCTCGCTCTCCTGCGTTGTCGTCTTTGTGCATCCCCCATGTCGAGGTTCTCTAGGGCTTCCCTCACTAGGCGATTGATGTACCGTCTCATTCGGTCATCGGCCGGTGGCTCCTCATCCCATTCTTCCTGATTCGATAGGGCCTCTAGCTCCAATTTCCACACGGGTTTGCGATTTCCTCGGGTGTGGGTTACTCCCCTGGTTCTTCCATTCCAGGTGTCTCTCTTTCCTACACCTATAGACCACCGGGGCTTGGTGGAGGGTTCGCAGGCAGCCTCGCTGTCTTCGATGGGGCGCATCGAGTCAGTATCTGGCTGGGTAATTGTTGATGTTTCTCCCCAGCATTCGGCTCCCCCTTGCTCCTTGCTGTATTCAGACATTTTTTTTCTTCTTCTCTTGCAGGATCCCCTCAGTAGAGTGAATTGTTTTAAAAAAAAAATTCCTCTCCGGGTTGACCTCTATTGCAGACGCTGCTTTATGTCAGGCTAACGGAACTTTTTCCCATTCAAACAATAAGAATGAACTTCTGAGAACCGAACGTATCAAAAGGAATCCTTTATTGAGATGAGACAGTTCAGATAGGAATTCAAAGCAGCGTCTGAGGTCCCTCAGGCATACAGTGATAGATAAGGGAGTTTAGAATGCCCCCCCCCATCCCAATGTTTATTTAGGGAAACAAAAGCCAATATGTTAATTCCCCTCCCAGCCTCTCTGGGAGGGGATCCTTCCCTTTTAGGAAGGTTTTTTCTCACGTAGCTTTCCCAAGACGTACCTAAATTCCTCCCCCACCCCCTTTTTAGAACGGACTGTTTTTGGAGATTTCCCAGAGCACTTCACAGTGGGGTTTTATGGACCTCTCATCTCCTGGCTGTGCCACTCCGAGGTGTTAGGTTCTGGCCATCTGGCTTCTCTCCCCCCCATTGTATCATGTATGGGTGTACATATTCGATATAAGGTTAAATATATTCAGGTTACATCAAGAAAGGATTTCTTTATCAGTCCCCCCCCCTTTTCTTCTTCCTCTGAAAAAATGACAGATACACGGATCTGACATAAGCTCTTGCATATTAAATGGAGTTCCTTCTAAATTTACATTTCATTTATCCTATCCTTACTCCAAAAACAATACATATTTATCTATGTCAGAGCAGGCAAAGCTATGGAACATGTCATAAATATTCTCATAAAATGGCAGGGATGAGCATAAGCAACTAGGGGATGAGGCAAGTGATGAAACAAGAATTAAAACTTCATGACACAAACCCTGTGACTTATGCAACTGCGCAATATGTTCTGTCACAATAATTTATACTAAAATGGCTAGGTGGGTGGGAGTCACAAAATATCTACAGAATCCAAACTGCTAGCATTGTACCAAATTGTCCCATTTGCCTATCATTAACCTTCTTCCATCCCCTTTTTGCTTTATTTCAAACAGAAATATTTCCAAAGAAAGTTCTGAATTGCAGCTATACATTTTATTTTGTTTTTCCTACAAACATGTGACTGAAATAGTATCCAAAGGTTTTTCTTGTGGATGATGTTAAGGGCTGATGACTTGCTCCACAACATTTTAACTTTTTAAATTAAAAACAATAGGAGCAGAAGTCTTCAGGGGTGGGATTCTCTCTTTCTTTCCCTCTCTCTCCCCCCTCTCTCTTTCCCTCTCCCCCCTCTCATTCCCTCTGCCTCTCTTTCCCTCTGCCTCTCTTTCTCTGCCCCCCTCTTTCTCTCTCTCTTTTTCTCTCTCCCTCTTTCCCCCCTCTCTCTTTCTCTCTCTTTCTCTCCCCTCCCTCTCTCTCCCTCTCTTTCTTTTTCTGTCCCTTCCTTTCTCTCCTTTTTTCTTTCTTTCTTGCTCTTTCTTTCTCTCCCCCTTCCTCTTTCTTTCTTGCTCTTTCTTTTTCTTTCATTCTTTCTCTCCCTTCCTCTTTCTTACCCTTCCTTCCTTCCCTCCCTCCCTCCCTCCCTCTCTCTCTCTCTCTCTCTCTCTCTCTCACACACACACACACACACAGAAGAAAAAAGTGAGCAGCCCCAGGAGTTTCTGTCCTCCCTTTTGGAGCCCCTGTGCTGCCACTTGCTTCTCCTGGGTGGCGGAGGTGTGAAAGGGAGGGTGGGAAATCCTGGGGCTGCTCATTTCATCCAGTGCTGCCAGCGGTGGCAATGGTGGCAGAGAGCCTTGAGCACCCCCACCCCAATCCTCTCAAAGGAACCAGACCTCGATGTGCACCACATATGCATGCATCTCCACTCCACTCCTCTCTATTCTAAAACACTGTTATTCTCTATTAAAATACTTCCTTTTTAATCAATTTTGGCTAAAGCCGTTCAGATCATCTGTTCTTGTTTTGAAGCCCTAATGGATATCTTGAATTCCTAACACAATTGATTATCTCAGCCTTGAAAAGTATTGTGACGATAATCCATTTTCCTCTTTTTTTCCCTCTCCCCTCTCCCTCCTCAAGGATTCTCTACAGCACATTTTACCATTTGGCAGAGGCCCATCAGCCTTATTTTGGCTACTACTTCTTCAATACCCTCCTGATGCTTCTGTATGTTCTCGATGTTCTCTGGTCCTGCGTGATCATCCTCATGCTTTATAGGTTCCTGACCCATGGCAAGGTAAGGACAGAAATTGGGCACTTGGGAATTGGGCACATGGGAACAGAAGGCACATGTTGGGGGGGGGGGGGAGAAGACCACCAATTATCATATTTTTCGGACTTTAAGATGTACTTCCACCCCAAAAAGGTAGGTGGAAATATCTGTGCATTTAGCAGTTAATTTTGCCAATTTAGCAGTCCATTAAACAATACACAGCAGCCCCCATTTCTATTCTGGCAAATCAGCTGAGCTAATAAACAACAGAATATAGGAAAGGTGAGAGGTAAGAGTGGGGCTGAGTGGGCAGGGCCAGTCACAATTTTCCCTACCGATTCTACAAATCACTTACATTTTTTCCCTTTCATCCGAACTGGTCTGAACTCCCTGAATACCATCCCTGGATCAAACCCACCTCAACACCCAGTCTATAGGGTGCCCCATTATCACCACTGGACACAACCTGAAAACCCTAAACCCCAGGGGTTTTTGTGGGGGGGAGGAATATTAAATATTAAAATAAGGGATCCTGCCACCCTCCCATCTACAACAACCAAGCAAGCACACTAAAACTCTTCGGAAAGTTTTCAGGGGCACCAAAAAGACTCCATGCTGCAACATCTCAATTTCAGGTCCCTCTGGCAATTTGTTATGGAGGGACACCTACCTTCATTTTCATGATAAAAAATGGGCCCCCAAAATGTACAATCAAGACACTGGCTGTGTTCTAGTGGGAGTCCATCTGCGACCCACTCAACCCCAGAGCTTCAGGAGAGGAGAAAAACCATGGATTCGGTTTTTGAAGAGATACCAGAGATAACCTGGATATCTCAAGCTTGCAGGAGGTTCAAGCCCTCATGCCTCTCAAACATTTTTAAATTATTTTTTTGTATCAATTACATTTCTTAAAGCTTAATACACATTGTATTGTCTGGGTATTCAATTTGCTTAACAATACATATTACGTTCTTAATCTCCACCTCTTTTTTCCAACCACTGATAAAATAAATTCCGTGTTTGATAATATTCTGTATCTTCTTTCTGTTTCATTTTTAATGTCAGTCTGTCCATTTCTGCACATTCTGGTATCTTCTTAATTATTTCTTCATTTCGTGGTGTATCTTCCTTTTTCCAGCATTGAGCAAATATAATCCTCACTGCTGTCAAGATGTGCAATATTAAATACATACTTTTCTTATTAAGTTTATCTGATATTATACCTCATTGAAATAGTTCAGGTTTTAAATCTACATACTTTCCAATAATCTTTTCTAACCATTTATGTATTTTTTCCCATTTTTTTTGCTTTACCACACGTCCACCACATATGATAATATGTGCCTGTTTTTTTATTACATTTCCAACATTTGCTAGACATATTTTTAAACATTTTAGCCAGTAGTAAGTGCCATCTATAAAACATTTTATATAAGTTTTCTTTATATGAAGTTGCCATAACAATGCCTATTAAACATGTTGAAGCCCCTTCTTTTAAAGAGCCATAGAGTTGCCTGTATGCCACGCAAAACATAGCACAGTCCTTGAGTTGTACAAAAGATAAGCATCTCCAATGGAAAAGGCCAATTGTGTGTCCCCCAAAGGGTTTTTGCCCTCTGATGGACTCCAGTCGAGCAGGATTGAAGAGAGGTGACATCTCTGTTGGAAAAGGATGCACGGAGCGACTCAGAGAGCAGCGAGGAAGACGATGTGGATGAAGAAGAGCATGTGGATGCAGTGGATCAGAAGGCAGAACAAAAACACTCACAAAACAACAGCACCGTTGTCAAGGAATTGCATAGTATGTGTCCAAATGAGGTCATAGAAACTGACACAAACCTGTAGTTTTATATGAACAAATATGTTTAACATTTGTATTCACAGCAGGCAGGGCTGTCACAGAGGGGAGAGTGTCAAGCTATTTTCCAAACCACCCGAAAGCCAGACAAGGAATAATGGATGGAAACTGATCAAGGAGAGATTCAACCTAGAAATAAGGAGGAATTTCTTGACAATGAAAACTATCAACCAATGGAACAGAAGTTACCTTCAGATGTTGAGGGAGCTTCATCACTTGAAACTTTCAAGAAGAGACTGGACTGTCATCTGTCAAAAATGGTGTAGGGTCTCCTGCTTGGGCAAGAGGGTTGGACTAGATGACCAACAAAGTCCCTTTCAAGTATTGTATTCTACTCCATTCCATTCCTTTCTATTTCTATTATATCTATTTCTGCTTTATTAATTCTATTCTATTCTATATTCTATTCCTGTGATGGTGAACCTATGGCACATGTCATATGCCATATGGGATATGGCACAGTCAGACCCTTCTCTGTGGGCACGGGTGATGTTGCCAGCTGCTCTCCTGGTTTCTGGTGTGCACATGCGCACCGCCAACTGGAGTTCACGGGAGCCAGAGCACTGGAAAATGGCCTGTAAATGGCCCCCCAAACCACCAAAAAACAGGCATGCATGCACCAGCCAGCTGGTCTTTGGGTTTCTGGCGCATGGACATGCATGCATGCGCATTCTGGTTTGGGCACTCTGTGCCAAAAAAGTTTGTCATCACTGTTCTATTCTATTCTATTCTATTCTATTCTATTCTATTCTATTCTATTCTATTCTATTCTATTATTTCATTCCATTCATTTCTATTTCTGTTTCTATTTCTATTTCTGTTTCTAATTTCATTCCTTCCCTTCCCCTCCCTTTCTATTTCTATTATTTCTATTCTATTAATTCTATTCTATATTCTGTTCTATTCTTCTATATTCTATTCTATATTTATTCTGTTCTGTTCTCTATTCTATTCTATTCTATTCTATTCTATTCTATTCTATTCTATTCTATTCTATTCTATTCCTATTCCTATTCCTATTCCTGTTAGTTCTATTCCTATTTCTACTGTCAGTCAAACAAAAGCATCATGAGGTAAATCACAAAGAAGGTACAGCGCACACAGAAGAAAAAGGCGGGAAAAAGGGAAACTCCCCCTTTACACCCACAGCAACCAATCATAGCAAAGATTGCTTCATGCAGGAGCCAGCACTCTCTACAATGGATGTGTGTGCATACGGGCATGCAGATGTGCTTGCCAGCCACTTGCATGAAGCATCCCTTTTCTTCCCCCCACTGGTCTGCAAAGCCGCAAACGTTGGGAAACTGCCCTAGAATATAAAATGAGAATGGACCCCCTCCTTCTAGCACTGATGGGGTCACCTAGTTTGGTCATGAAAGGTCTGCCAGAAAACAAACAATGTGTCCTATAGATCTCTGTTGGGATGCTGCCATTCCAGTGGGAGCAAGGATTCTTTTACATGGAGTTTTCCTTTCTTCCTTTCACGGCTTTGATGCATCTTTTGGGGAAATTGGGAGCAGGGAAGAATGTGCCTCGGGCCATCTGTTTCATCTCACCACTGGAGAAGTGAAATCATGGGACCTAGGAACTGTTATCACATCCTCACAACACCTTTGCAACTTGGGATCGGCTCAAAGTTGAACTGGACATTGGGAGAAGCCTCAGAGAAAACAGTTTATCCTAATGCTTTGGTGCAGGAAATTCAGATTCTGCCTACACTCTCTCTGCTATCACTGTATTCCAATAAAAGTTCCTTTTGAAATGCTTTTCGTTTCTACAGTTCTGCTTTCTTTGAGAAGGCTGGCGAGGCAGGACCATACACGATGTCAGACAGCACCAAGAACCCCTTATTTCAACCCTGAGCTACAATTACTACATCTTGTCTGCAGAGGCTCGGTTTCATGTTAAGTCAAATATCCAACTTCACCATCATTTCAAGTCCATCTCTATGGATTACAACTAAGAGACACAAAAATGTTTTTCCTTTTCTGGTACGCAAACAAATGTAATAATAATTGCATAGGACAATTGCTTTTCTTTGCAATTGTCAGTGGAACCATAATTCTTAATGTATCCCCTGTGGATTTCTTCTTCCAAGATTTATGTTCCAATGTAAAATCTGCTTTAAAACATATGCCTGGAATTCCCCAGGTGGGGGCAGGACATGTCAACTCACTTTGTCTTGCTATCTTCTGGGTTTGATGAGATTCAGCTGACCTTAGCTTTGTCTTTGGTCACAGCCGAATCTCTTAATAAGGGGAAGTATGGTTGATATAAATTTTGTCACAGCCATCCAGGTGGAATGGCCTGTCTCTGTAAGCTCTGATGAGATTTTATTTATTTATGTATTTGATTTGTCAATCGCTTACAAAATAATAGGTATAAGTATAAACATGAGTAAAAATACAGAAAATAGATACGATTAAATGGGGACAATAGGACAGGGATGGGAGGCACGATGGTGTACTTATGCATGCTCCTTACAGACCTCTTAGAAATGCGGTGAGGTCAATAGTGGATAGTTTGAAGTTAAAGGAGTGGGGGGTTTGAGGATGTAACTACAGAGTCAGGTAGTGCATTCCAGGCACTGACCACTCTGTTTCTGAAGTCGTACTTTCTGCAATCAAGTTTGGAGTGGTTAACATTGAGTTTATATCTATTGTGTGCTCTTGTATTGTTGCGGTTGAAGCTGAAGGAGTCATTGACTGATAGGACATTGTAGCAGATAATTTTGTGTACTACGCTTAAGTCCAACTGTAAGTGGTGTAGTTCAAGATTGTCCAAGCCCAACATTTCAAGTCTGGTGATATTGGGTATTCTGTTGCAAGCAGAGGAGTGTAGTACTCTTCTCGTGAAATACTTCTGGATTCGCTCAATTGTATTAATGTCTGATATACAGTGCGGATTCCAGACAGATGAGCTGTATTTGAGTATTGGTCTAGCAAAGGTTTTGTATGTCCTAGTTAGCAATTCAATATTTCCAGAGGATAATAATAACAACAACAACAACAACAACAACAACAACAATAATAATAATAATAATAATAATAATAATAATAATAATAATAATAATAATAATTATTATTATTATTATATACCGTTCCTCTCCCGAACGACTTGGAGTGGTGCACAGCCATACAATTAAAACAGTAAATATGTGAAAAGTTAAAACTAAATTAAACTAAGGCCCTGGCTGTAATCAATTTAAAACCCCTCCCTAAAACCCTAAAATTTAATATAAAAAGTAAAACACCCAAATCTAAATTATCTTATCATTGATATATGTCTTGAGGTCATAAAGTTATACATTTTGATGTAATGAAGCAATCAGTGTTATATGAGGTAGTAAGTCAGCAAGTAAAGGATTATTGCTTTGTTGGTGATCTGCTTGGTGAGAAAGATTTATTGCTTTGCTGTTGTTATCTGATCTACTTGAATCTGATTTCAGCTGGCAGGAAATCTCTACTCAGGGAGTCTCTGCCCAGGGAATCTTGGTGAGGTAGAAGTTGAAGGCATGTGGTTTCTGTTTGTTTGAATGGCTTCAAAGCAATTGATTTTTGATGAGGTAGAGATTAGTAGTGAAAGGGTTTCTCCTTGGCTTATTCTTAAAGTTTTAAAACTCAGAGTTTAAAGTAAAGAGCCCCCTTCTAGCTCAGAATTGCACTCCTCATCCATTTTCAGTTCAGAATTGAGTTTTCAGCCTGCTCTCTGCCCACTTCCAGCTCAGAATTGTGCTGTTCTCAGTCTCTCAGACTTCACTGATTTCTCTCAAATTTTGATGTCTCTGTTATTTCCCTGTTATTACGGATCTCTGCTATCGGCTTCTCTTCAGACTCCCTCGATCTCAGCCTCTCTCGGAGCTCTCTGCTGTTATCTCCTTTCCAGTCCCCCTCACTCTCTGCTGATTACAGTATGGCTCTTGGAGCTTGGAATCATGTTCCCTAGTCTCCTTCCAGTATCAGTGTTATACGTAAGAGCAGAAATGAAAATAACAGACTTGATATGCTGAAACACGTAACTGGCTTTTATTTAAGATACTGCAGTATCGATCACCTTTTAACACATACCAGACATAGTATGAGGAAAAGGAGACGCCTTTTCCCAGAAAGACCACATATTTATACCCAAATATAATTATATAAACAGTTACATAACACATCTTGTTTTTCAATCAACAATACATAGAATCCCATAGGAAAGTTGTGGGTATTTCCTTGGAACTTCCCCAATTAACATTGGACGGTTATCAACATCCTTTATTCGGATATATCTCCAGATGTCCTGTTATGCAATTATCAGAGGGCTATAATATGATCATTAATTTCGCTTAATGTGACTATATAATGTCAGAGTACCCTGGAACAAATTTCCAACTTAAGCCAAGTACATGATTTTGTAATCTGACATATTTGTCTTACAAAAACACATTTCATAACTGTTTTGAGCTTTTAAAAGTTCAGACTGCGGACAAATGGCTACAGTTTGGTTCTTTATATTCTCAAGTATAATAAACAAATTTTACTCATAACAATCATCTAGCGCGATTGGATAGTTTAATTCGATCTCCCTCTTGGGTCCCGGTATGCTATAGTCTCAGGCCCTATAGTTTCTCTTTTGTCTATCAGTTGGCTATCAACTTGGTCTCCTCACCCATTCAGAATGGCGTCCTGTGGAATGGAGTCTTGG
Source organism: Bungarus multicinctus (assembly GCA_023653725.1). Lineage (NCBI taxonomy): Eukaryota > Metazoa > Chordata > Lepidosauria > Squamata > Elapidae > Bungarus > Bungarus multicinctus. The sequence goes on from CM042838.1 coordinate 169,253,674, forward strand.
GCTCTCTGCTTGGGATGGTGTCCTGGCCTCTCCACTCCCTCTCTCTGCTCACTTTTGGGTTTGCCGGCTAGTTCTCTGTTCTTGGAACCTTCTGAAACCTTCCAACAGTTCCTGGTTGAGGTAGATCACAGTTCCGTTGGCCCCAGACCCCACTCCCCATCTCCAGCAATGCGGTTAGGCCTTCGCCTCAATCGCCATCTAGATTTATTTCCCTTTTCCAAAAAACATGGAGGAGGGCGTTTTGTTTTGTTTTTTAAAGAGAGGAAGGGGAAGAATGTATTCATTTTTTATCTTAGGGTAGAGGAAGAGTGTTCCTGAGTTTTAACTTACATTCAGCAGACTATCGGAAGCATCATTTACGATTATGACAAGTGAATCAATAGGGATGAAACTGACGCAATAGGAGAAGCCAGTGAGCAAGATGGAATGAGATGCCAGAAAGGTATGAGATGATGAGTGCTTCAAGATGGCGTCCAGATACTGGCTCCGCGAGCTCCGCCGGCCACTCCGCGCCCTAGGCTGAGCCTTCTCCCCCTTCGGGGCCCACTGGTGAAGGAGGTGATTGAGGGGCCCGGGGGGTTATTTGGTGAGGCTGGAGGGGTGTTGAAGCAGGCGGCTGGGTTGCCTGGGCCACCGTATGGGTTGCCCGGGTGGCGGTCGGGGCTGATGGCTGATGGCATTTTTACCTTCGCTTTTACCTCTCGCTTCGTTTTGCATGCCTTCAGCCGTCACGGCTGCCCTAAAGCCTGGCCTCGGCGTCGGCTTGGAATTCCGGGTGGGTTCCTGCTTATGCAGGCTCCTGCCTGGGCGGCTGTGGACGGCACTAACTCCGCCTCGTCTTGCCTCGCTTCGCCTCGGCCTTTGCAGTGGTGGTTATGCTGGAGGTGATGGCGATGGCCTGGTTTGGTGCTCCTGGCATTGCTGGTGGTGCCGCTGCCTGACTGGGTGGGGCCGGTGTTTCTGGGGGTGATGCCCCCAACCCTGGCGACCTCGGTCAAGGCCAATGGTGGCCCGACGGTGATGCGGAGGTCTGGCCCCGGACTCAGCCAGGCCCATGGCTAATTTTGATCTTCTCAACTGGGTTTTCCTCCTCAATAAATCTTTTGTGCCCATGAAAATTGGGAAAATAGATCCCAGGGCTCCCCCATGCAAGGATTTCACCATAAACTCTGATGAAATTGTCTGGGCCACAAAGGTGAGCAGGAAGGAAATGTTGTAAGTTCAGGAAAGATTCGTTCTCTCTTGGGAATGCAGAATATCCTTCTAATTTGAAAAATGGTCTGTTGAGTCAGAAAATATGGCAGTGATTTGGTGAATAACCTGCTTTGCATGTACACACTTGAGGTCTAATCTGTGTCAAGCCAAAAATGGCTGGGATTGGGAAGAGTGTCTGTTTGAAACCCAGGACACAGTTAGAAGATGGGTTGCCATAAAGAAGAGGTGGGGTCAAGCTATTCTCCAAAGCACCTGAAGGCAGAACAGGAAGCAACGGATGGAAAATTATCAAGGAAGAAAACAACATAGTAATAAGGAGAAAAATCCTGACAGTTAGAACAATTAATCATTGGAACAACCTGCCTCCAGAAGTTTTCAATGCTCCAACACTGGAAGTTTTTAAGAAGAGATTAGATAACCATTTGTCTGAAACAGTATATGGTTTCCTGCCTAAACAGGGGGTGATACTCTCTGGGCTTGATGAGTTTCTTGCAGATGTTTCATGACCCAAACTAAGTAACATGATGTTACCTAATTTGGATAATGAAACATCTGCAAGAATATAAGCAAGCTCAGAGAGCACCAAGGAACCTTCAATTTGGAAACTAATTAATGAAGCATGGTCATTGCTTAGGTCATCTCAAGATTTCATCTTTTCTTAGGAAATCAGGAAATAGAGGGGAAAATAGAAAAAAAAAACAGAAGAAAGGATAGAGCAGATAAAACAACAAACAAATTTAGAAGATGAGAAGGAAGAGATAATTAAAATGAATGAAATAGATTGGGGTGGGATTCAACCGGTGTTACTACCAGTTCGGTGATTATATTTTGCTGCGTGCGTGTGTAAAAAACCTTAAGCTGTACTGTCCAGACAGCTGAAAAGCACTGTGCGCAGATGCTCAGTGTTTGAAAAGCCACTTTTTTCCTGCTTTTTCAACCTCAGCTGTGCTGCGCAAAGCAGCTGAGGTTGAAAAACCAGGAAATAAAAGATAGGTAAAAGCCTGTGTGGGCAGGTGAGCCAAACGGCAACAAACACAGAACCGGTTTGGTGTCTGCTGCTCTTCAGAACTATCGAGAGCTCAGAGCTATAGAGCTGGGCAGAACCGCTAGCATCCCACCCCTGAAATAGATCAAGTTGATTATACATCAAGAAACTTAAAAATAAAATTGGATGAGTAGGAAGACATTCCCAAAGTGAGGATAGAGATACTGATAAGTATAGTGAAGATTTGGTAGCAAGAGGCAGAGGCAGTGACAGAGGAAACATTTAAACTAAATATGAATGATACATGGAGATATAAAATTCCAAAGGAAGAGTATGGAAGACAGGATGAAAAATCAGTAAGAATTGAAATCTTGAAGCGAACAAGACATAATGAATAAAAACAGAACATCCACCAATATAAGATTTGTGCTATTAAGACATAGAATAGAGGTAGGAATTAGTAACAGGGATATTATCACTAAGGATACTCTGGTGTAATGCCTTAAAATTAGTAGAGGAAAAAAGTTGAAAGATGATTGTATTATATACCCTTAAATAATAGTATTAAGGTTAGTAGGGCTATTAATATTGTGTAATAAAATATTGGAAAAATCAAATGATGAGAGATTAGAGATATGATGGAGTAAATATTATAATAGTAACAATGTTAATTGTATATGATATTATAATGATGTGGAAAACATGCCAAAGGAAAAATGAAAAATGAACAAGAAATAAAATACTAAAATGAACAAGAGATGAAGGATAGAAATAGAGTATCTACCCATATAAGATTTGTGATATTAAGATATAGAATAGAGGTAGAAATTAGAAAGGGGGAAAATATAATTATGCACATTTCTATAGAATATGTTACAATTAGTAGGTAGATGAAAGGATGAGAAGTTGAAAGATGATTGTATTATGTACAATGTTATTATAATGATACAAGTATGATACGAAAATTGTTAATCTCATTACTATTATTTGGTACCAAAATTAATGATTCCCCAATGCCACACTGTTCATGTATTTAATATTTACACATACTTTAAAATAAAAAACTTAATAAAAAAAGGTTTTCTCTTTTTTCTTTCAGAAAGTGCCCTTTGCTAGATGTGGCATGAAGAGATGCCAGGCAGGAGAGGAGAGAAGAGTTCCAGAGGGCGAGCCAGTTTGTTGCTACCATTGTGACTCTTGTCCAGAAGGGACCATTTCTAATCAAACAGGTAGAGCGGATTTTCAGTGTAGATCTTCCAGAATCAAGGAAGACGTTCATTAAATCAATATATCTTTTTTTAAGTTTTAATAACCTTTATTGATATTTTGAAACATTAAAATACAAATAAATTTAAAAATAACTTTTTACAAATCTCAATCATCTTTGACAGTACTAAGATATATTTGTTACATAATCACATTTCTGTACATTTCTAATTATGTATATAATTATTCATATATACATTTCTTATTCCTATTATCCATCCATTGATGCCAATTTTCCTAAATTTTATATTATTCTCAGACTTCCTTGTCTTTTAACTCTAAGGTGAGTTTATCCATTTCTGTGCAATCTAAAATCTTTTGGATCACCAAACAATCTGACGGCATAATGTCTTTTTTCCAGCATTGTGCGAGTGCAATTCTCACTGCTGTAGTTATATGCAAAATAAAGTATTTTATCTTTTTAGCATACTTTCCCTTAATAATCCCCAGAAGAAACAGTTCCAGTTTCAACTCTATTTGGCATCTTGTAGTTTCGTACAACCATTTTTGTATTCTGATGCAATTTTTTTTTTAATTTCAGGGCATAGCCACCATACATGAAAAAAGATACCTTGTACTTGTTTACATTTCCAACAATTTGGATTTAGATTTGGGTACATTTTTGCCAGCTTCATTGGGACTAAATACCAATGATAAAACATCTTATATTGGTTTTCCTTGTAAGCAGCGGACTTTGTTATTGTATAATTTTTATTCCATTTTTTTTCCCAATCTTCAAGCTCAATGTTATGTCCAAAATTTTTAGCCCATGCTATCATTGTTCCTTTTACTATTTCTTCTTCCATATCAAAATTTAGTAAGCAATTGTATAATTTAATTTCTCTTCTGAACCTACCAGTAATTTGTCTAGTTGTTTTAATTCAATATCAAATCCATATTCCCCTAAATCGTTTTTATATTGTGATTGTAGCTGAAGATATGGCCACCAATTTATATTTATTCCCTGGTCTTTTAATTCCTGATTAGTTTTTAATATTCCTTGGTTATCTAAAATTTCATTATATCTAGCCATTTTGCCTACATCCAGTGTATTGAGGTGGATCATTGCCTTCATGGTGGATAGCCAGTCCAGGATCTTCATGTAGTGTTTTTTCTTTATCTCCTCCCAGGTCTGTATCAGCAAATCTCTCAATATATGTCTATAGAAATATGAGTGTGACTTGTTTCTGCTATTCCACATGATGACATACCACCCCATCTGTAGATCATGCCCTTCCAAGATTAAGATTCTCCTATTCTTTAGTTTTAGCCGTTCTCTAAACCATACCAAAACCACTGCTTTATAATAAGTTTCCCATGCTGGGAGTCCAAAGCCACCTCTACTTCTACTATCCTGCAGCGCAATTAATTTTATCCATGCCTTTTTACCTGACCAAATAATTTTTTTAGTTATTTTATTTAGATCTGTGAAAAACTTTTTATCCAGTTTTATGGGGATCGTTCGGAATAAATGGAGTAATTTGGGTAGAATATTCATTTTGATGGTTGCAATTTTTCCTAGTAATGATAACTGTAATTTCCCCCTTACTTCCAAATCCTTCTTTATTTGTTGGAACAATTTCATATAGTTATCCTCCTTTATTGAGGAGACCTCGCCATATGCCAAATACCTAGATATTTGACTTTCTTTGAGATTTGCAGCCCCATTTCCTTCTCTAATTTCTTCTTCTGCTTCGCTGTTAGGTTTTTAACTAGCATGTTAGTTTTCTCTTTATTAACTTTAAGGCCTGCTACTTCCCCAAATTTTTCTATCTCTTGTATTATAATGGGTCCAGTTTCCAGTGGCTCTTCTATAAAGAAAACCAGGTCGTCAGCAAACACTTGTACTTTATACTCCTCTTGTTTAATTTTGGTTCCTTTTATTTCCAAATTTAATATAATTCTTATTAATAATATCTCTAGTGTCAGGGTGAAGAGTAGAGGTGACAGTGGATACCCCTGCGTTACCCTTTTCATTATCTTGAATGCTTTTGTAATATCCCCGTTTATTATTACGCTTGCCTTTTGGGTAGAGTATATTGACTCTATCATTTTTTCGAACTTATCTCCAAACTTCATGGCCTTGATTTGATGGTTCATGAATTGCCAGTTTACATTATTAAAGGCCTTTTGAGCATCCAGAAAAACTAGGGCAGCTTGTTTTTCTGGATAATATTCCAATATGTTAATTACCATTCTTGTATTGTCCCTAATTTGTCTCATTGGCAAGAATCCATTTTGATCAGAGTGTATATTTTCATTTAGTAGTTTTTTCATTCTCTCCACAATAATATTCATAAATATTTTATAGTTGGCATTTAAAAGTGAAATTGGCCCATAGTTCTTAATTTGTTTATTATCTGTACCTTCTGTCTGGATCAAGGAGATATATGCCTCTCTCCAAGATTCTGGTAGCTTTGCTTCCATCAGCACATCATTACATAATTCCAATAATAATGGTTTTATCAATTCATCCAAGTTCTTATAAATTTCCCCTGGTAAACCATCTGGCCCCGGGGTCTTATTGTTTTTTGTTTTGCTTTTGGATTGCTTCTTTCAATTCTACTAATGGTATTTCTCTGTTTAATATTTCTCTTTTCTCTTCTGTTAACGGGGGCATATTTTCTCCTTTCAAGTAATGGTTTATTTTCTCTTTTACTACTGCTTCTTGTTTGTAAAGGCCCTCAAAGAAATCCTGTATAATCCTCTTTTTCTTATTCCTATTGTTTTGTAGGTTTCTGTTCTCATCCTGCAGCTGATGTATTATTCTTTTTTCTCTTTCTTTTTTTTTTAATTTGTAAGCCAACCATCTCCCTGGATTGTTCACATGTTCAAAGTAATTTTGTTTTGCAAGTTTTAAGTTTCTTATGGATTCCCCTTGATATTCTCCGTATTTAAGTTGTGCTTGGCTAAAGCTATTTTGCTTTGGATTTGTTCATTCCCAGGTTTCATTTGCAGTTGATTTTCTAATCTTTTAATGTCCTCTTGTAATATGTTGTGATCTTTCCATTTTTCATTTCTCTTTGAAGAATATGCTATTGTTATCCCCCTTATGTATGCCTTCATAGTGTCCCATAGATTTTGTAGTGAAGTATGTTGTTTCTTATTTTCTTTAAAATAATAATTCCAATTCTTTTATGATCCTTTGGGTATATTCTTTCTCTTTTAAAATTTGTGGGTCCAGCGCCCATCTTCCTCTCTTCTTTTTTTGTCCTGCATATATAACTACTAGTAACATACTTTTTTGAACCTAATATTATTTCAATTATCAATACTCTTCCTTTTGTGTCCACATATATGAGTTTTGCTTTTATCCCTTCGCTAATATATACCACCACCCCTCTTTTTTTTCCCTTCCACTAGTGCTACATAAAGTTTTCCCAATTTATTGTATTGTAAATATTTCTCATCTTGCTTTTTAATGTGTACCTCCTGGATGCACACAATATCCACTTTCTGTTTCACTAATGTTGTTTGTTTCCTTTTAGTTGGTGAATTTAGGCCATTAACATTTATTGAAAGTAATTTCAATTCATCTTCCATGACAGAATAGAACAATGGGCCATATCTAACAAAATTAAATTCAATGTAGAGAAAAGTAAAATCCTACACTTAGGCAAGAAAAAACAAAAGTACACATACAGACTGGGTGAAACCAGGCACAATAGCAGTAACTGTGAGAGGGATCTTGGAGTCTTAGTGGACAACCAGCTAAATAGGAGCCAGCCGTGTGCAGCAGCAGCCAAAAAAGCTAATGCAATCCAAAATTGTATTAACAGAGGGATACAATCAAGATTAAGGGAGGTACTAATACCACTCTATAAAGCCTTAGTAACATCTAGAGTACGGCATCCAGTTTTGTTCACCACATTACAAAAAAGATGTTGAGATTCTAGAAAAAGTACAGAGAAGAGCAACCAGGATGATTAGGGGACTGGATTAGGGGATTAGAGGACTGGAGACTAAAACATATGAAGAATGGTTACAGGAACTGGGCTTGGCTAGTCTAGTAAAGAGAAGAACCAGGGGAAACATGATAGAAATCTTCCAATATTTGAGGGGCCACAAAGAGGAAGGGGTCAAGCTATTTTCTAAAGTGCCTGTAAACCAGACAAGGAATAATGGATGGAAACTGAACAAGGATTATCTGTTATCTCTTATTTATGTGCCGGTCTCTGTCTTCTGTTAGTCCTTGTATCTCTTTGTGTCCTTGTTCTTACATCTTCCTCTTCTTGATGTTCTTTCTCTTCCTTACTTCTTTCCTCCTGGCCCTTTCCCTTCATTTCCTGTCATTGTTCTTCTTGGCTTGTCAATTCCAAATCCTCTCTGCTATTGTACTCCTCCTTCGATCCAACTAGCTGGTCATGTAGTACTTGTGCTTTGTCTAGGTTGTCAATTTTAGTCTTTTTATCATGCAAAGAGATTAACATTCCTTCTGGAGTTATCCATTGGAACAGTATATTTTGTTTATTTAATTGGGTTGCCAGGAAGCAGTAGTCCTATCTTTGTTCTCGAACTCTTCTAGGGATTTGCTTCAGGGTTATGATTTCTTTATCTTTATACATCATTGGTTCCCCTCTAGTGATCTTATAAATTATATCTCTAACTTTCTTATGTGCGAATCTTATGTGAACCTCCCTAGGCAGTCTATGGCATCTGGCATAATTTGTATATATTCTGTAGACTTTGTCTAACTCATTCAGAATCTCTTGTTTGTCCCTTTGAAGGGCTTCAGCTATTAGTTCTGCCATTACCATTCCTAGGTCTTTGTCTTTGGTCTCCATCACATTTTGAAACCTCAGGTAAAATGAGGCACAGTCCAGTGGTGCGATTCAAAATTTTTTACTACTGATTCTGTGGGCATGGCTTGGTGGGCGTGGCAGGGGAAGGATACTGTAAAATCTCCAGTCAGAGGTGGTATTTGCTGGTTCTCTGAACTACTCAAAATTTCTGCTACCGGTTCTCCAGAACTGGTCAGAATCTGCTGAATACCACCTCTGAAGTAGTCCATCTCTAAGTGTATTAGTGAATCTTCTAAGTCTTTATTCAGCACTATCATTCTTTGATCTACCACCTCTAGCTTTTTTTCTGCTTGTTCTGTTCTGGTTTCAATTGTTTTTATTCTTTGTTCATTTTTCTGGATTGCTTCTTGTGTTGAGCCCATTTTATTATCCAGTTTATGGATGTCACTTTTCATTTCTCCCATCTCTGATTTTATCTCTCCATGATTCTTTGACATAATTTTTTGAAGCTTCACCATTGTCTCCTGAATTGTTAACAGAGTAGATTGCATTGTTTGCATGTTAGGTGTGGTGTTTGGTTTTTGTGTAGTGAACTTCCCTTCAATTAATCATTGGTTGAATGGGGAGACTACTGATGGAGTTGGTGCAGTTTCCCCCCCCCCCCCATCTTCAGAGTTGTTCTTGTTGTGCTGGTCATCTCTTTCAAGATTCTGTGCTGTTCTCCTAAAATTCTGTAAATATTATCCCAAATTCATTAAATGAATATGTCTTTGTTCTTGTCTAATTTTTATAAAATTGACATGTATTCATAGCTTTTAGCAGAACCCTTCATGGATCTAAACTATCCTGGCTCCAGAAGCCACCTTTCCTGATCCTCATCAGTTTCATGCAGGATAGTTTCAGGGTAGAATTTATGAATCCCCAACCTGCATTTTCACTCCTACTATAACATCCAGTTGAGAAAACCAACTTCTAAAATTTTCTTGAAGGAGTGGGTTTGTGCAGTTCAAGTTTTAATTTTTATTATTTAGGATGTGCTTCTTCTCTCAGCATTATCAATATTCAAGGAAAAAGATTTATCAGAGAATCTATATCTATCAATAAAGGAGAATATTTGTAGCTCAGGGTTGAAATGAGAAGTCTCTTGTGCTCCCTGATCTTAATTGTTTTCTTGCAGAGATTTTATTATCCAAACTAAGCAATATCTGCAAGAAAACAACCAACTCCAGAGAGCACCAAGGACTACAAAACACCAAGGCCTACACAGTCCTCCTCCTCTCACTCCAGTCCCTCACTCCATTGATAATGTTATCTAATTTGGGTAATGAAACATTTGCAAGAAAACAACTAAGCTCAAAAACAACCAATGACCCCCCTCAATCTACATCTATGTCTACCTATAGTATGTCTGTGAATCTATCCCTTCAAGAAACCGCTGAGCAGATTTGAAGTACAAAGCAGAGAGTTCAAGGCTGGGATAATCAACAAACAAAACAGCATCATTCCTCCCTAACAAGTCTACCTAGGATCTGGGGGTTCCAGTATCAAGTAGGGGGGAAACAGTTGGAAGTCTCAGAATCCGGGTTTCTAAGATGGCGGATGCGCGTCTCCACCAGAGTTATCTCCGGCCTAGGCGGCTTCAGTCGCGGCCCCCCTTGTCCCCTAGGTCCCCCCGCCGGTGGCAGAGGCGGGGGAAGATCGGGGGAGGCCGGCTAGGACCATCGGAAGCCGGTCGGGGGTCTGCTGGAGCCGCGGGATCGGTAGAGAGGACGGCGTGGACGCGACGGCCCCGGCGGCTCCGAGTCGATCGCGGAGGCCCCGGAGGCCTCTCTCGGCGGCTGATGGAGTGGAGCGACTGCAGCGGGGCTCTTGGCGGCGGCGGCGGCCTCTGGAGTTACTGTGGTGGCGACTGCAGCGGGGTTCTCGGCAGCGGCAGTGGCAGTGGCGGCGGCGGCCTCTGGAGTTACTGTGGTGGCGCTTTTAGCGCTTCGAGAGCCGATGGTCCCGGTGGCCTCCGGGGCAGAGATACCACCACGGCATGGCTCCAGCGGCCCCCTGAGGAGCGCGGTAGTCCTGGATTTTCCAGGGCGGCGCGGACTTGGGGGAGCTGCCCAAAGGGCCCTGGACTAGCCTCGGCGGCTCTGTTAAAGCCGCAGAGGCCTTGGGACAGCTGCTGCGGCAACCCCGGAGTTTCAAGGGACTGTGAAGAGGCCTCAACGCCCCCGGTGAGGCACGGCGGTGTGGCAGGCTCGGCGGCCTCACTCGGACCGCGGCGGTCTTGGGGGGCCCCGGACGGTTCTGAAATGGACCTGCTATGGCCATGGCGGCCCTGGACTGGACCCGGGGTGGCCCTGATGGCCCCGAAGACAGCGCGGAGGCTAGGGGTTAGGCGGAGTTGTGGTTATTCCCCTCTCTTCCCTGGGGCCCCCACCGGTGGCAGAGGTGGTGGGCCAGGGGGGAGGGATTGACTCTGCCTATGACTCTTCTCCCTCCGGGGGTTCCACCGGTGGCAGAGGTGGAATGACCGGGGGGAGGCGGTGCATACCCCAGTCTGATTGGACTCCATCGTTCGTGGCCGGGGGATGGCAGAGATCACAGATGCTCCGGGACCATCGAGATGAGGTGGCTGGGGCCACGGATGTACTCGAGGGCAGAGCTTTGGGCCCTGAGGGATGTCCCCCTCTCCTTTAGGTGGCCTTCAAGGCTCTCTAGAACTTTCCGCAATGAGGGATCCTGGGATCCTGAGCGATGGTGGGGCCGGAGAAACTGGAGAAAGCGCGGGAAACCCGGGGTCATTAAATTTTTAACGGGGTTTTTTAAGGGGTTGGAAGGATCCAGGGCGGGTGTGGGAGACAGCCCGCATGGAATTGGGAGCAGCGGGGCCAGCCCGCGCGCCTGGGTGCCTCGGGGGCTTCCGTGTCGGGGTGGCAGACGGGGTGGGCAGCCGGGGGCCAATTTTATTAGCACGGTGACTGGGAGAGGTAGATATGCTGGGGGTGGAGGGCCGTATCCGGTAAGGGGATCGTGCTCCCGATGTTTGCAAGCAGTAGCGCGCTCTGACCCTCCTTACCCATCCTGCAGCCCTGGCTGTCCGGAACCTCAGGCCCTGAATACCCGGCTGTTGTTGTGCAATGCCAGGTCCGTGGTTAATAAGGCTCCCCTGATCTATGATCTGGTTCAGGAGGAGGCCGCGGACCTGGTAGGTGTCACCGAAACCTGGTTGGGCCCAGAGGGCGGTGTCCCTCTGGTTGAGATGTGCTCACCAGGTTTCCTTGCATTTCACCAGCCTAGGGCTCAGGGAAGGGGTGGTGGGGTGGCGGTGCTTATAAAGGAAGTCCTTTGTCCTAGGGAGGCCACTGTCCCTCAGACGGCTGGCTGTGAATCTCTTTTTGTGAAGTGGGGGCAAGGGGTTCAGATGGGTCTTTTGATGGTGTACCTGGCTCTCTGCCACGTCTCATCGGCCCTGCCCAGACTCCTTGAGGTAATAGCCAGGCTGGCGGTTGAGACCCCTAGGCTTTTGGTCATGGGGGATTTCAACCTGCCATCGTCCGGTGAAACCTCGGGGTTGGTCCGGGAGTTCTTGGCTTCCATGACGGCCATGGACCTGACCCAGTTAGTTTCTGCTCCCACTCACATAGGAGGACACATGCTGGACCTGATTTTTGTCTCTGGGCAGTAGTTGAATGACTGTAATTTCGGGGATCTAGTCATCACACCCTTGTCATGGACAGATCATTCCCTCCTTAGGCTGGACTTCTGTTCCGCCACCCCCCACCGCAGGGAGGCGGAGCCACATAGATTGTCCGCCCCAGGCGCCTGATGGACCCGGAGCAGTTCCAGAGGGAGCTTGGGCCATTTCCTGAGTCTCTGGCTCACAGCTCGCCTGGAGACCTGGTGGCCACCTGGGATGGGTTGGCCGCTGGGGCTCTAGATCGAGTTGTGCCTCTGCGACCTCTGACCCCGCACAGATCCCATTTGGCTCCGTGGTATACGGAGGAGCTACGGGAGATGAAGTGCCGAAAAAGACGTCTAGAGGGCATTTGGAGGACGAGCCATTCTGAGTCTGACCGAACACAGGTGAGATCTTATATTAAGACTTACCTTGTGGCGATAGGGGCGGCAAAATCTTCGTATTTCTCCGCCCTTATTGCGTCGGCAGGAAATCGGCCTGCCGCCCTGTTTAGAGTGACCCGCTCTCTACTTCAACTGAGAGCGCGGGATGACCTCCTGCAGGGTAGGGCGGAGGAGTTTTCTCGATTTCTGCATGACAAAATCATGCGGACCTGGTGGGAGTTACCGAAACCTGGCTGGGCCAGGAGGGGGGAGTCCCTCTGGTGGAGATGTGCCCAGCCGGGTTTCGGGTCTTTCATCGGCCGAGGGCCCAGGGGAGGGGAGGGGGGGTTGCGGTAGTTATTAAGGAGGATCTGTGTCCGAGGGAGGCCACTGTATCTCAGACGACCGGGTGTGAGCTCCTTTTCGTGAAGTTCGGTCCCAAGGTTCAGGTGGGCTTGCTGGTCGCATACCTGGCTCCCTGCTATGCGGCAGCAGCCCTGCTTGAGCTCCTTGAGGTCATAGCTGGCGTGGCGGTTGGGACCCCCAGGCTTATAGTCATGGGGGATTTCAACCTGCCATCTGCTGGCGGTACCTCGGGGATTGCTCAAGAGTTCATGGCTTCCATGACGGCCATGGGCCTGACCCAGTTAATTCGGGACTCTACTCACGTGGGAGGTCATACCTTGGATCTGGTTTTCGTCTCTGATCAGTGGCAGAGTGATCTGGGTATGGGGGATATAGTCATAGAACCCCTGTCATGGTCGGATCACTCGCTCCTGAAGCTCGACTTCCGTTCCGCACCCCCTGACCGCAGGGAGGCGGGGCCATTAAAATGGTACCGCCCCAGGCGCCTGATGGATCCTGATAGGTTCCTGACGGAGCTTGGGCCATTTCCCAAAGCTCACACACACGACTCGGTTGAGGGCTTGGTCGCCACCTGGGATAGGGTGCGGCCTCTGACCCGGTGCCGATCCCAAGTGGCTCCTTGGTTTTCTGAGGAGCTCAGGGAGATGAAGCGTCGGAAAAGACGCCTAGAGAGCAGTTGGAGGGCCAGCCGTTCTGGGTCCGACCGATCACTATTACGATCTTATATTAAGACATATTTAGTGGCGATAAGGATGGCGAGGAGATCTTACCTCTCCACCCTTATTGCGTCCGCGGAAAACCGCCCAGCCGCCCTGTTTAGGGTGACCCGCTCTCTACTGGAGGTAGGAGCGTGGGAGGACCCCTTGCAGGGACGGGCTGGGGAGTTTTCTAGGTTTCTGCAGGACAAAATCGCTCAGATCCGGGACGAGCTGGACTCCGACTGGGCATCTCCGGGCGGGGGGGCGGGGGTGGATATCGGTGCGGTCAATTGGGTTGAGTTCGATCCTGTTACTGTGGAGGACGTGGACAGGATACTGGGGGGACTGAATGCCACCACCTGTTTGCTGGACCCGTGCCCCTCCTGGCTGGTCTTGGCCACTCGGGAGGTGACACGAGGCTGGTTCCAGGGTATTATAAACGCTTCCTTGAGAGAGGGGCTGTTACCTGCCGCCTTGAAAGAGGCGGTGGTGCGGCCCCTCCTCAAGAAACCGTCCCTGGACCCAGCATTGTTATCTAACTATCGTCCTGTCTCCAACCTTCGCTTTGTTGCGAAGGTTGTTGAGAGTGTGGTGGCACGTCAGTTCCCGCAGTACCTGGATGAAGCGAGTTATCTTGACCCCCTCCAATCGGGCTTCAGGCCCGGGCACAGCACGGAGACGGCGTTGGTCGCGTTGGTGGATGACCTCTGGAGGGCCCGGGACAGGGGTTGTTCCTCTGTCCTGGTCCTGTTAGATCTCTCAGCGGCTTTTGATACTGTCGACCACAGTATCCTATTGCAGCGGTTGGAGGGGTTGGGGGTGGGAGGCACCGTGTTGCGGTGGTTCGCCTCCTTCCTCTCCGACCGCTCGCAATTTGTGTTGACGGGGGGGGCAGAGATCGGCCCCGAGGCCCCTACGATGTGGGGTACCTCAGGGGTCGGTGCTCTCGCCCCTGCTGTTCAACATTTATGTAAAGCCGCTGGGTGAGATCATCCGTGGCTTCGGGGTGGAGTTCCATCAGTACGTTGACGATACTCAGCTGTACATCTCCACCCCGGGCCACCCCAACGAAGCCGTCGAAGTGATGTCCCGATGCCTGGAGGCCATGCGGAGTTGGATGGGTCGTAACAGGCTTCGTCTCAACCCGACCAAAACCGAGTGGCTGTGGTTTCCTGCGCCCAGATACAGCCAGCTGGTTCCTTCGCTGGCCGTGGGGGGAGAGGTCTTGACCCCCGTGGAAAGGGCGCGCAACTTGGGTGTCCTCCTGGACGTACGGCTGTCTTTAGAAGAACATATTGCAGCCGTCGCCAGGGGGGCTTTCTATCAGATTCGTCTGATTTACCAGTTGCGGCCCTTTCTGGATCTGGGCGCACTTCGCACAGTCACTTCCGCCCTCGTCATCTCCCGCCTGGATTATTGCAATGCTCTCTACATGGGGCTCCCCTTGAAGAGTCTCCGGAGGCTCCAGCTGGTCCAGAATGCAGCCGCGCGGGTGATCGTGGGTGCTCCTCGGAGCTCCCACGTTACACCGCTTCTCCGCAGGCTGCACTGGCTTCCTGTGGCCTTCCGGATTCGATTCAAGGTGGTACTGACAGTATTTAAAGTGCTCCATGGCTCGGGACCTGGGTACTTACGGGACCGCCTGCTGCCATCATCAACCTCCCGCTGCCCAGTACGCTCCCACAGGGTTGCCCTCCTCGGGGTACCGCCGCCCGGCCGTTGTCGGTTGACGGCCCCGAAGGTTCGGGCTTTCTCTGTGGGAGCCCCCTCCCTTTGGAATGATCTCCCCCCGGAGATACGGGCTATGACGGATATTCTGACCTTCCGGCGCGCAGTGAAACAACGCGACCAATGCGTTGGGGACCATATTTTTTTAAACAGGCTGGCCTGGCCCAGTAACTGTATTTTAGTTTTAACTTAATTTTAATCGGGGTTTTATTAGCTTTTAATTTTTAACTGAATTTTTGGGATAGACAGCCGGATCAATTTGGTTTAATTTATTTTAATTATATTTATTGGGTATTTATAGTATGTTTTTAGTAGGCTGTACACCGCCCCGAGTCCCTTTTTGGGAGAGGGAGCGGTATAGAAGTTTAATAAATAAATAAATAAATAAATAAAATCGCTCAGATTCGGGAGGGGCTCGACTCCAATTGGATGGTCCCGGGGGAGGTGTCCGGGTCAGGTCTTGTGAACGTTATCTGGGGGGAGTTCGACCCTGTGACCGCCGAGGGTGTGGACAGGTTGCTGGGGGGTCTGAATGCCACCACCTGTTTATTGGACCCGTGCCCTTCCTGGCTGGTTTCGGCTGCCAGGGAGACGACACGAGGCTGGCTCCAGGGGATTATCAACGCTTCTTTGAGAGACGGGTCGCTTCCTACCGCCTTGAAGACGGCGGTGGTGCGGCCCCTCCTCAAGAAGCGTTCCCTGGATAGTTGTTTTAAACAACTATCGTCCAGTCTCCAACCTTCCCTTTGTGGCAAAGGTTGTTGAGAGTGTAGTGGCATGTCAGCTCCCCCGGTACCTGGAGGAAGCGACTTACCTCGATCCGTTCCAATCGGGCTTCAGGCCTGGGCATAGCACTGAGACGGCATTGGTCGCATTGGTTGATGATCTCTGGAGGGCTCGTGACAGAGGGTTCTCCTCTGTCCTGGTCCTATTAGACCTCTTGGCGGCTTTCAATACTATCGACCATAGTATCCTGTTGCAACGGTTGGAGGGGTTGGGGATTGGGGGAACCGTCCTTCGATGGTTCTCCTCCTTCCTCTCCGACCGTTCGCAATTTGTGTTGGCGAGAGGGGAGAGGTCCATCTCTAGGCCCCTGGTCTGTGGGGTGCCTCAGGGGTCGGTCCTCTCCCCTCTCTTGTTCAACATCTATATGAAGCCGCTGGGTGAGATCATCCGTGGTCTTGGGGTGAGGTGTCATCTTTATGCAGGTGACACCCAGCTGTACATCTCCACCCCGGACCACCCCAATGATGCTGTGGGGGCTATGTCTAGGTGCCTGGAGGCCGTGCGGGATTGGATGGGCGGGAACAGGCTTAGGCTCAACCCATCCAAGACCGAGTGGCTGTGGTTTCCGGCACCCCGATGTAGCCAGCTGACACCTTCGCTGGCTATTGGGGGGGAAATTTTGCCCCCCACAGAGAGGGCTCGCAATCTTGGAGTCCTCCTGGATGTACGGCTGTCGCTTGAACATCATATTGCGGCCGTCTCCAGGGGGGCGTTTCATCAGATCCGTCGGATCTACCTGTTGCGGCCCTTTCTGGATTTGGACGCCCTGCGCACGGTCACTCAGGCCCTTGTCACCTCTCACCTGGACTATTGTAATGCCCTCTACATGGGGCTCCCTGCGGGGAGCACCCGGAGACTCCAGCTGGTGCAAAATGCAGCCGCGCAGGTGATCATGGGGGCGTCGCGTAGCGCCCATGTGACGCCTCTCCTGCGCGAGCTGCATTGGTTGCCGGTGACTCTCCGGGTTCACTTTAAGGTTCTAGTTTTGACCTTTAGGGCGATCCATGGCATTGGGCCAGGTTACCTGCAGGACCGCATCCTACCAGTGATCTCCAGCAGGCCGGTACGTTCACACAGGGAGGGCCTTCTCCGGGTGCCGTCGGCCGCCATGTGTCGTCTGGCGGCCCCGAGGGGTAGGGCCTTCTCTGTGGGGGCCCCTGCCCTCTGGAATACTCTGCCGACGGAACTTTGTACTGGCAAGGACCTGAGGGCCTTCAGGCGTGCGTTGAAGACCTGGCTCTTTGAGCAGGCCGGCCTGGGCTGAGATGGTTTTAACTTGTCTCCGTATTATCTTCGATTTTAACTGGGGTTTTAAGGTTGGGGGGGTGGGTTTTCTTATTAATCAGCCAGTATTTAATTTAATTCTTTTTTAACTTTTGTACTGTTTTGGGGTTTAGATTGGCTGTACACCGCCCTGAGTCCCTAGGGAGAAGGGCGGTATAGAAATTCCATTAATAAATAAATAAATAAAAATAAATTAAAAGCCACAGTAATCATGGAAATTTGCAATGACTGGAAAGGGACTTTTCCTCCAGCAAGCTGACCATGAAGCTTGTCTCTAACGAACCTATCCCAAGGATCATCATGAACAAAGGATGTTAGCCCTCTTTTTATGCCCCATAAATTGTACAATGGGTCTTTTCATCACTCCTTTTGTGGGTTGGCCACAGTAGAAAAGGGCAGTCATATCATGAAAAGGACCGTGGGAAGGATAATGCTCATGGCAGATGCCCTTGAAATCCTTAGATAAAGTCTTTTGATTTCAGATGCAGCTCACTGTGAACCCTGCCCAGAAGACAAGTATCCCAACAAAGACAAGGATCAATGCATTGACAAGAAGATTCATTTCCTTGACTATCAAGACACCCTGGGATATGCTTTAAGTTCCCTCACACTTTCCCTTTCCATTATCACCTTGGGAGTTCTGGCAATTTTCCTTAAGCATCGTGACACACCAATCATCAAGGCCAACAACCGAGATCTCACCTATGTCCTCCTGGTCTCCGTCTTGCTCTGCTTCCTCTGCTCCTTCCTCTTCATTGGTCAACCAGGGAAGCTCACCTGTTTCTTCCAACAATCTGCCTTTGCCATTCTGTTTTCACTTGCAGTTTCCTCTGTTTTGGCAAAAACTGTCATGGTAGTTCTTGACTTCATGGCCACCAAGCCAGGGAACAAGACAAGGAAATTCTTAGGAAAACCCCTGACAAATTCTATTGTCTTAGCCTGTCCATTGGTCCAAACAGGTATTTGTGCCACCTGGTTGGGAACCTCTCCCCCATTTCCCAACTTGGATTTCCACTCCTTGGTAGGAGAGACTATCTTAGAATGTAATGAAGGCTCAACTTTAATGTTTTATACTGCCCTTGCCTATTTGTGTTTCCTGGCCCTCATCAGTTTCACTGTGGCCTTTCTGGCTAGGAAATTGCCTGACAGTTTTAATGAAGCCAAGTTCATTACTTTTAGCATGCTGGTCTTTTGCAATGTTTGGATCACCTTTCTCCCCACCTATCTGAGTACCAAAGGGAAGTCCATGGTGGCCGTGGAGATCTTCTCCATTTTGGCCTCTGGAGCTGCTCTCTTGGCTTGTATCTTTTTCCCCAAATGCTATTCCATTATTCTATTGAGGCCCGATCTCAACTGTAGAGAAAATATACTAAGAAACAAGAATTTCTAACTAACGTAGGGACTGGCCTTATTTAGGTTTGTCTTTGAGGGAAGTCAGGAGACACCTGCAAATCACTCAGTTTTGTGACATGTAGTCAGGGATGGGATTCAGCTGGTATGGACCGGTTCAAGTAAACCAGTAGTTCTGGCAATCAGTTGGCCCCTCCCACCCACCTCTGTCCTAGTCTGTCCTATATTTCCTTTGTTTGAAGCCCAGCTGAAAGGCACGGTAGAGCAGATTTCCACACCTCAGCTCTTTTACTCACTGGGGTTGCAGTAGAAGGTAAGTTTTAGAGCTGTTTTCAAATGCACCACATGTGCACTCACCAAACCAGTTGTTACACCGGTTGAATCTGACCACTGCATGTGGAGGTTTTAAGGTGATAACAGCACAATGATTTGTACCTGAAAGGAACCTGGGAGATGGTGTAGCTCATGTAACAGAAGTATAACATGGGTGAACTTAGTAGTGCGCTCTATTGTAAGCATCATTTGCTTTTTTGGACCAGCTGTAGTTTTTAAAGGATCTTCAAGTGTAGCCCCAAGGGGAGAACATTTCAGTAGTCCAATGAGTAATGGCCAAGGCACGACTGATTTTGAGCAGAGCCACCAGTCTCGAGTAATGCACAGTTGATATGCTGATGACACCATCTTCCTTTCCATCAAATGGCCTCCCTCAGTTCTGGGTTCTCCACAGGTTTTCACCATCCAATGGATTCTCATCAAGCAAGGGCTGAAAGGAGGCGATGTCTCAGTTTTTCTCTTGCAGATGGAAAAAGAAATGTGGAACAAGTTGGAGGGTGCTGAGGACAAGCTGGGCCAGATGGCCGAATAGTAAAAACAGCATTGTCAATCTCCAGCCCAACTGTCACCATCCCTGCATCACCAAGTGAACACTTTTGCAAATGAATAGCAGGAATTATCCCTCAAATAGTCCGAGCAAAGCCAGATAGTCAGTTGAGCCCCTGATTACTGCTCCTCATGTCCTTCCCTATGCTTTCCTAGTAGGTAGACTTCTCCTATGCAAGGAGGCTCTCTTAAAGATGTCTGCAGGCTAACTCTTGCACTAAGCATCAGTACTTCAAAGATTTTGCTTCAGGAATCAAACTGTGAAATCCTTGGTTCTCTCCGAGCTTGGCTGTTTTCTTGGAAACATTTCATTACCCAAATGGGTAACGTCATCAGTGCAAGTGAGGGTGTTAATTACTATACTTAAATAGGGAGTAACCCTCCTCCCCAATCAGTTTATGATTCCTATGAAGATCTAAATGGCACTGGGATTGCATAATATATGGGCCCATTCACAAAATGTTTGAACTATCATAGCTGGCCTTTGGTACCTGCTAAAAACTTTTGCTGGAGCAGGTTTGACATAAGGTAGCTTGAGGTAGGCTTGTCTTTCATCCCTCCCCCCTTTTTTTTTCTAGAACTGCTCATCTCCTGAAACACGGATGTCCCTGGCCTCCTGAAAGCAGGTGAAAACATCCTCAGATGTCAAAGGAAGGTGATTATATTTGTCCCAGAATAATGTTGCAGGATCAAATCTGGTTCAGTTATCAGGACCAGAGGTTTTGTCTGAGCTTAGTCAGATGAACTTTGGGGATGAACTGGACCCAGTGGTATCTCGTTCTATCATTTTTCCATTTGGTAACATTACAAAAAACATATTGAGACTTTGGAAAAAGTGCAAAGAACAGCTAAGATGACTAAAGGCCTGGAGAGTAAAACATACAATGAATGGTTGCAGGAACTGGGTGTTAGGATTCTGGAATTTTGTATACACGTTTTATAGTTGACACTGGGCCTGGCTAGTCTAGCAAAGAGAAGGACCAGGGGAGACAGGATAGCAGTCTTCCAATATTTGAGGGGCTGCCACAGAGAGGAGGAAGGGGTCAAGCTGTTTTCCAAAGCACCAGAAGGTAGGACAAGAAACAATGGTTGGAAACTAATCAAGGAGAGAAGCAACCTGGAATTAAGGAGAAACTTTCTAATAGCGAAGACTATTAACAAGTGGAACAGAAGTTGCCTTCAGAAGTTATTGGTCAGGGGTGTCAAACTGGTGGCCTGTGCCCAACCCAGCTCCGTGAATGGGAAAAACATTGTGAAACATCATGTGATGTGACGAGTTTGACACCCATGTCATAGGCGCTTCATCTCTGGGGATTTTTAAGAAAAGACTGGACAGCCACATATCTGAAATGGTATAGTATCTCCTGCTTGAGCAGAGGGTTGGAGTAGAAGGCCTCCAAGATCCTTTCCAGATCTATTCTAATTCTTACAGGGGTTGTCATCCCCAGAGACTCAGTAGATGGGATGGATAACCATGCTCTTTATTGAAAAAACCACAAACAGTTGAACTGCACAAAAACAATGCCAATATTATAAGGACCACTATTTCTGATAGGAGTCCCATAAGCCTCAAAGAAAGCAAACAATTATCTACATCTATCCCATCTAGGTAAAATTTACATCCTTGGTAAAACACACCGGTATGACTTTACATGAAAGTCTGGGTCATTGTTCCAAAAAAACCAAAAAAACCTCTGATTCCCAGAGCCAAATTCCCAATAACAATGAGATCACCCAGCTTGTAACACTTCTCCAGAATAAACAAAGGCCATGTCATCACACATCTGGTTTGTCTCCTCTTTGCAGAGGTTGGAGGCAGGAACCAGAAGAGCAGCAGCAGGAGGAGTAGGAGAGGCAACCCACTCATTTTAGTCACTTTCCTTCCTAGATCAGAAATCAAGGTTTGTGCAGAAGCTAAATTGAAGGTAAAACTTGAAAGCTCAGCAGATTTTAAGCACAAAAGACACTATACATGCCACTTGAACAGCCCCAGGGCAAATTTATATCAACAATGCTTCCTCTTACCTATATTTGGGCTCTGACCAAAGAAGCAATGAAAACACGTGAGTCTTTTCAAACCCAGGAGTTAGCTCTTTGCAAGACAAACTAAGATTTCATGTCCAGCACCCAGGTGGAAGGCTCAGATATATTTTTTTAGAGCAGATTTTATCTCAGAAGATTTTTGTGTGTAGAAATCTACAGAGAAATAGATTGAGAATTACTGTTCTGGTAATTGCAAGGAACAGCCATTGTCCTACCCACTCAGCAACAGCTTATCTTCATACAGCAGAATGGAAAACATGTTGGTGTCTCTTGTTGCAATGCACAGAACAGATGGACTTGAGAGTCATGGTGGACTTATGTATTTAACTTGCATGAAATTGAGCTCCTGCACACAAGATGGATTTTGGCCTGTGCCATGGTCTATTCAGATAATATGAGAGCTAATGGGCCATAGTGGCACATGGCAATCAGTCGTACTCTGGTAAGTGTGAACAATCACACCACTGGGTGGGATTCAATTTTTTTAACAACCGGTTTTGTGGGTGTGGCTTAGTTGGTGGGTGTGGTTTGGTGGTCATGTTATTGGCTGGGTGTGGCCAACTCAATATCATTCACATCTCCTCGCCTGGCCTCTCATGACTGTAGGGATGCTGCAACAGTCATAAGTGTGAAAAATGGTCATAAGTCACATTTTTCAGTGCCATTGTACCTTTGAATGGTCACTCCACACAAGCAAAGTAGCAGCAAAGGAGGAAAAAAAAAACTCAAGAGAAGTTCCTGAGGCAGGAAGTCTAGTCCTGCCAAGAATGTAATAAGAGTTAATGGAGAGGCAGTTTCTGTAAGCAACACCAGAATGTTTCCTTCCTGCCTTCCTTACAGGATTAGGCCAGTAATTTCTTCTAACAACTGGTTCTCCGAACTGCTTAGAATATTAACAACCAGTTCTAGTGAATAGGTGCGAACTGGTAGAATCCCACCCCTGAATCACACCAATGCTTGGATAGAATGGCTGGTTTATTTATACAGGTAGTACTCTACTTAAGAATAGGTTTCTTACCATAACTTCAAACTAAATTGTCCCCCCCCCCCAAAAAAAAAAAAAAATAGCTACCTAGGACCCAGTTTTAAACTTGTGATTATTGTACAGCATGCTCATGATATTTTGCCCTTATGGCCAAGCCCAAGAACACTTCACCACATATATCTCACTGGGTTTCTGTAGCCATTTAGCCATCTTCAGCTTGCTCAGGCTAGGTGTAACATATACAATATTGGCCTATAGTTTCTACCACCCAGCCACTCAGACTTTGTAGGACTCAACCTACTCCTGGGTCCAAGAGTATCCAACATGCCCCAATCAGGCCCCAATCAGGTCACCCTCCCCAATCTAGATGGCTCCCATCCACACCCCTCCAGATGCTGGTCAGAGTGTCCTTGGTTTCCAGAAGAAAGAATGTTATTTTGGCTACACATTCCCCCCACTATCTCTATTCCCCCTCCCTTTCCCACAGCCCCATCCAGTCTTGCTGTGGTAACCCTGGGATGGCTCCAGGGTTGACAATCCTTGCTTCTCAACTAGCCAATCATCAAGGAGGGAGAGGTGGGTAAGATTGGAATGTCAATTCCAGAAAACAATGAGAAACTATCCCATGAACCAAGGTCATTTCAACCTGTGTTTGGCAGAGCCATGAACATTTTCCCAGAACAACACTTTGACACCTAATTGGACATTGTGACCTCCACTAATGTGCGGGAAGGAAGATTCTATAGTTTAACTATACAGAATACATGGAAATTAGTTAGAGCTGGTTTGGCTTTCATGCTGCACCGAACTGATGTACTCAATAAAGTTTTGCATTAACAGATTGGATTGTCTCGACTTTGCTGGGTTGGCTGGCTTCATCAATTGGAAGCTTGACATTAAACTCTATAAAGTAAGACCATACCTAGAGTACCGCATCCAGTTTTGGTCACCACACTGTTAAAAAGACATTGAGACTCTAGAAAGAGTGCAGAGAAGAGTAACCAGAACAAAACAGAATATAATTTAGAATAAAATAGAACAGGACAGAACAGGACAGAATTACAGAGTAGAATAGCAATAGCAATAGCAGTAGAGTGGAGTGGAGTGGAGTAGAGTAGAGTAGAACAGAGCAGAACAGAACACAACACAACACAACACAACACAACACAACAGATTCTTTATTGGTCATGTGTGATTGGATGTACAAGGAATTTGTCTTGGTGCAAATGCTTTCAGTGTACATAAAAGAAAAGCTACATTTGTCAAGAGTTAAGAATCATAAGGTACAACACTTAATGATAGTCATAGGGTACCATAAGCAATCAAATCATACAAGGAAACAGTCAATATAAATCGTAAGGGTACAAGCAACAAAGTTACAGTCATACAGTCACAAGTGGGAGGGGATGGGTGATAAGGAGTGATGATAAGGTTAATAGTAATAGTAGTGCAGACTTTGTAAATAGTTGGACAGTGTTGAGGGAATTATTTGTTTAGCAGAGTGATGATGTTTGGGAAAAACTGTCCTTGTGTCTAGTTGTTCTGATGTGCAGTGCTCTATAGTGTCCTTTTGAAGGTAGGAGTTGAAACAGTTTATGTCCGGGATGTGAGGGGTCTGTAAATATTTTCACAGCCCTCTTTTTGACTCATGTAGTATACAGGTCCTTGACTGAAGGCAGGTTGGTAGTAATTGTTTTTTCTGGAGACTAAAACATATGAAGAACAGAATATGAAGAACTGGGCATGGCTAGTCTAGTGAAGAGAAGGACCAGGGGAGACATGATAGCAATCTTCCAATATTTAGATGGCCGTCACAGAGAAGAAGGGGTCAAAGTCTTTTCTGTAAGCCAGATAAGGAACAAGGAGAGACTTAACCTGGAAATAAGGATAAATTTTCTGACAGTGAGAACATTCAACTAATGGAACAGCTTGTCTTCAGAAGTTGTGGGAGCATCATCACTTGAGACTTTCAAGAAGATATTGGGCTGCCATTTGTCAGAAACGGTGTAGGCTCTCCTGCTTGGGCAGGGAATTGGACTAGATGACTTACAAGGTCCCTTCCAACTCTGTTAATCTGTAAACTAGTTCTCCTAAAACCAACCAATTAACCTTAGTCCTGAGCTCCTGCAGCCTGGCCGGTTACCTCTGGAAGAGTTGCAAAGACTAAGGGAAGATGGCTGGAATAGAATACAAAGGAGAACAGGCAGCTAAATCTAGAGCAGGGCTGATGAAGGGTTAGGGTTAGGGTTAGGGTTAGGGTAAGAGAACATCATACCACCCTGCCTTCCTTCCTATTCAATAGTGAAGGAGTCACAATGTATTCCATTTATTCCAACCTATCCTTACTTTCTTTCCTCCAGCCATCTTCCTTCTTCTTAATAGTTGGAAAGGATACAATATTGTAAGAATAGCACCACCAGGAAAACATTTATTAATATCCATTTCATATGATTTATTTATTAATGAAGTATATTAATCTGTTTAATAAAGAGTAAAAATCTGGATCATTTAAGTTGTAGGGGAAAATGCTAATAGTGGATTGAATTAAAATCCTAGTGAGGAACTCAACAAAGCCTCAGGAATCTATGAAAACAAACATGCATAAAAACACAAACAGTGAAACCAATGCAACACATTAATGTACAATAAAAGGGTAGTAGGTGTTTGTTCCTGATTAATAGATACCTTTTGATTAGCCACATCACTTGATTTCCAGATCCATCTTTCTTATTTTGTCCTTTTTAAGAAATCGGATTAAATATAAAAATCAAAAAAAGTTTCCTGACCCCCATATAAATCAGCAATTCTTATGTCTCATTATATTCTGTCTACAATTCATATCTGGCCTCAGCAGAATAATGTAGCATTTGGGGAAAAAGATGCAAGCCAAGAGACCAGCCCCAGAGACCAAGATGGAGAAGATCTCCACAGCCACCATGGACTTCCCTTTGGTGCTCAAGTAGGTGGGGAGGAAGGAGACCCAAACACTGCAAAAGACCAGCATGCTAAAAGTAATGAACTTGGCTTCATTAAAACTGTCAGGCAATTTCCTAGCTAGAAATGCCACTGTGAAACTGACTAGAGCCAAAAGTCCTAGATATGAGAGGACACCATAAAACATTACAGCTGAGCCTTGATTACATTCCAAGATGATTTCTCCAAACAAGGAGTGGAAGTCCAAGTTAAGAAATGGGGGAGAGGTTCCCAGCCAGGTAGCACAAAGGACTGCTTGGATCAGTGGACAGGCTAAAACAATGGAGTTGGTCAATGGTTTTCCTAAGACTTTCCTTGTCTTGTTCCCTGGTTTGGTGGCCATGAAGGCCAGAACCACCATGCCAGTTTTTGCCAACACAGAGGAAACTGCAAGGGTAAAGAGAATGGCAAAGGCAGATTGTTGGAAGAGACAGGTGAGCTTCCTTGGTCGACCAATGAAGAGGAAAGAACAGAGGAAGCAGAGCAGGAGGGAGACCAGGAGGATGTAGGTGAGATCTTGGTTGTTAGCCTTGACAATCGGCGTATCATGATGTTTAAGGAAAACTACCAGGACTCCCAATGTGATCATAGAGAGACAAAGAGCAAAAGAAGCTAAAGTATATCCCAAAGTTTCTTGATAGGCCAGGAAGTGGACCTTCTTGGCTTTGCACTGGTCCTTGTCCTTGTTGGGATATTGATCTTCTGGGCAAGGATCACAGTGGGCTGCATCTAAAATCAAGAGTCATTCTATAAACATTCTTCATAGATCTGCTGTTAAGAAGGTCTCTCCCCCACTCCCCCCAAGTTTCTTTGGAGTGTCATGGATCTTCCTTTTCTGCAATTATCAGTTCAAAAAGAAAATGATGGAAAGACCCTTGGACAACTTATAGTGTCACAAAAAGGGCAAATCAACCTTTTTTCAGGATGAACCTGGGGATAGGATAGCAAGAAACAAGGATCTATTCAGTTCCAGCTGAGTGTCAGGATTCCAGTTAACATACCCAACAGAATCAAAATTCCAAGGTGGGCATATTCTTCAAAGCATAGATTTATTAGTTACAGTATGTCATATTGGCATGTCTGGGGAAACCCAACTTTTCATACCCCTTGGGTTTCCTTCTACTTAAAAATGAAGTGTTCTTTCCGCTACCTATGCAATCCATCGTGTGGTCCAATCAGGTCACAATCCAAAGGTCAGTTGGTCTCAGATTCCACCTCCTTAGCACTTGGTGGGAAAGTCCTTGGTTCTCAGAGGAAAGAATTTTATTTTGGCTACAATCCCCTAGCTATCTCTTCCCCACTCCTGTTCCCACAGCTCCACTCATCTCTACTATGGCAGCCATGAAGGTGCCAGGATTCAGGGCTGACATTGACCTGCTAAGTTTACTATGGAGAAAAAAGATCCCTCCAATCACTGGGCATTTCTATAACTACTGTGGATTTCAATATGAGAGAGACTGCCATCTGCCTTTCCCCCAATTTATACTGGATCCCCCAAAAGACTGATAGATTGGTCAATCAGAAATCCTGACACTTTGGAAGCAAACAAGGATGAAAAGGAATTACATTGTTAGGAGAATAAGAGATAATGGGTGGGAAAAAAAGAATAGGTAAGGAGATTCCACAAGGTAATATGTTGTGATATATAAAATAAGCATTGAATATAGATAAGAATGTAACTGATATGTTTTTTTCTTTACCTTTCTTTTTTTTCTTTTTATTAAAGGATTATTGCTACATTAGATATGGAATTTAATGACATAAATATGGAAATGGGAATTTATAATAAAGAATATTATATATTAATTGATGATTAGTGATGTATTAAAAAGATGAGAATTATTATGGAAAGATTAGTATCAGTTGCTATAGTTAATTGACTAGATTAATATTCTTGTATAGATGACTTATAAGGTGAATGAGAAAATGTAATGTGGAATCTGACAAAAATATGTGTATATGTGATGTATAGGAAATAGGGAATGTTATTAATATAGAATGAAGGTGGCTAGCTCAAATTATTAATCAAAGGGGATGATTTTGAATTAATAGAATAAGGACTGATAAAATTGCAAATGTGACAGAAAAAGGTAATATGGGAAATGAACATAGAAATGAGGTAAGAATTTTAGATAATATTATAAACTAAGATATCCTAAGAAAAATGAAATAAACTATAATATGATCTGAAATTGGATAAAATAAGCTTAATACTTAATATTAACAAAGATAATGTGATATGAAATTGAATAAATAAAATGAATAGGTAACTATAGTCATGTTTGTACTGAGATGTGAAACCTGGAACTGCTTGCCAAATGAGAATTTTTATTTAAAAAATAAAAAAATAAAAATGGGAGAGGAAATTGAAAAATGAAATTACTAGGTATGTTTAAATGATATGATGGTTGGCATTAGGAGAGAGTATTGAAATGTTGAAAATAAGCAATGAAGGATTATTATTTAATGTGAATATATGTATTAAGATATATGATTGATATCTGTTTATATATTGGTATCTGTTTATATATTGTTGTGTATGCATAGATTGAAATAAAAAAAACTTGTTTTTTTTTTTAAAAGAAATCCTGACACTTTTTTTTACTTTGTACATTGATTCTTCTTAATTACTGAATTCATTGGAATTCACTGGAGCAAGCAATTATGTTTGAAGAGTTATCAGTAAAAGGAAAACAGGCCACCAAAGAACACCGTGGCCTGGATGCCATCAAAGATGCCATCAGTAGGTGGAGAGATCTGGCCCATAGAAACGCCAGAGTAGGACATGACTGAATGGTTAACATACAATCGTGCACTATTTTCCTAATCAAAAGTGACTTACAAGGAAATAGATTAGATGAGACAGAAAGGAAAGGAAAGAAAGAACCAGAGGCAGAATAGCACTGACAGCTCCGAGGCTGAACCTATTTATTTATTTTAAATGTACATGCTTCTCTGCTTTCTATTTCAAATCTGCTCGTTCAAACTGTTTTATTGTTGTTGGTATAGAAAGTTAGCACCCACCCATTTTAGAAGAATGAAATATTTTAGGAAATATTAAAAAGGCAGAATATTATATTTTCCCTTGTTGGAAGAATTATCCTTCTGGGTTCAGTTCCAAGTGGGGAAGAAAGACACTGAAATCATGGCGACTGTTTGGAAAGATGGTTTAATGGTGGACAGGATCACATGCCTTGGGTTAAGAAAGAAGGAAGGGCTGAGATGCTGAAAGTGCCTGGGTTTTATACCCTCTGTTGGGATTTGAATTTGAGCTTGTATTCTGATTGGTTGTCAGATTCCCGTGGAGCTATACAGGGGCAACTCTGTTGGCTGTCCTGAGTCCCAGGCTTGGTTGAGCTTTGCTGGATGATGATGTAATGGAAGGGCTTGGGGCAATTCCTATAGCTCTACCTGGAGACCTTTGTTATGTAAAATAGGCTGGCCTAGGCCAGAGTAATGGCTCATTAGCAAAGTGGGGGGCTGGGTTTCTTCTTATGAGTTTCTACTCTTTTTAGGGAAAATATTCTGCCTTTTTAATATTTCCTAGGATATTTCATTTTTCTAGGAGAGGGATGGGTGATAACTTCCTACACCCTAAAGGAAAAACATGTCTAAAGACAGAAACTCAGAGTTTCAGCTCCCAGCAGATATTTGGTGTCCATTGAGAAGGACTGGGCCACCCTATCTACAAAACAAAAGACTTCAGCTCCAGGATCAGGGCAAAGCCATGCAGCCACAATAGAAACTGCACAACCAAATCCCTTCATTGCATCACCCAGCAAGCTTCAACCAAGCCTGGGACTCAGACAGCTTACAAAGTTAGCAGCGACCCTTATAACAATCAATAGAATACATTTCTTTTTTTTTTTTAATTACATTTATACGCCGCCCTTCTCCGGAGACTCAGGGCGGCTTACAGTCTATGGAGCACCATGCTAAGTGCTCAGCAATAGCCTTCATTCCATTGTATATGCCTGCTTATTAGTAGGGCTTTTTGGCCCCCCCAAGCGGCATTTTTTACAAAGTCAGCTTATTGCCCCCAACAATCTTGGGCAATTCTTGCACAGGAACAGGAAGCTCAAGGGCAAAGCCCAAGAGAGGGTATAAATAACCCTCACTCTCCACTCCATATGTTCAGCTGCACCAGGACCTCAAACCCATATGGTCCTGTTCACCAATAAGCCATCTTTCCAATCAGCCTCCATGTTTCCAGTGTCTTTTTCCCCATTTGGAACTGAACCAGATGAGTATTTCTTCCAACACTGGGAAGGATTAATTAACATACATATTAAGAATATCTTCCTTCTCTAAAGGGTCTATAAATTTTCCAGGAGTTTAATAATGCTGACAGAAGAAAAAACAACCTAAATAATAAAAATTAAAACTTGAATGACACACATCACATCTTATAGAAAGATTGATGGTTGGTTTTCCCAATGGGAGGTGACAGTCGGAATGAAAAGGCCCAATCAGCTATGACAATAAATATAGAAAGGTTCTATTGAAAAATGTTAGTCAACCAAAAATGATAACAATAACAAAAATTATTTCAATCTACCGAATGTCTTCCTGGATCCTGGAAGATCTACATTTGAAGTCTCTACTGCCTTTCTGATTAGAAATGGTCCCTTCTGGACAAGTATCACACTCCACTCCTTTAGAAAAAGGCCGGAAGTTGTTTTTCCCAATTCAATGTGAAAATAGGCATGGAACGGTTAGTAGTAGGGAAATTGTAAATTTTGATCTGAAACTATCCTGCATTAAATTGACGAGGAGCAGGAAAAATGGTTGGTGGGGGAAAGACATGTTAAAGCAATAAACTGAGAGATTCTTCTGAAAACAATGAATGCTTTGAAGCACACCTCAGTCTTACCAAAAGTGACAACAAAAAATAATGTTATCAACTGAATGTCTCCCTAGATTGTGGAAGATCTACTTTTGAAGTCTGTTCTACCTGTCTCATTAGAAATGCTCCCATCTGGACAAGGGGCACATTGATAGCAGCAAACCTGCTCGCCCTCTGGAACTCTCCTCCTCTCTCCTGCATGACACCTCTTCCTGCCACACCTGGCAAAGGGCACCTTCTAAAAGAGAAAAAGAGAAATGTGTGAGATGGCATAAGCAATGAGCATGCTTGATTTACTCTTTGGCACATTCCTATTTCTATGTTCAGTACTTCTTCAAAAGAAATGATTCACCAGAGTCTACCAGGAACTGCAATTAGGACATTCTGGTCAGTCACATTCTGACCTAACAATGGTTGCTGGAGATTGGACCTGAGACTTCAGCTGCAAAGGAAGGCTTGTGACATTGAGGTAGAGAATTGTGTAGGTGTCATGCCCCTGATGGAGCCTGAATCTCTGGATGAAGACTAGCCGGAACTGGAGCCAACAGAGATTGAGGAGGCGGCTTTGTTGGTTCAGAGGAAAATGGGGAAGAATGGGCACAGTCAGACCAGAGCCTTTCAAGATTGGGATGGCTTGTAGGCAGGGAGGAAGGGGGCTGGATGACCAAGAGAGGCTAAGCAGTGTATATGAGAAGCAGAACTCAGGTGATGAGTGACAACTATCCTCTCCTGATCCTTTTTACATTAATTATCAATACATATATCATTAATTATTTATACAATTTTATCCAATAAAAAATCAATTATTCAAATTCATTTTAGCTAACTCTTAAATATTTTATCAATCTTTAAAAATAATTATTCAAATTCATTCCAAGTGGCTGATATAGATCTTTCCTCTTTCTTTTCCATTTCCCTAAATAAACAAATCAAACATAATAATGTTTATCTTCTAAGTTGCTTATATATTACATTTCTAACACATCATAATATTCTACAATTATAACCCTAGTACCTTTACAGAGTTCTCAATTTTAACTTGATTTAACATTATCTTTGTGTTCCCAAGCTGAGCATATACCTTTGATTCTAGTACGCTTCCCTTTTTTCTTTATCTCTTGCTTTTGTTCCTCATAATTTCTTTCCCTTTCTATCTTCCCCCCTTTTTCTCATCCCCCTTTTTTTTGTGTAACTTTCTCTCTCTCTTTTCCCTTTCTGTAATCTATTTTTCTGTTTCTCCTTGCTATTATATTTCTTTTTCAAAGTATTTTTCTTTTTGGCTGCTGCCTTTAATCTAAAACTTTTAGCTCCTTTCCCCCTTTTCCCCCTTTTTACCACATTTTGCTTTATTTCAGTAAAGATGGCTTCTTCTTTGTTCCAGCCTTCTTCTTCCTCTTGGAGCTTTTTTTCATAGTCCAGGATCTCCATTTCCAAAAATTCAAACACAAAGCCAAAAGATCTTCCTTCCTCTTCTGCCTCTTCTTTCTCATTTTTGAGATATATTTTCACTTGCTCGAGGAGTGATGCCATTTCAAACAATTACCCGAGTGACTTTGATTAACAAAAGAAAAAAGAAACCAATCTCTTCTTCCCCAAATTGGTCCGTCTTGTTTTGTCTTCCTTTCCAATTGTTACTGTATCTTTCAACAAAGTTTCAGTTACAATGTATTCTTGGGAATCTTTTCAAAGTTCACAATTAGATCCTTTATTTTTTTTTCCAGGTGAAACTCCGTTTTCTATTCCAAATTCCACCCTTTTATCTCCTCTTCTCCTTTTTGACCAAAAATAGTAAAAGTAAAATAAAGTACCAAGAAATCTTTTTTATCTTCCTTTGACATTCAAATTCCAGCTTAAGATAGCCTATGTAATGTCAAATTAATTTAGCATAAACTTCTTTCCAATCAATAATAATAAAATAATAAAAAAAAATAGAGAAGGGATTTTTAACTTCCTTTTCTCTCTCCTTCGCCGCCTGTTAGAACTTTCTTTCAGAGGTATCCCTTTAAATATTTTTAGCTTCAGGGTACCTTGTTTAGATGTTTCTTTATGTTTAGCCCAGTCTGTCCTGCTTTCCTCTTTGTCTTCCTCCTGCACATTCTTATCCCGTCCGGTTCTCCTTTGTGGTGACCATTTCTGACCGCCACTTGTCGCCTTCGGGAAAGGGAGTTAGGCTAGGCAAGGAGGAGAGATGCAGCTCCCCTCAACTTGGCTGGCAGTCTCCCCCTGTTTTCTCCACCTCTACGGGGTGGCTTCAGCCCCAAATCACAAGGATCGGGGCACTCCAGTGGCAAGCACGGGCCGAAACCGCGCACAGTCGCGGATTTTGGTCTGTCGCCAGAGAAACCGGAACCGGAACCTATCCCCTCCTGATCCTTGAGCACGGAGAGTGGAGAGAAGGTGAGAACAGCGCAGGCTGACCCAGCTACTTGGGAGGAGAATGCCCTGCTCCTCTTCACAAGGCACACCTGGGAACTGAGACTTAATGAAGCACCATGGGGAGGGGCATTTGTCAGGAACAAATGCTGAATTTATAGTGTTGTGTGCCATTGAAGACATTGGACGTTTCTTGGACTTCTTGCTTTGTTTGTTCCTTTGGCTTCCTGGATTAACTGATTTATTCCCTTGCCCTACTGGATTTCTTGTTCGCAGCCATTATGCTCACAGCATTGTGCTGAACTACATGCAGCCAGAGGCTGCTGGAGGGGTGCGTGTATATGTGTCATCACTTTGCTTTGGGATTTGCCAGAAATGTGGGAGTGTTTGGGAAACATTTTGAGCAATAAGGGGGCAATTTGAACTGTCAGCTGACTGCGTTGCCTCTCTGCCATGCCCTGGGTCATCACAGTAGGATGCAACTGAATGAGAATGGTCCAGGGAAATCACTGTTGCCTATTGTTGCCTGTTGTAATTGTATCCTGAGTTTAAGGCAGATATTTCACCATTCAAACATTTTGTGCACCTGACACAAATCAAATCTCTAATATATTGCATGAAAAGCAAAATTTTACACAATGGCTCCCATATATTCAGATTCAGTAACCTGATTTCCAGTTAGAAAGTTGTACTTTATCTCCAGGAGAAAATGAGCCTTTCCTGGATTTTACAACTCACCTTTGTAGCCAAGATTATTTGTTTGGAGTTAATGCTGAAATCCTGACCTGGTGGAGCCCTGGGATCTATCTCTCCTACTTTCACAGGGACAAAAGATTGATTGGGGAGGAAAAGCCAGTTGAAAAGATCATAACGGGCAGATCCTAGTCCATCTTCTGAGAAAAAGACTTCAATTCCAGCACTGTTGTTGAACTGGACTTTCCTCAAATTGGAAAGAACCTGAAAGAAAGGAGGCCTTCAGAAATTGGGGTACTTGGCTGAAAGACACAAATAAGACATCATGGCTTATTTTATTCTCTGATAGTCATCATTCTAAGTGATGTGTGTATGTTTGAGATTGAGAAGCTAGTTAACTTCCCCTGGTGGAGATCTAAGCAAACAAAATAACACCAAATATGTGACTCCATCCTCAACACTGCAAAATGTTTTCTTTATTACTGAGCATTTGTACCATTGTTTCTTCAACCCTAGTTTTACCAGAATGATACCTACATTCAAAGAATGTAATGCCACATTCCAAATTTCATTATACATTTTTGCTCCTGTGATACTTAGCTCCATGCATTTTTATAATATTTAAAAAATATTATATATATATATATATATATATATATATATATATATATATATATATATATATATATATATATATTATATATATATATAATATATATATATATATATATATATTAAATACTTTGGCCCAATGTAAGGCCACATTTGGAATAGTGCATCCAGTTTTGGTCACCACAATGTAAGAAAGTTGTTGAGACTCTGGAAGGAGTACACAGAAGAGCAACGAAGGGGATTAGGGGCAGAGGTGGGATTTAAACATTTTTACTACCTGTTCCGTGGATGTGGCTTGGTGGGTGTGGCTTGGTGGGCATGGCAGGGGAGGGATACTGCAAAATCTCCATTCCCACCCCACTCCAGGGAAGGATACTGTAAAATCTCCATTACCTCCCCACTCCTAGGGAAGTATACTGCAAAATCCCATTCCCTCCTGATAAGTATTAGCAGAGTTTCCTTGGTTACAAGGAGTATACAGCAAACAAAAGCAGTGTGTAAAGTTGTAGCAATGAGCATAAAGTCACACAACCACAGAAGTTGAAGGATATTAAAGTAAAGGTTTTATATACAGGATATAGGCACAGTCCAAGATTCAGTCCAATATTCATACACAGTTCATCAGTCAATACAGTAGAAAACTAACCATCATAATCAGCAAAACAGCAATACCGTAGCTCAAACACATCAATAGAGAGAGATGTAGAGATATGGAGATATATGTGCTCTCTGGCTTCCTGCTTTATAGTAAGCCTGCTTCTTGCAGCCAATCAGTATCCTGGCTTCAGTAAAATGATGAGTCATCATGACTTACAACCATATATTGTAAACCAACAGTTTGGATTCTTAAAGAAACCTAACAGTGTTGACACCAACCTGCTTTCCAGCTCCATTCTCCTGTGTAGGGCAACAAAAGAAGACCCAGCCAATCAGTACTCAGTACTCAGGAGGCAGAGAATAGATGGTGGTGGGGCAAGTGAGAGATGGTATTTGCCGGTTCTCTGAATTACTCAAAATTTCTGCTACCAGTTCTACAGAACTGGTCAGAACCTGCTGAATGCCACCTCTGATTAGGGGGCTGGAGGCTAAACATATAAAGAACGGTTGCTGGAAATGGAGAGGTCTAGTCTAAAAAAAAGAAAGATTTGGGGGGGCTGACATGATAGCAGTGTTCCAATAGCTCAAGGGCTGTCACAAAGAAGAGGGGGTCAAGCTATTCTTCAAAGCACCTTAGGGCAGGACAAAAAGCAATGGATGGAAACTAAACAAGGAGAGAAGCAATCTAGAATTAAGGAGAAATTTCCTGACAGAGCAATTAATCAGTGGAACGACTTGCCTGCAGAAGTTGTGAATGCTCCAACACTGGATGTTTTAAAGAAGATATTGGATAACCATTTGTCTGAAGTGGTGTAGGGTTTCCTGCCTAAACAGCGGGTTGGACTAGAAGACCTCCAAGATTGCTTCCAACTCTGTTATTCTAATTCTAACATTACAATGTCTTGTAAATGAGAACTGCATTTTAGGAATGATTAAATATTTTGTGTCACAAGTATACAATTCCACTGATTTACTCTTGCTGATAATCAAACAGAGCAGAATGCAGGAATGATGAAGTGGGGCCAGGTGGAAGGAAGTGCCTGCCCTGCTTTATCACTTTACTGTCCAGAAAGGCAAGCTGATTCATTGATTAATAGTTCTCACTGTCCAGAAATTCTTCTTGATTTTCAGGTTGAATCTTCCTCTGGCAAGTTTCCATCTATTGCTTCTTGTCCCGCCTTAATTGCTGTGGAGAATAAATCAATCTCCCTTTCATTATGACAGCCCTTCAAGTTTTAGGTAGACTGCTATCATATCTCCCCTGAGCTTTCTCTTCATGAGGCTAAACATACCTAGTTTCCTTAGCTGTTTATCATATGATTTAACTTCAGGACTCCTTATCACAATTGTTGCTCTTCTTTGCATTCTTTCAAGGGCTTCAGCATCTTTTTGTATCGTGGTGACCAGAATTGGACACAGTATTCTAAATGTGGCCTCATAGTGCAGTATAGAGAGGTACTGTTCCTTCTTAAAGATCTTGATGCTGTTCCTTGGTTGATGTAGCCTAGAACTGCATTGGCTTTTTTAGCAACTGTAACACACTGCTGATGCTGACACTTAAGTGGTGATCCAACAGGTCACCCAGAATGCTAATACATTTATTATTGTTAAGCCATGCACCTCCTACTCTATAGCTATACATTTTCTTTTTTCCTGACTAAATGTAGAACCTTATTTTTCCATCACTGGAACTGCATCTTGTTGGATAGGGCTCAGTGCACAAATCCATCAAAATCCTTCCAAATCTTTAGTTTATCTTCCAAGATGATATTTAGTTTATATTGCAAGATGGCGCCGAGGACGGCTGCCTCAGTGAAATGCTCTCTAATGGTTTTTTTATTCCTTATTATTATCTGCAATTCACTATGGATTTCATACTCATGAGACCATCTGCTAAGAATTAGGCAATGTTTCCTTAAGGAGCAGCTTTCTGATTCCCCATCCCCACCTGTCTTTGCAAACACGGAGGAAATTCTAACCAATTTCCCCATGTTATGGATTACAACAAAGAAAGCAAAGAAGCCATCACACCGGAAGAGGAGACAAGGTAAACGAGCCAGAATTTTAAACAAACTAAGGAAGAGGGGGAAAAAATTCCTCTCCCTTCAATCTTTCTGATTAATTTACGCTCACTAGCTAACAAGATGAATGAAATTCATCTCTTAAATAGATGTAATTATGATTTTTATAATTCAGCTGTTCTTTGTTTTACTGAAACCTGGCTTAATCCACAAATTCATGGGGACAACATCATATACATCTCAGGATTTCAGACATTCAGACAGAATTGAAGAGACATCGGGTAAAACCAAGAGTGGAGGATTATGTTTATATATCAACAACAGGATATAACTATAATATATAAACTTTGTGATGAAAACTTAAGAGTCTTTACACATCAACTGCAAGCCATTTTATTGTCCACGTGAGTTCTCCTCATTTCTCCTAATAGCTGTGTATGTTCCTCCACAAGCCTGTATAAACAAGGCATTACAAACTCTTGTTGATCAAATTATGGAGGCTGAAGCCAAACACCCAGGTTCCTTTCCCATCATTTTAGGAGATTTTAATCAAGCAAATTTAAGGAAAGAGCTCCCAAAATATTTCCAGCTTGTAAATTGTCCCATCAGAGGCAAAAATATTTTAGACCACTGCTACACAACAGTAAAAGATGCTTATAGGTCTTTACCATGAGCAGCTGTGGGACACTCTGACCACTGCATGATTCACCTTGTTCCTGCCTACAGACAAAGACTTAAAACCATTAAACCAACAATTAAATCAGTGAAGACTTGGTCAGATGAGGCAAAGCTGAAACTCCAGGCCTGCCTTGATTGCACCTGATTGGAATGTATTTGAAGATGCCTCTGCAGACCTAGATGAGCTCACAGATACTATAACATCATATGTTAGCTTCTGCGAAGACTTATGTGTACCAACAAGGAACCTGAAAATATATAGAAACAATAAACCTTGGTTCACAGCTAAACTTAAGCAGCTATGCCATTCCAAAGAGGAAGCTTACAGAAAAGGTGACAGAATGCTATACAACCAGGCCAGAAACATATTAACAAGAGAGATCAGAGCAGCAAAAAGAAGCTACTCTGAAAAGTTAAAGAACCAATTCTCAACAAATGAACCAGCAAACATGTGGAAAACTCTTAAAAACATCACTGGCTTCAGCAAACCTCCTTCCCAAGCAGAAGGAAATCAACAACTAGAAAATGACCTGAATGTGTTCTACTACAAGTTTGAAAAGAAACCACAGCCATCTATCTCCACAACACACATCTCAAACACACCAACAATAGACAAGCCTCCTACAACTGGCTCCAATCCATTGGGCTCACAACCTCTGGTGATCACTGAAAAAGAAGTGCAAGATCTATTACACAGACAAAAGCCAGGAAAAGCACCAGGGCCAGACAAGATAACTCCTTCTTGCTTAAAAGTCTGTGCTGAGCAATTGGCCCCCATCTTCACCCGAATCTTCAATAGATCACTAGAGATGTGCTATGTTTCTTCCTGCTTCAAACGTTCTACCATCATCCCAATGCCAAAGAAGCCCTCCATCAAGGAACTGAATGACTACAGACCAGTTGCTCTAACATCTGTAGTTATGAAAATCTTTGAAAGGCTTGTGCTGTCCCACCTAAAAACCATCACGGATCCGCTGTTAGATCCCATGCAATTTGCATACCGAGCAAATAGATCGACAGATGATGCTGTTAACATGGCTCTGCACTACATCCTACAACACCTCAAATCTCCAAATACCTATGCAAGGGTCCTCTTTGTAGACTTCAGTTCAGCATTCAATACCATCATTCCAGACACTCTTCTAAGTAAACTAAACCAACTAGCAGTACCTGAACACACTTGTAAGTGGATCATAAGCTTCCTAACAGACAGGAAGCAGGAGGTGAAGCTAGGCGAAATCACGTCCGATATCTGTACAATCAGCACAGGGGCCCCCCAAGGCTGTGTGCTATCTCCACTTCTCTCTATATACCAATGACTGCATCTCAAATGATCTATCTGTTAAAATACTGAAGTTTGCTGATGACACAACAGTCATTGGTCTCATTCGAGACAATAATGAATCTGCATACAAACAGGAGGTTATACAACTTGCCTCATGGTGTAACTGGAACAATCTGGAACTGAACACACTCAAAACTGTAGAAATGGTGGTAGACTTTAGAAGAAACCCTCCCATACTACCACCTCTTACAATACTAGACAACACAGTATCAACAGTAGAGACCTTCAAATTTCTAGGTTCTACTATATCACATGACCTAAAATGGACACCTAACATCAAAAACGTCATCAAAAAAGCACAACAAAGAATGTTCTTTCTGCGCCAACTCAGAAAACTCAAACTGCCCAAGGAGGTGCTGATCCAGTTCTACAGAGGAATTATTGAGTCTATCATCTGCACCTCTATAACTGTCTGGTTTGGTTCTGCAACCCAACAGGACAGACACAGACTTCAGAGGATAATTAGGGCTGCAGAAAAAACAATTACCACCCACCTGCCTTCAATCAAGGACCTGTATACTGCACGAGTCAAAAAGAGGGCTGTGAAAGTATCTACAGACCCCTCACATCCCGGACATACTCTGCTTTAACTCCCACCCTCAAAACGACGCTATAGAGCACTGCACACCAGAACAACTAGACACAAGAAAAGTTTTTTCCCGAAAGCCATCACTCTGCTAAACAAATAATTCCTTCAACTCTGTCCAACTATTTACTAAGTGTAAACTACTATTACTGTTAATCTTCTCATCACTCCTTATCACCCATCCCCTCCCACTTGTGACTGTAACTTTGTTGCTTGTATCCTCTGTTTCCTAGTATGATTTGATGTTGATTGTACCCTATGACTATCATTAAGTGTTGTACATTATGATTCTTGATTCTTAACGAATGTTCCTTTTTTATGTATACTGAGAGTATTTACACCAAGACAAATTCCTTGTGTGTCCAATCACACTTGTCCAATAAAGTATTCTATTCTATTCTATTCTATTCTATTCTATTCTATTCTATTCTATTCTATTCTATTCTATTCATAGTGTTGGCAATTCCTCCATTACTTGGTGCCATCTGCAAATTTGATGAGTTGCCCTTCTATCCTATCATCCACATACTTTATGAAGAGCATTGGACTCGAAGACAGGTACCCCATGGCATGCTTAAGGTACCCCATGGCATGCTTCCCTTCATGTAGATGTAGTTCCATTGAGGGCTAGATGTTGACTGCAGTTGGTCAGCCAACTGTGAATCCATCTGGTGGTGGCACTGTCTATTCTACATTATTCTATCTTACCAAGAAGCAGGCTGTGGTCTACTTTGTCAAATGCCTTACTGAAGTCCCAATATACTATTTCCATAGCATTTCTCTCATCTATTAATTTGAGCATTTTATCAAAAAAAGGCAATAATGTTTGTTTGGCATGACCTGTTTTTAACAAACCCAAAGGCTTACATTCAAACAACAAACCAAACCGTACAATAAATGGAAAAATGAACAACAGGGTGGGGTTACATAGGATGCTAAGTCAGAGAAACATAAACCAAGGTGATTCTGCAAATATACCTGCTAGGGTTTCAATTGACCTGCTGAAGTATGTTCCACACACACAACCAGATTGTCAACTTGCTCTGGGTTTACATTTTCTCTCTGGAATGACCATTCCATGATTATTACAATCTGAATAAACAATCAAAGACCATTCAGAACTTAATAGAAAGGCCTTTCCTCTATAGATCCCATGGACAAGTGGTTTGATTTTCCCCTTATACCATGTTTCAACAAATGATTTATAATGGTTTTTTAAAAATAATTGCTGTGTTATTATGCTTTGAGATAAAATGATATGGCAGCATGTGAACATTTAATCAGTAACTGAGGAAATGCATATGGGTAGCTTCCTTTCTAAGGACCTGTGGACTGGATAAAAAGTCATAGAAATTACAGACTTCCTGTTTGAGTTTCTTCGGAGACAGTCAGAAATCCACAATTGTGCATGGTTTCTGTCTGTGCTTGCCGCCGGAGCGCCCTGAGATGGCTGGATTCGGGGCTAAGCCATCCCGTAGAGGTGGCATCACTTTTGGAAGAACTGAAAAATGGAACTTAAAAATACAAATAGAAGCACAAGAATGAGAGGTTCTTTCGGCTTCATATTTCAATTCTTAGAAATGGAGATCTGGAACTATGAGAAACAACAAGAAACACTTGTAGAACAAGAAGGTCATCTTTAATAATCAAGTAATTTTATCTGGGGGGAGAAAAGGAAAGGGAGGAAAGAGAGTGGAAAGATTAAGATTTGAAAAGACAACAATAACAACAACAACAACAAAGAATAGTTTGAAAAATAATTACAATACCAGGAAGCAACAGAAGAGAGGATTACAGAAGAGAGAATTAGAAGTAGAGAGACAAGGGGGCAAAAAGGGGAGGGAGAAGAAGAGGGGGAAGAGGGAAAGGAAAAGAAGTTATAAAAGACAGAAACAAGATATAGAGAAACAGAGAAAATGTACAAGGATTGAAAGTATATGCCTATTTAGAGACAATGGGTGAAAATTTAATTGAAAAAGGGATCTCTGCAAAGGTACATAAGATAGTATTGATATATTAGAAATAATTTTAGAAAATATGAAATAAAGTATGATTAAAACAATGGATAAAACACTTATTGTAATGCAATGGAATGGAATGTTTATTAATAAATAAATGAAATAAAGAGAATGAGAGAATGAAATTAGGAAAGGATAGGAACATGTTAATTATTATTAATGATTTATAAAAATATAAGTGAGATATGAAAAAAGAATTAATTATGTTAAGTTCTCACATATATTTATAGTTAAGAAATTAAGATTGTATTAATATCAGATAATTGATTTATTTACTTTTTGATCCCTCTTAGCTCCCACTCTGAGAGCTCTCTCTTTTTCTCTCTCATTCTCTAAGATCATATATATATATATATATATATCTATATATGGATGATGGCATGGATGGATAGATACATAGATAGATAGATAGATAGATAGAGATAGATATAGATATATAGATATACAGTATATATATATATATATATTCTAAAGAACATAGTACATATTTTAAGAATGTACCAAGCAGAATTTGATTGGAAATTATTTATTATATTGAATGTTATAATTCTAAAGACATAAATTGAAGCTTAAATAAGAGTTAAATGGATAAAATTAAAAGATATAAAGGTATCATGCTCCAATTAGTAACTACAAGGAGAAATTTTGTTTAATGAGAAAAGATAATATGAAATTGAAACAGGACAGACAAAAGTATAAATATAATGATTAGAAAAATATTGAAACTTTAAAAAGATGTATAATTGAATTAAAAATAAAGTTGAGAAAACTAAGGGAGGGGGGAAATTATGGAGAAAATGTTAAAATAGTAATGAGATATGGAATAGAGCACAAAGATGAATATGAAATTGAGTTTGTGTCTGTATGAAGAAGTGATAACCCGGAATCACGCTATTCTAAAAAAAAAAAAACATTTTATTTGGGTGAAAACCCAAATAAAACCTATATTAAAAAAAAGATCATAGAAATTACCTGCCATGACTGGACATTTGAGATCCTCTTTCCAAGCCTCATGATGGTTGGTTGGGTTCCTGATCCATACATTGCGTGTAATACATGTGCCAAAGCATAAACGGCATTGTAGATATTGTAACTTTCACCTGTCATTCTTGTTTCAAAAATATAATTTGGCAGTTTCTGCACATTCTCTTTTCCTGTGCATTGTTTTTCCCCCTTTGGAGGGCTCTTGCCTGGTTTGTGAATCTTGCAACCAAAGACCTTTTCCCACCATAGTGGGAGAAAGACATCCCCTTGTGTGGTCAAAGGATCTAATGACAGGATGAAATGCCTGAATTCTGAGATGTCTGTGGTGTGGTCCCTAAAATGCAAAGCCCCTTGGAAGGGCTTTACAACTTGCAATATGTCTTGAGATTGCACTGCACTAAGTTTCCA
Organism: Bungarus multicinctus; assembly: GCA_023653725.1. Classification (NCBI taxonomy): domain Eukaryota; kingdom Metazoa; phylum Chordata; class Lepidosauria; order Squamata; family Elapidae; genus Bungarus; species Bungarus multicinctus. Next base: position 169,296,188 of record CM042838.1, read on the forward strand.
ATGAGAAGTTAAGATCCAAACTTTCCAAAATGGTGTGTTTCTTATTTTTTCATGTGTATACAGAGCCACCTGTACACTAGTAATGCTATTAGGGTCGCCAAAAAGAATAACCACTTCGGTTTTAGTCCAAGTTGGGAAAATATGAAGTAATTTTGTCACTGTACTATAAATATTAACTGATTTCAACATTTCAATGAAAGACAGGCAAATCTCTTTTTCCTTAAACATTGACATCAGACTTGAGATGAACCGTTCTCCACTGTCATCTTTAGGTGCCACCAGCCCAGCCCAGTTCCACTGGAAATGCAGGAATAGCTGGACTAAACCCACATACTGAGAAAATTCATTGGTGTTAATCCGGAAGAAGGAAGGATAAACTTTTCTGTCTGCCTGGGTGAAATCAAAGTCAACACCAAGCTGGAAAAAATGAGATTCATCTTTCAAAGACAAAGTAAAAGTTTATGGTGACTTTAGGGGTCACATTTGCATAGTTTCTTGCCCCATCAATCAGAGTGGCTCACTTTGAGTGGCAGGCTTAAGCATCTTCCTTCCTTAGGAAGAGCCACCAATTACAAATATTGCTGGGACCAGTTTATTCTATGTATCAGTATACATAGAATAAACTGTGCAGAAAGAATAGCTAAGGAGGAATTCCTCTTGACAAGTACAACATTACAGAATTATCTTATCTGTCTATTACGTAACAACTCCTTGATGCATAAGGAAGGAATTCCTCTTGGCAAGTACATTACAGAATTATCTTATCTGTCTATTATGTAAAAACACCTTGATGCATAAACTATAAAAATGAATTCAATGATATATCTTTTGAAGTTCCCCCTAAAGTTTTATGTTTCCTGTGCATGCTTCTGATGTTTGGTTACTCCATACTTTCTCCTGTGGAGCTTCCTTACCTGTGGGACCTTGAAGATGCTGAAGATGGAGGCCATCTGCCTTGACGATTTGGATTTGAGACCTCCGATAACAGAAAGCAGAATGTCTTGCTGATTGCATTTATAACCTGGAAACATTTGATCTTGTGTGGAGAGTAGGAAGAGGCTGATCAAGGAAATCTTCCTCTCAACCTGGAAATTGCTATAAATGTGGAACCCAAGTGTGATGTTTGGGAGGAGAACTAAATCCTTGTTGACTTCTGCAACTACAAACATCAAGGCTAGGAACTGCTGGTAGCTCTTGGATTCATATCTGTAGTTAGAAAAAAAGACAGTGATGAAAATTACAGGAAAACTTATGTTGGATTTTCCTTTGCCCTTTTTCAAAGTTTTCTTTGGAGCAGAAACTTCCAAGTTTCATTGGGTGTTTTTAAAGGATCTTCCTTGGTTAAATTTGGATGGCCTTAAGAGAAGGACATTAGGGACGCGGTGGCTCAGTGGCTAAGACACTGAGCTTGTTGATCAGAAGGTTGGCATTTCAGCGGTTCGAATCCCTAGCACCACATAATGGAGTGAGCTCCTGTTACTTGTCCCAGCTTCTGCCAATCTAGCAGTTTGAAAGCATGTAAAAAAATGCAAGTAGAAAAATAGGGACCACTTTGGTGGGAAGGTAACAGGGTTCCATGCACCTTCAGTGTTCAGTCATGCCGGCCACATGACCATGGAGATGTCTTCGGACAGCGCTGGTTCTTTGGCTTTGTAATGGAGATGAGCACTGCCCCTTAGAGCCAGAAACCACTAGCACACATGTATGGGGGAACATTTACCTTTAAGAGAAGGAAGAACAGTTTCTCTCTACATATCATGGATCAGTTTATACCTCTCCATCATCTCTCCCTTCTTCGCCTTACTACAGTGGTTATAATCCCTCCCAGTTGTTCCTCTAGCACCCTAATCAACTTGATTCATGGTTAGAGCAGTTTCTTCAGGTTTGCTAACCATTGATGAGTGCAAGATTCCATTGGAGATCACAGCATAGATTTACTGAAGGCCATTATTCATAGGCATCGCTGATTCTAAAACTGGGTTTAATTTTTTTCAGTATCCCAAAATGAAAAAAGATTGAGCTTTTCTTTTAAAAAATATATTATTTTTTTAAATATTAAACATAAAAATTCAATGTCTACATAAACAGTGTGTTATCTGGGTGCAGTTGGTTTTGAGAAATAGTAATAATAACAATAATATTCATAACAATACTAATCACATAATAATAATAATAGTTGCTTATCCATTTTAGTAAACCTTCTATATGTAATTAATCATTCTCTTATGCTTTTAAATTTCTAACATCTGTTTCTGTTTCTGCCAATTAGCCAATGGTAAAACAAATCCCATGTTAAAATCCTTAATTTTGACTGTTAATCCATCCATTTCTGCACATTCTAATATTTTTATTACATTTTCATCTGTAGGGATCTCTTCATTTTTCCATTGTTGTGCAATCACAATTCTACTGCTGTTAACATGTAAAATAAATATGTGTTCCCTTTATTACATTTTTCTGGTAGGATACCCAACGAAAATATTTCTGGTTTTAGATCTATGAGTTGCTTTACCATTTTTTTCTAACCATGGGTGTATTTTTGACCAATATTTTTTTGCCTTGATTGAGCTTTTCTTTGAGTTTTGTATTTGTTCAATTTCTACAGCCAACTGTCAGGTGTGAAAGACCAAGATCATATGTGAATAAAACTGATTTATTACTACTCGTGTCTATGCATAGAAATCTGCTCAACTAACACAACTATGTTGGCATTAAATAAGGTCAAAAAATTATTTCTTCTGCATCACCCAAATCAACCAAGTGACTCTGGGTGGCTTGGTTGACTTTTGCTCCTTCTATCAAAATTAATACAAGTGAACTTCTTCACTAGGCCAGCACAGTTTCCAAGGGGTTCTCCCTCCTTACATTTGATAGTTGTGTGTCATCTTCCTGATGAAGGGTTCTGAAAAGACTAAGAATTCTAGCCTATTTTGTGAATTTGGCTCTTTATTGAAAAAAAGAACAAGATTTGGAAGCATTACTGCTTTGAACATGAAGGCAAGCAGAGAGTGGTGAAGACAGCAGAAAAGACTATTGGAAGTTCACTCCCTTCTACCCAAGACATGGTATATTATAAGTGATGCTTGAGAAGGGTCAGCAGGATTGTCTGGGACACTACACATCCTCTTCTTTGTTATCTTCTGGGAGGGGGGCTTCATGGGTTTTCCTTGCTAACTTCTGGGAGGGGGGCTTCATAGTACCCAAAGCAGAACATCCAGATTCAGTCACAGTTTTGTTCCATATAGCATCAACCTTGTGAACTCTCAAGTTTCCTCTTTCCAGTTACGTATTCAAGATGGACAGCAATTGGAATTGTACCAAGATACAGATCATATTACCATGTATGGTGGAAATGTAGAAAAACTCATGAGTTTTGGCATGGAACCCAGACGTGGCTTGAGGAGATGACAAGGCAAAAAGTGGAATATAAACCAGAGTTTTTCTTACACAGAATCATAACAGAAAAATGTATCAAAGAGGTGAACTACTTAATAATATATATGATCACTGCAGCAAGGTTAGCCTTTGCTCAAAAGTGGAAAGATAAAGAAATTCCCAATGAAATTGAAATAATAAAAAAAAATATGGACTTGTGCTGAGATGGATAATTAACTTTACAAATGAAAGACAAAGACGAAACAGAATACTATAAATTTATGGTATAAAAGCTATCAATGGTGGGAAAAAAGAAAGGATCTAGAATCAAAAGATAGGAGGGCTAGTAGAACAGATGATTAGAAATAGAAAATGTTGTATAAATGTATATAAAGCATGTACTTTATTCCATAATATGTACAATAAACAGGATTGTCAGGACAATCATACCACGTCCAATGTTTTTAACAATTTATTCAATAAAACTTTTGTAAAAAAAAAAAAAAGGACAGCAATTAATATTTATATGTTGGGGTGTAGGCATATATATATATGTATGTATATAGCATATGTATATGTGTGTTATACTTTTGAGAGAAGGCAACAGAATTTAATTTTTAAAAAATATTTTTATGACTTTTCTATTTATTACATTTCTAGCAAATGTTGGAAATGTAATTAAAGAAACAGGCACATTTCAATCACATTTAACTTGTGTTAAAGCAAAAAAAAATTGGCAAAGATACACAGATGGATAAAAAGATAATAGGGAAGCATGTATATCTCAATCCTAAATTGTTTTTATTAGGAATGATATTTTAAAAAAATTGATAAGAAAAGTATGTATTTAATATTGCATGTCTTAACTTCAGTGAGGATTATTTTCATATGATATTGGAAAAATGAAGAAACACCGCAAAATGAAGAGATAATTAAGAAAATATTAAATTGTGCAGAAATGGATAGTCTTACACTGAAAATCAAACAGAAAGAAGACACAGAATATTATCAAACATGAAACTTATTTTATCAATGGTTGGGAAAAAAGGGGCGGAGAGTAAGAATGGAATTTGTACTCTTAAGCAATGTAAATACCCACACCACACGATGTTTATCAAGCACTAAGAAATGTAATAAATAGAATTTCATTTTTAATGTGTGCCAATGTACCCACATTGGAAAAAAAATGACAATAAAGATTATCGTATTGATGGGCCATCTGCTAAAATAAAGCCAGGTCATGGCACACACTTCAAAGTAAATCAAGGAAGTCTGTAATAGTGGAGTCTGTCTGGCAAGAACAAAGAACGCTTATCCACTGGAGATAGGCATGTGTAAATTTTGTAACAAACCTGGCTAATTGAAAAGCTGATAAAAGTGACAAGAGTTAGCTAGCTTGAAGACCTCAGCTAACAGGGATAGAGATGGCATGCAGCAAATCAAATGTGTATTAGATAATTCCAAGGACATTCATTAGCCAAGACTTGGGAATAGGGACAGCTAGAGACCAATAGAACAAATTGCAAAATTATTACTAAAATGTTTATTAGATGATATTTCTTCTGATCTCACTTTGTCCCAACTTCTCCTTTAGTGAAAATGTATAAAACTTACTCAATCCTTTGTTCTTAGCTCTTGGCATTTTGACCAGGAGCCCTTTTCCTTGGAGTATTCCAATAAAAAGCAATCAGAAAACCTGCACCTCATGTCTGGCATTTATCATTGGCTTTGGCACCAGGCTCAAACCTGAATTGGGGACAACATTATCTTATTTCAACTACGCTGGGGCATTATAACCATCACCAGAACACAGAAAACAACCTCTGAATCCCAAATAAACCAGTTATCTTAATCCCCACTCCCCAAGGTGAAACTTACAACATTCTATAAGTAAGGTGGAATGGATCGTTTTGAAAGTCTGGGATGCTGGCAGAAGAAATGGTTGCCAGGGGTAAATTTCCACCAATAATCAGGTCACCAGGCCTGTAATATTTCCATTGATCTTGAATTTGCAAAGGGTTTCTGAAAATGCATATAGTTTGCATCCTCTTAGCAGTAGTTTGAGGCAGGAGCCAGAACATCAGTAGCAATAGGAGAGGCAGTTTGGTCATTCTTGTTATCATCCCTCCTAAGTCAGAAATCAAAATTTGTGCAGAAGCTCAATTGCAGGTAACACTTGAAAAATCTCACCAGCGCTTTAACACAGTAGAGATAAGCCCTGTCACTGGGATATCCAGGACAAATTTATATCTGTCATGCTTCCTCTTCCCTGTGTTTGAGCTGTGAGGACACTAAGGCAGATGAATCTCAATAAATTCAGATGTTTGCTCTTTGCAAAACAACATAAGTTGTCTTGTTCTGTTTCCATAAGGAGAATTCAAAGCATATTTTTACACCAGATTTTATAATGGAAGACTGTGTGGGTAGAAATCTATAGGGGATATATTAAAAATTATTGTTCTTCTGATAATTTCAAGGAAGAGCATTTCTCCTACCCACTTATCACTAACTTTTGGTTGCACACCACCTTCTGTTGTCACCAGAAGGGAACAGACATGTTTATGTCTCTTGTTGCTGATCCACAAAGCACACAGACATGACACTCAAAGGTGGCATGTCTTTGACCTACATGGACTTGAGCACTTATAAACAATTTGGAGTTTGACCTGTGCCATAGTTTCTTCAGATACTATGAATGGCATATGACAATCAAAGGTATAAGTTGGTGGTAGGATTCAAATTTTTTTACTACAAGTTCTGTGGGCGTGCTTGGTAGGAGTGGCAGGGGAAGGGGACTGCAAAATCCCCATTCCCTCCCCACCCCACTAACCTGTTCCAGTTCCGTTCTCCTGTGCAGGGCAACCAAAGAAGATCCAGCCAATTAGCTGGGACTTGGAAAGCAGAGAATAGATGGGGCGGGGCCAGTCAGAGGTGGTATTTGCCAGTTCTCTGAACTACTCAAAATTTCCACTACCAGTTCTCCAGAACTGGTCAGAACATGCTTAATATCACTTCTGGTATAAATACAGGTTGGGTGAGACCTGACTCAAAAGCATTAACTATGGGAGAGACAGTAACGAGTGGGTGATCACTTGAATATGAGCCAGCCATGTGCGGCAGCAGCCAAAAAAGCTAATACAATCCTAGGTTGTATAAACAGAAGCATAGAATCAAGAACACATGAAGTATTAGTACTGATTTATAAAGCCCTAGTAAGACCATACCTGAAATACTGCATCCAGTTTTGGTCACCATACTACACAAAAGATGTTGAGACTTCAAGATGTTAAGACTAAAGTTCAGAGAAGAGCAACTAAGTGTCAACCCTGAAGCTGACCTGACCGAAGCCATTTTTGACAGCTTCAGTGTTGCCACACTGAAGGATAGGGAGGGGTATTTTGAGATAGTTGGGATTCTGTAGCCAAAACAGAATATTTTCTCTTGGGAACCAACGACATTCTCACATTTGGTCGGAGGAAAGCGGAGTGATGTCAACTGGCAACCAGACCACACCGTAATTGGACCATGTGGCTGATCGTTTTGAGAAAGTAACAAACTTTTACTTTTTATTAGGTGAAAACCACGGGATTCTTCAGAAATGGTTTTCAACAGATCTGTGCCAATATGATATATCCAATAAAGCTATTCTTTGAGGAATCAACTTGCCTCGGATGTTTTGCTTGCTAGGGATCTATTACTTGGAACCCTGACACTAAGATGATCAAAGGCCTGGAGACTAAAACATATGAAGAATGGTTGCAGGATTTGGGCTTGGCTAGTCTAGAGGAAAGAAGAATTAGGGGTGATGGGATAGCAGTATTCTAATATATGAGGGGCTGCCACGAAAAGGAGTGGGGTCAAATTATTCTCCAAAACACTAGAAGGCAGGACAAGAAGCAATGGTTGGAAACTAATCAAAGAGAGAAGGAACCTGGAATTAAGGAGAAACTTCCTAACAGTTAAGACAATTAGCCAGTGTAACAACTTGCCTTCACAAATCATGGGTGTTTCATCACTGGAGGTTATTAAGAAGAGACTGGTCTAGAGGTCCTCCAAGGTCCCTTTCTATTCTATTCTGTTTTGTTCTATCCCTCTATTAATCCAGCCTAGGATTGCATTGGCTTATTTGGATGCTGCTGCTGGCTTCTTTGGATGACTGTTGACTCATATTTAAGTGATTGTCTGCTAGGGATCCAAGATCCCTCTCACAATTACTAGCATTGTCAAGTTTAACTCTGTCTATATCTATAGCATTTGTTTTTTCTTGCCCAAGTGTAAAACCTTACTTTTATCGACACTGAATTTCATTTTGAGAGGTGCCTTCTGCCCTTATCTGAGAACCTAGGATGACTACCAAGCATTGGGTGACCTTATTGAGAACATCTAATCATCAATAAAATTCAGTTAGGTCAATCATTTGCTGAAAAGCTTCAAGAGGTGATAGGGCACAATATCCAGCAGAGAGCCTCAGTGGTGCAGTGGTTAGAGTGCAGTACTGCAAGCTACTTCTGCTGCAGCCAGCTGCCTTCAATTTGTCAGATCGAATCTCACCAGGCTCAAGGTTGACTTAGCCTTCCATCCTTCCTAGGTGGGTAAAATTCAGGACCTAGATGTTGAGGGGAAGAGGCTGATCCTGTAAATCTCTTAGAGAGGGTTGTAAAGCACTATAAAGTGGTATATAAGTCTAAGTGCTTTTGCTATTGACATTCTATACTCATCACTCCCAGGAAATTCACCCTCACTGATGAAATAGCACAGCAGAAATGGGATGGTGGGGGATTCTATACAGGAGATTCATAAGGAGATTATGGAATAATAAACATATATTAAACAACAAAATTTATTTCTTTGCAGTACATTGGTCCTCACTGGGGACCATTAGAAGCCATGGAAAATAAAGGGCTGGGTGATTGTTGCTGACAACAGGCATATACAACAAGTTCCTTCTACATTTCATCATTTTTAAAAAAATATTTTATTCTAAACATGTCTCAAAGATAAATGAAAATGTGGGGTTTTCCTGAATTAGTTAGAGATTCTTGTTTCTGATTAGATTTTGTTTACAATTAAGATCGGGTCTCAATAAGATAATGTAGCATTTTGGGAAAAATATGCAAGCCAAGAGACCAGCCCCAGAGGCCAAAATGGAGAAGATCTCCACAGCCACCATGGACTTCCCTTTGGTGCTCAGGTAGGTGGGGAGGAAGGTAATCCAAACGCAGGAAAAGACCAGCATGCTGAAAGTAATGAACTTGGCTTCATTAAAGCTGTCAGGCAATTTCCTAGCCAAAAAGGCTACAGTGAAACTGACAAGGGCCAAAAAACCCAAGTAGGCAAGGACAGCATAAAACATTAAGGCTGAGCCTTCATTACATTCCAATATGGTCTCTTCCACCAAGGAATGGAAGTCCAAGTTAGGATATGGGGGAGAGGTTACCAGCCAGATGGCACAAAGCACTGCTTGAATGAAAGGACAGCCTAAGACAATGGAGTTGGTCAGTGGTTTTCCTAAGAGTTTCCTTGTCTTGTTCCCTGGCTTGGTGGCCATGAAGGCCAGAACCACCATGACAGTTTTTGCCAAGACTGAGGAAACAGCAAAGGAAAAGAGAATGGCAAAGGCAGATTGTCGGAAGGGACAGGTGAATTTCTTGGGTTTCCCAATGAAGAGGAAGGAGCAAAGGAAGCAGAGCAGGAGGGAGACCAGGAGGATGTAGGTGAGATCTCGGTTGTTAGCCTTGACGATCGGTGTATCACAATGTTTATGGAAAATAGTCAGGACTGCAGATGTGATCATAGAGAGAAAAAGAGTGAGACAACCTAAAGCATATCCCAGAGGCTCTTGATAGGCAAGGAAGTGGATCTTCTTGATAATGCAGTGATCACTCTTCTTGTTGGGGTATTGGTCTTCAGGGCAAGAGTCACAGTGGGCTGCATCTGAAATCAAGAATCTGCCATGAGCATTATCAGGGGTGATATGACTTCTCTTTCTGCTGTGGCCAAACCACTAAAATAAATGATGGAATGTTCTATTGCATATTTTATGTGACATCAAAAATTGTATCTCATCCTAACTGCATGATACCATGGAAAGAAATTAGTCAGAAGAGATTGGATAACCATTTGTCTGAAATGGTATAGGCAGTGGTGGGATTCAATTTTTTTTACTACCGGTTCTGTGGGCATGGCTTGGTGGGTGTGGCAGAGGAAGGTTACTGCAAAATCCCCATTCCCTCCCCACCCCACTAAACTGTTTTCCAGCTCTGTTCTCCTGTGTAGGGTAACAAAAGAAGACCCAGCTGATAAACTAGGACTTGGGAAACAGAGAATAGGTGGGAGCAGAGCCAGTCAGAGGTGGTATTTACCGGTTCTCCAAACTACTCAAAATTTCTGCTACCGGTTCTCCAGAACTGGTCAGAACCTGCTGAATACCACCTCTGGGTTTAAGGTTTCCTGCCTGAGTAGGAGATTGGCACTAGAAGACCTCCAAGGTCCCTTCCAACAAAGTAGGATTACCAGATTTTTAATAGCTTTGTTCCCTTTGCCATCCATCTGGTAAACTCACATGGTTCATTTTTCTTGCCATGTACACGTGTACCTCCGAAATAGACTGTGTTATTCCTCCATGCCATGTATTCTCTCTTTGATCAGTTTCCATCCATTAGTCCTTGTATGGCCTTCAGACACAATAGGTTGACTCCTCCTCTCTGTGACAGCCCCTCCCATGTCCTCACCATATCTCCCTGAGAATCTTTAGCTCCAGCTAGCCTGATTAGTGAGCTGTAGAAAAAAAATAGCCCTCTCCAGTTACTGGGCATATTCTTAACTACTGTCATTTTCATTGTAAGGTGAGGTGGCCAATTTTTTTCCCCCACCCTCCCACTTTACACTGAAACTTCCAGAAGACTAATAAATAAATCAGCCTTCCTGTTATTCTGTTTCTGTTCTTGGAATAAATATCCATCTGGTCCAGTTCCAAGCTGGGAGAAAGACACTGGAAACATGGAGGCTGATTAGAAAGATGGTTTAATGATCAGCAGAACCACCAAGCATGTGTGATTGTGGACCGCTGACCACATGGAGTTGAGAGTGGGGGTGTATTTATACCTTCTCTTGGGCTTGGTAGTTGAACTTCCTGTTCCTGTGCAAGAACATGTATTCTATTACATGTATTGTTGGGGCCATATGTAGCTCTGTAGGTTGTCTGAGAACTTTGGTTGAAGTTTGGACTCTGATGCAATGACCTTAGGAGATTGTGCAATGCAGTGAGCTCTGCGGCTAGTAGATTAAACCTACTATGTCCTGGAGGGTCATATCTTCATCCCATCACTCTGAAGCTGAAGGTCTCTTGCCTTGTAGATGGGCTGCACCAGTCCTGCTGGGGCTATTAAGAAAGACTTGGGGGCTGCTTTCTGTCTCCAAGAGCAATGAGAAATGTTTCTCTATTTCTCCTTTCGGGAAATATAATATTCTATCTTTTTAATATTTCCTCCAATATTTCATTCTTCTGGGATGTGGTTGACTTCACACACAGCAAACATTACCTGTTGGTTATGGGTCTCAAAGGGACATGGTGGCTCAGCGGCTAAGACGCTGAGCTTGTCGATCAGAAAGGTCAGGAGTTTGGCAGTTCAAATCCCTAGCACCATGTAATGGAGTGAACTCTCATTACATGTCCCAGGTTCTGTCAACCTAGCAGTTTGAAAGCATGTAAAAATGCAAGTAGAAAAATAGGGACCACCTTTGGGTTGAAGGAAACAGTGTTCCGTGCACTTTGGCAGTTAGTCATTCCGGCCACATGACCACAGAGATGACTTCAGACAGCACTGGCTCTTCGGCTGTGAAACGGAGATGAGCACTGCCCCCTAGAGCCGGGAATGGCTAACAAATATGTGCAAGGGGAACCTTTATCTTTACCTTTATGGCTTTCAACTATTATGCTCTGTATTTCAAATCAGCTCATTCAGACATTTTTTTCCCCCAGAAAGGGTTTGCTGACATAGAGAGAGGGATCTCCTCTTTTCCCAACAGGTCTATTTCCTGGGAGTTTCATAGTGTTATAAGAAGCAAACCTTAAAAAATTAATTAAATTAAATTAAAATGAAATTAAGTTAAATAAAATAAAATAAATAAAATCTTGAACCACACACTCCACTCCTTTAGAAAAAGGTAAGAAGTTGGTTTTCCCAATCCAATGTGAAAATAGACATGGAAAGGTTAGTAGTAGGGAAACTGTAAATTTTGATCTGAAACTATCCTGCGCTAAATTGATGAGGAGCAGGAAAAATGGTTGGTGGGGGAAAGACATGTTAGAGCAATAAACTGAGATTCTTCTGAAAACAATGAATGCTGTGAAGCACACCTCAGTCTTACCAAAAGTGACAACAACAAATAATGTTATCAACTGAATGTCTCCCTAGATTGTGGAAGATCTACATTAGAAGTACGCTCTACCTGTCTGATTAGAAATGCTTCCATCTGGACAAGGGGCACATTGGTAACAGCAAACCTGCTTGCCCTCTGGAACTCTTCTCCTCTCTCCTGCCTGGCACCTCTTCTTGCCACATCTGGCAAAGGGCACTTTCTAAAACAGAAAATAGAAATGCTTGATATGGTTTATTTGATAGACATTAATTCATTTCCACATTCCTATTTCCATTCCATATTCTTATTTCTATGTTCAAAATGTCTTCAAAAGAAATTGTTCACCATAGTCTACTAGGATCCAGGAACAGCTTCTGAGGGATTCAAATCAGTGGCATTCCCTGTTTGGAGATTGGAATTGGAAACTCGGTCTGGAAAGGAAGTCTTGTGACATCGAGCTACTGCATTTATCAAACAAAGAAACTTGAGGAACCAATTGAACAGGAATGGTCAATGGGAATCATTGTTGCCTGCTCTAATTGCATTGCTGGGTTTTAAGCAGAAGTTCTTCTCAAGCCTAACTCATTGTGGATTGACACAAATCAGACCTCTAATGTGTTACATACAAAGTGGGGTTTTCATTAAATGGCTGCTACTCCTGATTCAATAGAGAACAGGTAGTTTGATACCCCTGAAATAGAGGTTCCCAGTTAGAAGGATGTTCTTCATTCCCAGGAAAGAATGGATCATTTTCTGAAAGTACATTTCCTTGCAGCTCACCTTTGTGGTCCAGATGATGGTACCGGCATTGATAGTGAATTCCTGGCCTAGGGGAGCACGCGGATCTATTTGCCCAACTTTCAAAGGGACAAAAGATAGATTGGAAAAAAGAATCCAGTTGAGAATGTCATATTGAGCTGATTCTAATCCATTTTCTGAGAACGAGACTTCAGCTCCAGCACTGTTGTTGAATTGAACATTTTTCAAATAGTAGAGAATCTGAAAGAGAAGATACCTTCAGAAATCGAAGTAATGGGGTAGCATAGCACTCATGTCAGAAACACTGAGACACTTCTGGGTTGAAAGACATTAGATATCATGGTTGCTCAGGGGATGGCCACTTGTGGGATTTGTTCATGTCCATTGCAAGAGCTGGAGTGAAGGACAGGAGCTCATCCCCATGCCATGGCAGCACTCGGGTCTCAAATGCGGACTTGCTAACCTCCAACCCAGTATCCTAACCACATGAGTCACTGTGCTCCTTGAATAATTGAAGGAAAGCCACACATGAATTATCATGATTTCTATCATATCATGATTTCTATCATCATCTTAGGGGACAGGTGTATATCACAAGAGTTCCCCTGATGGAGATCTAATCAATCTGGAGTAAATATTTGAACAATATTTGTTAAATATTTGTACAAATATTTAACAAAAAATATTTCTGGCTTTAAATCTATATGTTGCTTTATCATTTTCTATAACCATGTATGTATTTTTGTCCAAATATTTTTAGCTTTTGGGCGGGTCCACCACATATGATAGTATGTTCCCGGGTATTATTTACTTCTTGAATGTCCTTTTACAAGTTGTATTCAGGTTACACATTGTGCAAATATGCCCATTAGAACATCAACTAGTCTCTTGAAGTATCTTTCACACATGCATCCAGTAGCAACTGTCTCACATAGTCATCTAGCAAAGAAAGACTCCTGGCCATTTGTTTTTGCCAAGAGTATACTTAACTGAAGCTTAAATGGTTGCAGAAGTACCAAAGCTGGATCTGAGGTTTTCATATGCAAACAACACGAAGTAAACTTTACTCTTCCTCCCCGGCCATCTGTCTGTAAATGTCTAATTAGGTGCTTACATATTGTTTAGGAAACAGACTCTTGGTTCCCAGCTCCACATACCAATGGCTGACCTTAGCTGGATGAAGCTTCTCACATTTCAGTAGCTCAGTTCGGCTTCCATCCCACCCTTCTTCCTCCTTACATCCCAATCATTCTTTCCTCCAATTGCTAATGTCAGGCTGGCAGCTCATGAAGAGTGAATAGGAGAAAGGCAGCCATGACACCAGATGGTCATTTTGCTCTGTGCTGACACATCCTCCTTAGAAGGGTCACTGCTTGAAACTCTAACAGCAACTGAAGACATTTCAGGATGTTATAACATCTTTTCTCTATTCATTTATAGAAATAATAGAATGGAATGGAATGGAATGGAATGGAATAGGAATAGGAATAGGTATAGGAATAGAACATAACAGAACAGAACAGAATAGAATAGGAATTGGAATGGACCTTGGAGGTTTTCTAATTCCCTGCTGAGGTAGGAATTCTGTACCATTTCAGACAAATGGTTGGACAACCTCTCCTTAAAAACATCCAGTGATGGAGCATCCACAACAACTTCTGGAGGCAAGTTGTTCCACTGATTAATTGTTCTAAATGCCAGGAAATTTCTCCTTAGTTCTAGGTTGCTTCTCTGCTTGGATAGTTTCCATCCGTTGCTTCTTGTTCTTACAGACAACTGGGTTGTTTATTTCTCATTTCCTCCATCTATCCCCTTTCAACAATGCATTATAATTAATTAATTCATATGATGGTTTTTAAATAATTGCTTTCTTAATCTGTTCTGAGATGCATTCATATGCCAACATAAGGTATTTAATCAAGAAATATATATGGGAAGCTTCCTTTCTAAGGCTCTATGGTCTGGATAAAAGGTCTCAGGAATTACCTGCCATGATTGGATATTTGAGGTCCTCTTTTCAAGCCTCCTAATGGCTGGTTCTGCTCCTAATCCAAACATTGCATGCAATGCGTGTGCCACAGTATAAATGGCATTGTAGATATTGTAACTTTCACTTGTCATGCTTGTTTCAAAAATGTAATTTGGAAGATTCCATAAATTTTCCTTCCCTGTACATTGTTTTTTCCCCTTTGGAGGGATCTTGCCAGATCGGTGGATCTTGCACTGAAAGACCATTTCCCACCATAGCTGAAGAAAGACATTCCCTTGTGGGTTCAAGGGGTCTAAAGACAGTAGGAAACAGCTGAATTCTGAGATATCACCAGTGTGGTCCCTGAAATGCAATGCCCCATGGAAAGGCTTTGTAATTTTCAATAAGCTTTGAGATCCCACCATTCTAAGATTCCAATGAGAAGTGAAGATCCAGACTTTCTGAAGTGATGTTTTTGTCCGTTGTTTATAAACAATCATTGCCCACTCTACACTAATAAAACTACTGGAATCTCCAAACAGAATAATCACTTGAGTTTCAGAGGCTGTTTCGAAAATACGTTGTAATTTTGGCAATGCAAAGTCAATGTCCAATTTCACCATTTCAGTGAAGGCCAGGCAAATCTCCTTCTCCTTGAGCATTGGTATCAGGGATGAGATGAAATGTTCTCCATTGTCACTTTCAGAGGCCAAAAGCCCAACCCAGTTCCACTGGAAATGCAGGATTAGCTTGATTAAACCCCCACATGGGGGGAAATCCTTGGGATTAATCCGGAAGAAGGAAGGATCAACTTTTCTGTCTCCCTGAGTGAACTCAAAGTCAACACCAAGCTGGAGAAATGAGATTCTTCTTTCAAAGACAAAGTAAAGTTTTACGGTGATTGCAAGGGTCACAATTTTGTGGTTTCTTACTCCATAATTCAGAGTGGTTAAACTCTGAGTGGCAAACTTAAGCTTCTCCCCTTCCTAGGTCTTCACTTACATATTTTGCCTGGTTATGACAGGTCAGTAGATAAGGGGAAAACAATAAATATGATACAGAGAATAAACTGCTCTGAAAAGTTGCTTAAACTTTTATGAAGAAAAGGTTAGGGATAAATTCTTCTTGGCAAGTACAGCATTTAGGAAATAATTCAGGATCTGTTTTTAGTTATTGCTTTATGTGTCTTGATACATAAAAATGAATTCAAGTTTAGTGTGGGTTCTCTAAGTAACATACTCCAGATCTGACTTTATAATCACCTTTGGCTTCTCCCTGTTTGTGATTGTTGTCTATTTATTAATGTATCCAAGGAATCCCCCTTACCTGTGGGACCTTGAAGATGCTGAAGATGGAGGCCATCTGCCTTGAGGATTTGGGGTTGTGACCTCCAATGACAGACAGCAGAGTGTCCTGCTGGTCACATTTATAACCTGGAACCATTTGGCCTCGTGTGGAAAGGAAGGAGAGGCTGATTAAGGAAATCTTCATATCAATCTGGTGACTGTCATAGATGTGGAAGCCAAGGGTGATGTTGGGGAGGAGATCCAGATCCTTGTTGATCTCTCTGACTGTAAACACCAAGGCCAGGAGCTGCTGGTAATTCTTGGCTATGACACTATAATGAGAAAAGCATTGGAGCTATTTTCTAAAGCACCTGTAGGCCGGACAAGGGGTAATGGATGGAAATTGAACAAGGAGAGATTCAACCTGGAAATAAGAATAAATTTCTGACCATGAGAACAATCAACCAACGGAACAGAATTTGCCGTCAGAAGTTGTGGGTTCTTCATCCTTGAAGACTTTCAAGAAGAGACTGGAATGCCATTTGTCATAAATGGTGTAGGGTCTCCTGCTTGTGCGGGGGGTTGGAGTAGATGACCTACAAGGTCCATTCCAACAAATTTATTCTATTCTATTCTATTCTATTCTATTCTATTCTATTCTATTCTATTCTATTCTATTCTATTCTATTCTATTCTATTCTATTCTATTCTAAATATTTAGGATTATAGTCTATTTTATTTGTCACTTTATTGGGAAAAATCACAAAATATGAATTACACCAGAACACTGCAAAATACTTGAATGATTTTTCTGAAGGGAGTCCCTGAATATAAATCAAAGGGAACAATGATCTATAGTTTCCCTCAAGATAGAACTTACAAAATTTCTCTAGAAAGAAGAAATGGATCTTTTGAAAATCTGGGATTTGGGACAACATAACATTCCAAGGGGCAAATTCCCCGCCAATAATGAGATGACCAGGCCTGTAGTAACTTTTCTCTGACTGGAAATAATTCCTTGTCATACATATGGTTTGCATCCTCTTAGCAGAAGTTGGAGGCAGGAGCCAGAAGAGTAACAGCAGCAGGAGAGACAGTCCAGTCATACTTGTTACCTTCCTATCAAGGTTTGTGCAGAAGCTGAATTGCAGGTAACACTTGAAATCTCACCAGAGTTTTAGCTCAATAGCACCCAGCCATCCCACCTGGATGGCTTCATGGTAACTTTATATCAACAATGTTTTCTCTTACCTGTGTTTGGGCTGTGACCAAAGAGGAAATGAAGATACGTGTGAGTCTCTTCAAAGCCAGGTGTTATCTCTTTTCAAGACCAGGTAAGGTGACATGTCATCATCCCCTCTCCCCTGCCACACACCAGAAAACTCAGAGATATTTTTAAAGTATGTTTATCTTGGAAAGTTTTTGTGTCTAGAAATCCACAGGGGATACATTAAGAATTACTGTTCTTGTGATAATTGCAAGGAACAGCAATTGTCCTTAGCAACAGCTTTGCTTCAGGCATGAGAATGGAAAACATGTTTGTGTCTGTCATTGTAAGGCACAGAGCAGGTAGATATGAAAGTCATGATGGACGTGTATTTAACAGAATAACAGAATTGGAAGGGATCATGGACATCTTCCAGTCTAGCCCACGGCTCAGGCAGGAAACCCTATACCATTTCAGATAAATGTTAGTCCAATCTCTTCTTAAACACAACCAGTGTTTGAGCATTCACAACTTCTGGAGGCAAGTTGTTCCACTGATTAATGATCTATCTGTCAGGAAATTTCTCCTTAATTCTCGTTGCTTCTCTCCTGATTAGTTTCCACCCATTGCTTCTTGTCCTGTCTGCAGGTGCTTTGGAGAATAGCTTGACGTCCCTCTTCTTTGTGGCAGCCCCTGAGATACTGGAACATTGCTATCATATCACCCCTAGTCTTTTTTTCATTAACTAGACATAAGCCAATTCCATAATCGTTCTTTATATGCTTTAGCCTCCAGTCCATTAATCATCTTGTTGCTCTTAATTATTGTTGCCTCTTAATCCTCTTTGTTGCTATTGACTGACATGAAACTGAGCTCCTGGACACAAGATGGACTGTGTCATAGTTTGATCAAGTAGTATGAGGTCCTAATGATTCATGGTGGCACATGACAATCAGTTGTACTCTAGAATTGTGAACAATATACCAATGTTTGGATGGAATAATAGTTTATTATTAATGGCAGGGGATGAAATAAAAACCTGGGGTAACAGAAATGGGTTCTATATTGTTGTTTGGTGCTTTTCTTTATCTGAAGCTGGTTGCATTCAGTGTTGTTTGGAGGGAAGCCTGTTCTTCCAATTTTCAGGGTATATCAGTAAGGCTTCCTGAGTTCAACTTCCCCCATGGTGTGTTGAATAGCAGAGTTAGTTTTTTTCCTGCCAATAAACAGCTGATTTTTGCCAGCAAAGCAGGTTTTTGGGAGACTGCCCCCTAGATCAAGATGGGAGCAGCTAGGAGTGAAATATTGACATGTGCTGTTAAAACCCAGGCATTCTTAAAAGAGCAGGAAGCTGGAAGGAAAAGATGGAGTCTCAATTCTCCAACCACTCCCACTGACAATTGCAACCTCTTAGCTCAGGGGTGTCAAACTCACATTATCCACAGCAGCATCATTTGACATATCGGGACTTTTTTTCCCCCTTTGCTAAACTGGGTGGGGCCGTGGCCAATTGCATGATGCATCCAGCCCAAGGGCCACAAGTTTGACAGCACTGTCTTAGGTCCTCTTCTCACATAGCTCCGTAGTAATTCAAGGATCATTTTGAGTCATTCCATTCAAAACTGGAACTTTCTGCAAAAAAAGACAGCTTTGACAGCAAAACCAGCTGTCTGTCAGCAGAAGGAAAAAAAAAATCTGGAGATCAGGACATTTTCTTGGAGATTTCCCTTGCTTAAAAGTGATGTGCAATCGGGGGTCTTCCTGGACCCTCCACTTCTGCTCAGGAGCAGTTTGGTAATTATGGTGAGGAAAGTGTTTGTAAAGGTTCTGTCAGGTGTGAAAGACCAGGAACACATGAAATTTCCAGTGAAACTAATTTGTTTTCCCCCCTACTCAACAAACAATTGCTGGACCACAGCATACTGGACAATTTGGATGGACCCTGAATGAAGCAAGGTCTTTTTGGTGAAAATTCAAGCCTGGGTAAGGGTTGATTAAAGACTCCTATTTTGGGCAGAGGGTTGGATTAGAAGACCTGCAAGGTCCCTTCTAACTCTATATTTATATAATTCTGTCTGTCTCACCACAATAGTATTGGCCCATACCAGTTGGTCTACGCAGAAGGGAATGCTCTTGGTTCCCACAGTCTGGCTGGCCTGCTGACCCTGCTCTCTTTCTTTGTCCAAATACCCATAACTAAAAATGTTATTTCCCACATTCTTGAAGTACATTTGTCAGGTAAGCATCAAGAGACTCTACGTAGGCATAATTCAATCCAGGCCCAACATCACAATCAAATTCCTAGCAAAGTTATCCATGACATGAGAGTCACCCAAGTTCCTAGCTAAGTCAGGAGGAACCTTCAAATCACCAATCCTGTACTGTAGACCAAAAATAAAAAAAAACACAGCTGAAAGGAATAAAAAGAGAAAATGTCCTCCTTGAAATAATAAACATAATCTTCACACCAAGCATTCTGTCGACATGTTGCTCCTAATAAATAATTGGATTTCTTTTGAAACTTGGCTTGAAGCTCATGAATTAATTAGGGCATCTGTCGGAACCCAGACACATTGCTTCTATGTAGGGCACTGGATCTCACTGGGGTCACTTCAAAGATTGATAAACAAAGGGCTGGCTGATTTTTGCTGGACAAACAGGTGTACTGTGAAAATTGTAGAACTTGATAAGGAATTATTTAACAGACAACTTCCTCTTTATATTATCATTTTTAGATATTTATCACATTCTAAATATGCCTGAAAGACAAATATAAATGAGGCCAATCCTTGCATTAGTTAGAAATTCTTGTTCCTAACTATATTTTCTCTACAATTCAGATCAGGCCTTACTAGAATAATGTAGCATTTGGGAAAAAAGATGCAAGCCAAGAGAGCAGCTCCAGAGGCCAAAATGGAGAAGATCTCCACAGCCACCATGGATTTCCCTTTAGTGCTTAGATAGGTGGGGAGGAAAGTGATCCAAACACTGCAAAAGACCAGCATGCTAAAGTAATGAACTTAGCTTCATTAAAACTATCAGGTAATTTCCTAGCTAGAAAGGCCATTGTGAAACTGATAAGTGCCAAAAAGCCCAAGTAGGCAAGGACAGCATAAACATTAAAGCTGAGCTTTGCTTGCATTCTAAGATGATCTCTCCAAACAAGGAATGGAAATCCAAGCTGGGAAATGGAGGACAGGTGATCACCCAGGTGGCACAAAGAACTGCTTGGAGGAGGGGACAGGTTAACACGATGGACTTGGTCAGTGGTTTCCCTAAGAGTTTCCTCGTCTTGTTCCCTGGCTTGGTGGCCATGAAGGCCAGAACCACCATGACAGTTTTTGCCAACACAGAGGAAACTGCGAGGGAAAAGAGAATGGCAAAGGCAGATTGTTGGAAGAGACAGGTAATCTTCCCAGGTTGACCAATGAAAAGGAAGGAGCAGAGGAAGCAGAGCAGGAGGGAGAACCAGGAGGATGTAGGTGAGATCTCGGTTGTTGGCCTTGACAATTGGTGTGTCATGATGTTTATGGAAAATTGCCAGGATTGCAGACGTGATCACTGAGAGAAAAAGAGCAAGGAAAACTAAAATGTATCCCAGGGTGTCTTGGTAGGCAAGGAAATGGATCTTCTTAGCAATGCATTGGTCATTGTGCTTGTTTGGATATTGGTCTTCTGGGCAGGGTTCACAGTGGGCTGCATCTGAAATCAAGAGTCTTTGTGTTAGAATTCCAGGGGCATCTACCACTTAGATTTAGAATTTAGACTTAGAATAACTTTATCATCATATCATATCAGAGATGATATGACTGTCCTTTCCCTTGCAGAAAGCACACAAATAGAGTGACGAAAAGACCTTTTGTCCAATTTATGGAGATTCAAAAAAGAGAAATCATCCTTAATTCCAGATGATAGTAACAGCACTTAGATTTATATACCACTTCACAGTGTTTTACAGCCCTCTCTAAGCGGTTTACAGAGTCAGTGTATTGCCCCCAACAATCTTTTTTTTTTTTTTAAATTACATTTATATGCCGCCCTTCTCCGAGACTCAGGGAGGCTTACAGTCTATGGAACACCATGCTAAGTGCTCAGCAATAGCCTTCATTCCATTGTATATGCCTGCTTATTAGTAGGGCTTTTGGCCCCCCCCAAGCGGCATTTTTACAAAGTTAGCTTATTGCCCCCAACAATCTTGGGTCCTCAATTTACCTACCCCGAGAGGATGGAAGGCTGAGTCACCTTGAGCCTGGTGGGATTCGAACCTGCACTAATTGCAGGCAGCTTGCACTAAGTGCTAGATGATTAACAGCCTGCACCACCAAGGCCCTTCTGGGTCCTCATTTTACTCACCTCAGAAGGATGGAAAGCTGAGTCAACCTTGAGCCTGGTGAGGTTCGAATTGCCAAATTGCAGGCAGCTGGCAGTCAGCAGAAGTAGCCTGCAGTATGCATTCTAATCACTGTGCCACTGCTGATCTTGAGGATAGGTTAGCTAGAGACAAGAATTTCCAGCTGCCTACTCACTAGGCACTACCATGACTACTGTAGCTTCAAGTTTGAGATTGTCATCTGTCCCGCCCCCCCCACTTTATACTGTAACCTGTAGAAGACTAAACAAATCTGTTATCTGGAATGTTACTTTTTCTTTGCTTGTAAATTGTCTTTTGGTTATCCCTGGTTTAACTTCTCTGCTTTGTAATTCAAATCTGCTCATAGACACATAGATAGATGGATCTCTTCTTTCTCTGACAGGTCTAGAGGTCTGCCAGGCTGAAGCACACCTTCATCCATAAAAATTAAAATTTGAACTGCATACCCCACTCCTTCAGGAAATGTTTGGACCCCCTCATTGACCTCTTACATCCTGGACACAAACTGTTTCACCTTCTTCCCTCAAGATGATGCTATAGGTCAAGGGTCTTCAAATTTGGCAAGATTAAGACTTGTGGACCTGAACTCCCAGAATTTCTTAGCTAACATGACTGGAGGAGGAATTCTGGGAGTTGAAGTCCACAAGTCTTAAAGCTGTCAAGTTTGAAGACCCCTGCTACAGGGCATTGCATGCCAAAACAACAAGACACAAGGACAGTCTTCCCCACCATGTCATCACTCTACTAAACAACTATTTCCTACAACACTGTCAAACTACCTAGTAGGCCTCTATAACAATTATCCTTCTCATCTTTTCTATTACCTACTTCCTTATCTTCTTATGACTATAACTTTGTTGCTTGTATCTTATGATTTATACTAATTGTTTTGTTTAGTATTCTAGTTTGATTTATGTTGATTGCTTATTTAGTATCCCATGACTATCATTTATGATTATGATGAACATCTTTCATGATGATTATGATCATGATTTATCACTTGTTGCTTGTATGTACACTGAGAGTTTATGAACCAGAGACAAATTCCTTGTGTCCAATCACACTTGGTCAATAAAGAATTCTGTTCTGTACTGTACTGTACTGTTCTGTTCTGTACTCTTCTCTTCTCTGAGTCAGAGACAAGTTCCTTGTGTCCAATCACACTTAGTCAATAAAGAATTCTATTCTATTCTGTTCTTGTTCTTCTTCCTGTTCCTACTCCTACTCCAATCCTATTCTATTCTACTTTATTCTTATATTTCATTCCATTCCATTCCAATATTCTCTTCTCTTCTATTCTAAAATGGAAGTTAGATTAGGAGTCATAAATAGGAGTTGGAGATTCATAAATTGTGCTCTAAAAGTGTCCTGCATGGAATGGCTGAGGATTGGGAAAGGAGCCCTGTGGACCAAGGACATAAACTGAAGGGTTCTGCTGAAAAATATGAGTTTTATGTCAGTTTTATCCAAAAAGTCAACAATAACAAGAAAAATTGAACTATTGAATGGCTTCCTTGAATTACATTTGAAGTCTGCTATACCTGTTTCATTAGAAATGGTCCCTTCTGGACAAGCATCACATTGGTAGCAACAAACCTTCTCACCCTCTGGAACCTTTCTTCTCTTTCCTGCATGGCACCTCTTCATGCCACATCTGGCAAAGGGGATCTTCTAAAAGAGAAATATTTGAGATGACCTAAACAATGAACATTCTTCATTAATGCATTGCAACATTCCTATTTCCATTCCTATTTT
Source organism: Bungarus multicinctus (assembly GCA_023653725.1). Lineage (NCBI taxonomy): Eukaryota > Metazoa > Chordata > Lepidosauria > Squamata > Elapidae > Bungarus > Bungarus multicinctus. The sequence continues at coordinate 169,319,272 of CM042838.1, forward strand.
TGTTTTCAGAATCTCTCCTAATGAAATAGTTCAACCCCATCCACATGAAACCAGGAACAGAATTTAGGGACTTAGGCCAGTGGCACTCCTGACATACCTTGGATGCTAGAGATTATAACTGGACTTTCATCCTGCAAAGCAAAGCTTGTGACAGTGAATTACAGTTTTTGTAAAACAAAGACTCATTAGGATCTAACTGAATGGGAATGGCCATGGCACTCACTGTTGTCTCCTGTAATTGCCTCCTGGTTTTTTAGTAGAACTTCTTCCTAATTCCAATCCTTTGTGGACTGATGCAAATCAGATCTCAAATATGTTACATGCAAGGCAGATTTTTCACCAAATGATAGCCATAATTTCTGACTCAATTCATTATTTTTCAAGTTAGAAGGATGTCCTGCATCCTTGGAAGAGAATAAATCTTTTTTAGCAACCCACCTTTGTGGTCCAGACAATTGCATCAGAGTCAACAGAGAAATCCTGACCTGTGGGAGCCTCAGGATTTACTTGCCCAACCTTAATGGGGACAAAAGATTGATTGGGAAGGAGAACCCAGTTGATAATATCAAAATGAGCAGATCCCAGTCCATCTTCTGAGAAGGAGACTTCATCTCCAGCACTGTTGTTGAACTGAATATTCCTCAAATAGGGGAGAATCTGAAAGAAAGGAGATCTTTAGAAATAGGAGTACTTGATTTACAGCTACAAATGAGATATCATGGCTTCTATCATAACATGGTGACCATTGTGAGAAGATGGGTTCATGTCTGAGAAGCTAGAGGAGTTCTCTTGGTGGGGATCTGAGGAATCAGGAGTAACACCAAATGTTTAACTCTGAAAGTACAGAAGGTTCTCTTTTCATTGGCATTTGTATCATGATTTCCAGTTTTATCAAAATACAATATATAGAAACATTTTAGTGCTACTTTCCAAATTTAATTATATGGTTTTGCTTCTGTGATTCCTGGCTACCTGCCATTTCAAATAGTTACTTTGGCCCAAGGTTTTGTTAATTGACAAATGAATTTTAGAAATGAATAATTTCTATCACAACTATGGACAATTTCATTGACTGTCTACTCTAGCTCGTAGTTAAAGGCAGCAGAATGCAGGAACCAGATCTGACCAAGTAAAGCCACGCAGAAGGAAGCACCTGCCCTGGTTGGTCACTTTATTCTTCAGAGAAGACCAACGTTCGGCCTTTGATGCTGAAAATCTGATGAATATCAGATCAAGAGCCGACAAGGACCACTCTGAACCCTGTTATGTGTTATGTTATGTGTGCTGTGGTTGAAAGAGTCTGTCTTCACACAACAAGCTGAGTAGTGCAACAAATAATAAATGAAACAAATGTGGTGGAGTCACACAGGATGCTAAGCCATAAAACATAAACCAAGCTTAAAATGAATTGAGTGTATTTTTACAAGTTGGATTTTGGGTACATACTGAGTGAAACTGAGAATGTTTTGCAAATATGTCCACTAGTATTTCAGCTCACTTGCTGAAATATACCCTGTTTTCCCCAAAATATGAGCTACCCTGAAAGTAAGTCCTAGCTTGATTTTTACACATGTGCCCAATGTAAGCTCTACTGCCAAAAATAAGCCCTAATTAAGATACCGCCCACTCCAGACTGCACAGATAAAAATTAAGCTAGGGTGGGGATGTGGGGTGGAGCTGCCCTACTACTTACATTTGGACAGTTGTAGTCAAGCCTCACACACCCCAACATCTGCCTTGTCGGTCCATTTCTTCTGCAGCCAGCAAGGCTGGCAAGGCTTTCCTAAAGGCCTCTGACAGCAAAAAGGAGGCCGGGGACAACACATGCAAATGAGGTTAGTCAGTGGATTACATCCCCTGAAAATAAGACCTGGTGTCTTTTTTGGTGGCAAGAGGACGCTATTGCCATGGCTCTCCACGTAGCACTGGACCATCTGGAGCATAGTGGGAGCTATGTGAGGATGCTTTTCATTGATTACAGCTCAGCTTTTCATACATCATTCCAGATATACTGATTAAGAAGTTGCTGGAAATGGGCTTCTCCTCTCACATCTGCTGTTGGATAAGGGACTTACTTACTAACAGACCCCAAACCGTTAGGATTGGCAGCTATTTTTCCTCCACTCTTGCTCTCAGCACTGGGTCTCCACAGGGCCGTGTGCTGAGTCCCCTTTTGTATTCACTCTACACCTACGACTGCATTTCCTCTTGTCCCATTAACTCTATAATAAAATTTGCAGATGACACCATGTTGGTGGGACTCATATCAGGAGGAGACGAGACAGCCTATAGGTCAGAGGTCCTCAGATTGGTCTTGTGGTGTAAGAGTCATAACCTCACCCTGAATATCAAAAAGACCTAAGAATTGATAATAGACTTCAGAAGATGTAAAACAGAACATCTCCCACTATATATCAATGAAAACTATGTGGAAACAATTCATAGTTTTAAATTTCTAGGAACTCATATTTCTGACAACCTTACTTGGTCGGTCCATACTACGGCCAGCACAAAGAAGGCCCAACAGTGCCTGCATTTTCTGAAGCTGCTGAAAAAGAGGGGTCTGGGTGAGAAGTGGCTGGTTACTTTTTACCGTTCTACCATCGAGAGCATTTTAGCATACCGTGTAACGGTGTGGTATGCTAGATGATCTGTAGTGGATAAGAAGATGCTCCAGAGAGTTATAAACACAGCACAAAAAATCATCAGTTGCTCTCTTTCTTCTTTGGAAGAGATTGCGAAGACCAGACTGCTCTCTAGAGCACTAAAAATTTCCACAGACCGTTCTCATCCTGGACATTCATATTTCGAACTGTTACCAACAGGGAGGCGTTATAGGTGTCTTAAAATGAGGACTAATAGATTGAGAGACAGTTTCTTTTCCAAGGCAGTAATTGTCTTGAATCACACAGTGCATTTATGATTTAGTCCTATTATTATTATTATTTTAAATTTAAAACTCTGTAATGTAATTGTGGTGTGGTGTTTGGGGCACTGTGCTGGAGTAGCTTTTAAATTTCATTGTATTTGTGGAATGCAATGTCAATAAAGGTGTTCTATTCTATTCTAAAAAAAATATAAAGCAGGTTCTTATTTTGGGGAAATAGGGTATGCATGCAAATACAAATCACCAGATTGCTATCTAGCTTTGGACTGACACCACCTTCTTGTAATGATCACCTCTGCAATTTGGGCAATTGTTGAAGGCTCTTCTGGATTAATAAAGACCATTCTTGTATTACACTTATGACCACTGGTTTGGTTTATCTCTCCTTCCTCCCTTTATCCTCTTTTAATATAATATTTTTCTTAATTCATACTGTTTTTAATAATTGCTGTTTTAATATCCTTTCTCATGGATTGATATAGGAGCATGTGGACATTAAATCAGGAGCTGAATAAATTCACATGGGGAGCTTCCAATCTAAGCATCTGTGGACTAAGTAAAAAACCACAGAAATTACCTGCCATGACTGGACATTTGAGATCCTCTTTCCAAGTCTCATGACCAGTTGGGCTCTGTATCCATACATTGCATGTAAGGCATGTGCCAGAGCATAAACAGCATTGTAGATATTGTAACTTTCACCTGTCATGCCTGTTTCAAAAGTGTAATTGGGCAGATCCTGCAATTTTTCCTTTCCTGTACATTGTTTTTCCTCTTTTGGAGGGATCTTTCCTGATTTATAGATCTTGCAGCCAAAGACATTTTCCCACCATGGAGGGAGAAAGACATCTCCTTGGGGGTTCAAGGGATCTAAAAACAGGAGGAAGTGGCTGAATTCACAGACATCCCTAGTGTGGTCCCTAAAATGCAAGACTCCATGGAAAGGCTTTATAAATTGCAATATATCTTCAGATTCAACCACACTAAGTTTCCAATGTGAAGTTAAGATCCAAATTTTCAGAAGTGATGTCTTTTTCAATATTTCATGAGCGCGCAGCGACAGCTGTACATTGGTAATACTGTTGGAGTCTCCAAACAGAATGAATACTTCAATTTTAGACCACGTTTGGAAAATGTGAAGTAATTTTTTCATTGTAATACGAGTGTCATCCAATTTGAATCTTTCAGTGAAGGCCAAGCAGATCTCCTTCTCCTTGAACATTGGCATCAGGGTTGAAATGAAACGTTCTCCTCTCTCATCTTCAGGGGCCATAAGCCCAACCCAGTTCCACTGGAAATACAGGAGCAGCTGAACTAAACCCACATACTGATGAAATTCCTTTGGATTAATCCGTAAGAAGGAAGGATAAACTCTTCTCTCTCCTAGAGAGAACTCAAAGCCAACACCAAGCTGGAAAAAGGGAGATTAATCTTTCAAAGACAAGTGAAAGGTTTTTGGTGACATTGTATTGGATGGGGGGGTCACCATTCTGTGATATATTACCCTGCCAGTCTGGTTAACTGAGTTTGAGTGGCAAGTTGAACTTCTACCCCTCTTAGGAAAAGCCACCAGCTATAGGTTTTGACTAGTTGTAACATGTCCAGAAGACATGAGAAGAAACCATAAACCTGACAGAAAGAATAAACGGCACTAAAACATAAAATATTATTTAATGAAGAATAAGTGAAGAGTGACATGCTCATGAAGTGCCCCCCCCCAACCAGCTTTGGTTTCTGTGTATACTTCTCATGTTTGTCTACTCCATACTGTATTTAATGGGGTGCCCTTACTTGTGGGATTTTGAAGATGCTGAAGATGGACGCCATTTGCCTTGAAGATTTGGAGTTGAGACCTCCAATGATGGAGATCAGAGTGTCCTGTCCATCACATTTGTAACCTGGAACAACTTGGCCTTGTGAGGAGAGCATGGAGAGGCTGTTTAAGGAAATATACTTCTCAATCTGGAAATTTATTTATTTATTTATTTATTTATTAATTACATTTATATACCGCCCTTCTCCCAAGGGACTCAGGGCGGTGAACAGCTCGTCTAAAAACCCCACAAATACAAAAGTTAAAAAGTAATTAAATATTAGAATCAGCTGCAGACTAAAATTAGAAAACCCCCCCCCCACCCTTAAAACCCAATTTAAAGTTAAAAATGGAGATCAAATTTAAAATCATTATCTCAGCCCAGGCCGGCCTGCTCAAAGAGCCAGGTCTTTAACGCGCGCCTGAAGGCCCTCAGGTCCGTGCCGGTACGAAGTTCCGGTGGCAGAGTATTCCAGAGGGCGGGGGCACCCACAGAGAAGGCCCTACCCCTTGGCGCCGCCAGACGACACATAGCGGCCGACGGCACCTGGAGCAGACCCTCCCTGTGGGAACGCACCGGCCTGTTGGAGAACGTTGGTAGAATGCGGTCCTGAAGGTAACCTGGTCCCATGCCATGGGTCGCCCTAAAGGTCAAAACTAGAACCTTAAAGCGAACCCGGAGAGCCATCGGCAACCAATGCAGCTCGCGCAGGAGAGGCGTCACATGGGCGCTACGCGACGCCCCCATAATCACCCTCGCGGCTGCATTTTGCACCAACTGGAGTCTCCGGATGCTCCCCGCAGGGAGCCCCATGTAGAGGGCATTACAATAGTCCAGGCGAGAGGTGACAAGGGCCTGAGTGACCGTGCGCAAGGCGTCCCGATCCAGGAAGGGCCGCAACCGGTAGATCCGACGGATCTGATGAAACGCCCCCCTGGAGACGGCCGCGATGTGATGTTCAAGCGACAGCCGTACATCCAGGAGGACTCCCAGGTTGCGAGCCCTCTCTGTGGGGGGCAGAACCTCCCCCCCAATAGCCAGCGAAGGTGTCAGCTGGCTATATCGGGGCACCGGAAACCACAGCCACTCGGTCTTGGATGGGTTGAGCCGAAGCCTGTTCCCGCCCATCCAGTCCCGCACGGCCTCCAGGCACCTAGACATAGTCCCCACAGCATCGTTGGGGTGGTCCCGAGTGGAGATGTACAGCTGGGTGTCATCTGCATACAGATGACACCTCACTCCAAGACCACGGATGATCTCGCCCAGCGGCTTCATGTAAATGTTGAACAGGAGGGGAGAAAGGACCGACCCCTGAGGCACCCCACAAACCAGGGGCCTAGAGGTGGACCTCTCCCCCCCCGCCAACACGAATTGCGAACGGTCAGAGAGGAAGGAGGAGAACCATCGGAGGACGGTTCCACCAATCCCCAACCCCTCCAACCGTCGCAATAAGATACTATGGTCGATAGTATCAAAAGCCGCCGAGAGATCTAATAGGACCAGGACAGAGAAGAACCCTCTGTCACGAGCCCTCCAGAGATCATCAACCAACGCGACCAATGCCGTCTCAGTGCTATGTCCAGGCCTGAAGCCCGATTGGAACGGATCGAGGTAAGTTGCTTCCTCCAGGTACTGGGGGAGCTGACGTGCCACCACACTCTCAACAACCTTCGCCACGAAGGGAAGGTTGGAGACTGGACGATAGTTGTTTAAAATAGCTGGGTCCAGGGAAGGCTTCTTGAGGAGGGGGCGCACCACCGCCGCCTTCAGGGCGGTAGGGAGCACCCCCTCTCTCAAAGAAGCGTTGACAATCCCCTGGAGCCAGCCTCGTGTCGTCTCCCTGGCGGCCGAAACCAACCAGGAAGGACACGGGTCCAATAAACAGGTGGTGGCATTCAGACCCCCCAGCAACCTGTCCACACCCTCAGCGGTCACAGGATCGAACTCCCCCCAGATAACACTCTCAAGACCTGCCCCGGACACCTCCCCCGGGACCACCCAATTGGAGTCGAGCCCTTCCCGAATCTGAGCGATTTTATCATGCAGAAATCGGGAAAACTCCTCCGCTCTACCCTGCAAGAGGTCATCCCGCGCTCTCGGTTCAAGTAGAGAGCGGGTCACTCTAAACAGGGCGGCAGGCCGATTTTCTGCTGATGCAATAAGGGCGGAGAAATACGAAGATTTCGCCGCCCCTATCGCCACAAGGTAAGTCTTAATATGAGATCTCACCTGTGTTCGGTCAGACTCGGAACGGCTCGCCCTCCAAATGCCCTCAAGACGTCTTTTTCGGCACTTCATCTCCCGTAGCTCCTCCGTATACCACGGAGCCAAATGGGATCTGTGCCGAGTCAGAGGTCGCATAGGCACAACTCGCTCTAGGGCCCCGGCGGCCGACCCCTCCCAGGTGGCCACCAGGTCTCCAGGCGAGCTGAGAGCCAGAGATTCAGGAAATGGCCCAAGCTCCCTCTGGAACCGATCCGGATCCATTAGGCATCAAATGGCTATAGATATGGAAGCCAAGGGTGATGTTAGGGAGGAGAAGGGAATCCTTATTGACCTCTGGAACAGCAAACATCAATGCAAGGAACTGCTGGTAGTTACTGGGTATGGCTCTGTAGTGAGAAAAACATTGGGGAACACTGCAGGAAAGCTCGTATGTACTGGTAGAGTTTGCTTTGCTTTTTAGGACAGGGTCTTTTGAGTAGGGCTCCGAAATTGGGAGTTTCAGGTTTCATTGGGTTTCAGATTTTTAAGGATTGGTTAACTTGGTTAACTTTGGATGGATTTGTGAGAAAGTAAAAAAGCTTTCCCATCCATATCAAGCACTGTTTTATACTCCTTTATCATCCCTCCCATTTTCACTTTGCTCCAGAGGCTGTAATCCTTCCCAATTGTAGCTCTTTCACTGGAATGTTTTTGCTTCTTTCCATAGATATCATGGACTGTTTTATACTCTCTATCATCCCTGCCATATTTACTTTACTGCAATGGCTGTAATCCTTCCAACTGCTCCCCTTTCACTGGAATTATTTAAGGGGTCTCTTGGAGCAGTTTCTTCAGGTGGGGTAAACATTGCTGAGCATAGGATACATTGGAGGTCACCTCATAGATTTACTGTGTTTTTGCAAACCCTGCTGATTCCAAAACTGAGATTGGTTTTTATAATTCCTGAACAGTAGAAAAAGGATTGAGCTTTTATTTGACTTTTCCATAAGTTACTGTCCAAATAATATTATAATTTAACTTCTTCACTAAGCTGGCAATTTCTAATATGTTGTCCCTCCTAATCTTTGTTGTTGTTTATCATTTTCCTGATGAAGAACACAAGGAAAAATTGAGAATTCTGGTATATTTGTAAAGATGGCACTTTATTGAGAAAAATGCAAATTGTGAGCTATACTAGGACACTACAAAAAGTAGAAGAAATCTAAAAGAGGTGAATTTAAGGCAATATGAACAATAATCTGCATGTTTTGCAGAAAACTTACAAATAAGCATCAGTGGGTCTCCTTGAAAATCTGGGACTTTGGATAGAACAATGGTTCCCAGGGGCAAATTCCCACCAATAATGAGATCACCAGGGCTATAGTAGCTTCCCTGTAACTGAAAATAATTCCTCAACACACATACAGTTTGCAGTATCTTTGCAGAAGTTGGAGAAAGGAGCCAGAAGAATAGCAGCATCAGCAGTAACATGATTCCTGCCTAGACATTCTTGTCACCTTCCCTCCTGGAACAGAAATCAAGGTTTGTGCAGAAACTGAATTGCTCTTCAAATCTCACCATAGTTTTAGCAGAACAGACACCAGATGTGCCACCTAGATTGCCCGAGGACAATTTTACCACAACAATGCTTCCTCTTACCTGTGTCTGAGCTGTGACCAAAGAAGAAAAAAAATGGACATGAATCTCTTCAGACTCAGAAGTTAGCTCTTTGCAAGACCAACTAAGGTGACATGTCGATCTGGAAAACTCAGAGATATTTTTTAAAAGCAGGTTTTATCTTGGAAGATCTTTGTGTCTATAAATCCACAAGGGATACATTGAGAATGACTATTCTTCTGATAATTGCAAGGAAAAGCCACTGTCCTATCCCCTTGGCAACAGTTTCTCTTCATACAGCAGAATGGAAAACATGTTTATGTCTCTTCTTGCAATGCACAGAGCAGATGGATTTGAGTCATGGTGAATTTGTGACTTACATGAAACTGAGTCCTTGCAGACAAGGTGCATTTTGGCCTGTGACATAGTTTGCTCAGATAGTATGAGTGTTAGTGGGTGTAGTGGCATACAATAATCTGCTGTACCCTGAGTAATCATACCAATGATTGGAATGGAATAACTAGTTTAGTTCTACCTACACGGCAGGGGATGAGATTAGAAACTGGGTTAATAAGAATGGAAACATATTCTTATGTGGTTCTTTCCTTTATCTGAAGCTGGTTCCATTCAATATTGGTTGGAAGGGAGGGATTGAACCCAAATCCCTGATTTTCAGGGTGGATCAATGTTCAAGGTTCACAGTTCAAGGTTCAAATTTTGAGGTCTGGTATCATCTGTACATTGGTGATATTCTATTGTGCAACTATTGACTTACCAAGCCATGCTGTCCCAGTTTTGCCCTAGTGTAGGAGGTCTGTTGGATGACAAGGATTAGCCTTAGTTTGAAATCTTTTTCCCATATTTTGTTTATTTTTTTTAGAAAATTAAAAATACAATCCAAAGGGGGAAATGTTTTTTTACAAAGAAAAACCAAAGCTAGGACAAAATATTTTAAAAAGGGAGTAAGTGAAAAGGACAAAAAAACTCAAAACACATTTATCCTGCCACTTGAACTTTGACCAATATATAGCAACAAGGGTAGCTATCCCAGAATAGTTCCAGATTATACACCTCTATTATTTGACATGTCATGAAATTATACTTAGGAAGAAATGACAGTTGAGATTTAAAACTATACCATTTCAATCGTTGCCTCCATAATAGGAATTGATAAAGCCCCAGAATCTATGGGAAACAAATATACAGGTTGAGAAAACAATTAAAGGCAGCCCGTATTTTAAAAAAAACCCTTGAAGAAACCCATTAAAAGCCAATAAAATGAGACCAATGTCCTTCTTGAACAATAAACAAAGTGTCACTTTGAAGTATGATAACCAAAAGGTGGTTGGTTGCATGATCAGCAGCAGGTGCATCGGGAAGCAATTCTAGGACAATTATAAGGAATTAATTTAATGGACAAAATTCCCACTTGATGTCTCATTTTTCGAACCTATAACATTCTAAAACATGATCAAGGACAAATGTGACTGACCCTGAATAAGATTGAGGTTTTGTTCTTATATTTTATATCACAACTTCATGAAAGGCTCAGTAGATAATATAGCATTTGGGGGAAAGATACAAGCCAAGAGAGCAGCCCAGAGGCAAAATGAGAGAATCTCCAGCCACCATGGATTCCCTGTGGTACTAGCTCAGGTTAAGGGGGGGAAAGGAGATCCAAACACTGCCAAAGACAGCATGCTGAAAGTAATGAACTGGCTTCATTAAAACATCGGGTAATTTCTAGCTAGAAATGCCACTGTGAACCGACAAGGGCAAAGTCCTAAGTAAGAGATGATCCACCGTAAAAACATTATAACTGAGCGTGCTTTACATTCCAAGATGATCTCTCCAAACAAGGAGAGGAATCCAAGTAAGAAATGGGGGAGAGATTCCAGCAGGGCCAAAGAAGTTTGGATCAGGGGAACGGCTACGACAATGGAGTCATCAGGGTTTTCCTAAGAGTTCCTTGTCTTGTCCCTGGGGCCCTTTGGTGGCCATGAGGCCAGAGCAACCAGGGGCAGCTCTTTGCAACACAGAGGAGACGCCAGGGCAAAGAGAACGGCAAAGGCAGATGGTTGGAAGAGACAGGTGAGCTTGCCCAGGTTGGACCAATAAGAGGAAAGACAGAGGA
>CM042838.1:169330428-169377081 GCA_023653725.1 Bungarus multicinctus
AAAAAAATGGAGTTGGTCACTGGTTTTCCTAAGAGTTTCCTGGTCTTGTTCCCTGGGCTATGTAGACACCCCTAAATGCCAAACCACCATGACAGTTTTTAGCCAAGACAGAGGAAACTGCAAGAGAAAAGAGGATGGCAATGACAAGTTTGTTGACACAGAGACAGGTGACCTTCCTGGGTCGACCATGAAGAGGAAGGAGCAGAGGAAGCAGAGCAGGAGGGACAACCAGGAGGAATGTAGGTAAGACTCTCGGTTGTTGGCCTTGACAATTGGTGTTTCGTGATGTTTAAGGAAAATACCAGGACTCCCAGTGTTGATCATAGAGAGAGAAAGGAGCAAAACATAATAAAGTGTATCCCGGGTGTCTTGATAGCGAGGAGTGGATCCTCTTGGCAATGCAGTGGTCCTTGTGCTCATTGGGGTATCGGTCTTCTGGGCAGAGGTCACAGCTGAGCAGCATCTGAAATCAGAGTCTTTGTTAGGATTTCAGGGGTATCTGCTATAAGCAATTATCCCTTCCATCAGGGTGACATGACTGCCCCCTTTCTGCTGTGGCCAACCCACAAACATCGTGATGGAATTGTAACTATGTGATTATATAGAGGGGTCAGAAACAGCACTCATCCATGACACTTGGTAGGTTAGTCAGAGGACAAGAATCTGTTAAGACCCAGCAGTTTGGATCAATTTGCTCTGGTATAAAGGGTCTCTCAATACACTGAGCACATCCGTGTGCACCACTTTCAGAATGAGATGAAACTATTAATTGTTTTTGTCAACTTATACATGAAACCCACAAAGTGCTAGTATCTACGAAGCCAGGAATCCTTGCTATCTTGTTTCTGTGGCCTCTTGTCCATTTTCTGGGCTGAAAGAATTATAAAATGAGAGGAAAAGTTCATGCAACTGTATATTGAGTGTTGTAAGGGAGAACAGGCAGGCATGGGATTCAGCTGATATGGACCGGTTTGGGAGATTGTTACACCAATTGTTACCCGGTTGATCCCAACAATGGAGAAAGGTCTCTTTTCCCCTTCAAAAGTGATTTAATGGGAAATTGATTCTAGGAGGGAGAAAGGAAATGAAGATACAGAGACAAGACAACATTGAGAGCTTTCTGGATCAGCGTCTGCTTTTGTATTTCAATCTGCCATTCAGCTTTTTCCCTCTCCAGGGAAAGATTAGTAGATAGGAAAAAATCATGGGTGTCAAACTCGAACACGTCATGTGACGTATCATGACAGTTTTTGCCTTTCCAGAGCCGGGGTGGACGTGGCCTATGTGTGATGCATCCAGCCCATGGGCCACCAGATTGACATGCCTGGAATAACTCCATCCATATTTTTCCTATAGGTCTATCAATTTATAGTAGTGCTGAAAAAAGAAGCAACAACTAAATAATAAAAGTAAAGCTTGAATTTTACATTACCATCCACTAAGAAAAGAATGGAAGTTACCCTGTTTCCTGAAAATATGACCTACCCTGAAAGTAAGTCCTAGCTGATTTTTTACATTTTTTACATGTGAGCCCTATATAAGCAATACCCCAAAATAAGCCCTAATTAAGATCTCACCCACTCCAGAGTGCATGGGTAAAAATTAAGCTAGGGTGGGATAGGGGTTGGAGCTGCCCTACTACAACAGAGTGGTCAATGCCTGGAATACTCTACCTGACTCTGTGGTTTCTTCCCCAAACCCCAAAAACTTTAACCTTAGACTGTCTACTATTGACCTCACTCCTGTAGAGGGTGTGCATAAGAGCACCAACGTGCCTATTGTCCCTGTCCTATTGTTTCTTTTATTTTTCTTATATGTACCCATTTCATGTATTCATAACTATGTATATACTTATACCTATTATCTTGTAAGCAACTGACAAATCAAATAAATAAATAAATAAATTAAATAAATAAATAAATATTTACCTTTGGACAGTTGTAGCCAGGTCTTGCACACCATAACATCTGCATTGCTGGAACATTTCTTCTGCAGTCGGCAAGGTTGGCAAGGCTTTCCTGAAGGCCTCTGTAGCTGATAACAAAGCTCTGGCTCAGGAAAGCCTTGCCAGCCACAGAAGAAGAAGTTCCTCAAGGCCTCTGACAGTGAAAAGGAGGCCCAGGGCAACACGCGGAAGTGAGGATTGTCAGTGGATGATTTCCCCCCAAAATAAGTCCTGGTGCCTGTTTTGGTGGCAAAAAATATAAGACAGTGTCTTATTTTCAGGGAGACATGGTATTCTTCCAATGGGATGTGAAAGTAGGGGGAGAAGGGCTAGTAGAGTACCCATTATTTGTTTATTGAAATTACCCTGCATTAAGTTGGTTAGGAAAGTTGGCCTGTGGGGGAAGGTGAGCTTAGTTCCATAAACTTAAATGCTCTGCTGAGAACTATGAATACTTGAAGCATATCAATCCTATCAAACATTAATTAACATGAAAACATATTAATATCTGCTGAATGGTTTCCTTGACCATGGAAGACTTAATGTGAAGTGTGACCTACCTGTTTGGTCAGAAATGCTCCCTTCTGGACAAGGTGCACATTGGTAGCAGCAAACTTGCTCACCCTCTTCAACATTTTTCCTCTCTCCTGCCTGGCACCTTTTCTGGCCACACCTGGCAAAGGGCACCTTCTAAGAGAAAAGAGAAATGTTTGTGAAGATTTAAGCAATGGACATGCTTTTATTAGCAATAGAAATAGCACTTGAAATTATACACTGCTTCACAGTGCTTCACAGCTCTCTGTAAATGGTTTACAGAATCACCATATTGCCCGCAGCAACCTGGGTCCTCAATTTACCCACCTCAGAAGGCTGGAAGGGTGAGTCAACTGGCAAAAAAATCTCTCCATCTCTCAATGCAAGCTAATAAGTCTGTCCTGCAGGAAGATGAGTAGTTGTCTGCCACATCTATTCATCTCTGCCCCCTGCCTTTCATCCCCAGAGCTAAGGTGGGGCTTCGCTTGTCCTGGTGGCTCTTACATCCCAAGGATCGGCCCACAGATTGCCACTGCTCTCCTCTCCTCTGCTTTTTGTGCATCTGCAAGTCAGGCACTGGACCCAGCTGTTCCTCCTCTTCCTCATCAGACACCTCCAGACCTGGGGGCTATTGACTCTCCCTCTGAGGGCTGATGTATGGCCCAGGCTCCGCCTCTCTCTCTATCTCTAACAGTTCTATTCCATCTACCCCCTTTGAACTCTCAGATTGCCTTGATACTGGCCCTGAATACCATGCTACCTCCTCATCTGATTTGGCTGCTGGAGGGCCAAGCAACTAACAGACCAGAACAGGCCCATGGAAATTGTTCTTGGCTCCTCCAATTGCATCCTGGGTTTCAAGCAGAAGTTCTTTCCAGTCCTGAACCTTTGTTGACCTGCCAAATATCTACCTCAATTGTGTTACATGCAAAGAAGGATTTTCATTAAATATCTGCATGGTTTGTAATTCAATAGTTTTTTTTCAGTTAGAAGGATATTCTGCATCTGCAGGAAAGAATCAATCATTCCCTAAATTTACAGCATTTCCTTCCATCTCACCTTTGTGACCCAGATGATTGCATCAGAGTTAATGAGGAAATCTTGGCCAGGGAGAGCCCCAGCATCTACTAGCCCAACTTTCACAGCGACAAACGATTGATTGGGGAGGAAAACCCAGTTGAGAATATCATATCGAGAAGATCCGAGTCCATTTTCTGAGAAGGAGACTTCCTCTCCAGCACTGTTGTTGAAGTGGACATTCCTCAAATAGGCAAGGATCTGAAAGAAAAGAAACATTCAGAAATCAATAAATCATAAAGACAATAAAGAGACATCATGGGCTTCTATCATTCTGTGAGAGTCAGCAGTTTAGATGTGTGTCTGAAATATTTTCCCTTGGTGGAGATTTGAGCAATCAGGAGTAAAACCAAATATTTGACTCCTTCCCCAACATTACAAAATATATATATATATGGACATTTCTATCATGGCTTTTTCTATTTCAACTGTACTGGAATATCAAAATGTTAATTATGTATTTCAAATTTTGTTCTATAGTTTTTCTCCTGTGATTTGTGTGTGTGTGTGTGGGTGTGTGTTGCTAAACTGGTTGCAGCCCATGCTTGAGGGGCTGAAAAAAAAAGCAAAATTTAAATTGGAGTAAACTCCACCAAATAGTCTCTCAAACACACAGGATAAAATAGAATGGAATCTTTATTGGCCAAGTATGATTGGACACACAAGGAATCTGTCTTGAGGCATATGCTCTCAATGTACATAAAAGATACATTCATCAAGACTCATAAGGTACACTTAATAGTCATAAGAATCAAATCATACTAGAAAACAGTCAATAAAAAGTGTTAGGATACAAGCAACAAGGTTACAGTCATAGTCATAAGTGGGAGGAGATAGGTGAAAGGAAGGATGGGATGATTGATAGTAATAGTAATGCAGACTTAATAAATAGTTGGACAATGTTGTGGGAATTATTTGTTTAGCAGACTGATGGTGTTATATCCATGTATATATCTAGCTCTCCATCCTATAATTACCTTTTAACCAATGTTATGACAAAGTTAGATAGTCCTTGACTTACCATCATTTCTTTATTGACCATTTGAAATGGCATCAGCACCAAACAAAATAACTTATTACCAGTTTTCGCACTTAGAACCATTGAAGTATCTCCATGGTTATGTGATCAAAAATGGAGTAATTGACAGCTTGCATGTATTTATAATAGTTTCACTGTACTTATTTCATGTTGTTATAATATAATTTTCTGATCTGTTCTGAGATGTATTGATATGGTAGCATACAAATATTAAATCAGTAAATTTAAGAAATACATAGAGGAGACTATCTCTCTAAGGCTCTATGGACTAAATAAAAACTTACATAGATTACTTGCCATGAATGGACATTTGAGATCATCTTTCCAAGTCTCATCAGGGCTGGTCTCACTCCTGATCCATACATTGCATGCAATGCATGTGCCAGAGCAAAAATGGCATTGTAGATATTGTAACTTTCACCTGTCATGCTTATTTCAAAAATGTGAGTGGGCACATTTTGTACATTCTCCTTTCCTGTACATTTCTTCTTGCTCTTTGGAATGATTATTCCTGGTTTCTGAATCTCGCAGTGAAAGACCTTTTCCCACCACTGTGGGAGAAAGTTGTCCCCTTCTGGGTTAACAGGATCTAAAGATATGAGAAAATGTCTGAATTCGGAGATATCCCCTGTATGGACCTTTAAATGCAACGCCCCATGAAAGGGCTTTAAAACTGGCAATGCATCTTTAGCTGCCACCACATTGTGTTTCCATTGGGAAGTTAGGATCCAAACTTTCTGAGGTGGTGATTTTGTGGACGTTACATAAAAATGCAGAGCTGATTGTACATTTGCATTAGTATGAGGGTCTCCAAAGAGAATAATCACTTCAGTCTGACAACAGTTTTTTAAAAAAAGATGAAATGTATTCCATGTATCGACAAAATTATCCGGTTTCAATGTTTCAGTGAAGGCCACACAGATCTCCTTCTCCCTGAGCATTGGCAGCAGAGATGACATGAAATGTTCTCCGCTGTCACTTTTAGGGGCCACAAGCCCAACCCAGTTCCACTGGAAATAGAGGAGCAGTTGAACTAAACCCACATACTGAGGAAATTCCTTGGGATTAATCCGGAAGAAGGAAGGATGAGTTGATCTCTCTCCCTGAGAGAACTCAAAGCCTGCACCAAGCTGGAGAAAGTGAGAGTCTCCTTTCAAAGACAAAGTAAGTTTTATGGTGACTTAAGGGGTCACCGTTGTATGGTTGATGGCCCCATTAGTTAGCCTGATTCACTCTGAGTGGCAAGCTTAAGCTTCTTCCTTTTAGGAAGAGTGATCAATTACATATTTTGCTTGGTTGTGAAAAGTCAGAAGACAAAATAAACCACCCACAAGGAATAAACAGCACTTAAAGATTGCTACAATTTATGGATAGATGGAAATTGAACAAGGAGACATTCAACCTTGAAATCAGGAGAAACTTTCTGACAGTGAGAACAATCAACCCATGGAACAGAAGTTGCCCTCGGAAGTTGTGGGAGCTTCATCACTTGATGAAGATTGGACTGCCATCTGTCAGAAATAGTATAGGGTCTCCCGCTTGGGTGGGGGGTTAGCCTAGATGACCTATAAGGTCCCTTCCAATTCTGATTATCTGTTATCTGTTATGTAGTATTAGTTAATTGGGAAGCAACTTCTACATAAATAATTCATCTTGATACAGTCAGCATACAGTCAACCCTACACCAATTCAGACAAATGATTATCCAACATCTTCTTAAAATCTTCCAGTGTTGGAGCATTCACAACCTCTGGAGGCAAGGTGTTCTGTGAGGTAGTTTCTCCTTAGTTCTAACTTGCTTCTCTCCTTGATTAGTTTCCACCCATGGCTTCTTGTTTTGCCTTCAGGTGCTTTGGAAATTTAGCTTGACTCCCTCTTCTTTGTGGCAGCCCTGAGATACAGGATGACTGCTAGCATGTCACCCCTAGTCTTTCTTTTCATTAAACTAGCCATACCCAATTAAAACAAATGTTCTTTATATGTTTTGGCCTCCAGTCCCCTAATCATCTTTGTTGCTTTTCTCTGCATTCTTTGTAGAATCTCAACATCTTTTTTACATCTTAGCAACCAAAACTGGATGCAGTAATCCAAGTGTGGCCTTACCAGGACCTTATAAAGTGGTATTAACATTTCACGTGATCTTGATTCTATCCCTCTGTTTATGCAGCCTAGAACTTGGTTGGCTTTTTGGCAGCTGCAGCACGCTGCTGGCCAGGGGTGGGATTCAAATCATTTAACAACCAGTTCTCTGCCTTAGCGATTTCTTCCTACAATTAGTTCACCAAACTATTCAGAAAGTCAACAACCGGTTCTCCCGAACTGTTGCAAACTGGCTGAATCCCACCACTGCTGCTGGCTCATATTTAAATGATTGTCCTGTTATATAAAAATTATCTTGACACATTAAACATAAAAATAAATTCAAGTGTAATGTGGATTCTCTAAGTCACATATATGTGATGTGACCCAGTAAACATCTTTGGTTTCTCTGTGTGTTTCTCTTGTTTGCCTTTGTCCATCGCTAATCCATCATTGGATCCCGCTTACCTGTGGGACCTTGTAGATGCTGAAGATGGAGGCCATCTGCCTTGAAGATTTGGGGATGAAAGCCTCCAATGACAGAGAGCAGAGTATCCTGCCTGTCACATTTATAACCTGGAATCAATTGGCCTTGTGTGGAGAGCAGGGAGAGGCTGATTATTGAAATACATCTCTCAATCTTGTGATTGTCAGAAATTTGGAAGCCGAGGGTGATATTGGGGAGGAGAACCAGATCCTTGTTGACCTCTCTGATTGCATATACCACAGCCAGGAACTGCTGGTAGCTCTTTGGTATGAGTCTATTGTGAGAAAAATCATTGGGGAAATTTTCAGAAAAGGTCATATTGTTGAATTTGCCTTGCTTTCGTGTCTCTCTCTGTGTGTGTGTGTGTGTGTTAGTTGGAGTCAGAAGTCCCAAGTTTCACTGGTTTGAGTCCTTAGATGTTTCTTAATGAAACTTGTTTGACTTTGTGAGAAAGAAGAAAAGTGTCTCTTTTCACATCACAGGACATTTTATGCTAAACATTTTATACTTCTAAAGTCCTTCCCTTCTTCACTTTGCTACAATGGTTATAATCCTTCCCCAGTGGCTTTTCTAGCACCCTAATTAATTTGGTTCTCTCTTGGAGTAGCTTCTTCAGTGGGAGTCCCAGAATCTATTTATGAAAGACTGTCAGCCCTGCTGAGCCCACAACTGAGGAGAGTTTATGCAACTGTTGGGCACTGGAAAAGATTTGAGCTTCTCTTTAACCTTCTCACCATGACTTTCTATCCAAATTAATAATATAACCCAACTTCTTCACTATGCCAGCACAATGTCAGCATTCCAGCAAATCTCCATTCCAATCGATTACTCTGAGACAGACATGTATCAAAGATACCTTTATTTGGTTAGTAACTGGCACATCTGTGGAATCCCAAAATTGAAAGTTCTGGGCATCCTTGCAAAAGTCAAAACTACAAATCCATCCCCCCTTAGCCATCACCATATCACATGGTCCAATCACTATCTGTCCTAAAGTAAGATTCCCATTTCATTATACACCACACACAGTGACATTGAACCAAAAAAAATTTTTTTGTCTAAGTAGATATACTCAAATGAATTCCTCCCTCCCACTTTCTCACGCTCAATTGGGCAGCATGGGGGAATCGAATCTCAATATGGCTTCCAAAGCTGACACACAATTTCTAAGCTCTTGTCCTGCCTTACTTTTGTTGTTTACTGATGAAAACTTTTCTATAGAGAATTTTTACCTATTTTAAGAGTTTGGCACTTTGCTGAGAAAAGAAAAAAGATTTGAAGTACACTAGATACTAGAATAGGTATTTAAAAAAAAAACTCCCTGGATTTAAAACAAGGGTCTTCAAACTTGACAACTTTAAGAGTTGTGGACTTCAACTCCCAGAATTCCTCCTTCAGTCATGTTAGCTCAGGAATTCTGGGAGTTGAAGTCCACAAGTCTTGAACTTGCAAAGTTTGAAGACCTTTGATTTAAAAAAAAGCAAACAATTATCTACATCATATCCCTCCAGATGAGACTTACACACTTGACACAAAAAGCAAGAATGGATCTTTTTTGAAATCTAGAACAATGGAAAGAGCCATGATTCCCAGGTGCACATTCCCACCAATAACGAGATCACCAGGCCTGTAGTAGGTTTCCTGTGATTGCAAATAATTCCTCAATGCACATACAGTTTGCATCTTTTTAGCAGCAGTTGGAGGCAGGAACCAGAAGATCAACAGCAGTAGAAGAGGCAGCCTAGTCATTCTTGTCACCTTCCCTCCTAGATCACAAGTCAAGGTTTGTGCAGAAGCCGAATTGCAGGTAGCACTTGGAATCTCTCCAAAGTTTTGGCACAATAGACACCACCCTTGCTACCTGGATGGCCTCAAAGCAAATTTATATCAACCATGTTTCCTCTTATCTGTGTTTGGGATTGTGGCAAAAGAGAAAACTATGGGCAGTTGAGTCTCAGCAAACCTAAGAGTTTCTATTTGTAAGACAAGAGAAGATGACAGACATGTTCTCTCTCCATTGGGAGAACTAGGAGCGTATGTTTTATAACAGTTTTTATCTTGAGAGATTTGTGAGGATAGAAATCGACAGGGGATGCATTAACAATGATTGTTCTGACGTATTGTCCTGGCACTAGAAGGGGAAAAACATGTTTGTATTCTTGTTGCTAATTCACAGAGCATCTGGACTCAAGAGTCAAGATGAAGCTGGGTGATTTGATGAAATTGAGCACTTGTGTCACAGTTTGCTCAGATAGAAAATGTGCTAATATGGCATGGTAGCACATGATCAATAGTTGTAACCTAGCAGGTGTGAACCACCATATCAATTTTTGGATGGGCTAACTGCAGGGGTGGGATTCAAAATGTTTAACAACCGGTTCTGTGGGCATGACTTAGGTGGTGGGCGTGGCTTGGTGGTCATGTGACTGGATGGACATGGCTTGGTGGTCATGTTATTGGCTGGGTGTGGCCAACTCAGCATCACTCACATCTAGGTACGCAACTCCTCGCCTGGCCTGTCATGACTGTGTGGATGCTGCAACAGTTGTAAGTGTGAAAAATGGTCATAAGTCACATTTTGAATGCCATTGTAACTTTGAATGGTCATTCCACACAAGCAAAGTACCAGCAAAGGAGGGGAAAAAACTTCAGAGACGTTCCTGAGGCAGTAAACCTAGTCCTGCCAAGAATGTAATAAGGGGTAACAGAGAGGCAGTTTCTGTAAGCAACACCAGAATGTTTCCTTCCTGCCTTCCTTACAGGATTAGGCCAGGAATTTCTTCTAACTGGTTCTCCGAACTGCTTAGAATGTTAACAACTGGTTCTACCGAATAGGTGCAAACTGGTAGAATCCCTCCCCTGACTAACTGGTTTATTTATATAGCAGTATATTAAATGAAAGGGATGTGGTGGCTCAGTGGCTAAGATGCTGAGCTTGTCAATCAGAAAGATCAGCAGTTCGGTGGTTCAAATCCCTAGCACCGTGTGAAGCATGGAGTGAACTACCGTTATTTGTCCTAGCTTCTGCCAACCAGCAGTTCGAAAGCATGTAAAAAAATGCAAGTAGAAAAATAGGGACCACTTTGGTGGGAAGGGAACACAGTTCCTAGTGCCTTCACTATTTAGTCATGCCGGCCAGATGACAACAGAGACATCTTTGGAAAGCACTAACTCTTCGGCTTTGTTATGGAGATGAGCACCACCCTCTAGAGCCAGAAATGACTAGCATATATGTGCGAGGGGAATCTTTACCTTTACATATTAAATTAGAAACTAATTTCTTCCATGCATCTTAAAATTAGAACATAGAATAACAGAGTTGAAGGGATCTTGAGGCTCTTCTGATCCAATCCCCTGCTTGAACAAGAGACCCAACACCATTTCAGGCAAATGGCTGTCTATTAAAAGCCTCCAGTGATGGAACACCCACAACCGCGGTCAGCCGGGCCGCTGAGATATTCATCTGCGGACCTACGAGCCTTGGGGAGTGTCCCCCTTTCCTTGGTGTGGCCCTCCGGACTTCCAAAGGCCTACCTTAAGGATGGATCCTGGGATCCCGAGAGGTGGCATGGCCATAGGAATCGCTCTGGGCGTGGTGCCCATTCGTACCAGTTTTTCTCCAAATTTTTATCAGGGTTAGGGAGGGTAACCAGGTGCGGGTTGGGGGATAACCCACCTGAGACAGGGGCCAGACCGAGGTCACACACGACCGGGAGGTTTTGGGATCGGGGGTGATTGGATCAAGGATGGGGGTTTCTTTCCGGGAGGAGGAGGGGATGGCCAATAGCACGATTCGGTGGGAGAGGCAGGTATGGCATTGACAGGGGGCCTTATCATGTTGTGGGAGCTCACCCCTGCTGTTTACGTGCGGTGGCGTGCTCCGACCCCCAGGTTACGTCCCATTCCCTGGGCTGTTCGAATGATCCGGCCCCGGGCCTTTGGCTGATGTTATGAAATACCAGGTCTGTGGTTAATAAAGCGTCCCTCATTTATGATTTAATTGAGGAGGGGAGAGCGGACCTGGAGGGAATTACTGAGACCTGGCTGGGACAGGAGGGGGGGTGTTCCCCTGGTGGAGATGTGCCCGGCCAGATTTCGGGTTTTTCATCGACCGAGGGCCCAGGGGAGGGGGGGGGGTTGCGGTGATTATTCGAGAGGACCTAGGTCCTAGGGAATCCACTGTTCCTCAGATGACCGGATGTGAATCCCTCTTTGTAAAGTGTGGTTCCGGGGTTCAGATGGGCCTATTGATCACATACCTGGCTCCCTGCTATATGGCATCAGCCCTGCCTGAGCTCCTCGAGGTCATAGCCAAAATCCAAAAAAACAAAATAAATAAATAGCCGGTCCTGGCGGTTGAGACCCCCAGGCTGATGGTCATGGAAGATTTCAACCTGTCTTCAGCTGGTGGGACCTCGGGGATTGCTCAGGAGTTCTTGGCTTCCCTGACAGCCTTGGGCCTGACCCAACTAATTAGGGACGCCACTCATACTGGGGGTCACATCTTGGATTTAGTTTTTGTCTCTAGACAGTGGCAGGATGATCTAGGTATAGGGGATGTTGTTATTGAGCCCCTGTCATGGTCTGATCATTCACTCCTTAGACTGGACTTCTAGGACACAGTCCCTCATCGCAGGGAGGCAGAGCCAATACGATGGTTCCGCCCCAGGCGCCTGATGTACCCGGACAGGTTCCTGATGGAGCTTGGGCCATTTCCGGGTGTTCAAACACATGACTCGGTTGAGGACCTGGTGGTCACCTGAGATAGGGTGGTGGCTGGGTTTCTTGACCGAGTCGTGCCCTTGCGGTCCTCTGACCTGATGCCACTCTTCGCTCGGCTCCATGATTCTCTGAGGAGCTGAAGGAGATGAAGCACTGGAATAGATGCCTAGAGAGTGGTTGGAGGACCACCCGCTCCGGATCTGACTGAACACTATTGCGGTCCTATATTAGGACCCATTTAGTGGCAATAGGGGCGGTAAAGCATTCTTACTTTTCCGCCCTTATCGCGTCCGCAGGAAATCGCCCAGCCACCCTTTTTAGGGTGACCCACTCCCTTTTAGAAGTGGGAGCACGGGAGGATCCTCTGCAGGGACGGGCTGAGGATTTTTCGAATTTCCTGCTGGACAAAATCGCTCAGATCCGGGATGGGTTGGACTCTGACTGGGCAACTCTGGATGGGGGGTCGGGGGTGGAATTGGGGGAGGTCATCTGTGGAGAGTTTGACCCTGTGACCCCCGAGGATGTGGACAGGATGCTGGGTTGGCTTAAAGCTACCACATGTTTACTGGATCCGTGTCCCTCCTGGCTGGTATTGGCCACTCGGGAGGTGACTCAAGGTTGGTTCCAGGGCATTATTAACGCTTCCTTGAGTGAGGGGTTTCTGCCTGCCAACTTGAAAGAGGCAGTAGCGACACCCCTCCTCAAGGAACCGTCCCTGGACCCAACTTTGTTATCTAATTATTGTCCGGTCTCCAACCTTCGCTTTGTGGCGAAGGCTGTTGAGAGTGTGGTGACACGACAACTTCCCCGGCACCTGGATGAAGCTGTCTATTTAGATCCACACCAATCAGGCTTCAGGCCTGGGTACAGCACGGAGATGGCGTTGGTCGCGTTGCTGGATGATCTCTGGAGGGCCCGTGACAGAGGTTATTCCTCTCTCCTGGTCCTGTTAGATCTCTCGGTGGCTTTTGATATTGTTAACCACAGTATCTTATTGTGGTGGCTGGGGGGGTTGAGAGTGGGTAGCACTACTTTGCGGTGGTTCTCCTCCTTCCTCTCTGACCATTCGCAATTTGTGTTAGCAGGGGGGCAGAGATCGACCCCAAGGCCCCTGATCTGCGGGGCTCCTCAGGGGTCGGTGCTCTCGCCCCTGCTGATGATACTCATCAGCATACTGTACATTTCTACCCCAGGCCACCCCAATAAAGCTGTGGAAGTGATGGCCCGGTGCCTGGAGACTGTGCGGGGTTGGATGGGGCGGAACAGGCTTCAGCTCAACCCAGCCAAGACCGAATGGCTGTGCTTCCCGGCACCCTATACAGCCAGCTAATTCCATCACTGGCTGTGTGGGGGGGGGAATTCTTGCCCCCATAGAGAGGGCGCGCAATCTGGGTGTCCTCCTGGACGTACAGCTGTCGTTAGAAGAACATATAACAGCCGTCGCCAGGGGGGCTTTTTATCAGGTCCGTAGGATCTACCAGTTGCGGCCCTTTCTGGATCGGGATGCGCTTCGCACAGTCACATCCACCCTCGTTATCTCCCGCCTAGACTATGCCAATGCTCTCTACATGGGGCTCCCCTTGAAGAGCACCTGAAGGCGCCAACTGGTGCAGAATGCAGCCGCGCAGGTGATTTTGGGGGCTTCTCGGAGCGCTCATGTTATGCCACTCTTGCGTGACCTGCATTGGCTCCCGGTGGTCTTTTGGGTGTGTTTCAAGGTGTTAGTTACCATCTTTAAAACACTCCATGGCTTGGGACATGGGTATTTACGGGACCGCCTACTGCCACCATCGATCTCCTGTCGGCCAATGCGCTCCCATAG
This sequence comes from Bungarus multicinctus, assembly GCA_023653725.1. NCBI lineage: Eukaryota > Metazoa > Chordata > Lepidosauria > Squamata > Elapidae > Bungarus > Bungarus multicinctus. Next base: position 169,344,134 of record CM042838.1, read on the forward strand.
AGTGGGTCTCCTCGGGGTGCCGCCGGCTGGATGGCTGGCGACTCCGAGGGTGCGGGCCTTCTCGTTGGGGGCACCCTCCCTCTGGAATGAATTACCCCCAGAGATGAGGATCATCCCTGACCTTTTGACCTTCCGGCGTGCATTGAAAACTCATTTATTTTATCAAGCCGGTCTGGCCTAGGGTTTTATGGGGTTTTAAATTCGGTTTTAATTGGTTTTAGTCCTTATTTTTAAACCCTTGTCTCGTTTTTATTATTCAGCCACGATATTTAATCTTTTTAATTGTTTATAATTATTGTGTTGTTATTGTATTTTTAATGGCTGTACACCGCCCCGAGTCCCGCAGGGAGAGGGGGTGGTATATAAATCTTGTAAATAAATAAATAAATAAATAATAAACCTCTGAAGGCAAGCCATTCCACTGGTTAATTGTCCTCGCTGTTAGAAAATTCCTCCTTAGTTTTACATTGCTTCTTTCCTCGGTTAGATTCCATCCATTGTTTCTCATCTTGTGACTTTGAAAAATAAGTTGACCCCCTTCTTTTCTTGGCAGCCCATCAAATATTGGTCAGATCATTCGCTCCTTAGGCTAGACTTCCAGGCCGCTCCTCCCCATCGCAGGGAGGCGGACCAAATACGTTGGTACCGCCCCAGGTGCCTGATTGATCCAGATAAGTTCCTGATGGAGCTTGGGCCATATCCTGACATTCGGACTCACGACTCGGTGGGGGACCTAGTCGCCACCTGGGAAAGGGTGGCGGCTGGGGCCCTGGACCGGGTCGTGCCCTTGCGGCCTCTGACCCGGCGCCGCTCTCGCTCAGCCCCCTGGTTTTCCGGGGAGCTGAGGGAGATGAAGCGCCGGAAAAGACGCCTGGAGAGTATTTGGAGGACTACTCGCTCCGGACCTGACCGAACACTTTTACGGTCTTTTATTAAGACCTATTTAGTGGCGATAAGGGTGGCAAGGCGTCTTTACTTTTCCACCCTTATTGCGTCCGCAGGAAACCGCCCGGCTGCCCTGTTTAGAGTGACCCGCTCCCTCTTAGAAGGGGGAGCGCGGGAGGACCCCTTGCAGGGACAGGCTGAGGATTTTTCACAGTTCCTGGTGGATAAAATCACTCAGATCCGGGATGGCTTGGACTCCGAATGGGCAGCTCTGGGTGGGAATCGGGGGCGGAATTTGGAACAGTCATTTGGGACGAGTTTGATCCTGTAACCCCCGAGGACGTGGACAGGTTACTGCGGGGACTGAATTCGACCACATGTTTATTGGACCCATGTCCCTCCTGGCTGGTGTTGGCCACCCGGGAGGTGACACGAGGTTGGTTCCAGGGCATTATTAACGCTTCCTTGAGTGAGGGATATCTACCCGCCGCCTTGAAAGAGGCGGTGGTGAGACCCCTCCTCAAGAAACCGTCCCTGGACCCAACTTTGTTATCTAATTATCGTCCTGTCTCCAACCTTCGTTTTATGGCGAAGGTTGTTGAGAGTGTGGTGGCACAACAGTTTCCCCAGCACCTGGATGAAGCTGTCTATTTGGATCCACGCCAATCGGGCTTCAGGCCCGGGCACAGCACAGAGACGGCGCTGGTCGCATTGGTGGATGATCTCTGGAGGGCCCGTGACAGGGGTTATTCCTCTGTCCTGGTCCTCCTAGATCTTTCGGCGGCTTTTGATACTGTCGACCACAGTATCCTATTGCAGCGGCTGGGGGGGTTGGGGGTGGGAGGCACCGTTATGTGGTGGTTCTCCTCCTTCCTCTCTGACCGCTCGCAATTTGTGTTGGCAGGGGGGCAGAGGTCGGCCCCGAGGCCCCTGGTTTGCGGGGTGCCTCAGGGGTCAGTGCTCTCGCCCCTCCTGTTCAACATATATATGAAGCCGCTAGGTGAGATCATCCGTGGCTTTGGGGTGGAGTTCCATCAGTACGCTGATGACACCCAGCTGTACATCTCTACCCTGGGCCACCCCGATGAAGCTGTCGAAGTGATGACCCGGTGCCTGGAGGCCGTGCGGTGTTGGATGGGGCGGAACAGGCTTCAGCTCAACCCATCTAAGACTGAGTGGCTGTGCTTCCCGGCACCCCGATACAGCCGGCTGGTTCCATCGCTGGCTGTGGGGGGGGAAACTCTTGCCCGCACAGAGAGGGCCCGCAATCTGGGTGTCCTCCTGGATGTACGGCTGTCATTGGAAGATCATGTGGCGGCCGTCGCCAGGGGGGCTTTTGGACAGGTCCATAGGATCTACCAGTTGCGGCCCTTTCTGGATCGGGATGCACTTCGCACGGTCACTTCCGCCCTGGTGATCTCCCGCCTAGACTATGCCAATGCTCTCTACATGGGGCTGCCTTTGAAGAGCATCCGGAGGCTCCAGTTGGTGCAGAATGCAGCCGCGAGGGTGGTAATGGGGGCACCTAGGGGCTCCCATGTTATGCCACTTCTACGCGCGCTGCATTGGCTCCCGGTGGCCCTCCGGGTGCGCTTCAAGGTCTTGGTCACTATCTTTAAAGCGCTCCATGGATCGGGAACAGGTTACTTGCGAGACCGCCTCCTGCCACCATCGGCTTCCCACCGACCGGTACGCTCCCATAGAGTGGGCCTCCTCGGGGTGCCGCCGGCTGGACGGCTGGCGACCCCGAGGGCGCGGGCCTTCTCATTGGGAGCACCCCCTCTCTGGAATGAATTACCCCTGGAGGTAAGGGCCGCCCCCGATCTCATGGCCTTCCGTCGGCTGCTCAAAACGCATTTATTTCGGCAGGCCGGACTGGCCTCGGGGTTTTTAAATTTTAATCGGGTTTTAATCTTTTTAATACTTGCTTATATTTTATTAGAGCCATATTGTATTTCAGTTTTTAAATTTTAATATTTTATGTTGTCTCATATTTTGTACCTTGTATATGTGTTTTTATTGGCTGTTCACCGTCCCGAGTCCCTTCGGGGAGAGGGGGCGGTATATAAATCAAATAAATAAATAAATAAATAAATAAATAAATAAATAAATAAATAAATAAATAAATAAATAAATAAATAAATAAATATTGGAACAGTGCATTCATGTCACTCCCAGCCCTTCTTTTCACGAGACTAGACATATCCAATTCCTGCAACCGTTCTTCTTATTTTTTATCCTTCAGTCCCCTAATCATCATGGTTGCTCGTTTCTGCATTCTTTCCAGCATCTCAAGCATCTGCAACGTCCTACCAGTCAATGACTACATCAGCTTCAACCACAACAATACAAGAGCACACAACAGATACAAACTCAACAGAAACCATTCCAAACTCCATTGCAGAAAGGATGACTTCAGCAACAGAGTGGTCAGTGCCTGGAATGCACCACCTGACTCTGTTGTTACATCCTCTAACCCCCAATCCTTTACCCTTAAACTATCCATTATTGAACTTACCCCATTCCTGACAGGTCTGTAAGGGGCATGTATAAGTGCACAATCGTGCCTACCATTTATTCGTACCTATTTCCTGTATTCATACTCATGTTTATTCATATACTTATTATCTTGTAAGCAATTGACAAATCAAATAAATAAATAAATAAATAAAATCTTGTTTATGTTGTGACCACAACTGGATGCAGTATTCCAAGTGTGGTCTTACTAAGGCTTTGTAAAGTGTTATTAACACTTCACTGTGGTCTTGTTTCTGTCCCTCTATTAATGCAGCCTAGATTGAATAAGCTTTTTTGACTGCTGCTGCACACTATTGTCTCTCATTTAAGTGATTGTCCACTAGGACTCCAACATCCCTCTCACAGTTAATGATATTGAGCCAAATTTCATCTTATTTGTACCTGTACATTTTTTTTTCTTGTGTAAGTGTAAAACCTTACTTTTCTCTACATTGAGATTCATTTTATAAATAGGGGCCAGTGTTCAAGTCTGTCAAGATCCATCTGGATCTGGAACCTATCTTCCGGGGTATTGGATATTCCTGTCAACTTAGTGTCATTTGCAAATTTGATGAGTTCTCCATCTATTTCCTCATCTACATCATTTATGAAAATATTGAAGAATACCAAGCCAAAGACGGAATCTTGGCTTACCCCATTGCTTAATTCATTACAGTCTTCTGGTTGTTCCCTGGTGTTCCAGGAGTTTTGAAAGATGTGGTTCAATGGTTTCATGATCACATCAGCCAACTTCTTCAAAACTCTGGGACATAATCCATCAGGTCTGGTAATTTGAATTTGTCTAGGTTAGACAGGTGTTCTCTTACCATTTTGTTACCTATTTTAATTTGTATTCCTGGCTTGTCTTTTACAGTTCTTTTTGGTAAGTTGAGCTATTTCTTATTTTTATGTGAAGACAGATGCAAAGAAAGAAATAAGCAGCTCTGCTTTCTCCCTGCTGTTCCTCAATTCCTTGCCATGATCACCCATTAATGAATTGATTGTTTCCTTAACATTTTTTCTTGTTTTTTAAATGTTGAAAGAAACTTGTTTTTTTTTTATTATCTTTGACTTTTGTTGCAAGTCTTAGTTCATTCTGAGCCTTAGCTTTTTTATAGTATTTGGAAAAGATTAGAAAAATAGTAAGACTATCCAGGGGCAGGAAAATATCCATTGACACATACCTCATATGACATGTTTACAATCTCTTGATTAAGATAAAGTACAAGATTGTACTTTTGGAAATTAATAACCACATCTTTAATATCAATTCTTTTTTCCCATTTAATCTTGGGCCCTCACTGGGGAGAATGGGAATTGATGAAAATTATAAGGTGGATTGTTGTTCCTGAATTTTTCACTGTTTTGTAATAAGATGAAAAGCAATAATGCCCAAAAATCAAAATAAATTTTCACAAATTTAACATAAATGTTGATGAGTGATAAGTGATCCTTTTAATCAGACAACCATTTTATTAACAATATTCCTCATTTTAAGAAATCATATTAAATACATAAATGTCCTAAAGTCAAAATAAAAGTTTTCAATTCCAGCATACATTAGAGATTCTTGTGCTTCATTATATTCTCTTTACAATTGAGGTCAGGCCTGAATAAGATAATGTAGCATTTGGGAAAAAAGATACAAGCCAGGAGAGCAGCTCCAGAGGCCAAGATGGAGAAGATCTCCACGGCCACCATGGACTTCCCTTTGGTGCTCAGATAGGTGGGGAGGAAGGTAATCCAAACACTGCAAAAGACCAGCATGCTAAAAGTAATGAACTTGGCTTCATTAAAGCTGTCAGGCAATTTCCTGGCCAGAAAAGCTACTGTAAAACTGATGAGGGCCAGGAAAGCCAGGTAGGCGAGGACAGCATAAAACATCGAAGCTGAGCCTTCATTACACTCCAAGATGATCTCTCCTACTAAGGAGTGGAAATCCAAATTAGGAAATGGAGGAGATGTTCCCAGCCAGGTGGCACAAAGGACTGCTTGGATCAGGGGACAGGCTATGACAATGGAGTTGGTCACTGGTTTTCCTAAGAGTTTCCTTGTCTTGTTCCCTGGCTTGGTAGCCATAAATGCCAGAACCACCATGACAGTTTTTGCCAAGACAGAGGAAACTGCAAGAGAAAAGAGAATGGCAAATGAAGTTTGTTGGAAGAGACAGGTGAGCTTCCTGGGTCGACCAATGAAGAGGAAGGAGCAGAGGAAGCAGAGCAGGAGGGAGACTAGGAGGATGTAGGTGAGATCTCGGTTGTTGGCTTTGACAATTGGTGTTTCGTGATGTTTAAGGAAAATCACCAGGACACCCAATGTGATCATAGAGAGAAAAGGAGCAAGACACAATAAAGTGTATCCCAGGGTCTCTTGATAGGCGAGGAAATGGATCCTCTTGGCAATGCAGTGGTCCTTGTGCTCATTGGGGTATCGGTCTTCTGGGCAGAGGTCACAGTGAGCAGCATCTGCAATCAAGAGTCTTTGTTTAAGGATTTCAGGGGTGTCTGCTATAAGCATTATCCCTCCCATCAGGGTGACATGACTGCCCCCTTTCTGCTGTGGCCAACCCACAGACGTAGTGATGGAATGAACTATGTGTATTATATAGAGGATCAGAAAGAGCAAATCATCCATGACCCTTGGTACGTTAGTCAGAGACAAGAATCTGTTAAGACCCAGCAGTTTGATCCGTTTGCTCTGGTATAAAGAGTCTCTCCAATCACTGGGCACATTAATGCCGATTGTACATTTCAGAGTGAGAGAAACTATGAAATGTGTTGCTGTTGTTGTTTTATGCTGAAACCCCCCAGAATTCTGATAGATGTATAAGCCAGGAATCTTGCTGTTTTGGTTATGTATAGAATAACAAAGTTGGAAGGGACCTTGGAGGTCTTCTAGTCCATCCTCCAGCTTAGGCAGGAAACCGTACAGCAATTCAGACAAATGGTTATCCATTCTCTTCTTAAAATCCTCCAATGTTGGAACATTTACAACTTCTGGAGGCAAGTAGGGACCGCCTACTGCCATCATCAATCTCCCATCGCCCAGTACGCTCCCATAGAGTGGGCCTTCTTGGGATTCCGCCGGCTGGATGGCTGGCGACTCCGAGGGTGCGGGCCTTCTCTTTGGGGGCGCCCTCCCTCTGGAACAAATTTCCCCCGGAGATGAGGATCATCCCTGACCTTTTGATCTTCCGGCGCACGTTGAAAACTCACCTATCCCATCAAACCAGTCTGGCCTAGGGTTTTTCATTTACTTTAAATTCGGTCAAAATTGCACTTAGTCCTCACTTTTAAATCCTTGCCTCATCCCGTTTATTTAACAACCAAATTTTATTCTTTAATTATTCCAACTATTGTATCTTCAACATATTTCTAATATCTGTACACCGTCCTGAGTCCCCCAAGGAGAGGGGGTGGTATATAAATCTTGAAAATAAATAAATAAATAAAATAAGTTGTTCCACTGATTAATTGTGCTAACCATCATGAAATGTCTTAGTTCTAAGTTGCTTCTCTCCTTGATCAGTTTCCCCATTGCTTCTTTTCCTCCCTTCTGGTGCTTTGGAGAATAGCTTGACTCCTTTTTCATGGCAGCTCCTGAAATATTGGAACCCTGCTATTATGTCTCCCCTAGTCTTTTTTTCTTTAGACTAGACATACCCAATTCCTGCAACTGTTTTTTAATATGTTTTAGCCTTCTGTCCCCTAATCATCTTTGTTGCTCTTCTCTGCACTCTATCGAGAATCTCAACTTCTTTTTTACATCATGGCGACCAAAACTGGATGCAGTATTCCAAATGTGGCCTTACCAAAACATGATAAAGTGGTATTGACACTTCGCGTGATCTTAATTCTATCCCTCAGTTTATGCAGCCTAGAACTGTGTTGGTTGTTTGGCAGCTTCAGAACATGGCTGGCTCACAGTTAAACGGTTCTCCACTAGGACTCCGAGATCCCTCTCACAGTTACTACTATTGAGCAAGGTACCACATACATTGTACCTGTGCATTTTGTTTTTCTGTGTACCTTGTCCATTGTTCTGGGCTGAAAGAATCACAAAATGAGAGAGAAAAGGACATGCCACTGTATATTGAGTATTGTAAGGGAGAAAGGTCTCTTTTCCTGTTCAAAAGTGATTTACCAGAAAATTGATTAGAGGAGGGAGAAAGGAAAGAAAGTTGCAGAGACAAGACAACAGAACTAAGAATACTTTGAAGCATGTCAAACCTATCAAACATTAATTAACATGAAAACATATTAATATGTGGGGTGTTGCGGTGGTTATTAAGGAGGATCTGTGTCCGAGGGAATCCACTGTTTCTCAGATGACCGGATGTGAGTCTCTTTTCGTGAAGTTCGGTCCCAGGGTGCAGGTGGGCTTGCTGGTCGCATACCTGGCTCCCTGCTATGCGGCATCGGCCCTGCTTGAGCTCCTTGAGGTTATAGCCGGCGTGGCGGTTGAGACCCCCAGGCTTATGGTCATGGGGGATTTCAACCTTCCCTCTGCCGGCGGTGCCTCGGGGATTGCTCAGGAGTTCATGGCTTCCATGACAGCCATGGGCCTGACCCAGTTAATTAGGGACCCTACTCACGTGGGAGGTCACACCCTGGATCTAGTTTTTGTCTCTGATCAGTGGCAGAGTGGTCTGGGTGTAGGGGATATAGTTATAGAACCCCTGTCATGGACAGATCACTCGCTCCTGAGGCTCGACTTCCGTTCCGCACCCCCCGACCGCAGGGAGGCGGGGCCGCTTAAATGGTACCGCCCCAGGCGCCTGATGGACCCGGATAGGTTCCTGATGGAGCTTGGGCCATTTCCCGAAGCTCACACACACGACTCGGTTGAGGGCTTGGTCGCCACCTGGGATAGGGTGGCTGCTGGGGCCCTTGACCGGGTCGTGCCCTTGCGGCCTCTGACCCGGTGCCGATCCCAAGTGGCTCCTTGGTTTTCTGAGGAGCTAAGGGAGATGAAGCGCCGGAAAAGACGCCTAGAGAGTAGTTGGAGGGCCAGCCGCTCTGGGTCTGACCGAACACTATTACGATCTTATATTAAGACGTATTTAGTGGCGATAAGGATGGCGAGGAGGACCTACCTCTCCACCCTTATTGCGTCCGGGGAAAACCGCCCAGCCGCCCTGTTTAGGGTGACCCGCTCACTTCTAGAGGTGGAAGCGCGGGAGGATCCCTTACAGGGTCGGGCTGAGGAGTTTTCTACGTTTCTGCAGGACAAAATCGCTCAGATTCGGGACGAGCTGGACTCCGACTGGGCATCTCCGGGCGGGGGGGCGGGGGTGGATATCGGTGAGGCCAATTGGGTTGAGTTCGACCCTGTTACCGTGGAAGACGTGGACAGGGTGCTGGGGGGGCTGAATGCCACCACCTGTTTGTTGGACCCGTGCCCCTCCTGGCTGGTCTTGGCCACTCGGGAGGTGACACGAGGCTGGTTCCAGGGTATTATAAACGCTTCCTTGAGAGAGGGGCTTTTACCCGCCGCCTTGAAGGAGGCGGTGGTGCGGCCCCTCCTCAAGAAACCGTCCCTGGACCCAGCATTATTATCAAATTACCGTCCTGTCTCCAACCTTCGCTTTGTTGCGAAGGTTGTAGAGAGTGTGGTGGCCCGTCAGCTCCCGCAGTTCCTGGATGAAGCGAGTTATCTTGACCCCCTCCAATCGGGCTTCAGGCCCGGGCACAGCACGGAGACGGCGTTGGTCGCGTTGGTGGATGATCTCTGGAGGGCTCGGGACAGAGGTTGTTCCTCTGTCCTGGTCCTGTTAGATCTCTCGGCGGCTTTTGATACTGTCGACCACAGTATCTTATTGCGGCGGTTGGGGGGGTTGGGGGTTGGAGGCACCGTATTGCGGTGGTTCTCCTCCTTCCTCTCCGACCGTTCGCAATTTGTGTTGACGGGGGGGCAGAGATCATCCCCAAGGCCCCTGCTTTGTGGGGTGCCTCAGGGGTCGGTGCTCTCGCCCCTGCTGTTCAACATTTATGTAAAGCCGCTGGGTGAGATCATCCGTGGCTTTGGGGTGGAGTTCCATCAGTACGCTGATGATACTCAGCTGTACATCTCCACCCCGGGCCACCCCAACGAAGCCGTCGAAGTGATGACCCGGTGCCTGGAGGCCGTGCGGAGTTGGATGGGTCGTAAAAGGCTTCGTCTCAACCCGGCCAAAACCGAGTGGCTGTGGTTTCCTGCGCCCAGATACAGCCAGCTTATTCCTTCGCTGGCCATGGGGGGAGAGGTATTGACCCCCGTGGAAAGGGCGCGCAACTTGGGTGTCCTCCTGGATGTGCGGCTGTCTTTGGAAGAACATATTGCAGCCGTCGCCAGGGGGGCTTTTTATCAGATTCGTCTGATCTACCAGTTGCGGCCCTTTCTGGATCTGGGTGCACTTCGCACAGTCACTTCCGCCCTCGTTATCTCCCGCTTGGATTATTGCAATGCTCTCTACATGGGGCTCCCCTTGAAGAGTCTCCGGAGGTTGCAGTTAGTTCAGAATGCAGCCGCGCGGGTGATCGTGGGTGCCCCTCGGGGCGCGCACGTATCACCACTTCTCCGCAGGCTGCACTGGCTCCCTGTGGCCTTCCGGATTCGATTCAAGGTGGTACTGATGGTATTTAAAGTGCTCCATGGCTCGGGACCTGGGTACTTACGGGACCGCCTGCTGCCACCAACAACCTCCCGCCGCCCAGTACGCTCCCACAGGGTCACCCTACTTGGGGTGCCACCACCTGATCGCTGGCGGCTGGCGGCCCCGAGGGTGCGTGCTTTCTCTGTGGGAGCCCCCTCCCTGTGGAATGATCTCCCCCCGGAGATACGAGCCATGACAGATATCCTGACCTTCCGGCGCGCAGTTAAGACCTTATTTTTTAAACAGGCCGGCCTGGCCCAGTAAGGGTCTATGGGGTTTTAAGTTAATAGGGGTTTTAAATTTTAATCTTATTTTTAAACTTTATATTTCCCGGTTTTAAATGAATTATTGTCGGACGGGATGCAGCCAATTTGTATTTAATTTGGTTTTAAATTCTATTTAACTTTGTATTTTATATATTTATTAGGCTGTACACCGCCCCGAGTCCCTTTTGGGAGAGGGAGCGGTATAGAAATACGATTAAATAAAAATAAATAAATAAATAAATAAAATATCTGCTGAATGTTTTCCTTGACCATGGAAGACTTAATTTGAAGTGTGCTCTACCTGTTTGATCAGAAATAGTTCCTTCTGGACAAGGGGCACATTGGTAGCAGCAAACCTGCTGGCCCTCTGGAACTCTTCTCCTCTCTCCTGCCTGGCACCTTTTCTTGCCACACCTGGCAAAGGGTACCTTCTAAAAGAAAAAAGAGAAATGTTTGAGACGACATAAGCCATGAACATCCTTCATTATTGATTTCCACATTTCTTTTTCCATATTCAGAAGGTCTTCAAAATAAATGGTTCGCCATGGTCTACGTGAAACCAGGAACATCTCCTGAGGGATTCATTCCAGTAGCGTTCCTGACCCTTCACTGGGTAATGGAGATGGGAACTGGGAGCTCAATCTTGAGAGAATGTGGGGGAGGGAAGCATTGAGCTTTGTTTAAACAAAAGATTCATGAGGATCCAACTGAACAGAAATGGTCTTGTTCTGACCCGGCTTCCAAACACGACAATCCCTCTGTAGTTAAATCAATGTTCCTTTTTTTGGAAGTGCCAGCAGCACTGGAAAAAAGTCTCTCCATCTCTCTCACAGAGCAGGCTAACAAGTCTGTCCTGCAGGGAGATGAATAGTTGTCTGTTCATCTCTGCCCCCTGCCTTTCATCCCCAGAGCTAGGGTAGGGCTTCGCTTGCAGCGGTGGCTCTTCCATCCCAAGGACCGGTCCACAGATTTCCACTGCTCTCCTCTCCTCTGCCTTCTGCATATCCATACATCAGGCACTGGACCCTGCTGTTCCTCCTCTTCCTCATCAGACACCTCCAGACCTAGGGCTGTTGACTCTCCCTCTGAGGGCTGATGTATGGCCCAGGCTCCGCCTCTCTCTCTATCTCTAACAGCTCTATTCCATCTATCCCTTTGAGCTCTCAGATTGCCTTGATACTGGCCCTGAATGCCATGCTGCCTCCTCATCTGGTTTGGCTGCTGGAGGGCCCAGCGATTGACAGGCCAGAACAGGCCCATGGAAATTGTTCTTGTCTCCTCCAATTGCATCCTGGGTTTCAAGCAGAAGTTCTTTCCTATCCTAAACCTTTGTAGACCTGCCAAATATCTACCTCACTTGTGTTACATGCAAAGAAGGATTTTCATTAAATATCTGCATGTTTTGTAATTCAATAGTTCTGTTTCCAGTTAGAAGAATATTCTGCATCCCCAGGAAAGAATGAATCATTCCCTAAATTTACAGCATTTCCTTCCATCTCACCTTTGTGACCCAGATGATTGAATCAGAATTAATGAGGAAATCTTGGCCTGGTAGAGCCCCAGCATCTACTAGCCCAACTTTCACAGCAACAAACGATTGATTGGGGAGGAAAACCCAGTTGAGAATATCATATCGAGAAGATCTGAGTCCATTTTCTGAGAAGGAGACTTCTCCTCCAGCACTGTTGTTGAAGCGGACATTCCTCAAATAGGGAAGGATCTGAAAGAAAAGAATCATCCAGAAATTAATCAACCAGAAAGTCACAAATGAGACATCATGGGCATTCTATCATTCTGTGACAGTCAGCAGCTTAGGTGTGTGTCTGAAAAGCTAAACATGTTCCCTTGGTGGAGATCCGAGCATTCAGGAGTAAAACCAAATATTTGACTCCTTCCCCAGCATTACAAAAAACATTTCTTTGGATATTTGTATCATGGCTTCTTCTATTTCAATTGTACCGGAATAATATCTACATATCAATTCTATATTCCAAATTTTGTTCTATGGTTTTTCTCTTGTGATTCTTGTGTGTTTGTGTGTGTATCTGTGTGTGTGTGTTTCTGTGTGTGTCTGTGTGTGTCTGTGTGTGTTGTTAAACTGGTTGCAGCCCACCCATGAGGAAATCCTATGCAAAACAAAATGTACATTGGAGTCAACTCCACCGTATATTCTCTCAAACACACAGAGAATAAAATAGAACAGAATTCTTTATTGGCCAAGTGTGATTGGACACACAAAGAATTTGTCTTGGTGCAAATGCACTCAATGTACATAAAAGAAAAGATACATTCATCAAGAATCATCAGGTACAACACTTAATAATAGTCATAGGGTATAATACGCAATCAAATCATACTAGGAAACAGTCAATAAAAAGTGTTAGGATACAAGCAACAAGGTTACAGTCATACAGTCATAAGTGGGAGGAGATGGGTGAATGGAACGATTGGATGATCAATAGTAATAGTAATGGAGACTTAGTAAATAGTTGGATAGTGTTGTGAGAATTATTTGTTTAGCAGAGTGATGGTGTTATATCCATGTATATATCCAGCTCTCCATCCTATAATTACCTTTTAACTGATATTATTACAAAGTCAGGTAGTCTTGACTTATCACCATTTGTTTACTGACCATTTTAAATGGCATCAGCACCAAACAAAATGACTTATTACCAGTTTTCGCACTTACGACCATTGAAGTATCTCCATGGTTATGTGATCATATGTGATCCACTTTACAACTTGCCTCTATTTATAATGGTTCAACTGTCCTGGAGTCATGAAATCCCCATTTGTAACCATCCCAGCTAGCTTACGACAAGCAAGTCAATGGATGGGGGAGCCAAATTCACTTTAACAACCACATGATTCATTTAACGTGCAGTGATTTGCTCAACAACTTTGGCAAAAAAGTCACAAAATTGGTCAAAACTCACTTAACAACTGCCTTGCTTAGTAAATTTTGGACTCAATGTTAATTATTTCATGTAGTTATACTGTTTTAATATAATTCTCTAATCTATTCTGAGATGAACTGATATGGTAGCATACAGATTTTGAATCGGTAAATTCAAGTAATATGTAGAGGAGACTTTCTGTCTAAGAGTGATGACCCAAAGGAGTGTGGCACAAAAGCAACAAAGTCACAAAAGTAGGTAAAGTCCCTTTAATGCCTCCAACTTGGCCCCCAAGGTCAGTCATCATCGACTGGAGAAAAAACTCTCCCAAGAACAGTTTTTAAAGGGAAGAAATTCCATCCGAACCCAAAGTACATATAGATTATAAATCAAAACCAACATAAACCATGCTGCAGCAATTAACGAGACAGGGTAGGATAAGGAATTGAAGACTTCAAAAGATAATGAAACAAACAGTTGGGAGGACTCCGGAACCCAGATAAGACTTGACAAAGATAATTCATGCTTTGCTTCCAGCAAGGTGCTATGCACACCTTTTTAACACCCTTTTTAAATCCTGTTTTCCCAGGTGCAGCTAATGAAGGGAATCAGGGCCCTTGTCTTCCCCATAACCCACATAACTCACATTGCTCCCTTCTCTGTTCCTCCCTAGGATGAAGAGGAGGTGGCCTTGGGTCTTTCTCTGAAGGTCAAGCCTGACTGTGCCCTTCCCCAATTTCTCCCACAGCCTCTGGAGCCACACTCCCACTCCCTATCAGCTGCTCAACCACCCCCTCGAATCAGATTCCAACAGGGGCATGACACTAAGACTCTATGGACTAAATAAAAACTCACAAAGATTACCTGCCATGAATGGACATTTGAGATCATCTTTCCAAGTCTCATCAGGGCTGGTCTCGCTCCTGATCCATACATTGCATGCAATGCATGTGTCAGAGCAAAAATGGCATTGTAGGTATTGTAACTTTCACCTGTCATGCTTATTTCAAAAATGTGAGTGGGCACTTTTTGTACATTCTCCTTTCCTGTACATTTCCTCTTCTTCATTGGAATGATCTCTCCTGGTTTCTGGATCTCGCAGTCAAAGACCTTTTCCCACCATTGTGGGAGAAAGATGTCTCCTTCTGGGTTCAAAGGGTCTAAAGATATGAGAAAATGTCTGAATTCGGAGATATCTCCTGTGTGGACCTTTAAATGCAAAGCCCCATGAAAGGGCTTTATAAGTGGCAATGCATCTTTAGCTGCTCCTACGTTGTGTTTCCATTGGGAAGTTAGGATCCAAACTTTCTGAGGCGGTGATTTTGTGGACGTTACATAAAAATGCAGAGCTGATTGTACATATGCATTAGTATTAGGGTCTCCAAAGAGAATAATCACTTCAGTCTGACAACAGTTTTTTAAAAAAAGATGAAATGTATTCCATGTATCGACAAAATTATCTGGTTTCAATGTTTCAGTGAAGGCCACACAGATCTCCTTCTCCCTGAGCATTGGCATCAGAGATGACATGAAATGTTCTCCACTGTCACTTTTAGGGGCCACAAGCCCAACCCAGTTCCACTGGAAATAGAGGAGCAGTTGAACTAAACCCACGTACTGAGGAAATTCCTTAGGATTAATCCGGAAGAAGGAAGGATGAGCTGATCTCTCTCCCTGAGAGAACTCAAAGCCTACACCAAGCTGGAGAAAGTGAGAGTCTCCTTTCAAAGATAAAGTAAGTTTTATGGTGACTTAAAGTTTCACTGTTGTATGGTTGATGGCTATATTAGTAAGCCTGATTCACTCTGAGTGGCAAGCTTAAGTTTCTTCCTTAAGAAGAGTGAAAAGTTACAAATTTTGCTTGGTTGTGACAAGTCAGAAGACAAGGAAACAAACCATCCATAGGGAATAAACTGCACTGAAAGGGTGGCTACAATGTATGAAGCATTGATTAATTAGGAAACAACTTCTGCATAAAGATAGGCTCAAGATAGACTACATAAAGATAGGCCCAAGAAGATAGGCTCAAGATCCAGAGGGATCTTGACAGACTAGAACACTGGGCCACATCTAACAAAATGAAATTCAATGTAGAAAAAAATAAAGTTCTACACTTAGGCAAGAAAAACCAGAGGTACACATATAGACTGGGTGAAACCAGGCTCAATTGCAGTAACTGTGAAAGAGATCTTGGAGTCTTAGTGAACAACCAGCTAAATATGAGCCAGCCATGTGCAGCAGCTGCCAAAAAAGCTAATGCAATCCTAGGTTGCATTAACAGAGGGATACTATCAATATCAAGGGAAGTACTAATGCCACTCTATAAATCCTTAGTAAGACCACACCTAGAGTACTGCATCCAATTTTGGTCACCATATGATAAAAAAGATGTTGAGACTCTAGAAAAAGTACAGAGAAGAGCAACCAGGATGATTAGGGGAATGGAGAGTAAGACATACAATGAATGGTTGCAGGAACTGGGCCTGGCTAGTCTAGTAAAGAGAAAGACCAGGGGAGACATGATAGCGGTCTTCCAATATTTGTGGGGCTGCCACAGGGAGGAAGGGGTCAAGCTATTTTCTAAAGCACCTGTAGGCCAGACAAGGAAAAATGGATGGAAACTGAACTAGGAGAGATTTAACCTGGAAATAAGGAGAAACTTTCTGACAGTGAGAACAATCAAGCAATGGAACAGCTTTCCCTTGGACATTGAGGGAGCGCCATCACTTGAGACTTTCAAGAAGAGATTGGAGTGTCATTTGTCAGAAATGGTGTAGGGTCTCCTGCTTGGGCAGGGGGGTTGGACTACAAGGTCCCTTCCAATTCTGATTATCTGTTTTCTGTTATAAAGAATTCCTCTTGGCATGGTCAACATTTAGAAATAGAATAGAATAACAGAGTTGGAAGGGACCTTGGAAATCTTCTAGTCCAACCCCCTGTCCTAGGCAGGAAACGCTTTCATTTCAGATAAATGGTTGTCCAATCTCTTCTTAAAAATTTCCAGTGTTGGAGCATTCACTGATCAATTGTTCCACTGATCAATTGTTCTAACCTTCAGGAAATTTCTCCTTAGCTCTAGGCTGCTTCTCTCCTGGACTAGTTTCTATCCATTGCTTCTTGTTCTACTCTCAGGTGCTTTGGAGAATAGCTTGACTCCCTCTTCTTTGTGGCAACCTCTGAGATATTGGAAGACTGCTACCATTTTACCCCTAGTCCTTCTTTTCACTAGACTAGCCATACCCAATTCTAACAACCATTCTTTATATGCTTTAGCCTCCAATCCCTTAATCCTCTTTGTTGCTCTTCTCTGCACTCTTTCTAGAATCTCAACCTCTTTTTTACATCGTGGCAACCAAAACAGAATACAGTATTCCAGGGGTGGCCTTACCAACGCAATATAAAGCAGTATTTACACTTCATGTGATCTTTATTCTATCCCTCTGTTTATGCAGTCTGGAACTGTGTTGGCTTTTTGGCAGCTGCAGCACATTGCTAGCTTATATTTAAATGATTGTAATGTTATATAAAAATTATCTTGACACATTAAACATAAAAATAAATTCAAGAGCAATGTGGATTCTCTAAGTCACACATATGTGATGTGACCCAGCAAACATTGGTTTCTCTGTGTGTTTCTCTTGTTTGCCTTTGTCCATTGCTAATCCATCATTGGCATTCCGCTTACCTGTGGACCTTGTAGATGCTGAAGATGGAGGCCATCTGCCTTGAAGATTTGGGGATCGCAGCCTCCAATGACAGAGAGCAGAGTATCCTGCCTGTCACATTTATAACCTGGAATCATTCGGCCTCGTGTAGAGAGCAGGGAGAGGCTGATTATTGAGATACTTCTCTCAATCTTGTGATTGTCAAAAATTTGGAAGCCAAGTGTGATATTGAGGAGAACCAGATCCTTGTTGACCTCTCTGATTGCATATACCACAGCCAGGATCTGCTGGTAGCTCTTAGGTATGACTCTATCGTGAGAAAAATTTGTATGACTTTGTGAAAAAGGAGAAAAGTGTCTCTTTTCACATCCAAGGACTTTGTCTACCTTCTAAAGTCCTTTCCTTCCTCACTTTGCTGCAGTGGTTATAATCCTTCTCCATGGCTCTACTAGCACCCTAATTAATTCGGTTCTCTCTTGGAGCAGCTTCTTCAGTGGGAATCCCAGCATCTATTTATGAAAGATTGTCAGTGCTGCTGAGCCCACAACTGAGAGTGCTTTTATACAATTCCAGCATAGAATAAAATAACAGAGTTGGAAGGGACCTTGGAGGTCTTCTAGTCCAACCCCTGCCTTGGCAGGAAACCCTACACCACTTCAGACAAATGATTATCCAATATCTTTTTAAAAACTTCCAGGGTTGGAACATTCACAACTCTGGAGTCAAGTTGTATTTCTGGACACTGGACAATGTCCAATTCCTGGACACTGGAAAAGAATTGACCTTTTCTTTCAGTTTCTAACCATGACCTTCTGTCCAGTTAATTTTATTTATTTATTTTTATTTTATCTAATTTATTTGTCAAGCATGTATTAGATAACAGATGTAAGTATAAACATGATTATTAATACATGAAATGGAAATGAATAAAAAGGAACAGTAGAACAGGGACTGTAGGCACATTGGTGCGTTTATGCATGCCCCTTACAGACCTCTTAAGAATGGGGTGAGGTCAGCAGTGGACAGTCTAAGGTTAAAGTTTTGGGAGTTTTGGGAAGAAACCACAGAGTCAGGTAGAATATTCCAGGCATTGAACACTCTGTTGGTGAAGTCGTGTTTCCTGCAATCAAGTTTGGTTATAATATTATAGCTCAACTCCTTCCCTAGGCCAGCACAATTTTCAAGCTCTTCTCCTGCCTCACTTTCTTTGTTTATGGATGAAAATGTCTATAGCGAATTTTTACCTATTTTAAGAATTTTGCTCTTTAATAAGAGAAAGAAGAAAGATTTGAATTATACTAGATGTTAGAACTTTAGAATTTTTGAAAATATACCCTGAATGTAAAACAAAGCAAACAATTATTTACATAATATCCCTCCAGGTGAGACTTACACACTTGGAAAGAAAAGTAAGGATGGGTCTGTTTGGAAGTCAGCAATCGAAAGAGCAATGATTCTCATGTGTACATTCTCACCAATAATGAGATCACCAGGCCTGTAGTAGGTTTCCTGTGATTGCAAATAATTCCTCAACGCACATACAGTTTGCATCTTTTTAGCAGCAGTTGGAGGCAGGAACCAGAAGATCAACAGCAGTAGAAGAGGCAGCCTAGTCATTCTTGTCACCTTCCCTCCTAGATCACAAGTCAAATTTGTGCAGAAGCCAAATTGCAAGTAGCACTTGGAATCTCTCCAAAGTTTTGGCACAATAGACACCACCCTTGCTACCTGGGTGGCCTCAGGGCAAATTGATATTACCCATGTTTCCTCTTATCTGTGTTCAGGCTGTGGCCAAAGAGAAAACTATGGCCAACTGAGTCTCAGCATACCAAGGAGTTTCTATTTGCCAGACAAGAGAAGATGACAGACATGTTCTCTCTCCACTAGGAGAACTAGGAGTGTATGTTTTATAACAGTTTTTATCTTGAGAGATTTGTGAGGATAGAAATCGACAGGGGATGCATTAACAATGACTGTTCTGACGTATTGTCCTGGCACTAGAAGGGGAAAAACATGTTTGTATCTCTTGTTGCTAATTCACAGAGCATCTGGACTCGAGAGTCAAGATGAAGCTGGGTGTTCAGCTGAAATTGAGCACTTGTGTCATAGTTTGTTCAGATGGAAAATGTGCTAATATGGCATGGTGGCCCATGATCAATAGTTGTACCCTAGCAGGTGTGAGCAACCATAGAAATGTTTGGATGGAGTAACTGGTTTATTATATAGCAGTGTATGAAATTAAAGGGACATGGTGGCTCAATGGCTTAGATGCTGAGCTTGTCGATCAGAAAGGCTGACAGTTTGGCAGTTCGAATCCCTAGCGCCACATAACAGAGTGAGCTCCCGTTACCTGTCCCAGCTTCTATCAACCTAGCAGTTCAAAAAATGCAAGTAGAAAAATAGGGACCACTTTGGAGGGAAGATAACAGGGTTCCGTGTGCCTTCAAAGGCATTTAGTCATGCTGGGCACTTGAACACATAGACGACTTCAGACAGCGCCAGCTCTTCAGCTTTGTAATGGAGATGAGCACTGCCTCTAGAGCCAGAAATGATGAGCACATATATGTGAGGGGAACCTTTACTTTTATATATTAAAAGAGAAACTAATTTCACCCGTAGATCTTAAAATTAGAACATAGAATAACAGAGTTGGAAGGTTACAGAGGCTACAGATAATCAGAGTTGGAAGGGACCTTGTAGGTCATCTAGTCCAACCCCCCGCCCAAGCGGGAGACCCTATACCATTTCTGACAAATGGCTGTCCAATCACGTCTTGAAAGTCTCAAGTGATGGTGCTCCCACAACTTCCGAGGGCAAATTGTTCCATTGGTTGGTTGTTCGCACTGTCAGAAAGTGTGTCCTTATTTCCAGGTTAAATCTCTCCTTGTTCAGTTTGCATCCATTATTCCCTGTCTGGCCTATAGGCGCTTTAGAAAATAGCTTGACCCACTTCCTCCCTGTAGCAGCCGCTCAAATATTGGAAGACCGCTATCATGTCTCCCCTGGTCCTTCTCTTTACCAGACTAGCCAAGCCAGTTCCTGCACCATCCTTTGTATGTTTTAGTCTCCAGTCCCCTAATCATCCTGGTTGCTCTTCTCTCTACTTTTTCTAGAGTCTCAACATCTTTTTTATAATGTGGTGAACAAAACTGGATACAGTACTCTAGGTGTGATCTTACTAAGGCTTTATAGAGTGGTATTAGTACTTCCCTTGATCTTGATTGTATCCCTCTGTTAATACAATTTAGGATTGCATTAGGTTTTTTGGCTGCTGCTGCACACCGCTGGCTCATATTTAGCTGGTTGTCCACTAAGACTCCAAGATCCCTCTCACAGTTACTGCTATTGAGCCTGGTTTCACCCAGTCTATATGTGTACTTTTGGTTTTTCTTGCCTCAGTGTAGGACTTTACTTTTCTCTACATTGAATGTCATTTTGTTAGATGTGGCCCAGTGTTCTAGTCTGTATCTTCTTGGATGTTAGATATTCCTGCCAGCTTAGTATCATCTGCATATTTGGTAACTTCCCCTTCTATTCCCTCATCCAAGTCAATAATGAAGATATTGAAGAGTACTGGGCCTAAGACGGAAACTTGTGGCACTCCATTGCTTACTTACTTCCATGTAGACTTAGACCCATTAAAGACTACTAGTTGAGTATGGTTTTCCAGCCAGTTGTGAGTCCATCTAGTGGTCGTGCTATCTATTCCACCTTTTCCTAGCTTACTAAGAAGTAGGTTGTGGTCTACTTTGTCGAATGCCTTGCTTGAATCTAAATACTGTATATTATGTCCAACAATATTTTGCTAGTCTACTAATTTAGTCACTGTGTTGAAGAATGAAATAAGATTGGTTTGGCATGATCTGTTCTTAACAAACCCGTACTGACTGCTAGTTATTACTTTACTTGTTTCTAGATGTTGGCAGATCTGTTTTTTTATTATCTTTTCCAGTATCTTCCCATGTATCGATGTTAGGCTGATTGGTCTTTAGTTTCCTGGGTCTATTTTTTTCCTTTTTTGAGGATGGGAACCATATCAGCTCTTTTCCAGTCCTCTGGTAGTTCCCGATGCTCCAGGATTTTTGAAAGATATGGTGCAGTGGTTCTGAGATGACCTCTACCAGCTCCTTTAAAACTCTGGATGTAATCCATCAGGCCCCGGTAACTTGTTTTCATCAAGATCAGACAGGTGTTCTCTTACTATTCTTTTATTTATTTTAACTTTTATTTCTGGTCTATCTTTTATAGTTATGTTTTTGGTGTGTTGAGCTAGTTCCTGTCCAATTCCCTGCTTGAACCCAACACCATTTCAGGCAAATGGCTTTCCATTAAAAGCCTCCAGTGATGGAACAGCCACAACTTCTAATGGCAAGCCATTCCACTGGCTAATTGTCCTTGCTGTTACGAAATTCCTCCTTAGTCTGAGGTTGCTTCTCTCCTTGGTTAGATTCTATCCATTATTTCTCATCTTGCTGCTTTGAAAAATAAGTTGACCCCCTTCTTTTCTTGGCAGCCCCTCAAATATTGGAACAGTGCTTTCATGTCACTCCCAGCCCTTCTTTTCACGAGACTAGACATATCAATTTCTGCAACTGTTCTTCATATATATTATCCTACAGTCCCCTAATCATCATTGTTGCTCTTTTCTGTGCTCTTTCCAGAATCTCAGCATCTACAATGTCCTACCAATCATTGACTACTTCAGCTTGAACCACAACAATAGAACAGCAAATAACAGATACAAACTCAATGGAAACTGCTGCAAACTCGATTGCAGAAAGTAGGACTTCAGCAACCGAGTGGTCAATGCCTGGAATGCACTACCTGACTCTGTTGTTACATCCTCTAAAGCCCACTCTTTTATCTTTAAACAATTCAGTATTGACCTCATCACATTCCTAAGAAGTCTGTAAAGGGCATGCGTAAGTGAACAATCGTTCCTACTGTCCTTGTCCTATTGTCTCTATTTATTTGCACCTATTTCCTGTATTCATACTCATGTTTATTCTTATACCTATTATCTTGTAAATGATTGACAAATCAAATAAACAAATAAATAAATAAATAAAATCTTGTTGAATACTGGATGCAGTATTCCAAGTGTGGTCTTACTAAGGTTTTGTAAAGTGGTATTAACACTTCACGTGGTCTTGACTCTGTCCCTCTATTAATGCAGCCTAGGATTGAATTGCTTTTGTGGATACTGCTGAACACTATTGTCTTTCATTTAAGTGATTGTCCATTAGGACTCCAATATCCCTGTCACAGTTAATGATATTGAACCAAATTTCATCTTATTTCTACCTGTACAATATTTTTTCTTCTGTAAGTGCAAAACCTTACTTTTCTCTACATTGAGATTCATTTTATTAGATAGGACCCAGTGTTCAAATCTGTCAAGATTCATCTGAATTTTGATCCTATCTTCTGGTTATTGGGTATTCCTTCCAACTTACTCTCATCTGCAAATTTGATGAGTTCTCCTTCTATTCCCTCATCTAAGTCATTTATGAAAATGTTGAAGAATACTGAGCCAAAGATGGAATGTTGGTGTGAGTTGTAAAAAGATCGAAAGTTGAAATAATTAACCCAAATCAACAAAGTAAAGTTTATTTCGCAGTTGCAAAAGCGGGCTTGCTCCAATTCTGGCAGGGACCAAAATGGAGAAGCCCCGAGCATGGCTTCGTTCTGCTTTTTATATTCAAAACTGCCGCCCCCTCTTACGAGGGCTTGGCTTACAATCTAGCTAATTCCCTAGACCAATTACTGACTAATACATAGTATTACTACCTAATACGTATGATTACATTGTTTCTAAGGCATACGTGACAAAACTCATGTGCATCCGATACATTGTTATTCCTTCATTTGAATTTGAAAAACAAGTCTGCCTTTGTTACCACTCACAATCCCCCCTTTTTTGAGTTCGTACCTTTTTATCAAATTCATCCCAAGCTAATTGAGCTTCGGCATTAGTCATCAACATCATTTGATCTGTTATCTGTTTTTTTGCTATGAGAGAAAGTGTGCTGGTGATCGTTCGGATAAATATGGGGAGGATACAAGGTAATATAACACATCCTGCCGCAATTATCCCAATTAAGGCTACAATGGCTTGTAACCCAGGTAATTTTGGAAACCAGGAGCCAAACAGGTTATTTAAGTTGAATCCATTCCAGGTTTGTATCGGCACGTGTGCCACTTTCACCATTTTATCTGCTATTTCTTGAATCACTTTCCCACTTTCATCAATCTCAATGCAACAATTTGTCAAATTAAATTTTCCACACACACCCCCTTCCTTTGCTAATAGATAATCTAAGGCCAGACGATTCTGCATGATATAGGTGCGAGATTTTGCGCTTTCCTTTGCTAAGTGAGTCATGGCTATGACAGTTTCATTGGTAATTGTTTCAACTACCGCTTGTAACCGAATTAGGCGATTTAACAGATAAATAGGGGTGCGGTAACCATAGGTCCCGTCCTCCGCCCAAGTGGCCGGACCGTAATAATGAATTATTCGTTCGGGTGGCCATTCCGAGTCCTTCCATACTCCTTGATGTACATTCCTGGTTCCTCGTTTACTGCGGATGTTTCCAATCTCTTCATATACGGGTACCCCAAGCACTTGTCGTTGTTTTAGGGGTAACAAGAAGAAACTAGGTCTAATAGCGCCTAACACACACGATCCATACCACCCTGGAGGAAGGGAATTATAAGCAAAACGCCCGCATATCCAATACAATCCATCTGGGGTGATCCATCTAACTTCCTTTTCCGGGTTCTTCATAAATGACATTTTACTCACAGTTTCTAGGTCCCCTACTGGTTGAGTCTTATTCTCACCTGACCACCATGTTAAATTATTCCAAATCCCCAGGCATCGCAAATTTCCCACGTTTGTGATGCGATTCAATGTTTTATTCCTTTGGTAGCAAATATTACCTACCAAGTTCGTGGTTACAGCCCAAATCTCCTCCCCTTTTCCCTCAAATGTGTAGTTCTTCTGATGAACTCTTATATGGGTATAGTTAACCTCCTGGGCCTCCCACGGCCATTGTTCCCCCATATTCGTTCCTCCACACACAAAACAGCTTTTTACCATTAATTCCTTGGCAATTGTTTCTGCTAGTGCCAAGAACATATTTTGAGCCTTAGGGGGAAGAATCAATTCTTGCACTTCTCTGAATTCCTGATAGAAAGAGTGAAACAGCGAGTTCACAATGGGGTCCAGATCATGCTTGAGGATCTGGATTTTTAATACCACTCCTGGGTCCGACCCTGTGCCATCTATTCCTAATCCATACTCATCCTCATACCCTTTCCAACTTGATCTTTCTTCCAACCAATTCTCAGGAACAGGGAAGGTCAAATTAATGGGATTGCAAGTATGTTGGTAACAGATATTACTCGAAATCCGTCCCCTTGTTAGATATAGTCGGCGGAGCTTTGGATCCCGTGCAATTACCCCAGAATGTACATTTAACCCCCTTGTCTGCCAATCTACACATTTCCAATCTCCACAGAATGTACCTTGTCCGCATACATCATGAGGGTTACTAGATCTAGCACATATACTTCTCATTTTGTGTATAGGTGCGCCGCCAATCTAACGATCCACACCCACTTGTCCCCTCATCCATTGCTTCACAGGCATCAAAGATAACAGATTGTGGAAGTTTAACATTGTAAAAGTCATGATTTACTAATATCTTGTTCCTGGCTTGAATCTGTATAGTATATCGGTGTGTGGGTCCCTTAGGATCGAAGCACCTTAGCTGACCCCCATCGGTGCAAATAGAATATACTGTTCCGTTCAGAGTACACGTGTTCTTTGATCGGACTTTGCAATTTAATTGAGTATGAAAAATCAGAGTTTTTGTAATTCTTTCACCTGATCTGGTAATCTTTATGCAGGGTTGGCAGGGTCCTTCCAACTTCCATCCTTGTACTAGGATAAGTCCCCATAATGATAGGACTAGTACCTTTCTCATTTCCGGAGGGTTATCTTCAAGGGATTGTTTTCGTTAGGGATTGCTACCCACTCGTCTGGTTTTGGAGCTGCTTTCAGTTGGCTATGATGTGTCCACCCACCTTCTCGAGTCCGAACGGCCGTCTCAGTAATCAATAACACCTGGTAAGGCCCTTCCCACGAGGGTAGCAGCTTCTCACTTTTCCATGACTTTACAAGCACCCAATCACCACACTTGATAGAATGTTGATTCCCCCCCAGTGGAGGTCGTTGTGCCAGCAATCCCTGTTGGTGGAGAGATAACAAAGAACTGGACAGAGTGTGCAAATACTTCCGAAGAAATACATCATTTAACTCCAATAGGGGGTGACCGTACTGAGCCAAATAGGGTCTTCCCATCATCATCTCGAAGGGCGATAACCCCGTATCCCTCCTCGGACAGGTTCTCATCCTAAGCAGGGCCATAGGTAAATTCTTGGTCCAGGGGAGACTATTCTCCAAATATAGCTTAGTTAGTTGTCGCTTCAGCTCCCCATTGGCTCGTTCCACTTTGCCACTAGATTCTGGGTGCCAGGGGGTGTGAAATTCCCATTTTACCCCCACATTATCCATTACCTGTTGTAAAACCCTTTGGGTGAAGTGTGTTCCTTTGTCAGAATCAATAGTTTCCATCATGCCATAGCGGGGGATTATTTGTTCTAGCATGATCTTAGCGACGTTAGCAGCAGTGGCATTTCTGGTAGGAAACGCTTCTACCCACCCTGTTAGATGATCTTTGATAACTAACAAATACCTATATCCTCCCACCGATGGTACTTCGGTATAATCCACTTGTATTCTTTGAAAAGGCCAAATAGCCAGGGGTCGCCCCCCTTTTTCTATTTTTCTGGCAGCCTTCTTATTTATCTTTAGACAAATCAAACACTTCCAACATATGGACTGAGCTATGGTCCACATTCGGAGACTCCAATATACTCGCCGTACAGCATCTACCAGAGCTCCCACTCCCCAATGGGAACCTTGATGTAACCTATCCATAATTTGTCTCATCTGGGTTTCAGACACCACCGGCACCCCATCTGACGTAACCCAGCTTCCTTCAATCCACTCACAACCTTCCTCTTTTAACCGTTGCTGGGTCCGTTCGTCAGGCACCCATTCTATTTTCCCAATCTCTTCTATCATTGGTATAGAGATCATCACCTCTATTGCCTCTACCTCCTCCAGAGCGGCTTCCTTGGCCACTCTATCAGCATGTCTATTTCCTATTATGTCAGGTGCTGTACCCTTTCCATGGGCTGGTATATGTACAATCGCCAATCTTTTTGGCAACAATAACGCCTCCAGTAACCGCTCTACTTGCGCCACTTGTTCAATTCCTTTTCCATCTGACTTAATATATCCCCTTTCTTGCCAAATCTTCCCAAAGGTATGTACTACCCCCCAGCTGTATTTCGAATCTGTCCAGATTGTTACCTCCAACCCTTTTCCCAATTCCAACGCTCTCTGTAGAGCATACAGTTCGCACCTCTGGGCCGACCAGGAATTTGACAACCTGCCTTTCTCTATTATCTCTCCATCACCTTTCACAATCCCATATCCTGACCTTCTTTTTCCCTCAACTACCCTACTGGAACCATCCACATACCATTTTTCTCCCTCCTCCAGAGGAAGTTCATTTAAATCGTCTCGAACCTTCGAGACATATTCCAGATGCTGACTACAGTCATGCTCATTATGTTCCCATTCTTTCCGTTGGCCCAACAGAAATTCAGCTGGATTCAGATTTCTATCTGTCCCTACCACAACATTTGGATCTGTCCTCAGGATGGTTTCATACTTCACCAGCCTGCCTCCCGTCATCCACTTTGATGCTAACTGGCTCATTATTGTAGTGATCTGGTGAGGGGAATGGACAATCATCGCACTTCCAAATGAGATCTTTCTACTTTCCACCACCATCATGGCTGCCGCTGCTATGGCCTGGACACAGGTGGGCCATCCCCTTACCACTGGCTCCATGATCTTACTTAGGAAGGCAATCGGGAAATATTGGCCCCCTCTCTTTTGAGCCAAAACTCCCACCGCCATCCCTTCTGCCACTGTTACATACAAATGGAATGGGAGACTCATATTAGGTAGAGCTAGCGCAGGCGTCCTAATTAAAGCTTCCTTTAATTGGCCCCACTTGATATCATCTTCAGATGTCCAGGTTACCCCCTTTTCACCCCCTACCAGTTTTTCATGCAAGAAAGCTGACAGCACCGCATAGTTGCTAATCCAGATCCTACAGTACCCTACTAACCCCAGAACCTTTCTAACTTCTGTCTGTGTCCGCGGGGTCCTCATCTTTACAATTCCCTCCACTCTCGATGGATCCAACATTCTTTTCCCTTTCTCAAGGAAATGTCCCAAGTATTTTACTCTTTGTTCCACAAACTGCAATTTCTCCTTTGAAACCTTCAAGCCCAACCCTCCTAATAGATTCAATAACTTTACCGAGGCAGCCTCTACCCTCCACTTTCTCTCCCCTGAAAGAAGGAGATCATCCACATACTGCAATAGAGTGACCTCCTCAAAATTCACCCCTTCCAATTTTGTCCTAATTGCCTGTCCAAATAGCATTGGGCTCTCGGTATATCCTTGAGGCAGAACCGTCCACCTTAGTTGATACTTATGTCCTCGAGGGTCATCCCATTCAAAAGCGAACAAGTCCCGGCTTTTTTCATCGAGGGGACAGGCCCAAAAAGCATCTTTCAAATCTACTACCGTAAACCATTGGTGTTTTGGGCATATCTTGCTCATAATAGTGTATGGATTGGGTGTCACCGGATATCTGGGAACCACTACCTTGTTTATTTCCCTTAAATCCTGCACCATTCTAAACTGCCCATCCTTCTTAGGAACCGCCAATATAGGAGAATTAAAGGGAGACATGGCAGGCTCCAGTACTTCCAACCGCCTTAATCGATCTATTACTGGCACTAGTCCCAGTCTAGCTTTTGCACTAAGGGGATATTGTGGTGTCCAGGATTTCGTAATCCCAGGCTTTACTCTAATTTCTATCGGAGGTATATCCAACCTACCCATATTATCTTCAGATGCCCAAACTGCAGGCTCAATCTTGGCTTCTATTTCAGTGGAAAGGGATAACATCCTTATCCCCTGCCCTGTATCCCACAACTGCAATCCTAGTTGCGGCATCACATCCCTACCCAACAGGTTTATTCCAGAGTCTGGAATGAACAAAAGATCCACCCAAATTTCTACTCCATGCTTCTCTAGCACTACCTGATCATATACTCTAACCATATTTGTTCTTCCGCTAACCCCCGTCACCTGTATAACATTTCTTCCTAAGGTTATGCCCGAGATTGGGTTGCATACCGAAGTTCTAGTAGCTCCGGTATCGACCAGGAAGGTGAACTCTTGACAATTAGGACCCACTCTTATCTTTACCAATGGCTCCTGGTGGGTCCTTAATCTGGAGCCGGAACATCCCTAATCGTAAAGGGCGTAGCTGTGCTCCGACGGGGATACTCCCCGGCACTCGCGCGCAAAGTGTCCAGGTTTCCCACATCGGTAACAGAGCCGGGTTCCATTATTTGAGGAAGGGGGCGGTCGTGTTGATCTCTTTTCTAACTGCCTGGGCGGTCCCCCTCCTCTATTCTGATCTTCTCTTCCCTGAAGGCGGGGTTGTTTCTCATTTTCGCTTTTTATCAGGGTACTAACAGCCGCTGCCATCATCTGGGATTTTGCTTTTGCTTTTACAGTGTCCCTATTTACATAAACATTCTGAGCTATTCTGACGAGTTCAGGAAGTCCTGTCTCCGTCCAATTGTCCATTTTTTGGATTTTTTTCTGAATGTCAGGACAAGCCCCTCTTACAAACTGTAATTTTAGTAGGGATTCGAAGGCGGGGCTATTTGGATCTATACCGGAATATTTGGTGAGAGCGGCTCTCATTTTATTACTAAAATCCGTAGGTGATTCGTCCTTCCCCTGGGTCAACTCAAATGCTTTATTCAGATTTCGCCCCTGTGGTATTGCATTCCTAATCCCTTCCAATATAATGATTTTTAAGTCAGCCATATGTCTCCTCTCCGCCGGAACATTCGGATTCCATTGAGGATCATTCACTGGATATTTATCATCCGGTGTATCTGCCCCTGCTTGTCCCTGCGTTCGTTTTTCCCACGCTAACATGGCCGCCCGCCTAATTAGGTTCCTCTCCTCCAGCGAGTACAGATGTTGCAATACAAACATTAACTCCGGATAGGTATAAAGACTGGGTCCAAGCCATAATCCCAACTGATCTGCGGCCGCATTTGCATCCTCCTGTAATGAGGGCAAATCCCGCTTCAGTTCTCTTAACTCAGAGGTTTTAAATGGAGTTGCCACAAAAATGGTAATTGGCCCGCCGTTTTGGTCTTGGCCATTTGGGACTTCTCTGACAGGGTAGGCCGAAACAGAGCTCCCAGGGATGGAGTTTCTCCGCTTCGGTCTAGCTCCGGACTCGAGAGGAAAGTCCTCGACGTCCCTTTTCAATTGTGTCAGTTCCCGACGTAGTCCCGCATAAGGCGGGGGAGGAGTTGGTGGAGCAACTGGGGCGGTAGGAGCAATCGGTATCGGCACCATAGGTGCCGGTAAAGGTGCTGGTACCGCCCGAACAGATGTCAACAACTCTTCGGTTTCACTTTCTGACTCTCTGGACACGTATTGTGCCACCGAGGAGGGGACAGGTCCCTCAAAGGTGACGTGATACCAAACCTCCAGGTAAAGGATTTCATCCTTTTTCTTCTTCATGACCAGATAGTCCCTCATCTGGTTCATCCAGTATGGATTGGTTTCTCCCTCTGGATTCCAAAAATATGGAAACTCCTGATCAACTAATTTGTAAGACGGCCACTGGTGTCTACAAAGAAAAATAATCTTTTCCTTTTGCAATCCCCGCGTCCATCGGACTACGGTGGGCTGAAACCATTGGGCCAACACCTGGCCCAAGGGGGAATCAGGGGGAATATTTTTCCTCCTCCCGCAATTCCTAGCCTCCTCTCTTTCTTGAGTGGAGAAGGGACCCTTACTCTGTCGTGTCCCCATGAGTCTCACTGCTCTTTCAGATCTACCTCAGCCCTCCAGCAGACGCTGGATTCCCAGAGTTTAAGGGAAGAAGTGTCCTTTATCACAGTTACTCACCTAGGGTGCAGTCCGTAACTTAGCAAGTTACCCCGTGAGCGTCCTCACGTCAATCCCCGTTGTCCCCTGAACAACGATATGTTACGTTCTGTAACGTCTTCGGCCGGATCCCTTCCAATTTTGCAGTTTACTTTGCCGGGGTCCGGAGCCTCATGTGCCACTTCGCAGTGCTCGGTGAGCCCAAAATCCTTTTCCCCCAAGGAAGGGAAAGGCGCCTAGGACCTGTACTCACCCGAACTGAGAAGCGACGTCGAGGCCCCACGTTGGGCGCCAATTGTGAGTTGTAAAAAGATCGAAAGTTGAAATAATTAACCCAAATCAACAAAGTAAAGTTTATTTCGCAGTTGCAAAAGCGGGCTTGCTCCAATTCTGGCAGGGACCAAAATGGAGAAGCCCCGAGCATGGCTTCGTTCTGCTTTTATATTCAAAACTGCCGCCCCATCTTACGAGGGCTTGGCTTACAATCTAGCTAATTCCCTAGACCAATTACTGACTAATACATAGTATTACTACCTAATACGTATGATTACATTGTTTCTAAGGCATACGTGACAAAACTCATGTGCATCCGATACATTGTTATTCCTTCATTTGAATTTGAAAAACAAGTCTGCCTTTGTTACCACTCACATTGGCTTACCTCACTATTTACTTCATTGCAGTCTTCTGATAGTTTCCTGCTGTTCCAGGAGCTTTGAAAGATGTGGTTCAATGGTTTCATGATCACCTCAGCCAACTCCTGCAAAACTCTGGGAAATAATCCATCAGGTCTGGAAATTTGAAGTTAACTAGAGTAGACAGGTGTTCTCTTACCATTTTGTTGCCTATTTTAATTTGCATTCCTGGCCTGTCTTTTACAGTTCTCTTTTTGGTAGGTTGAGCTATTTCTTATTTTTGTGTGAAGACAGATGCAAAGAAAGAAATAAGCAGCTCTGGTTTCTCCCCGCTGTTCCTCAATTCCTTGCCATGATCACCCATTAATGAATTGATTGTTTCCTTAACCTTTTCCTTGTTTTTTATATGCTGAAAGAAACATTTTTTATCATCTTTGGCTTTTGTTGCAAGTCTTAGTTCATTCTGAATCTTAGCTTCTTTATGGTATTCAGTAAAGTTTAGAAAAATATTAAGACCACCAGGGGCAGAAAAATATCCATTGACACATACTTCATTTTACGATCTCTTGATTAAGATAAAGTACAAGACTGTACTTCTGGAAATTAATAACCACATCTTTAATATCAATTCTTTTCCCCATTTAATCATGGGCTCTCACTGGGGATAATGGGAATTGATGAAAAATTATAGGGTGGGTGATTGTTCCTGAATAATAGATAAAGCACATCACTTGATTACATCACTGTTTGTAATAAGATGAAATGCAACAATGTCCAAAAATCAAAATAAATTTTCACAAATTTAGCATAAATGTTGATGAGTGATAAGTGATCCTTTCAATCAGACACACCATTTTATTAACAATATTCCTCATTTTAAGAAATCAGATTCGATACACAAATGTATACAGTATTTTAGTGCTTATTTGATTTGTCAATCGCTTACAAGATACAGGTATAAGAATAAATATACATTTGAATACATGAGATAGATACTTATAAGAAAAATAAAAAGAAACAATAGGACAGAAAACGCCCTAAAGTCAAAATAAAAGTTTTCAATTCCAGCATACTTTAGAGATTCTTGTGCCTCATTATATTCTCTTTACAATTCAGGTCAGGCCTGAATAGAATAATGTAGCATTTGGGAAAAAAGATACAAGCCAGGAGAGCAGCTCCAGAGGCCAAGATGGAGAAGATCTCCACGGCCACCATGGACTTCCCTTTGGTGCTCAGGTAGGTGGGGAGGAAGGTGATCCAAACACTACAAAAGACAAGCATGCTAAAAGTAATGAACTTGGCTTCGTTAAAGCTGTCGGGCAATTTCCTAGCCAGAAAAGCCACCGTGAAACTGATGAAGGCCAAGAAAGCCAGGTAGGCAAGAACAGCATAAAACATGGAAGTTGAGCCTTCATTACATTCCAAAATGATCTCTCCTACTAAGGAGTGGAAGTCCAAGTTAGGAAATGGAGGAGAGGTTGCCAACCAGGTGGCACAAAGAAGGGCTTGGATCAGGGGACAGACTATGACAATGGATTTGGTCAATGGTTTTCCTAATATTTTCCTTGTCTTGTTCCCGGGCTTGGTAGCCATAAAGGCCAGAACCACCATGACAGTTTTTGCCAAGACAGAGGAAACTGCAAGAGAAAAGAGAATGGCAAATGAAGTCTGTTGAAAGAGACAGGTGACCTTCCTGGGTCGACCAATGAAGAGGAAGGAGCAGAGGAAGCAGAGCAGGAGGGAGACTAGGAGGATGTAGGTGAGATCTCGGTTGTTGGCCTTGACAATTGGTGTTTCGTGATGTTTAAGGAAAATCACCAGGACTCTCAATGTGATCATAGAGAAAAAAGGAGCAAGACATAATAAAATGTATCCCAGGGTCTCTTGATAGGCGAGGAAATGGATCCTCTTGGCAATGCAGTGGTCCTTGTGCTCATTGGGGTATCGGTCTTCTGGGCAGAGGTCACAGTGAGCAGCATCTGAAATCAAGAGTCTTTGTTTAAGGATTTCAGGGGTGTCTGCTATAAGCATTATCCCCCCCATCAGGGTGACATGACTGCCCCCTTTCTGCTGTGGCCAACCCACAAACGTAGTGATGGAATGAACTATGTGTATTATATAGAGGATCAGAAAGAACAAATCATCCATGACACTTGGTAGGTTAGTCAGAGACAAGAATCTGTTAAGGACCCAGCAGTTTGATCCATTTGCTCTGGTATAAAGAGTCTCTCCAATCATTGGGAGAGTCTCCGGTTACAGTTGTTCAGAGTGCGCCGCGACGGTGACGTGGGCTCCCTCA
>CM042838.1:169377581-169405698 GCA_023653725.1 Bungarus multicinctus
GTATTAATTATGTTTGAATAGATTGACTGCTTCAAAGTATTCATATTTCTGTTGTCTTGTCCTGCACTTTCTTTCCCTTTCTCCCCCTCTAGCTCAATTTTTGTGGTAATCACCTTTTGAACGGAAAGAGACCTTTCTCCTTACCATACTCAAATACAGTGCATGTCCTTTTTTCTCTTCTCTTTGTGGCCTTTCCTCCAAAACATGGACAAGTACACAGAAAAACAAAATCCCAGGTACAATGATGTTTACCTTCTCAATAGAGTACTGTAAGTGGGGGGGGGGATCTCGAGTCCTAGTGGAGAACTGTTTAACTGTTAACCATCCATGTTCTGAAACTGCCAAAAAACCCAACACAGTGTCTAGGCTGCCTAACAGAGGGATAGATCACCCGACCCCCCGCAATGTTAATACACTTTATCATGAATTAATGGTAAGGCACTTGAATACGCTCCAGGTTTGGTCGCCATGATGTAAAAAGGTGTGTGATATTCTAGAACGAGTGCGAGAAACAAAAAGATGATTATGGGATTGGAGTGCTCAATATATTAAAGCACAGTCGCTGGAATTGGTGTATGTCTAGTCTAGAAAAAAAGAAACCGGGAGAATGATAGGCAGTGTTTCCATATCACAGGATCTGCCACAAAAAGGAGTCCAACCATCTCCAAAGCACCAGAAGGGAGGAACGAAGCAAGGTGAAGCTATTCAGGAGAGAATCAACTTAGAACTAAGTATTTTCTGCTGGTTAGCACAATTAATCAGTGAAACAACTTGCTTCCAGAATTTGTAAATGTCCCACCATTGGAGGATTTTAAGAAGAGAATGGATAACCATTTTTCTGAATTTGGTGTAGGATTTCCTGCCTGAGCTGGAGGATGGACTAGAAGACCTCCAAGGTCCCTTCCAACTCTGTTATTCTATACATAAACAAAATAGCAAGATTCCTGGCTTATAGGTCTATCAGAATTCTGGGGGTTTCAGCATAAAACAACAACAACAACACATTTCATAGTTTCTCTCACTCTGAAATGTACAGTGGGCATTATCGTGCCCAGTGATTGGAGAGACTCTTTATACCAGAGCAAACAGATCAAACTGCTGGGTCTTAATAGATTCTTGTCTCTGACTAACCTACCAAATGTCATGGATGATTTGCTCTTTCTGATCCTCTATATAGTTCATTCCATCACTACATTTGTGGGTTGGCCACAGCAGAAAGGGGGCAGTCATGTCACCCTGATGGGAGGGATAATGTTTATAGCAGACACCCCTGAAATCCTTAAACAAAGACTCTTGATTTCAGATGCTGCTCACTGTGACCTCTGCCCAGAAGACGGATACCCCAATGAGCACAAAGACCACTGCATTGCCAAAAGGATCCACTTCCTCGCCTATCAAGAGATCCTGGGATACACTTTATTATGTCTTGCTCCTTTTTTCTCTGTGATCACAATGGGAGTCCTGGTGATTTTCCTTAAACATCATGAAACACCAATTGTCAAGGCCAACAACCGAGATCTCAGCTACATCCTCCTAGTCTCCCTCCTGCTCTGCTTCCTCTGCTCCTTCTCTTCATTGGTCGACCCAGGAAGGTCACCTGTCTCTTCCAACAAACTTCATTTGCCATCCTCTTTTCTCTTGCAGTTTCCTCTGTCTTGGCAAAAACTGTCATGGTGGTTCTGGCCTTTATGGCCACCAAGCCAGGGAACAAGACAAGGAAAATATTAGGAAAACCATTGACCAAATCCATTGTCATAGTCTGTCCCCTGATCCAAGCCCTTCTTTGTGCCACCTGGCTGGCAACCTCTCCTCCATTTCCTAACTTGGACTTCCACTCCTTAGTAGGAGAAATCATCTTGGAATGTAATGAAGGCTCAACTTCCATGTTTTATGCTGTCCTTGCCTACTTGGCTTTCTTGGCCCTCATCAGTTTCACAATGGCTTTTCTGGCTAGGAAATTGCCTGACAGCTTTAATGAAGCCAAGTTCATTACTTTTAGCATGCTGGTCTTTTGCAGTGTTTGGATTACCTTCCTCCCCACCTATCTGAGCACTAAAGGGAAGTCCATGGTGGCCGTGAAGATCTTCTCCATCTTGGCATCTGGAGCTGCTCTCCTGGCTTGTATCTTTTTTCCCAAATGCTACATTATTCTATTCAGGCCTGACCTGAATTGTAAAGAGAATATAATGAGGCACAAGAATCTCTAATGTATGCTGGAATTGAAAACTTTTATTTTGACTTTAGGGCATTTTCTGTCCTATTGTTTCTTTTTATTTTTCTTATAAGTATCTATCTCATGTATTCAAATTTATATTTATTCTTATACCTGTATCTTGTAAGCGATTGACAAATCAAATAAGCACTAAAATACTGAATACATTTGTGTATCTAATCTGATTTCTTAAAATGAGGAATATTGTTAATGATATGGTGTGTCTGATTGAAAGGATCACTTATCACTCATCAACATTTACGCTAAATTTGTGAAAATTTATTTTGATTTTTGGACATTGTTGCATTTCATCTTATTACAAAACAGTGATGTAATCAAGTGATGTGCTTTATCTATTATTCAGGAACAATCATCCACCCTATAATTTTTCATCAATTCCCATTATCCCCAGTGAGAACCCATGATTAAATGGGAAAAAGAATTGATATTAAAGATGTGGTTATTAATTTCCAGAAGTACAGTCTTGTACTTTATCTTAATCAAGAGATCGTAAAATATGTCATATGAAGTATGTGTCAATGGATATATTCCTGCCCCTGGTGGTCTTAATATTTTTCTAAACTTTACCGAATACCATAAAGAAGCTAAGATTCAGAATGAACTAAGACTTGCAAAAAATGTCAAAGATAATAAAAAATGTTTCTTTCATCATATAAAAAACAAGAAAAAGGTTAAGGAAACAATCAATTCATTAATGGGTGATCATGGCAAGGAATTGAGGAACAGCGGGGAGAAACCAGAGCTGCTTATTTCTGTCTTCACACAAAAATAAAAAATAGCTCAACCTACGAAAAAGAGAACTGTAAAAGACCGGCCAGGAATGCAAATTAAAATAGGCAACAAAATGGTAAGAGAACACCTGTCTACTCTAGATAAGTTCAAATTTCCACACCTGATGGATTATTTCCCAGAGTTTTGAAGGAGCTGGCTGATGTAATCATGAAACCATTGAACCACATCTTTCAAAGCTCCTGGAACAGCAGGAAACTATCAGAAGACTGCAATGAAGTAAATAGTGAGGTAAGCCAACATTCCATCTTTGGCTCAGTATTCTTCAACATTTTCATAAATGACTTAGATGAGGGAATAGAAGGAGAACTCATCAAATTTGCAGATGAGAGTAAGTTGGAAGGAATACTCAATAACCCAGAAGATAGGATCAAAATTCAGATGAATCTTGACAGATTTGAACACTTGGCCCTATCTAATAAAATGAATCTCAATGTAGAGAAAAGTAAGGTTTTGCACTTAAACAAGAAAAAATATTGTACAGGTAGAAATAAGATGAAATTTGGTTCAATATCATTAACTGTGACAGGGATATTGGAGTCCTAGTGGACAATCACTTAAATGAAAGACAATAGTGTTCAGCAGTATCCACAAAAGCAATTCAATCCTAGGCTGCATTAATAGAGGGACAGAGTCAAGACCACGTGAAGTGTTAATACCACTTTACAAAACCTTAGTAAGACCACACTTGGAATACTGCATCCAGTATTCAACAAGATTTTATTTATTTATTTATTTATTTGATTTGTCAATCATTTACAAGATAATAGGTATAAGAATAAACATGAGTATGAATACAGGAAATAGGTACAAATAAATAGAGACAATAGGACAAGGACGGTAGGAACGATTGTTCACTTACGCATGCCCTTTACAGACTTCTTAGGAATGTGATGAGGTCACTAGTGGATAGTTTAAAGGTAAAAGAATGGGCTTTAGAGGATGTAACAACAGAGTCAGGTAGTGCATTCCAGGCATTGACCACTCGGTTGCTGAAGTCCTACTTTCTGCAATCGAGTTTGCAGCAGTTTCCATTAGGTTTGTATCTGTTATTTGCTGTTATATTGTTGTGGTAAAGATAATAAAAAAAGATAATAAAAAAACAGATCTGCCAACATCTAGAAACAAGTAAAGCAATAACTAGCAGTCAGCACGGGTTTGTTAAGAACAGATCATGCCAAACCAATCTTATTTCATTCTTCAACACAGTGACTAAATTAGTAGACTAGCAAAATATTGTTGGACATAATATACAGTATTTAGATTTCAGCAAGGCATTCGACAAAGTAGACCGCAACCTACTTCTTAGTAAGCTAGGAAAAGGTGGAATAGATAGCACGACCACTAGATGGACTCACAACTGGCTGGAAAACCATACTCAACTAGTAGTCTGTAATGGGTCTAAGTCTACATGGAAGTAAGTAAGCAATGGAGTGCCACAAGGTTCCGTCTTAGGCCCAGTACTCTTCAATATCTTCATTATTGACTTGGATGAGGGAATAGAAGGGGAAGTTACCAAATATGCAGATGATACTAAGCTGGCAGGAATATCTAACATCCAAGAAGATACAGACTAGAACACTGGGCCACATCTAACAAAATGACATTCAATGTAGAGAAAAGTAAAGTCCTACACTGAGGCAAGAAAAACCAAAAGTACACATATAGACTGGGTGAAACCAGGCTCAATAGCAGGAACTGTGAGAGGGATCTTGGAGTCTTAGTGGACAACTAGGTAAATAAGAGCCAGCCGTGTGCAGCAGCAGCCAAAAAAGCTAATGCAATCCTGAGTTGTATTAACAGAGGGAGACAATCAAGGTCAAGGGAAGTACTAATACCACTCTATAAAGCCTTAGTAAGATCACACCTAGAGTACTGCATCCAGTTTTGTTCACCACACTATAAAAAAGATGTTGAGACTCTAGAAAAGGTAGAGAGAAGAGCAACCAGAATGATTAGGGGACTGGAGACTAAAACATACAAAGGACGGTGCAGGAACTGGGCTTGGCTAGTCTGGTAAAGAGAAGGACCAGGGGAGACATGATAGCGGTCTTCCAATATTTGAACGGCTGCTACAGGGAGGAAGGGGTCAAGCTATTTTCTAAAGCGCCTATAGGCCAGACAGGGAATAATGGATGCAAACTGAACAAGGAGAGATTTAACCTGGAAATAAGGAGACACTTTCTGACAGTGCGAACAATCAACCAATGGAACAATTTGCCCTCGGAAGTTGTGGGAGCACCATCACTTGAGACTTTCAAGACGTGATTGGACAGCCATTTGTCAAAAATGGTGTAGGGTCTCCCGCTTGGGCGGGGGGTTGGACTAGATGACCTACAAGGTCCCTTCCAACTCTGATTATCTGTAGCCTCTGTAACCTTCCAACTCTGTTATTCTATGTTCTAATTTTAAGATCTACGGGTGAAATTAGTTTCTCTTTTAATATATAAAAGTAAAGGTTCCCCTCACATATATGTGCTCATCATTTCTGGCTCTAGAAGGCAGTGCTCATCTCCATTACAAAGCTGAAGAGCTGGCGCTGTCTGAAGTCGTCTATGTGTTCAAGTGCCCAGCATGACTAAATGCCTTTGAAGGCACACGGAACCCTGTTATCTTCCCTCCAAAGTGGTCCCTATTTTTCTACTTGCATTTTTTGAACTGCTAGGTTGATAGAAGCTGGGACAGGTAACGGGAGCTCACTCTGTTATGTGGCGCTAGGGATTCGAACTGCCAAACTGTCAGCCTTTCTGATCGACAAGCTCAGCATCTAAGCCATTGAGCCACCATGTCCCTTTAATTTCATACACTGCTATATAATAAACCAGTTACTC
The DNA here is from genome assembly GCA_023653725.1 of Bungarus multicinctus. Lineage (NCBI taxonomy): Eukaryota > Metazoa > Chordata > Lepidosauria > Squamata > Elapidae > Bungarus > Bungarus multicinctus. The sequence continues at coordinate 169,383,435 of CM042838.1, forward strand.
CATCCAAACATTTCTATGGTTGCTCACACCTGCTAGGGTACAACTGTTGATCATGTGCCACCATGCCATATTAGCACATTTTCTATCTGAACAAACTACGACACAAGTGCTCAATTTCATCAAACACCCAGCTTCACCTTGACTCTCGAGTCCAGATGCTCTGTGAATTAGCAACAAGAGATACAAACATGTTTTTCCCCTTCTAGTGCCAGGACAATACGTCAGAACAGTCATTGTTAATGCATCCCCTGTCGATTTCTATCCTCACAAATCTCTCAAGATAAAAACTGTTATAAAACATACGCTCCTAGTTCTCCTAGTGGAGACAGAACGTGTCTGTCATCTTCTCTTGTCTTGCAAATAGAAACTCCTTGGTATGCTGAGACTCAGTTGGCCATAGTTTTCTCTTTGGCCACAGCCTGAACACAGATTAGAGGAAAATGGTTAGTATCAATTTGCCCTGAGGCCATCCAGGTAGCAAGGGTGGTGTCTATTGTGCTAAAACTTTGGAGAGATTCCAAGTGCTACCTGCAATTCGGCTTCTGCACAAACCTTGACTTGTGATCTAGGAGGGAAGGTGACAAGAATGACTAGGCTGCCTCTTCTACTGCTATTGATCTTCTGGTTCCTGCCTCCAACTGCTGCTAAAAAGATGCAAACTGTATGTGCGTTGAGGAATTATTTGCAATCACAGGAAACCTACTACAGGCCTGGTGATCTCGTTATTGGTGAGAATGTGCACATGAGAATCATTGCTCTTTCGATTGCTGACTTCCAAAAAGACCCATCCTTGCTTGTTTTTCCAAGTGTGTAAGTCTCACCTGGAGGGATATTATGTAAATAATTGTTTGCTTTGTTTTACATTCAGGGTGTATTTTCAAAAATTCTAAAGTTCTAACATCTAGTATAATTCAAATCTTTCTTCTTTCTCCTAGTAAAGAGCAAAATTCTTAAAATAGGTAAAAATTCGCTATAGACATTTTCATCCATAAACAAAGAAAGTGAGGCAGGAGAAGAGCTTGAAAATTGTGCTGGCCTAGGGAAGGAGTTGAGTTATAATATTATAACCAAACTTGATTGCAGGAAACACGACTTCACCAACAGTGTTCAATGCCTGGAATATTCTACCTGACTCTGTGGTTCCTTCCCAAAACTCCAAAAACTTTAACCTTAGACTGTCTACTGCTGACCTCACCCCATTCTTAAGAGGTCTGTAAGGGGCATGCATAAACGCACCAATGTGCCTACAGTCCCTGTTCTACTGCTCCTTTTTATTCATTTCCATTTCATGTATTAATAATCATGTTTATACTTACATCTGTTATCTAATACATGCTTGACAAATAAATTAGATAAAATAAAAATAAATAAATAAAATTAACTGGACAGAAGGTCATGGTTAGAAACTGAAAGAAAAGGTCAATTCTTTTCCAGTGTCCAGGAATTGGACATTGTCCAGCGTCCAGAAATACAACTTGACTCCAGAGTTGTGAATGTTCCAACCCTGGAAGTTTTTAAAAAGATATTGGATAATCATTTGTCTGAAGTGGTGTAGGGTTTCCTGCCAAGGCAGGGGTTGGACTAGAAGACCTCCAAGGTCCCTTCCAACTCTGTTATTTTATTCTATGCTGGAATTCTATAAAAGCACTCTCAGTTGTGGGCTCGGCAGCACTGACAATCTTTCATAAATAGAAGCTGGGATTCCCACTGAAGAAGCTGCTCCAAGAGAGAACCAAATTAATTAGGGTGCTAGTAGAGCCATGGAGAAGGATTATAACCACTGCAGCAAAGTGAAGAAGGAAAGGACTTTAGAAGGTAAACAAAGTCCTTGGATGTGAAAAGAGACACTTTTCTCCTTTTTCACAAAGTCATACAAATTTTTCTCACGATAGAGTCATACCTAAGAGCTACCAGCAGATCTTGGCTGTGGTATATGCAATCAGAGAGGTCAACAAGGATCTGGTTCTCCTCCCCAATATCACACTTGGCTTCCAAATTTTTTGACAATCACAAGATTGAGAGAAATATCTCAATAATCAGCCTCTCCCTGCTCTCTACACGAGGCCGAATGATTCCAGGTTATAAATGTGACAGGCAGGATACTCTGCTCTCTGTCATTGGAGGCGGCGACCCCAAATCTTCAAGGCAGATGGCCTCCATCTTCAGCATCTACAAGGTCCCACAGGTAAGTGGGATGCAATGATGGATTAGCAATGGACAAAGGCAAAGAAGAGAAACACACAGAGAAACCAAAGATGTTTACTGGGTCAAATCACATATGTGTGACTTAGAGAATCCACATTGCTCTTGAATTTATTTTTATGTTTAATGTGTCAAGATAATTTTTATATAACATTACAATCATTTAAATATAAGCTAGCAATGTGCTGCAGCTGCCAAAAAGCCAACACAGTTCCAGACTGCATAAACAGAGGGATAGAATAAAGATCACATGAAGTGTAAATACTGCTTTATATTGCGTTGGTAAGGCCACCCCTGGAATACTGTATTCTGTTTTGGTTGCCACGATGTAAAAAAGAGGTTGAGATTCTAGAAAGAGTGCAGAGAAGAGCAACAAAGAGGATTAAGGGATTGGACGTTAAAGCATATAAAGAACAGTTGTTAGAATTGGGTATGGCTAGTCTAGTGAAAAGAAGGACTAGGGGTAAAATGGTAGTAGTCTTCCAATAGCTCAGAGGTTGCCACAAAGAAGAGGGAGTCAAGCTATTCTCCAAAGCACCTGCGGGTAGAACAAGAAGCAATGGATAGAAATTAGTCAAGGAGAGAAGCAGCCTAGAGCTAAGGAGAAATTTCCTGAAGGTTAGAACAATTGATCAGTGGAACAATTGATCAGTGAATGCTCCAACACTGGAAATATTTAAGAAGAGATTGGACAACCATTTCTCTGAAATGAAAGGGTTTTCTGCCTAGGCAGGGGGTTGGACTAGGAGATCTCTAAGGTCCTTCCAACTCTGTTGTTCTATTCTATTTTCTAAATGTTGACTATGCCAAGAGGAATTCTTTATAACAGAAAACAGATAATCAGAGTTGGAAGGGACCTTGTAGGTCATCTAGTCCAACCTCCCCTGCCCAAGCAGGAGACCCTACACCATTTCTGACAAATGACACTCCAATCTCTTCTTGAAAGTCTCAAGTGATGGTGCTCCCACAATATCCAAGGGAAAGCTGTTCCATTGCTTGATTGTTCTCACTGTCAGAAAGTTTCTCCTTATTTCCAGGTTAAATCTCTCCTTAGTTCAGTTTCCATCCATTATTCTGGCCTTTGGGTGCTTTAGAAAATAGCTTGACCCCTTCCTCCCTGTGGCAGCCCCACAAATATTGGAAGACCCCTATCATGACTCCCCTGGTCTTTCTCTTTACTAGACTAGCCAGGCCCAGTTCCTGCAACCATTCATTGTATGTCTTAGTCTCCATTCCCCTAATCATCCTGGTTGCTCTTCTCTGTACTTTTTCTAGAGTCTCAACATCTTTTTTATCATATGGTGACCAAAATTGGATGCAGTACTCTAGGTGTGGTCTTACTAAGGATTTATAGAGTGGCATTAGTACTTCCCTTGATATTGATTGTATCCCTCTGTTAATGCAACCTAGGATTGCATTAGCTTTTTTGGCAGCTGCTGCACACGGCTGGCTCATATTTAGCTGGTTGTTCACTAAGACTATAAGATCTCTTTCACAGTTACTGCAATTGAGCCTGGTTTCACCCAGTCTATATGTGTACCTCTGGTTTTTCTTGCCTAAGTGTAGGACTTTATTTTTTTCTACATTGAATTTTATTTTGTTAGATGTGGCCCAGTGTTCTAGTCTGTCAAGATCCCTCTGGATCTTGAGCCTATCTTCTTGGGCCTATCTTTATGTAGTCTATCTTGAGCCTATCTTTATGCAGAAGTTGTTTCCTAATTAATCAATGCTTCATACATTGTAGCCACCCTTTCAGTGCAGTTTATTCCCTATGGATGGTTTGTTTCCTTGTCTTCTGACTTGTCACAACCAAGCAAAATTTGTAACTTTTCACTCTTCTTAAGGAAGAAACTTAAGCTTGCCACTCAGAGTGAATCAGGCTGACTAATGGGGCCATCAACCATACAACGGTGACCCCTTAAGTCACCATAAAACTTACTTTGTCTTTGAAAGGAGACTCTCACTTTCTCCAGCTTGGTGTAGGCTTTGAGTTCTCTCAGGGAGAGAGATCAGCTCATCCTTCCTTCTTCCGGATTAATCCCAAGGAATTTCCTCAGTACGTGGGTTTAGTTCAACTGCTCCTCTATTTCCAGTGGAACTGGGTTGGGCTTGTGGCCCCTAAAAGTGACAGTGGAGAACATTTCATGTCATCTCTGATGCCAATGCTCAGGGAGAAGGAGATCTGTGTGGCCTTCACTGAAACATTGAAACCAGATAATTTTGTCGATACATGGAATACATTTCATCTTTTTTTAAAAAACTGTTGTCAGACTGAAGTGATTATTCTCTTTGGAGACCCTAATATTAATGCATATGTACAATCAGCTCTGCATTTTTATGTAACGTCCACAAAATCACCACCTCAGAAAGTTTGGATCCTAACTTCCCAATGGAAACACAACGTAGGAGCAGCTAAAGATGCATTGCCACTTATAAAGCCCTTTCATGGGGCTTTGCATTTAAAGGTCCACACAGGAGATATCTCCGAATTCAGACATTTTCTCATATCTTTAGACCCTTTTAACCCTGAAGGAGACATCTTTCTCCCACAGTGGTGGGAAAAGGTCTTTTACTGCGAGATCCAGAAACCAGGAAGGATCATTCCAAAGACGAAATGTACAGGAAAGGAGAATGTACAAAATGTGCCCGCTCACATTTTTGAAATAAGCATGACAGGCGAAAGTTACAATATCTACAATGCCATTTTTGCTCTGTCACATGCATTGCATGCAATGTATGGATCAGGAGTGAGACCAGCCCTGATGAGACTTGGAAAGATCATCTCAAATGTCCATTCATGGCAGGTAATCTTTGTGAGTTTTTATTTAGTCCATAGAGTCTTAGTGTCATGCCCCTGTTGGAATCTGATTCGAGGGGGTGGTTGAGCAGCTGATAGGGAGTGGGAGTGTGGCTCCAGAGGCTGTGGGAGAAACTGGGGAAGGGCACAGTCAGGCTGGGCCTTCAGAGGAAGACCCAAGGCCACCTCCTCTTCATCCTAGGGAGGAACAGAGAAGGGAGCAATGTGGGTTATGTGGGTTACGGGGAAGACAAGGGCCCTGATTCCCTTCATTAGCTGCAGCTGGGAAAACAGGATTTAAAAAGGGTGTTAAAAAGGTGTGCATAGCACCTTGCTGGAAGCAAAGCATGAATTATCTTTGTTTGTCAAGTCTTATCTGGGTTCCGGAGTCCTCCCAACTGTTTGTTTCATTATCTTTTGAAGTCTTCAATTCCTTATCCTACCCTGTCTCGTTAATTGCTGCAGCATGGTTTATGTTGGTTTTGATTTATAATCTATATGTACTTTGGGTTCGGATGGAATTTCTTCCCTTTAAAAACTGTTCTTGGGAGAGTTTTTTCACCAGTCGATGATGACTGACATTGGGGGCCAAGTTGGAGGCATTAAAGGCACTTTACCTACTTTTGTGACTTTGTTGCTTTTGTGCCACACTCCTTTGGGTCATCATTCTTAGAAAGAAAGTCTCCTTTACGTAATTCTTGAATTTACTGATTCAAAATCTTTATGCTACCATATCAGTTCATCTCAGAATAGATTAGAGAATTATATTAAAACAGTATAACTACATGAAATAATTAACATTGAGTCCAAAATTTACTAAGCAAGGCAGTTGTTAAGTGAGTTTTGACCCATTTTGTGACTTTTTTGCCAAAGTTGTTGAGCAAATCACTGCACTTGTTAAATGAATCATGTGGTTGTTAAATGAATTTGGCTCCCCCATCTATTGACTTGCTTGTTGTAAGTGAGCTGGGATGATTACAAATGGGGATTTCATGACTCCAGGACAGTTGAACCATTATAAATAGAGGCAAGATGTAAAGAGGATCACATATGATCACATAACCATGGAGATACTTCAATGGTCGTAAGTGCGAAAACTGGTAATAAGTCATTTTGTTTGGTGCTGATGCCATTTAAAATGGTCAGTAAACAAATGGTGGTAAGTCAAGACTACCTGACTTTGTAATAATATCAGTTAAAAGGTAATTATAGGATAGAGAGCTGGATATATACATGGATATGACACCATCACTCTGCTAAACAAATAATTCTCACAACACTATCCAACTATTTATTAAGTCTCCATTACTATTACTATTGATCATCCAATCGTTCCATTCACCCATCTCCTCCCACTTATGACTGTATGACTGTAACCTTGTTGCTTGTATCCTAACACTTTTTATTGACTGTTTCCTAGTATGATTTGATTGCGTATTATACCCTATGACTATTATTAAGTGTTGTACCTGATGGTTCTTGATGAATGTATCTTTTCATTTATGTACATTGAGAACATTTGCATCAAGACAAACTTATTGTGTGTCCAATCACATTTGGCCGATAAAGAATTCTGTTCTATTTTATTCTCTGTGTGTTTGAGAGAATATATGGTGGAATTGACTCCAATGTATATTTTGTTTTGCATAGGATTTCCTCATGGGTGGGCTGCAACCAGTTTAACAATACACACACAGACACACACAGAAACACACACACAGAGACACACACACAAACACACAAGAATCACAAGAGAAAAACCATAGAACAAAATTTGGAATATAGAATTGATATGTAGGTATCATTCCGGTACAATTGAAATAGAAGAAGCCATGATACAAATGTCGAAATAAATGTTTTTTGTAATGCTGGGGAAGGAGTCAAATATTTGGTTTTACTCTTGAGTGCTCGGATCTCCACCAAGGGAACATGTTTAGCTTTTCAGACACACACCTAAGCTGCTGACTGTCACAGAATGATAGAAGCCCATGGTGTCTCATTTGTGACTTTCTGGTTGATTAATTTCTGGATGATTCTTTTCTTTCAGATCCTTCCTTATTTGAAGAATGTCCGCTTCAACAACAGTGAGGGAGGAGAAGTCTCCTTCTCAGAAAATGGACTCAGATCTTCTCGATATGATATTCTCAACTGGGTTTTCCTCCCCAATCAATCGTTTGTTGCTGTGAAAGTTGGGCTAGTAGATGCTGGGGCTCTCCCAGGCCAAGATTTCCTCATTAATTCTGATTCAATCATCTGGGTCACAAAGGTGAGATGGAAGGAAATGCTGTAAATTTAGGGAATGATTCATTCTTTCCTGGGGATGCAGAATATCCTTCTAACTGGAAACAGAACTATTGAATTACAAAACATGCAGATATTTAATGAAAATCCTTCTTTGCATGTAACACAATTGAGGTAGATATTTGGCAGGTCTACAAAGGTTCAGAATAGGAAAGAACTTCTGCTTGAAACCCAGGATGCAATTGGAGGAGACAAGAACAATTTTCATGGGCCTGTTCTGGCCTGTCAATCGCTGGGCCCTCCAGCAGCCAAACCAGATGTGGAGGCAGCATGGCATTCAGGGCCAGTATCAAGGCAATCTGAGAGCTCAAAGGGGGTAGATGGAATAGAGCTGTTAGAGATAGAGAGAGAGGCGGAGCCTGGGCCATACATCAGCCCTCAGAGGGAGAGTCAACAGCCCTAGGTCTGGAGGTGTCTGATGAGGAAGAGGAGGAACAGCAGGGTCCAATGCCTGATGTATGGATATGCAGAAGGCAGAGGAGAGGAGAGCAGTGGAAATCTGTGGACCGGTCCTTGGGATGGAAGAGCCACCGCTGCAAGTGAAGCCCTACCCTAGCTCTGGGGATGAAAGTCTGGGGGCGGAGATGAACAGATAACTATTCATCTCCCTGCAGGACAGACCTGTTAGCCTGCTCTGTGAGAGAAATGGAGAGACTTTTTTCTAGTTCTGCTGGCACTTCCAAAAAAAAGGAACATTGATTTAACTACAGAGGGATTGTCGTGTTTGGAAGCCGGGTCAGAACAAGACCATTTCTGTTCAGTTGGATCCTCATGAATCTTTTGTTTAAACAAAGCTCAATGCTTCCCTCCCCCACATTCTCTCAAGATTGAGCTCCCAGTTCCCATCTCCATTACCCAGTGAAGGGTCAGGAACGCTACTGGAATGTATCCCTCAGGAGATGTTCCTGGTTTCACGTAGACCATGGTGAACCATTTATTTTGAAGACCTTCTGAATATGGAAAATAAATGTGGAAATCAATAATGAAGGATGCTCATGGCTTATGTCGTCTCAAACATTTCTCTTTTTTCTTTTAGAAGGTGCCCTTTGCCAGGTGTGGCAAGAAGAGGTGCCAGGCAGGAGAGAGGAGAAGAGTTCCAGAGGGCCAGCAGGTTTGCTGCTACCAATGTGCCCCTTGTCCAGAAGGAACTATTTCTGATCAAACAGGTAGAGCACACTTCAAATTAAGTCTTCCATGGTCAAGGAAAACATTCAGCAGATATTAATATGTTTTCATGTTAATTAATGTTTGATAGGTTTGACATGCTTCAAAGTATTCATAGTTCTGTTGTCTTGTCTCTTGAACTTTCTTTCCTTTCTCCCTCGTCTAATCAATTTTCTGGTAAATCACTTTTGAACAGGAAAAGAGACCTTTCTCCCTTACAATACTCAATATACAGTGGCATGTCCTTTTCTCTCTCATTTTGTGATTCTTTTAGACCAGAACAATGGACAAGGTACACAGAAAAACAAAATGCACAGGTACAATGTATGTGGTACCTTGCTCAATAGAGTAACTGTAAGAGAGATCTCGGAGTCCTAGTGGAGAACCGTTTAACTGTGAACCAGCCATGTTCTGAAGCTGCCACAAAACCCAACACAGTTCTAGGCTGCATAAACAGAGGGATAGAATTAAGATCATATGAAGTGTCAATACCACTTTATAATGTTTTGATAAGGCCATATTGGAATACTGCATCCAGGTTTGGTCACCACGATGTAAAAAAGATGTTGTGATTCTAGAAATAGTGCAGAGAAGAACAACAAAGATGATTATGGGATTGGAGGCTAAAACATATTAAAGAACAGTCGCAGGAATTGGGTATGTCTAGTCTAGAGAAAAAGGGACTAGGGGAGAAATGATAGCAGTGTTCCAATATCTCAGGAGCTGCCACAAAGAAGGAGTCAAGCTATTCTCCAAAGCACCGGAAGGGAGGACAAGAAGCAATGGGGAAACTAATCAAGGAGAGAAGCAAATTAGAACTAAGACATTTCCTGATGGTTAGCACAATTAATCAGTGGAACAACTTATTTTATTTATTTATTTATTTTCAAGGTTTATATACCACCACCTCTCCTTGGGGGACTCAGGACGGTGTACAGATATTAGAAATATGTTGAGATACAATAGTTGGAATAATTAAAGAATAAAATTTGGTTGTTAAATAAACGGGATGAGGCAAGGATTTAAAAGTGAGGACTAAGAGCAATTTTGACTGAATTTAAAGTAAATGAAAAACCCTAGGCCAGACCGGTTTGATGGAATAGGTGAGTTTTCAATGCATGCCGGAAGGTCAAAAGGTCATGGATGATCCTCATCTCTGGGGGCAATTTGTTCCAGAGGGAGGGCGCCCCCAAAGAGAAGGCCCGCACCCTCGGAGTCGCCAGCCGTCCAGCCGGCGGAATCCCAACAAGGCCCACTCTATGGGAGCGTACTGGGCGATGGGAGATTGATGATGGCAGTAGGCGGTCCCTACTTGCCTCCAGAAATTGTAAATGTTCCAACATTGGAGGATTTTAAGAAGAGAATGGATAACCATTTGTCTGAATTGCTGTATGGTTTCCTGCCTAAGCTGGAGGATGGACTAGAACACCTCCAAGGTCCCTTCTAACTTTGTTATTCTATACATAAACAAAATAGCAAGATTCCTGGCTTATAGGTCTGTCAGAATTCTGGGGGGTTTCAGCATAAAACAACAACAAAACACATTTCATAGTTTCTCTCACTCTGAAATGTACAGTCGGCATTAATGTGCCCAGTGATTGGAGAGACTCTTTATACCAGAGCAAACGGATCAAACTGCTGGGTCTTAACAGATTCTTGTTTCTGACTAACCTACCAAGTGTCATGGATGATTTGCTCTTTCTGATCCTCTATATAATACACATAGTTCATTCCATCACTACGTTTGTGGGTTGGCCACAGCAGAAAGGGGGCAGTCATGTCACCCTGATGGGAGGGATAATGCTTATAGCAGACACCCCTGAAATCCTTAAACAAAGACTCTTGATTTCAGATGCTGCTCACTGTGACCTCTGCCCAGAAGACCGATACCCCAATGAGCACAAGGACCACTGCATTGCCAAGAGGATCCACTTCTTCACCTATCAAGAGACCCTGGGATACACTTTATTGTGTCTTGCTCCTTTTCTCTCTATGATCACATTGGGAGTCCTGGTGATTTTCCTTAAATATCACGAAACACCAATTGTCAAGGCCAACAACCGAGATCTCACCTACATCCTCCTAGTCTCCGTCCTGCTCTGCTTCCTCTGCTCCTTCCTCTTCATTGGTCGACCCAGGAAGGTCACCTGTCTCTTCCAACAGACTTCATTTGCCATTCTCTTTTCTCTTGCAGTTTCCTCTGTCTTGGCAAAAACTGTCATGGTGGTTCTGGCCTTTATGGCTACCAAGCCAGGGAACAAGACAAGGAAAATATTAGGAAAACCACTGACCAACTCCATTGTCATAGCCTGTCCCCTGATCCAAGCCCTTCTTTGTGCCACCTGGCTGGCAACCTCTCCTCCATTTCCTAACTTGGACTTCCACTCCTTAGTAGGAGAAATCATCTTGGAATGTAATGAAGGCTCAACTTCCATGTTTTATGCTGTCCTCGCCTACCTGGCTTTCTTGGCCCTCATCAGTTTCACAGTGGCTTTTCTGGCTAGGAAATTGCCCGACAGCTTTAACGAAGCCAAGTTCATTACTTTTAGCATGCTGGTGTTTTGCAGTGTTTGGATCACCTTCCTCCCCACCTATCTGAGCACTAAAGGGAAGTCCATGGTGGCCGTGGAGATCTTCTCCATCTTGGCCTCTGGAGCTGCTCTCCTGGCTTGTATCTTTTTTCCCAAATGCTACATTATTCTATTCAGGCCTGACCTGAATTGTAAAGAGAATATAATGAGGCACAAGAATCTCTAATGTATGCTGGAATTGAAAACTTTTATTTTGACTTTAGGGCGTTTTCTGTCCTATTGTTTCTTTTTATTTTTCATCTAAGTATCTATGTCATGTATTCAAATTTATATTAATTCTTATACCTGTATCTTGTAAGCGATTGACAAATCAAATAAGCACTAAAATACTGAATACATTTGTGTATCTAATCTGATTTCTTAAAATGAGGAATATTGTTAATAAAATGGTGTGTCTGATTGAAAGGATCACTTATCACTCATCAACATTTACGCTAAATTTGTGAAAATTTATTTTGATTTTTGGACATTGTTGCATTTCATCTTATTACAAATCAGTGATGTAATCAAGTGATGTGCTTTATCTATTATTCAGGAACAATCATCCACCCTATAATTTTTCATCAATTCCCATTATCCCCAGTGAGAGCCCATGATTAAATGGGAAAAAGAATTGATATTAAAGATGTGGTTATTAATTTCCAGAAGTACAGTCTTGTACTTTATCTTAATTAAGAGATCGTAAAATATGTCATATGAAGTATGTGTCAATGGATATTTTCCTGCCCCTGATAGTCTTACTATTTTTCTAAACTTTTCCAAATACTATAAAGAAGCTAAGACTCAGAATGAACTAAGGCTTGCAACAAAAGTCAAAGATAATAAAAAAGAAAGAGGTTACGGAAACAATCAATTCACTAATGGGAGATCATGGCAAGGAATTGAGGAACAGCAGGGAGAAACCAGAGCTGCTTATTTCTTTCTTTGCATCTATCTTCACACAAAAATAAGAAATAGCTCAACCTACCAAAAAGAGAACTGTAAAAGACAGGCCAGGAATGCAATTTAAAATAGACAACAAAATGGTAAGAGAACACCTGTCTACTCTAGATAAGTTCAAATTTCCAGACCTGATGGATTATTTCCCAGAGTTTTGAAGGAGTTGGCTGAGGTGATCATGAAACCATTGAACCACATCTTTCAAAGCTCCTGGAACATCAGGGAACTATCAGAAGACTGTAATGAAGTAAGTAGTGAGGTAAGCCAACATTCTGTCTTTGGCTTGGTATTCTTCAACATTTTCATAAATGACTTAGATGAGGGAATAGAAGAGAACTCATCAAATTTGCAGATGAGAGTAAGTTGGAAGGAATACCCAATAACCCAGAAGATAGGATCAAGATTCAGATGGATCTTAACAGATTTGAACACTGGGTCCTATCTAATAAAATGAATCTCAATGTAGGGAAAAGTAAGGTTTTATATTTAGACAAGAAAAAAATAGTTGTACAAATAAGATGAAATACCATTAACTGTGAGAGGGATGTTGGAGTCTAGTGGACAATCACTTAAATGAGAGACAATAATGTGCAGCAGCAGTCAAAAAAGCTAATTTAATCCTAGGCTGCATTAATAGAGGGACAGAGTCAAGACCACGTGAAGTGTTAATACCACTTTACAAAACCTTAGTAAGACCACACTTGGAATACTGCATCCAGTATTCAACAAGATTTTATTTATTTATTTATTTGATTTGTCAATCATTTACAAGATAATAGGTATAAGAATAAACATGAGTATGAATACAGGAAATAGGTACAAATAAATAGAGACAATAGGACAAGGACGGTAGGAACGATTGTTCACTTACGCATGCCCTTTACAGACTTCTTAGGAATGTGATGAGGTCACTAGTGGATAGTTTAAAGGTAAAAGAATGGGCTTTAGAGGATGTAACAACAGAGTCAGGTAGTGCATTCCAGGCATTGACCACTCGGTTGCTGAAGTCCTACTTTCTGCAATCGAGTTTGCAGCAGTTTCCATTAGGTTTGTATCTGTTATTTGCTGTTATATTGTTGTGGTAAAGATAATAAAAAAAGATAATAAAAAAACAGATCTGCCAACATCTAGAAACAAGTAAAGTAATAACTAGCAGTCAGCACGGGTTTGTTAAGAACAGATCATGCCAAACCAATCTTATTTCATTCTTCAACACAGTGACTAAATTAGTAGACTAGCAAAATATTGTTGGACATAATATACAGTATTTAGATTTCAGCAAGGCATTCGACAAAGTAGACCGCAACCTACTTCTTAGTAAGCTAGGAAAAGGTGGAATAGATAGCACGACCACTAGATGGACTCACAACTGGCTGGAAAACCATACTCAACTAGTAGTCTGTAATGGGTCTAAGTCTACATGGAAGTAAGTAAGCAATGGAGTGCCACAAGGTTCCGTCTTAGGCCCAGTACTCTTCAATATCTTCATTATTGACTTGGATGAGGGAATAGAAGGGGAAGTTACCAAATATGCAGATGATACTAAGCTGGCAGGAATATCTAACATCCAAGAAGATACAGACTAGAACACTGGGCCACATCTAACAAAATGACATTCAATGTAGAGAAAAGTAAAGTCCTACACTGAGGCAAGAAAAACCAAAAGTACACATATAGACTGGGTGAAACCAGGCTCAATAGCAGGAACTGTGAGAGGGATCTTGGAGTCTTAGTGGACAACTAGGTAAATAAGAGCCAGCCGTGTGCAGCAGCAGCCAAAAAAGCTAATGCAATCCTGAGTTGTATTAACAGAGGGAGACAATCAAGGTCAAGGGAAGTACTAATACCACTCTATAAAGCCTTAGTAAGATCACACCTAGAGTACTGCATCCAGTTTTGTTCACCACACTATAAAAAAGATGTTGAGACTCTAGAAAAGGTAGAGAGAAGAGCAACCAGAATGATTAGGGGACTGGAGACTAAAACATACAAAGGACGGTGCAGGAACTGGCTTGGCTAGTCTGGTAAAGAGAAGGACCAGGGGAGACATGATAGCGGTCTTCCAATATTTGAACGGCTGCTACAGGGAGGAAGGGGTCAAGCTATTTTCTAAAGCGCCTATAGGCCAGACAGGGAATAATGGATGCAAACTGAACAAGGAGAGATTTAACCTGGAAATAAGGACACACTTTCTGACAGTGCGAACAATCCACCAATGGAACAATTTGCCCTCGGAAGTTGTGGGAGCACCATCACTTGAGACTTTCAAGACGTGATTGGACAGCCATTTGTCAAAAATGGTGTAGGGTCTCCCGCTTGGGCGGGGGGTTGGACTAGATGACCTACAAGGTCCCTTCCAACTCTGATTATCTGTAGCCTCTGTAACCTTCCAACTCTGTTATTCTATGTTCTAATTTTAAGATCTACGGGTGAAATTAGTTTCTCTTTTAATATATAAAAGTAAAGGTTCCCCTCACATATATGTGCTCATCATTTCTGGCTCTAGAAGGCAGTGCTCATCTCCATTACAAAGCTGAAGAGCTGGCGCTGTCTGAAGTCGTCTATGTGTTCAAGTGCCCAGCATGACTAAATGCCTTTGAAGGCACACGGAACCCTGTTATCTTCCCTCCAAAGTGGTCCCTATTTTTCTACTTGCATTTTTTGAACTGCTACGTTGATAGAAGCTGGGACAGGTAACGGGAGCTCACTCTGTTATGTGGCGCTAGGGATTCGAACTGCCAAACTGTCAGCCTTTCTGATCGACAAGCTCAGCATCTAAGCCATTGAGCCACCATGTCCCTTTAATTTCATACACTGCTATATAATAAACCAGTTACTCCATCCAAACATTTCTATGGTTGCTCACACCTGCTAGGGTACAACTGTTGATCATGTGCCACCATGCCATATTAGCACATTTTCTATCTGAACAAACTACGACACAAGTGCTCAATTTCATCAAACACCCAGCTTCACCTTGACTCTCGAGTCCAGATGCTCTGTGAATTAGCAACAAGAGATACAAACATGTTTTTCCCCTTCTAGTGCCAGGACAATACGTCAGAACAGTCATTGTTAATGCATCCCCTGTCGATTTCTATCCTCACAAATCTCTCAAGATAAAAACTGTTATAAAACATACGCTCCTAGTTCTCCTAGTGGAGAGAGAACGTGTCTGTCATCTTCTCTTGTCTTGCAAATAGAAACTCCTTGGTATGCTGAGACTCAGTTGGCCATAGTTTTCTCTTTGGCCACAGCCTGAACACAGATTAGAGGAAAATGGTTAGTATCAATTTGCCCTGAGGCCATCCAGGTAGCAAGGGTGGTGTCTATTGTGCTAAAACTTTGGAGAGATTCCAAGTGCTACCTGCAATTCGGCTTCTGCACAAACCTTGACTTGTGATCTAGGAGGGAAGGTGACAAGAATGACTAGGCTGCCTCTTCTACTGCTATTGATCTTCTGGTTCCTGCCTCCAACTGCTGCTAAAAAGATGCAAACTGTATGTGCGTTGAGGAATTATTTGCAATCACAGGAAACCTACTACAGGCCTGGTGATCTCGTTATTGGTGAGAATGTGCACATGAGAATCATTGCTCTTTCGATTGCTGACTTCCAAAAAGACCCATCCTTGCTTGTTTTTCCAAGTGTGTAAGTCTCACCTGGAGGGATATTATGTAAATAATTGTTTGCTTTGTTTTACATTCAGGGTGTATTTTCAAAAATTCTAAAGTTCTAACATCTAGTATAATTCAAATCTTTCTTCTTTCTGCTAGTAAAGAGCAAAATTCTTAAAATAGGTAAAAATTCGCTATAGACATTTTCATCCATAAACAAAGAAAGTGAGGCAGGAGAAGAGCTTGAAAATTGTGCTGGCCTAGGGAAGGAGTTGAGTTATAATATTATAACCAAACTTGATTGCAGGAAACACGACTTCACCAACAGTGTTCAATGCCTGGAATATTCTACCTGACTCTGTGGTTCCTTCCCAAAACTCCAAAAACTTTAACCTTAGACTGTCTACTGCTGACCTCACCCCATTCTTAAGAGGTCTGTAAGGGGCATGCATAAACGCACCAATGTGCCTACAGTCCCTGTTCTACTGTTCCTTTTTATTCATTTCCATTTCATGTATTAATAATCATGTTTATACTTACATCTGTTATCTAATACATGCTTGACAAATAAATTAGATAAAATAAAAATCAATAAATAAAATTAACTGGACAGAAGGTCATGGTTAGAAACTGAAAGAAAAGGTCAATTCTTTTCCAGTGTCCAGGAATTGGACATTGTCCAGCATCCAGAAATACAACTTGACTCCAGAGTTGTGAATGTTCCAACCCTGGAAGTTTTTAAAAAGATATTGGATAATCATTTGTCTGAAGTGGTGTAGGGTTTCCTGCCAAGGCAGGGGTTGGACTAGAAGACCTCCAAGGTCCCTTCCAACTCTGTTATTCTATTCTATGCTGGAATTGTATAAAAGAACCCTCAGTTGTGGGCTCAGCAGCACTGACAATCTTTCATAAATAGATGCAGGGATTCCCACTGAAGAAGCTGCTCCAAGAGAGAACCAAATTAATTAGGGTGTTAGTAGAGCCAGGGAGAAGGATTATAACCACTGCAGCAAAGTGAAGAAGGAAAGGACTTTAGAAGGTAGACAAAGTCCTTGGATGTGAAAAGAGACACTTTTCTCCTTTTTCACAAAGTCATACAAATTTTTCTCACGATAGACTCATACCCAAGAGCTACCAGCAGTTCCTGGCTGTGGTATATGCAATCAGAGAGGTCAACAAGGATCTGGTTCCCCTCAATATCACACTTGGCTTCCAAATTTCTGACAATAGCAAGACTGAGAGAAATATCTCAATAATCAGCCTCTCCTTGCTCTCTACACGAGGCCGAATGATTCCAGGTTATAAATGTGACAGGCAGGATACTCTGCTCTCTGTCATTGGAGGTGGCGACCCCAAATCTTCAAGGCAGATGGCCTCCATCTTCAGCATCTACAAGGTTCCACAGGTAAGCGGAATCCAAAGATGGATTAGCGATGGACAAAGGCAAACAAGAGAAACACACGGAGAAACCATTTTGCTGGGTCACATCACATATGTGTGACTTAGAGAATCCACATTGCTCTTGAATTTATGTTTACATTTAATGTGTCAAGATAATTTTTATATAACATTACAATCATTTAAATATAAGCTAGCAATGTGCTGCAGCTGCCAAAAAGCCAACACAGTTCCAGGCTGCATAAACAGAGGGATAGAATAAAGATCACATGAAGTGTAAATACTGCTTTATATTGCGTTGGTAAGGCCACATCTGGAATACTGTATTCTGTTTTGGTTGCCACGATGTAAAAAAGAGGTTGAGATTCTAGAAAGAGTGCAGAGAAGAGCAACAAAGAGGATTAAGGGATTGGAGGCTAAAGCATATAAAGAATGGTTGTTAGAATTGGGTATGGCTAATCTAGTGAAAAGAAGGACTAGGGGTAAAATGGTAGCAGTCTTCCAATATCTCAGAGGTTGCCACAAAGAAGAGGGAGTCAAGCTATTCTCCAAAGCACCTGAGAGTAGAACAAGAAGCAATGGATAGAAACTAGTCCAGGAGAGAAGCAGCCTAGAGCTAAGGAGAAATTTCCTGAAGGTTAGAACAATTGATCAGTGGAACAATTGATCAGTGAATGCTCCAACACTGGAAATTTTTAAGAAGAGATTGGACAACCATTTATCTGAAATGAAAGCGTTTCCTGCCTAGACAGGGGGTTGGACTAGAAGATTTCCAAGGTCCCTTCCAACTCTGTTATTCTATTCTATTTCTTAAATGTTGACCATGCCAAGAGGAATTCTTTATAACAGAAAACAGATAATCAGAACTGGAAGGAACCTTGTAGTCCAACCCACCTGCCCAAGCGGGAGACCTTACACCATTTCTGACAAATGACACTCCAATCTCTTCTTGAAAGTCTCAAGTGATGGCGCTCCCTCAATGTCCAAAGGAAAGCTGTTCCATTGCTTGATTGTTCTCACTGTCAGAAAGTTTCTCCTTATTTCCAGGTTAAATCTCTCCTTATTCAGTTTCCATCCATTATTCTGGCCTTTGGGTGCTTTAGAAAATAGCTTGACCCTTTCCTCTCTGTGGCAGCCCCACAAATATTGGAACACTGCTATCATATCTCCCCTGGTCCTTCTCTTTACTAGACTAGCCAGGCCCAGTTCCTGCATCCGTTCATTGTATGTCTTAGTCTCCATTCCCCTAATCATCCTGGTTGCTCTTCTCTGTACTTTTTCTAGAGTCTCAACATCTTTTTTATCATATGGTGACCAAAATTGGATGCAGTACTCTAGGTGTGGTCTTACTAAGGATTTATAGAGTGGCATTAGTACTTCCCTTGATATTGATTGTATCCCTCTGTTAATGCAACCTAGGATTGCATTAGCTTTTTTGGCAGCTGCTGCACACGGCTGGCTCATATTTAGCTGGTTGTTCACTAAGACTATAAGATCTCTTTCACAGTTACTGCAATTGAGCCTGGTTTCACCCAGTCTATATGTGTACCTCTGGTTTTTCTTGCCTAAGTGTAGGACTTTATTTTTTTCTACATTGAATTTTATTTTGTTAGATGTGGCCCAATGTTCTAGTCTGTCAAGATCCCTCTGGATCTTGAGCCTATCTTCTTGGGCCTATCTTTATGTAGTCTATCTTGAGCATATCTTTATGCAGAAGTTGTTTCCTAATTAATCAATGCTTCATACATTGTAGCCACCCTTTCAGTGCAGTTTATTCCCTATGGATGGTTTGTTTCCTTGTCTTCTGACTTGTCACAACCAAGCAAAATTTGTAACTTTTCACTCTTCTTAAGGAAGAAACTTAAGCTTGCCACTCAGAGTGAATCAGGCTGACTAATGGGGCCATCAACCATACAACAGTGACCCCTTAAGTCACCATAAAACTTTACTTTGTCTTTGAAAGGAGACTCTCACTTTCTCCAGCTTGGTGTAGGCTTTGAGTTCTCTCAGGGAGAGAGATCAGCTCATCCTTTCTTCTTCCGGATTAATCCCAAGGAATTTCCTCAGTACGTGGGTTTAGTTCAACTGCTCCTCTATTTCCAGTGGAACTGGGTTGGGCTTGTGGCCCCTAAAAGTGACAGTGGAGAACATTTCATGTCATCTCTGATGCCAATGCTCAGGGAGAAGGAGATCTGTGTGGCCTTCACTGAAACATTGAAACCAGATAATTTTGTCGAAACATGGAATACATTTCATCTTTTTTTAAAAAACTGTTGTCAGACTGAAGTGATTATTCTCTTTGGAGACCCTAATATTAACGCAAATGTACAATCAGCTCTGCATTTTTATGTAACGTCCACAAAATCACCACCTCAGAAAGTTTGGATCCTAACTTCCCAATGGAAACACAACGTAGGAGCAGCTAAAGATGCATTGCCACTTATAAAGCCCTTTCATGGGGCTTTGCATTTAAAGGTCCACACAGGAGATATCTCCGAATTCAGACATTTTCTCATATCTTTAGACCCTTTTAACCCTGAAGGAGACATCTATCTCCCACAGTGGTGGGAAAAGGTCTTTTACTGCGAGATCCAGAAGCCAGGAAGGATCATTCCAAAGACGAAATGTACAGGAAAGGAGAATGTACAAAATGTGCCCGCTCACATTTTTGAAATAAGCATGACAGGCGAAAGTTACAATATCTACAATGCCATTTTTGCTCTGTCACATGCATTGCATGCAATGTATGGATCACGAGTGAGACCAGCCCTGATGAGACTTGGAAAGATGATCTCAAATGTCCATTCATGGCAGGTAATCTTTGTGAATTTTTATTTAGTCCATAGAGTCTTAGTGTCATGCCCCTGTTGGAATCTGATTCGAGGGGGTGGTTGAGCAGCTGATAGGGAGTGGGAGTGTGGCTCCAGAGGCTGTGGGAGAAACTGGGGAAGGGCACAGTCAGGCTGGGCCTTCAGAGGAAGACCCAAGGCCACCTCCTCTTCATCCTAGGGAGGAACAGAGAAGGGAGCAATGTGGGTTATGTGGGTTACGGGGAAGACAAGGGCCCTGATTCCCTTCATTAGCTGCAGCTGGGAAAACAGGATTTAAAAAGGGTGTTAAAAAGGTGTGCATAGCACCTTGCTGGAAGCAAAGCATGAATTATCTTTGTTTGTCAAGTCTTATCTGGGTTCCGGAGTCCTCCCAACTGTTTGTTTCATTATCTTTTGAAGTCTTCAATTCCTTATCCTACCCTGTCTCGTTAATTGCTGCAGCATGGTTTATGTTGGTTTTGATTTATAATCTATATGTACTTTGGGTTCGGATGGAATTTCTTCCTTTTAAAAACTGTTCTTGGGAGAGTTTTTTCACCAGTCGATGATGACTGACATTGGGGGCCAAGTTGGAGGCATTAAAGGCACTTTACCTACTTTTGTGACTTTGTTGCTTTTGTGCCACACTCCTTTGGGTCATCATTCTTAGAAAGAAAGTCTCCTTTACGTAATTCTTGAATTTACTCATTCAAAATCTTTATGCTACCATATCAGTTCATCTCAGAATAGATTAGAGAATTATATTAAAACAGTATAACTACATGAAATAATTAACATTGAGTCCAAAATTTACTAAGCAAGGCAGTTGTTAAGTGAGTTTTGACCCATTTTGTGACTTTTTTGCCAAAGTTGTTGAGCAAATCACTGCACTTGTTAAATGAATCATGTGGTTGTTAAATGAATTTGGCTCCCCCATCTATTGACTTGCTTGTTGTAAGTGAGCTGGGATGATTACAAATGGGGATTTCATGACTCCAGGACAGTTGAACCATTATAAATAGAGGCAAGATGTAAAGAGGATCACATATGATCACATAACCATGGAGATACTTCAATGGTCGTAAGTGCGAAAACTGGTAATAAGTCATTTTGTTTGGTGCTGATGCCATTTAAAATGGTCAGTAAACAAATGGTGATAAGTCAAGACTACCTGACTTTGTAATAATATCAGTTAAAAGGTAATTATAGGATAGAGAGCTGGATATATACATGGATATGACACCATCACTCTGCTAAACAAATAATTCTCACAACACTATCCAACTATTTATTAAGTCTCCATTACTATTACTATTGATCATCCAATCGTTCCATTCACCCATCTCCTCCCACTTATGACTGTATGACTGTAACCTTGTTGCTTGTATCCTAACACTTTTTATTGACTGTTTCCTAGTATGATTTGATTGCGTATTATACCCTATGACTATTATTAAGTGTTGTACCTGATGGTTCTTGATGAATGTATCTTTTCATTTATGTACATTGAGAACATTTGCATCAAGACAAACTTATTGTGTGTCCAATCACATTTGGCCGATAAAGAATTCTGTTCTATTTTATTCTCTGTGTGTTTGAGAGAATATATGGTGGAATTGACTCCAATGTATATTTTGTTTTGCATAGGATTTCCTCATGGGTGGGCTGCAACCAGTTTAACAATACACACACAGACACACACAGAAACACACACACAGAGACACACACACAAACACACAAGAATCACAAGAGAAAAACCATAGAACAAAATTTGGAATATAGAATTGATATGTAGGTATCATTCCCGTACAATTGAAATAGAAGAAGCCATGATACAAATGTCGAAATAAATGTTTTTGTAATGCTGGGGAAGGAGTCAAATATTTGGTTTTACTCTTGAGTGCTCGGATCTCCACCAAGGGAACATGTTTAGCTTTTCAGACACACACCTAAGCTGCTGACTGTCACAGAATGATAGAAGCCCATGGTGTCTCATTTGTGACTTTCTGGTTGATTAATTTCTGGATGATTCTTTTCTTTCAGATCCTTCCTTATTTGAAGAATGTCCGCTTCAACAACAGTGAGGGAGGAGAAGTCTCCTTCTCAGAAAATGGACTCAGATCTTCTCGATCTGATATTCTCAACTGGGTTTTCCTCCCCAATCAATCGTTTGTTGCTGTGAAAGTTGGGCTAGTAGATGCTGGGGCTCTCCCAGGCCAAGATTTCCTCATTAATTCTGATTCAATCATCTGGGTCACAAAGGTGAGATGGAAGGAAATGCTGTAAATTTAGGGAATGATTCATTCTTTCCTGGGGATGCAGAATATCCTTCTAACTGGAAACAGAACTATTGAATTACAAAACATGCAGATATTTAATGAAAATCCTTCTTGGCATGTAACACAATTGAGTAGATATTTGGCCTGTCTACAAAGGTTCGAATAGCA
>CM042838.1:169406198-169431653 GCA_023653725.1 Bungarus multicinctus
CCCTTGATTGTTTTAATTTTTGTTTAATGGGTTCTTGTTTTCACTTGTAGCCATGTATGGGGTAGGGCTTATAGGAATTTGATTAAAAAATAAATCTGTTAATAAATGACTATTAGCAGAATCCTCACAAAGGCTGTTGGTATGAGGCTGGCATATCAACAAGCTGGTTTGTTATAGATGTGACTTTCCTGACAGTTGAACAATATGAGACTGCTGGCTGTGAATTGGTTGGGGGAAAATTGTTACTGACTAGGATTGCAACTGATGGATCTGGTGGCATGTTTGAGATTCTGCTGTAGACCTTTTGTCTTTTCTGTCGCCCAATTCTCTCTCCACAGGGCGTGTCTTTTTTCTGTATGGCTCCGAATTCAAGGGTTCTACTTGCCCAGGAGTGAGGAATTATCCTACTTTGAACACATTATGTGAA
Source organism: Bungarus multicinctus (assembly GCA_023653725.1). Taxonomy (NCBI): domain Eukaryota; kingdom Metazoa; phylum Chordata; class Lepidosauria; order Squamata; family Elapidae; genus Bungarus; species Bungarus multicinctus. Next base: position 169,406,626 of record CM042838.1, read on the forward strand.
GATTCAGGTTAATGGAGAAAAATCTCTTCCCGAAAAATACTGGAAGAGATACCGTTGCAAACAGAGAGATGGGCTCGAATGTATATATTTCAGAAATGATTGAAAATATTTGTTGTTATGTACATAAAATTTAATAAAATTTTATTTCCAAAAAGATGTATCAAAGTAAAACAAAGGAGGGGGAAATGATACATACATGCATATTTATAAATAATAATCTAATAAAACATTTTCCCATTCAGACAAGAATGGTCTTACTTGGAAAAAACTTTTTCATGTTGAGATTCATGAGTTTTTACTAAAATGTTCTCATAAAAAATATCATATGTTCTGTGAACTGATTCATTTGTTCCCAATTTGTATATAAATATGTCCATTCATGTCAAAACAGATATAACCCACAATAATAAACAGGCCACTAAACATTTCTGGCGATCTTATATAAACTGCAACAAAAGTCAGAAATTTTAATCTTATATGTAACGGAGTATCCTCCCTTACATCATTATTTTTTAGAAATCTTACTACATTCTAAACATGCCTCAAAGACAAATATAAATGAGGCTAATCCTAGCATTAATTATAAATGCTTGTTCCTTACTATATTTTCTCTACAATTCAGATTGGGCCTCAGCAGAATAATGTAGCATTTGGGGAAAAAGATACAAGCCAAGAGAGCAGCTCCAGAGGCCAAAATGGAGAAGATCTCCACAGCCACCATGGACTTCCCTTTGGTGCTCAGGTAGGTAGGGAGGAAGGAGATCCAAACACTGCAAAAGACCAGCATGCTAAAAGTAATGAACTTGGCTTCATTAAAACTATCAGGCAATTTCCTAGCTAGAAAGGCCACTGTGAAACTGATGAGAGCCAAAAGTCCTAGGTAAGCGAGGACACCATAAAACATTACAGCTGAGCCTTGCTTACATTCCAAGATGATCTCTCCAAACAAGGAGTGGAAGTCCAAGTGAGGAAATGGAGGAGAGATTCTCAGCCAGGAGGCACAAAGAACTGCTTGGATCAGGGGACAGGCTATGACAATGGAGTTGGTCAATGGTTTTCCTAAAAGTTTCCTTGTGTTGTTCCCTGGCTTGGTGGCCATGAAGGCCAGAACCACCATGACAGTTTTTGCCAAAACAGAAGAAACAGCAAGTGAGAAGAGAATGGCAAAGGCAGATTGTTGGAAGAGGCAGGTAAATTTCCCAGGTCGACCAATGAAAAGGAAGGAGGAGAGGAAGCAGAGAAGGAGGGAGACCAGGAGGATGTAGGTGACATCTCGGTTGTTGGCCTTGACAATTGGTGTGTCATGATGTTTACGGAAAATCACTAGGACTGCAGATGTGGTCACAGAGAGAAAAAGAGTAAGAGAAACCAAGATGCCTCCCAGGGTGTCTTGATAGGCAAGGAAGTGGATCTTCTTGTCAGTGCAATGGTCACTGTCCATGTTGGGATATTGATCTTCTGGGCAGGGTTCACAGTGAGCTGCATCTGAAATCAAATGTCTAAGACTTAAACAATCTAAAAGTTTCAGAAGCACCTACTATGAGTATTGTTCCTCTTACAGAGATGATATGACTGCTCCCTTGCTGCTCTCATCCTACCCATAAAGCAAGCGAAGTAAGAATTCAATGTACGGTTTATAATGTGTCCACAATTGGAAACCATCTTTTATTCTTTACTTATTTTTACTTATTGGAAGATTGCTTAACTGACAATCTTAGCACATGGTGACTCTGCGTTGCTTATAATATTAATGTTAAGTTAGCAGAAGACAAAAATGTGTTCAATTCCAGTGGCCCATTCACTTACACTAATGTGGCTTTCCGTTTCAGATTTGCCAACCGTTTCTCCCACATTTTATCCTGGAACCCAGAGAAAACTGTTAGATCTCTTAGCCAGGAGTGCTGCTGTTTGGTTTTTGTGTACATTACGTGTCGGTTATTCCATCCTTTATGTCGCTGTCCTTTCCTTCAAATCTGATCATTCAGACTTTTTTTTTTTGCTCCCTTCTGCTCTATCTAACAGACATAAATAGATGGATCTACTTTTTCTCTGGCAGGTTTATTTTCTCAGAGATTGATAGAGCTGACAGAAGAAGCACACTCTGAATAATAAAAATGAATACTTGAATCACATAAGCCATTCCTTCAGGAAAAATTTCAATTTTCGTTTTCCCAACTGAATGTGAGAGTAGGAGTGAAAATGCAAGTGGGCGATTCATAAATTTGACCCTGAAATTATCCTCCATGATTGGTGAGGATCAGGAAAGGTGGCCTCTTTGTGGCCAGGACTGTTTACATCTGTAAACTGAAGGGGTTTGCTGAGAAGTTTGAGTGCATGTGAGTCTTACAAAAATGACAACAATAATAAAAGTATTTTGATCTACTGAATGGCTTCCTTAAATCCTGGAAGATTGAGGCATGATGGCACAGTGGTTAGAGTGCAGAACTGCACTCTTGCTGCTGGCTGCTGATTGCCAGCAGTTTGGCAGTTTGATTCTCACCAGTTCAAGATGGACTCAGCCTTCTATCCTTCCTAGGTCAGTAAAATGAGGACCCAGATTGTTGGAGGCAATATTTTGACTCTGTAAACCACTTACAGAGATCTGAAGAGCACTGTGAAGTAGTACGTAAGTCTAAGTGGTAGTGCTATTTACATTTGAATTCTGGTCTACCTGTCTCATTAGAAATGGTCCCTTCTGGACAAGCATCACAATGGTAGCAGCAAACCTGCTTGCCCTCTGGAACTCTTCTCCTCTCTCCTGCCTGGCACCTCTTCATGCCACACCTGGCAAAGGGCACTTTCTAAAAGGAAAAGAGAGAGAACTGCTTGAGATGACGTAACCATCGTCAATCATTTCACATCTACATTCCTATTTCTATTCCATATTCCTACTTCTTTGTCCAGAATGTCATCAAATGAAATGTTTCATTATCATCTACCAGAAACCAGGAGCAGCTCTTGGGGGATTCAGGCCAGTGGTACTCCTGACCCACCAATGGATCCTGGAGATTGGAACTGGAACCTAAACCTGCAAAAGACATCTTGTGATATTGAGATATAGCATTTCTACAACAAACATTCATACGGATCCAACTGAATGGGAATGCTCTATGGAAGACATTGCCACATCCTTTAACTGCATCCTGTTTTTAAGCAGTGGTTCTTCTGCTTCCCAATCCTTTCTGTATTGACACAAATCTAACCTCATATGTGTTACATGCAAAGCAGATTTTTTCACGAAATGACTGTCATGTTTTTTGACTAAATTGAGCGTGTTTCAAGATAGAAGGATTTTTAGCATGCCCAGAAGCTTTCCCTGAAGTTACAACATTTCCTTCCAGGTTACCTTTGTAGCCCAGATGATTGCATCAGAGTTAACGGTGAAATCATGGCCTTGGAGAGTCCTGGGAACTTTTTCCCCAACTTTCATGGGAACAAAAGATTGATTGGGGAGGACAATCCAGTTCAAAAGATCAAATTGAGCAGAACCTAGACCATTTTCTGAGAAGGAGACTTCATCTCCAGCACTATTGTTGAATTGAACATTCTTCAAATATTGAAGAGTCTGAAAGAAAAGATAGCTCCATAAAGAAAATCTGATTTCATCATTTCAGTGAAGGCCAGGCAGATCTCCTTCTCCTGGAGCATTGGCCTCAGAGACGAGATGAAACGTTCTCCATTGTCATTTGCAGGGGCCACCAGCCCAACCCAGTTCCACTGGAAATGCAGAAGCAGCTGGACTAAACCCACATACTGAGGAGATTCACTGAGATTAATCCGGAAGAAAGAAGGATAAACTCTTCTCTCTCCCTGAGAGAAGTCAAAGCCAACACCAAGCTGGAGAAATGAGATTTTTATTTCAAGAGATTGAAAAGTTTTATGGTGACTTTGTCAGTCCACATTTGTGGTTGTTTGCCCCACCTGGTGACTCACTTTGAGTGGCTAGTTTCATTGTTTCCCCTTCTTAAGAGATGTCATCATGTAACATATTTTTTATAGTTGTGACAGGTCATAAAATAAAGGAACAACCAATCAAACTGATACAGAGAATAAAGTCCCTGATTTTATTCACCATAAGGCAGGAAAAGAAGCAACAGATAGAAACTAATCAAGGAGAGAAGCAACCTGGAATTAATGAAAAATTTCCTTACAGTGAGGACAATTAACCTGTGGAATAGCTTGCCTTCAGGAGTTATGGTTGCTTCATCATAGGAAGTTTTTAAGAAGAGACTGAATAATGCTTTGTCTAAAATAGTATAGGATTTCCTCCCTAAACAGGGGGTTGGACTAGAAGACCATTGTCTCTCTCTATTTCTCTCTCTCTCTATCTCCCTCCGCCACTCCCTTTCTCCCTGTCTCTTTTTTCTCTTCCTCCTCTACACGAAATGGAGGATACATTTTTGAAGAGTAAGTCAGGGAGGAATTCTTCTTAGAAAATAGAGCATTTCAGAATTAAATTACTATTTTTCCTATTGGGATTATTTGACACATAAAATGCAGCATTGATTGTCTAAAACTCACCTTCCCCCAAAAACCTTTTACTTTCATCTTTGGCTTCCATGTTTCTTTTACTTGTCTACTCCACATTGTATCCAACAGAAATCCCTTACCTGTGGGAGCTTGAAGATGCTGAAGATGGAAGCCATCTGCCTTGAGAATTTAGAATCGTGACCTCCTATGACAGAGAGCAGAAGGTCCTGCCTGTCACATGTGTAACCTGGAACCAGTTGGCCTCGTGTGGACAGAAGAGAGATGCTGATTAAAGAAACCCACCTCTCAATCTCATGATTGTCATAGATCTGGAAGCCAAGGGTGATGTTGGGCAGGAGAACCAGATCCTTGTTGATCTCACTGATTGCAAACACCACAGCCAGGAACTGCTGGTATTTTTTGGGCCTGATTCTATAGGGAGAAAAAAAATTGGGGAACATTATAGGAATGATCATAAATGAAGTTGGAATTTGTCTTTTCTTTTGTGTTGTTCCTTGGTGGACATGGTGCCATGTTTCATTGGGTTTGGACATAAAATACATCCTTGATTAAACTCTCCATCCAAATCACGGACCATTTAATGCCCCACGAGCGTCTTTCTCTTCCCCATTTTGCTCCAGTGACTGTAATACTTCACAAATTCTTTTCTAGCACCTAATCAATTTTTGTCTCTCTTGGAGTACCTTCTTCGGATCTGGAAACCATTGTGGAGTACAGGATTCCAGTATGTGGATGTGGGGGGGGGGGGGTCACAACATCAATTTACTGAAGGCTGTTGTTCATGAGCACTGCTGTTTCCAAAGCTGATTTTTTGTTTCGGTTTTTGTTTAATATCCCACATTGAAAAACGATTGCATTTTCACTGAGTTTTCTACTATGTCTTTCTCTTTTGAATAAACATTATAAGTCGACTTCTTCACTCGACCAACATTGTTTCTTATTTAATGTCCCTCCTCACATTTTATGTTGACCATCTTCCTGAGGAAGAGTTCTGGAAAGATGAAGAATCCTAACTTTTTAAAAATAAGCCTGATTCACTATTGCGAAAAAACACAAAGATTCAAACTAGGTTAAGACATTGAAAACACAACAATGAGAAGTATTTCTGAATGATCATCACCCCGTAATCCCTTGCAGGGTGCAGTCTGGGCAACTGAATGGAGTTCAGTGTTTAATGGCCAGATGCCCTTCCTGTTGCCATTGAAGAATTTTTTCAGCAGACATATTCTCAATGTCTGCTGAAACTCAGTGTCTCAGAGAGAAATATCTGCCTGTACCTAAGATCGAACTTCAGCCTCCAGAATGTGAGAGTTTCATTCCTAGACCACCATACATTTCAGCAGCATTTCTGAATGGATTCCCTTAAATCCCAAAGAAAGCAAACAGTTATTTACATCTTTCTCCTGTAGTAGAAACTTACACAGTTGGTAAAACATGCAGGGATGGGTGTCTATGAAAATAGGGGCCATTAGAAGGATAAACAATGGTTTCCAGGGGCAAACTTCCACCAATAGTGAGATCACCAGGCCTATAATATTCCTCCTGAATATCCAAAGACCTTGTCAACCCACACCCAGTTTTCATCCACTTTGCAGAAGTTGGAGACAGGAGCCAAAAAAGCAGCAGCAGCAGTAGCAGGAGAGGCAGCCCAGTCATTCTTCTCACCTTCCTTCCAAGATCAGACATCAAGATTTGTACAGAAGTTACATTGCAGGTAGCACCTGAAATCTCACCAGAGCTTTAGCAGAATAGAGACAATAGATCTCAATAGAGACAGTCTGTCCTTCCTGGATGGCTCTGTGGCATATTGATATCAATGATGCTTCTCCTTATATGTGCACTTCAACAGAATAGAGAAATACAACACAATAGACACAGTCTGACCTACATGGATGGCTCTGTGGCTAAATGATATCAGCCATGCTTCACCTTATATGTGTTTTGGTTGAGATCAAAGGGAAACCTGAGGCCAATGGAGTCTCACCAAAACCAGGAGTTAGCTCTTTGCAAGGCAAGGTGTAGTAACATGCCTTTCCTCCAAAGGGAGAACTCAAACTATGTTTTTGTAGAGCATGTTTTATGTTGTGTCTCGAAATCCATAGGGGATATGTGAAGAATTGCTGTTTTTCTGATAGTTGCAAGGAGAAAGAATTGTCCTACCTACAGCATTAGAGTTTTTTGTGTGCATTGCAAGGGGGAAAAAACAATATTATCTCCCCTGTTGCTACTCTACAGAGTGGGTAGATTTGAGATTCAGGTGAATTTAAGTATTTGACATACCGGAGACTGAGACCCTGTGCACAAGTTGGAGTTTGATCTGTGCAATAGTTTGATCAGATAGTATGATTGCTAACAGGTCATGGTGGCACACGAAAATTTATTTATTTATTTATTTATTTATTCCATTTATATACCGCCCTTCTCCCGAGGGACTCAGGGCGGTGAACAGCTCATCTAAAAACCCCACAAAGAATACAAAAGTTAACAAATATTAAATTTCAATCGGCTGCTTGATAAAACCATGGCATAAAATCCATGGCATCCAGTGGTGGGTTGCAACCGGTTTAACAACTGGTTCATTGAGCGCGTGCTTTTCCTAAGGCACTTGCATGCAGCACTGAAAATGAAGCATTTAGAAGCTCAAGTGCTTACCTTCCAAGTCAGCAAAAGTAAGTAGAACAGTGTGGGTGGGATGGAAATTATTTGTGCTGCATGGTTCAGATGAGCTAGAAGACAGGAAATACAGGACAGGATAGGGCAGGGGCGGTGCCAGTTGATCAAAAGAACAACCGGTTCTCTTCAACCGGAGTGAATCAGCATCAGTCCACTACGGATTGCACTCTACTAAGTGTGAGCAATCATACAGATGTTTGATGTTTGTTACCCACAAGATCATTGAGAAACCACCTCTCCTTGGTTACATCTAATGACCCATCCAGCTTGGTGGGAGGGGAATGTTACATGTCCTGTTTGGATTTAGATTGGAACAGGAGGCAGGCATTTTCACATAGAACCCTTGCTTTGGAGCAGCATACCCCCCTATTGAGATTAACCCCAATCCTAGCCACACTGGGCATTTAAGAAATCCTTGGGGGTGGGGAAGAGATTCTTTCAGCAAGCTTAAGGATCGCAGGGAAATGGAGATCTTACAAGAGTCAGGGTTCCAAGTAATATCCCCAATGATGTCAAAACTCCAAGGCCAGAGGCTTCCTCAAAGTAAAGGTTTATTAGACATGTCATACTGGCACATCTGGTGATAACCCTGAATCTGAATCTCCCCGGGGTTTCCCACTCAATTCATATGGCATAGTTCTTCCCTCCATTACACACAATTACGGCACCCTTAAAAATCTGGATGGCTCTCAGCCACATCACTCCAGGTGCTGGTGAGAGTGTCTTTGCTTCCCAGAAGAAAGAACGTTGTTCTGGCTACACTTTCCCGCAGCAATCTCTACTGCCCCTCCCTATCCAGCCTCACTGTGGCAACCCTGAAGACATTCCAAGATGGCTCCTGGATTAACAACAAGATTGTTACTTTGTGTGCAGGATGCTGTTATATCCTCCCATTGAAATTGTTTTTAATTGTTGTTTTATTGGTTCTTGTTTAATTGTAGACCATGTATGGGGTAGGGGCTATAGGAATTTGATTAATAAATAAATCTGTTAATAAATGACTATTAGCAGAATCCTCACAAGGGCTGTTGGTATGAGGCTGGCATATCAACAAGCTGGTTTGTTATAGATGTGACTTTCCTGGCAGTTGAACAATATGAGACTGCTGGCTGTGAATTGGTTGGGGGAAAATTGTTACTGACTAGGATTGCAACTGATGGATCTGATAGCATGTTTGAGACTCTGCTGTAGACCTTTTGTCTTTTCTGTCGCCCAACTCTCTCTCCACAGGACGTGTCTTTTTTCTGCATGGCTCCGAATTCTAGGGTTCTACATGCCCAGGAGTGAGGAATTATCCTACTTTGAACACATTATGTGAAGATTCAGGTTAATGGAGAAAAATCTCTTCCTGAAAAACACTGGAAGGCATACCGTTGCAAACAGAGAGATGGGCTCGAATGTATATATTTCAAAAATGATTGAAAATGTTTGTTTTTATGTACATAAATGTACATAAAATGTACATAAGTATGTACATAAGTCAGAAATTTTGATCTTATATGTAACGGAGTTTCCTCCCTTACATCATTATTTTTTAGAAATCTTACTACATTCTAAACATGCCTCAAAGACAAATATAAATGAGGCTAATCCTAGCATTAATTATAAATGCTTGTTCCTTACTATATTTTCTCTACAATTCAGATCGGGCCTCAGCAGAATAATGTAGCATTTGGGGAAAAAGATACAAGCCAAGAGAGCAGCTCCAGAGGCCAAGATGGAGAAGATCTCTACAGCCACCATGGACTTCCCTTTGGTGCTCAGGTAGGTAGGGAGGAAGGAGATCCAAACACTGCAAAAGACCAGCATGCTAAACGTAATGAACTTGGCTTCATTAAAACTATCCGGCAATTTCCTAGCTAGAAATGCCACTGTGAAACTGACAAGGGCCAAAAGACCTAGATAAGAGAGGACACCATAAAACATTACAGCTGAGCCTTGCTTACATTCCAAGATGATCTCTCCAAACAAGGAGTGGAAGTCCAAGTGAGGAAATGGAGGAGAGATTCCCAGCCAGGAGGCACAAAGAACTGCTTGGATCAGGGGACAGGCTATGACAATGGAGTTGGTCAATGGTTTTCCTAAAAGTTTCCTTGTGTTGTTCCCTGGTTTGGTGGCCACGAAGGCCAGAACTACCATGACAGTTTTTGCCAAAACGGAATAAACTGCAAGTGAGAAGAGAACGGCAAAGGCAGATTGTTGGAAGAGACAGGTTAATTTTCCAGGTTGACCAATGAAAAAGAAGGAGGAGAGGAAGCAGAGCAGGAGGGAGACCAGGAGGATGTAGGTGACATCTCGGTTGTTGGCCTTGACAATTGGTGTGTCATGATGTTTACGGAAAATCACTAGGACTGCAGATGTGGTCACAGAGAGAAAAAGAGTAAGAGAAACCAAGATGCCTCCCAGGGTGTCTTGATAGGCAAGGAAGTGGATCTTCTTTGCAATGCAAAGGTCATTGTCCATGTTAGGATACTGATCTTCTGGGCAGGGTTCACAGTGGGCTGCATCTGAAATCAAGTGTCTAAGTCTTAAACAATCTAAAAGTTTCAGAAGCACATACTATGAATATTGTTCTTCCTACAGAGATGATATGACTGCTCCCTTTCTGCTCTCATCCTACCCACAAAGCAAGCGAAGAAAGGATTCAACGTACCGTTTATAATGTGTCCACAATTGGAAACCATCTGTTATTCCTTACTTATTTTTACTTATTTGGAAGATTGCTTAACTGACAATCTTAGCACAGGGTGACTCTGGGTTGCCTATAATATAAAGGTTAAGTTAGCAGAAGACAAAAATGTGTTCAATTCCAGTGGCCCATTCACTTACACTAATGTGGCTTTCCGTTTCAGATTTGCCAACCGTTTCTCCCACATTTTATCCTTGAACCCAGAGAAAACTGTTAGATCTCTTAGCCAGGAGTGCTGCTGTTTGGTTTTTGTGTACATTACGTGTCGGTTATTCCATCCTTTATGTCGCTGTCCTTTCCTTCAAATCTGATCATTCAGACTTTTTTTTTTGCTCCCTTCTGCTCTATCTAACAGACATAAATAGATGGATCTACTTTTTCTCTGGCAGGTTTATTTTCTCAGAGATTGATAGAGCTGACAGAAGAACCACACTCTGAATGATAAAAATGAAAACTTGAATCACATAAGCCATTCCTTCAGGAAAAATTTCAATTTTCATTTTCCCAACTGAAAGTTACATGAATGAAAATGCAAGTGGGCGATTCATAAATTTGACCCTGAAATTATCCTCCATGATTGGTGAGGATCAGGTAAGGTGGCCTCTCTTTGGCCAGGACTGTTTACATCTGTAAACTGAAGGGGTTTGCTGAGAAGTTTGAGTGCATTTGGGTCTTACAAAAATGACAACAACAATAAAAAGTATTTTGATCTACTGAATGGCTTCCTTAAATCCTGGAAGTTTGAGGCATGATGGCACAGTGCTTAGAGTGCAGAACTGCAGTCTCTTTCTGCTGGCTGCTGGTTGCCAGCAGTTTGGCAGTTTGATTCTCACCAGTTCAAGATCGACTCAGCCTTCTATCCTTCCTAGGTCAGTAGAATGAGGACCCAGATTGTTGGTGGCAATATGCTGACTCTGTAAACCGCTTACAGATGTCTGAAGAGCACTGTGAAGTAATACCTAAGTGCTAGTGCTGGTTACATTTGAACTCTGCTCTACCTGTCTCATTAGAAATGGTCCCTTCTGGACAAGCATCACAATGGTAGCAGCAAACCTGCTTGCCCTCTGGAACTCTTCTCCTCTCTCCTGCCTGGCACCTCTTCATGCCACACCTGGCAAAGGGCACTTTCTAAAAGGAAAAGAGAGAGAAATGCTTGAGATGACCTAAGCATCGTCAATCATTTCACGTCTACATTCCTATTTCTATTCCATATTCCTACTTCTTTGTCCAGAATGTCATTTATTTATTTATTTATTTGTTATAACATTTATATACCGCCCTTCTCCCTAGGGACTCAGGGCAGTGTACAGCCGAATCAACCCCAAACAGTACAAAAGTTAAAATGCAATTAAATAATAGGCTGTTAAGCTAAAAACAACCCTCCCCCTAAGAATGTTAAAACCCAAATTAAAACCAAATTAAAGGAGACAATTAAAACCTATGTCAGCCCAGGCCAGCCTGCTCAAAGAGCCAGGTTTTTAGTGTGCGCCTGAAGGCCCTCAGGTCCGCACTGGTGTGTATCTCAGGTGGCAGAGTATTCCAGAGGGCAGGGGCCCCCACAGAGAAGGCCCTACTCCTGGGGCTGCCAGACGACACGTAGAGTCTGACGGCACCCGGAGAAGGCCCTCCCTGTGGGAACGCACCAGTCTGTTGGAGATCACCGGCAGAATGCGGTCCTGCAGGTAACCTGGCCCAATGCCATGGATCGCTTTAAAGGTCTAAACTAGAACCTTAAAGAGAACCCGGAAAGCCACCGTCAACCAATGCAGCTCGCGCAGGAGAGGCGTCACATGGGAGCTACGCGACGCCCCCATAATCACCCGCGCGGCCGCATTTTGCACCAGTTGGAGTCTCCGGGTGCTCCCCTCAGGGAGCCCCATGTAGAGAGCATTACAGTAATCCAGGCGAGAGGTGACAAGGGCATGAGTGACTGTGCGCAGGGCGTCCCGATCCAGGAAGGGCCGCAACCGGTAAATCAGGCGAACCTGATAAAACGCCCCCCTGGAGACGGCCGCAATATGATGTTCTAAGGACAGCCGTGCATCCAGGAGGACGCCCAGATTGCGAGCCCTCCCTGTAGGGGGCAAAGTCTCTCCCCCAATAGCCAGAGAAAGTGTCAGCTGGCTATATCGGGGCGCCGGGAACCACAGCCACTCGGTCTTGGATGGGTTGAGCCGGAGCCTGTTTCTGCCCATCCAATTCCGCACGGCCTCCAGGCACCGGGACATAGCCTCTACAGCATCGTTGGGGTGGTGTGGGGTTGAGATGTATAACTGGGTGTCATCTGCATACAGGTGACACCGCACCCCAAGACCACGGATGGTCTCGCCCAACAGCTTCACATAAATGTTGAACAAGAGAGGGGAGAGGACCGACCCCTGAGGCACCCCACAAATAAGGGGCCTAGAGGTGGATCTCTCCCCTCCCGCCAACACAAATTGCGAACGGTTGGAGAGGAAGGAGGAGAACCATCGCAGGACAGTTCCCCCAATCCCCAACCCCTCCAACCGCCACAATAGGATACTATGGTCGATAGTATCAAAAGCCGCCGAGAGATCTAATAGGACCAGGACAGAGGAGAACCCTCTGTCACGGGCCCTCCAGAGATCATCAACCTACGCGACCAATGCTGTTTCGGTACTATGCCCGGGCCTGAAGCCTGATTGGAACGGATCGAGGTAAGTCGCTTCCTCCAGGTACTGAGGGAGCTGACGTGCCACCACACTCTCAACAACCTTTGCTATAAAAGGAAGGTTGGAGACTGGACGATAGTTGTTTAAAACAGCTGGGTCCAGGGAAGGCTTCTTGAGGAGGGGCCACACCACCGCCACTTTCAAGGTGGTAGGGAACGACCCCTCTCTCAAAGAAGCGTTGATAATCCCCTGGAGCCAGCCTCGTGTCGCCTCTCTGGCGGCCGAAACCAACCAGGAGGGACACGGGTCCAACAAACATGTGGTGGCATTCAGACCCCCCAGCAGTCTGTCCACGCCCTCAGCGGTCACAGGGTCAAACTCCCCCCAGATAACATTCTCAAGACCTGCCCCGGACACCTCCCCCGGGACCACCCAATTGGAGTCCAGCCCGTCCCGAATCTGAGCGATTTTGTCATGCAGGAATTGGGAAAACTCCTCTACCCTACCCTGCAAGAGGTCATCCCGCACTCTCGGTTCAAGCAGAGAGCAGGTCACTCTAAACAGGGCGGCAGGCCGATTTTCTGCCGACGCAATAAGAGCGGAGAAATGCAAACACTTCGCCGCCTCTATCGCCACAAGGTAGGTCTTAATATAAGACCTCACCTGTGTCCGGTCAGACTCAGTACGGCTCGCCCTCCAAATGCTCTCTAGACGTCTTTTCCGGCACTTCATCTCCCGCAGCTCCTCCGTATACCACGGAGCCAAGTGGGATCTGTGCTGGGTCAGAGGTCGCAGAGGTGCCAGAGCCCCGGCAGCCAACCTATCCCAGATGGCTACCAGGTCTCCAGGTGAATTCATCAAATGAAATGGTTCATTATCATCTACCAAAAGCCAGGAGAAGCTCTTGAGGGATTCAGAGCAGTGGTACTCCCGACCCACCAATGGATGCTGGAGATTGGAACTGGAACCTAAACCTGCAAAAGACATCTTGTGACATTTGATCAGGCCGGCTTGGGCTGATTTTAGATTTGGATATTTTAATTTTTATATCAAATTTTAGGGTTTTAGGGAGGGGTTTTAATTGTTTTCAGCCAGGGCCTTTAGTTTAATTTAGTTTTAATTTTTATATATTTAATGTTTTAATTGTATGGCTGTGCACTGCTCCGAGTCCTTCAGGAGAGGAGCGGTATATAAATAAATATTATTATTATTATTATTATTATTATTATTATTATTATTATTATTATTATTATTATTATTATTAAGCTATAGCATTTCTACAAGAAACATTCGTGAGGATCCAACTGAATGGGAATGGTCTATGGAAGTCATTGCCACATCCTTTAACTGCATCCTGGATTTAAGCAGTGGTTCTTCTGCTTCCCAACCCTTTCTGTATTGGCACAAATCTATCCTCATATGTGTTACAGGCAAAGCAGATTTTTTCACCAAATGACTGTCATATTTTCTGACTTAATTGAGCATGTTTCAAGATAGAAGGATGTTTAGCATGCCGAGAAGAGAATGTACCCTTCCCTGAACTTACAACATTTCCTTCCAGGTTACCTTTGTAGCCCAGATGATTGCATCAGAGTTAATGGTGAAATCATGGCCTTGGAGAGTCCTGGGAACCTTTTCCCCAACTTTCATGGGAACAAAAGATTGATTGGGGAGGATAACCCAGTTCAGAAGATCAAATTGAGCAGAACCTAGTCCGTTTTCTGAGAAGGAGACTTTATCTCCAGCACTATTGTTGAATTGAACATTCTTCAAATATTGAAGAGTCTGAAAGAAAAGATAGCTCCATAAATCGGAGAAATTGGTTGAAAGCTATACACGAGATATCATCCCTTTGATGATCCTTTGTTAAACATAATTTTAGATGCATGTCTAAGAAACTAGAGCAGTTCCTTTGATGAAGATCTGGTCAATTAGGAGTAACGCCAATATTTAATTTCTTCCCCAGGAAGGAGGACACATTTTTTTTTTTTTTCCGCTTCCATCATGGCGACCGGAGGCTGTTCGGTTGGTGTCCTCCCCCGAGATGATCCGTTGTTGTGACGAACCCCCTCCCCCGGGTCCTCACCTTTGCCAATGGTATCAAGAGGACCCTGGGGGAGGGTGGGCACCCTCGGGGAGACAGCCGGGGCTTTGGAGGTGCCCCAGGACGACGTCGGCCTCCCCACCTGGCCGACCGTTATTGAGGCCATGCCTAGAACTGTCATCGTGACCAACGTCATCCCGTCGCAGCAGCTGATCTCCTCTGGCTCTCGATCCGAACTGCTGACGCCTTGCCGGAAGCTTCCCTCATGGCCTCCACCACCGCCGCCGCCACAACGTTTACTTTTTAATCAGCGGCGAGGCTCGGGGATGTCGCAGCAGCTGATCTCCTCTGGCTCTCGATCCGAACTGCTGACGCCTCGCCGGAAGCTTCCCTCATGGCCTCCACCACCGCCGCCACCGCAACGTTTACATTTTAATCAGCGGCGAGGCTCGGGGACGTCGCAGCAGCCGATCTCCTCTGGCTCTCGATCCGAACTGCTGACGCCTCGCCGGAAGCTTCCCTCATGGCCTCCACCACCGCCACCGCCGCAACGTTTACATCTTGATTGGCGGCGAGGCTCAAGGACGGCGCCTGAACTCTCGATCGGCTGGCGGCTGCCCATGCAGCCAGGATCGCCGCCTCCGTTGCCGCTACGGCGGGCATCCTGCGGACAGCGACGGGGCCTTGGGGCAGGTCCAAGACATCCGCTCGGCCACGCACTACTCCTGTTGCCTCCGACCGCTACTGAGGCCATGCCTAGAGCTGTCATCGCGACCAACACCATTCCGTCGCGGCAGCTGATCTCCTCTGTTTCTCGGCCCGAATTGCTGGCGCCTTGCCAGAGGCTTCCCTCATGGCCTCCACCACCGCCGCCGCCGCAACATTTACATTCTGATCGGCGCCGAGGCTCGGGGATGAGGCCTGAGCTCCCGATCGGCTGGCGGCTACCTATGCAGCCAGGGCCGCCACCTCCGCTGCCGCTGCAACGAACATCTTGCGGACGGTGGCGGGGCCTTAAGGCAATTTCGGGACATCCACTCAACCATGCCCTATCCCCGGTGCCTCCGCCACCACCGCCACCTCCACAGTTCCAACGAACATTTCGTGAGCGCCGGCAGGGCCTCAAAATTCGGCCGAGGCCTCCCCATGGCAGTATTCTCCACCCGTGGCTTCCGCCGCTGCCACCGCTGCAACAAGGGCGTTTTGGTTGGCGTCGAGGCCCGGAGGCTAGACTGCGGTTCCTACCTGGTCATCAGCTACAACAATCATTTTGCGGATGGCCTCGGGGCCTCAGGGCAGGGTCAAGACATCCACACAGCCATACTCTATCCCCGTTGCCTCCGCCACCGCCGCCGTCGCTACCGCTACAGACATCTTGCGAATGCCGGCAGGACCTTGAAATTTGGCCTCCGCCGCCACCACTGCCACCACTGCCATTACGCCAAACATCTTATAAATGGCGACAAGCCCTGGGGATGAACCAGAGGCCACCACACGGCCATTTTCTGCCTTCATGGCCTCTTCCACCACCATCTCTGCAGCGACTATGTCTTGGTCGACAGCGAGGCCCGGAATTAAGGTCGCAGCTCCTGATCAATCATCAACCGCCACCCCGGAGGCCTTACAGACAACGACAAGGCCTAGGGACTGAGCCAGGATCATCTCACGACCACTCTCCATCCTCTTGTCCTCTGCCGCCATTGCAGTCACGGCAGCTACTCATCGGCGAGACTCGAGACCCGGATCTTTATCACCACCTTGCTCACATACTGTCTGGAGATCTAGTCCTAAACTGTGGCCATTATTCGTCCCTCCTCCAACTCCTTTCAGGATCTTGGGACCATCATTTGACCCGCCTGATCCAGCACAAATAACTCACAATCATATCCCCCATATATTGTCATATTCTTCAACCGAACTACGGGCCTTGAGATATGTCCCCCTATCTCAAATCTGGCCCCCTTGTCTCTCCAAATCCCATCTCAAGGATGGATCCTGGGATCCAGAGAGATGGTGGAGTCGTCGGAAGCGTGGGAGGGAGGGTTACTTAAAATTTTTAATAAAATTTTTTAACAAATTAGGGTTAACCATGTGGGTACTAGGGGACAACCCACCTGGTGCTCCGACCTGTTCACAGTTAGAGTGCTGCCGGAGTGGTCAGGATTCCGACATGGCTCAATTGAGGATGGGGGGTTATCCAGAAGAGGATGTCATCAAATCCATTAAAACGGTGAGCGGGAGAGGCAGATTTGGCGCTTATAAGGGGCCACATTCTGTTTCGGGAGCACGTCTCCGCTCTTTATCTGCTGTGACGCGCTCCGACCCCATTATCACTTCCCGTTCTCCAGGTGGTCTGAGTGATCGGGCCCTGGGCCTTCGACTGATGTTATGTAATGCCAGGTCCGTCATGAACAAAGCCCCTCTCATTCATGACCTGATCTTAGAGGGGGGGCGGACCTGGTGGGTATCACCGAAACCTGGCTGGGCCCAGAGGGGGGTGTCCCTCTGGTTGATATGTGCCCGGCCGGGTTTCGGGCTTTTCATCAGCCGAGGACCCAGGGAAGGGGTGGAGGTGTTGCGTTAGTTATCAAGGAAGATCTATGTCCGAGGGGGTCCACTGTTTCTCAGACGTCTGGATGTGAATCTCTTTTCGTGAAGTTTGGTTCCAAGGTTCAGAAGGGCTTGTTGATTGCTTACCTGGCTCCCTGCTATGCATCATCTGCCCTGCTTGAGCTTCTTGAGGTCATTGCCGGCATGGCGGTTGAGATCCCTAGGCTTATGGTCATGGGTGATTTCAACCTTCCCTCTGCCGGCGGTGCCTCGGGTCCTGCTCAGGAGTTCATGGCTTCCATGACAGCCATGGGCCTAACCCAATTAATCCGGGACCCTACTCACATTGGGGGTCATATCCTAGACTTAGTTTTTGTCTCTGATCAGTGGCAGAGTGATCTGGGTGTAGGGAATATAGTCATAGAACCCCTGTCATGGTCAGACCACTCACTCCTAAAGCTTGACTTCCGTTCCACACCTCTTGACCGCAGGGAGGTGGGACCATTAAAATGGTACCGCCCCAGGCGCCTGATGGACCCTGAAAGGTTCCTGATGGAGCTTGGGCCACTCCCTGAAACTCACACACACAACTCGGTTGAAGACTTGGTTGCCGCCTGGAATTTGGCGGCTGCTAAAGCACTTGACCAGGTTGTGCCCTTGCGGCCTCTGACCCGGCGCCGCTCCCAAATAGCCCCTTGGTTCTCCGAGGAGCTGAGGGAGATGAAACGCCGGAAAAGACGCCTAGAGAGTAGTTGGAGATCCACCCACTCTGAATCCGACCGAACACTACTACGTGCTTATATTAAGACGTATTTAGTGGCGATAAGGATGGCGAGGAGAACTTACCTCTCCACCCTTATTGCATCCTCAGAAAACCGCCCAGCTGCCTTGTTTAAGGTGACTCGCTCCCTCTTAAAAGTGGAGTCGCAGGATGACCCTTTGCAAGGTCGAGCTGAGGAATTTTCCATATTTCTCGAGGATAAAATCGCTCAGATTCGGAACGATTTGGACTCCGACTGGTCCTCTCCGGATGAGGGGGCGGGATCAGATATCGGTGAGGTCAACTGGGTTGAGTTTGACTCTGTTACCAAAGAACACGTTGACAGAATACTGGGGGGACTGAATGCTACCACTTGTTTATTAGACCCGTGTCCCTCCTGGCTGGTTCTAGCCACTCGGGAGGTAACACGAGGCTGGTTCCAAGGCATAATTAACGCTTCCTTGAGAGAGGGGTTTCTACCCACTGCTTTGAAAGAAGCGGTGGTTCGTCCCCTCCTCAAGAAACCGTCCTTGGACCCAGCATTACTATCTAATTATCGTCCTGTCTCCAACCTTCGCTTTGTAGCGAAGGTTATAGAGACCGTGGTGGCACGTCAGTTCCCGCAGTACCTGGATGAAACGAATTATCTTGACCCCCTCCAATCGGGCTTCAGGCCCGGGCACAGCACTGAGACGGCGCTGGTCGCGTTGATAGATGATCTCTGGAGGGCACGGGACAGAGGCCATTCCTCTGTTCTGGTCCTTCTCGATCTATCTGCGGCTTTTGATACTGTCGACCACAGTATCCTATTGCATCGGTTGGAGGGGCTAGGGATTGGAGGCACTGTGCTTCAATGGTTCTCCTCCTTCCTCTCCGACCGTTCGCAATTTGTGTTGACGGGGGGACAGAGATCGACCCCGAGACCCCTACTCTGTGGGGTGCCTCAGGGGTCGGTGCTCTCTCCCCTGCTGTTCAACATTTATATGAAGCCGCTAGGTAAGATCATCCGTGGCTTTGGAGTGGAATTCCACCAGTACGCTGATGATACTCAGCTGTACATCTCCACTCCAGACCACCCCAACGAAGCCATCGAAGTGATGACCCGGTGCTTGGAGGCCGTACGAAATTGGATGGGTCATAACAGACTCCATCTCAACCCGACCAAAACCGAGTGGCTGTGGTTTCCTGCTCCCAGATTCAGTCAGCTTATTCCATCGCTGACCATAGGGGGAGAGACACTTTCCCCTGTGGAAAGGGACGCAATTTGGGTGTCCTCCTGGATGTGCGGCTGTCTTTGGAAGACCATATTGCAGCCGCCACCAGGAGTGCTTTTTATCAGATTCGTCTGATCTACCAATTGCGACCCTTCCTGGATCTGGGCGCACTTCGCACAGTCACCTCTGCTCTCGTCATCTCCCGTTTGGACTACTGTAATGCTCTCTACATGGGGCTCCCCTTGAAGACTCTCCGTAGGTTACAGTTAGTTCAGAATGCCGCCGCGCGGATGATCATGGGCGCCCCTCGGGATGCCCACATAACACCTCTTCTCCGCCGGCTACACTGGCTTCCTGTGGCCTTCCGGATTCGATTCAAGGTGGTACTAATAGTATTCAAAGTGCTCCATGGCTCGGGACCTGGATACTTACGGGATCGCCTTCTGCCACCAACAACCTCCCGCCGCCCAGTACGCTCCCACAGAGTCGTCTTGCTCGGGGTCCCACCACTAAATCACTGCCGACTAGCAGCCCCAAGACTACGTGCTTTCTCTGTGGGAGCCCCATCCCTCTGGAATTGTCTCCCCTCGGAGATACGGGCCATGTCGGACATCCTTACCTTCCGGCGCGAAGTCAAGACCTTGTTGTTCAGGCAGGCTGGAATAGCCAATTGAATCATTCGGGTTAAATTTTAAATTTTAGATAATTTTTCTGTTGGGTGTTGTTCTTATCCATTTTAGATTTTTATTTATTTCATTTCCGTTATTTGTACTGTTTTCGTTGTTGAATGTACACCGCCCCGAGTCCCTTTTTGGGAGAGGGAGCGGTATAGAAGCACGAACAAATAAATAAATAATTATCACTTAGTTCTACCACAATCATCATCATAATCTTTTAATGACCCCATAATCCCTTGCAGGGTAGGGTCTCGACAATGGAGGTGAATGTTTACTGGCCAGATGTCCTTCCTGTCACCTATGTGGAGCTATATTCAAGAGATATATTCTCATATAATGGTACACTCCAGATTTTATAGTATGATTTTGGTCCTGTGATGCTTGACTGGATGCATTTTAAAACCGTTTTTTGGCTCCAGATCTTGAAAGTGAGAAATGCATTTTAGGAATGATCAAATAATTTCTATCAGAACGTTGTAAAACTCCACTGACTTTCTCTAGACACAAACAGGAGAGGGTCAATCTTTTTTTCAAAGAAGAACGGGGCAGAACAAGAAACAATGGATGCAATAGATTGAACCTTCAGCCTTTGATGCAGAAAACTATGTTGACTTTCAGCTCAGGAGCCTATTAAGTCAACTTTGGGTTCTGTTGTGTATGCTGAAGTTGACAAAGGCAGCTTTCGCACAACAAGTCACATAGTGCAATGGATCCCAAGCTAAACAAATGGGATGGTATCCCTCAGGATGCTAAGCCATAGAAATATAATCCAAGGTTAAAATAATTGAGTTGTTGGTCATTTTATTGGTTGGATTCAGGGTAAATACCGAAGGAAACTGAGCTGGTTCTGCAAATATTCCCATTAGGACTTCAACCAAGCACCTTGCACAAATACACCAAGATTGTCATGTTGCTCTAGGCTGACACATCCACTCAAAAGTGGACATCTTCTGAAACTCAAGAATCATTGAAGACCATTCAGGACTGACATTATTGCAAGGTCTTTCCTCTTTGGATCTTATGGACAAGTGGTTTGGTTCAATTCTCTCTTCTTCTTCCATCTACTTTCAAGAAATCATTATGCTTAAATCATATTATAGTTCTTGATTAATTCCAGTTTTAACCTGTAGTGAGATTTAGAATTCTTTATTGACCAAGTGTGAGTGGACACACAAGGAATTTGTCTTCAGTGCATAAACTCTCAGTGTATATAAAAGCTATATGTGATCATGATCATACTCATAAAAATACATTCATCATAAATCACAAGATATAACACTTAGTGATAGTCATAAGATTCTAACTAAGCAATTAACATAAATCAAACTAGGAAACTGAATAAAACAATATAAATTGGAAATACATAGGGGGAGCTTCCTCTCTAAGTATTTGGGAATTGGAAAAAAAGTCCCAGAAATTACCTGCCATGACTGGACATTTGAGATCTTCTTTCCAAGTCTCATCATGGCTGGTCGCCTTGTGGATCCATACATGCCATGTAATGAGTGTGCCAGAGCATAAATGGCATTGTAGATATTGTAACTTTCACCTGTCATGCTTGTTTCAAAAATGAAAGCTGAAAGAATGTTTAAATTCTCCTTTCCGGAACATGTTTTTTGTTGGTCTAGAGAAATTTCACTTGGTTTGTAGATCTTGCAGTCAAAGACTTTTTCCCACCATTGTGGGAGAAAGATGTCACCTTGTGGTTTCAAAGGGTCTAAAGATAGTAGGAAATGGCTGAATTCCAAGACATCCCTGGTGTGGTCCCTAAAATGCAGAGACCCATGGAAGAACTTTAGACTTTTCAAAAACTGTTGAATTGCCACCATACTAACTTTCTAATGGCAAGTTAATATCCAAACTTTGCAAAATGATGTTCTTGTTTCATATTCATGTAAATTCATTACTGCCAGTACCTTTATAATGCAAATGCTATTTGAATCTCCAAACAGAATAATCACTTCGGATTTAGACCAGGTTTTGAAAATACTAAGAAATTTCCCCAGCAGAGTTACAAGAAAATCTGATTTCATCATTTCAGTGAAGGCCAGGCAGATCTCTTTCTCCTGGAGCATTGGCATCAGAGGTGAGATGAAACGTTCTCCATTGTCATTTGCAGGGGCCACCAGCCCAACCCAGTTCCACTGGAAATGCAGAAGCAGCTGGACTAAACCCATATACTGAGGAGATTCACTGGGATTAATCCAGAAGAAAGAAGGATAAACTTTTCTCTCTCCCTGAGAGAACTCAAAGCCAACACCAAGCTGGAGAAATGATATTTTTATTTCAAGGAGATTGAAAAGTTTTATGGTGACTTTATTAGTCCACATTTGTGATTGATTGCCCCACCAGGTGACACACTTTGTGTGGCTAGTTTCATTTATCCCCTTCCTAAGAGATGTCATCATTTAACAATATTTTGTATAGTTGTTACAAGTCATAAGATAAAGGAACAACCTATCAATCTGATACAGAGAATAAACTCCCAGACTTTATTCACCAGGAGGCAGGACAAGAAGCAACAGATAGAAACTAATCAAGGAGAGATGCAACCTGGAATTAATGAAAAACTTCCTTATAGTGAGGACAATTAACCTGGAATAGCTTGCCTTCGGGAGTTACAGGTGCTCCATCATTGGAAATTTTTAAGAAGAGACTAGATAACCATTTGTCTAAAATAGTATAGGATTTCCTCCCTAAACAGGGGGTTGGACTAGAAGACCATTGTCTCTCTCTATTTTTCTCTCTATTTCTCTCTCTTTTTCTCTCTATCTATCTATCTATCTATCTATCTATCTATCTATCTATCTATCTATCTATCTATCTATCTATCTATCTATCTCTACCTCTCTCTCTCTCTCTCAATCCCTATTCCTATTCTACACAAAAAGGTGGATATGTTTTTTGAAGAGTAAATCAGGAAGGAATTATTCTTAGAAAATAGAGCATTTCAGAATTACTATTTTTCCTATTGGGATTATTTAACACATAAAATGCAGCATTGATTGTCTAAAAATCACCTTCTCCCAAAAATCCTTTGCTTTCATCTTTGGCTTCCATGTTTCTTTTACTTGTCTACTCCACATTGTATCTAACAGAAATCCCTTACCTGTGGGAGCTTGAAGATGCTGAAAATGGAGGCCATCTGCCTTGAGAATTTGGAATCGTGACCTCCCATGACAGAGAGCAGAAGATCCTGCCTATCACATGTGTAACCTGGAACCAGTTGGCCTCGTGTGGACAGAAGAGAGATGCTGATTAAAGAAACCCACCTCTCAATCTCATGATTGTCATAGATCTGGAAGCCAAGGGTGATGTTGGGCAGGAGAACCAGATCCTTGTTGACCTCACTGATTGCAAACACCAAAGCCAGGAACTGCTGGTATGTTTTGGGCCTGATTCTATAGGGAGAAAAAACATTGGGGAATATTGTAGGAACAATCATAAATGAAGTTGGAGATTGTCTTGTTTTTTGTGTTGTTCTTTTATTAAACTGTCCATCCAAATCACAAATGATTTAATGCCCCATGAGCATCTCTCCCTTCCCCATTGTGTTCCAGTGTCTTTAATCCTTCACAAATTCTCTTCTAGCACCTAATCAATTTGTGTCTCTCTTGGAGTAACTTCTTTGGGTCTGGAAACCATATCTGAGCACAGGATTCCAGTGTATTTGTGTGGGGGGGTCACAACATCAATTTACTGAAGGTTTTTGTTCATGAACATTCCTAATTCCAAAATTGATTATTTTTTGTTTTTGTTTCAGCATTCCATGTTGAAAATTGATTGCATTTTCACTGATTTTTCTACTATGGCTCTCCTTTTCAAATTAACATTGTTTAACATTTTATGTTTATTATCTTTCTGAGAAAGAGTTCTGGAAAGATGAAGAATTCTCATTTTTTTCTATAAGTTGTTCATTATTGAAAAAAAGCACAAAGATTCGAATTAGGTTAAGACATTGAAAACATCACAAGGAGCAGTATTTCTGAATTATCTTCCTCCTCCTTTAATGACCCGATAATCCCTTGTGGGATACACTCTGGGCAACCGAATGGAGCTGAGTTTACACACTGGCCAGATGCGCTTACTGTCGCCCTTGTGGAGTTTTTTTTCAGCAGACATATTCTCAGTGTGCAGAGAGAGAGAAATATCTGCCTCTACCTAGGATTGAACTTAAAGCCTGCAGAATGTGAGGTGAGAGTTCCACCTCTAGACCAACAAACCATTCAGCAGTATTTCTAAATGGACTCCCTTGAATCCCAAAGAAAGCAAACAGTTACGTGCATCGTTCCTTTGCAGGCAAAACTTACGTAATTGGTAAATCATGCAGGGATGGTTGTCTATGAAAACGGGGACCATTAGAGGAATAAAAAATGGTTACCATGGGCAAATTCACACCAATAATGAGATCGCCAGGCCTATAATAGTCCTCCAGAATATCCAAAGACCTTGTCAACCCACATCCAGTTTTCGTCCTCTTTGCAGAAGTAGGAGCTAGGAGCCAAAAAAGCAGCAGCAGAAGCAGGAAAGGCAGCCCAGTCATTAATCTCACCTTTCTTCCAAGATCAGAGATCAAGGTTTGTGCAGAAGCTACATTGCAGGTAGCACGTGAAATCTGAGAGATTTATCGGAATAGAGACAACAGACTACAATAGAGACAGTCTGTCCTTCCTGGATAGCTTTGTGTAATATTTATATCAACCATGCTTCTCCTTATATGTGTTTGGGCTGGGACCAAAGAGGAAACTGAGGCCAATGGAGTCTCACCAAACCCAGGAGTTAGTTCTTTGCAAAGCAATGTGTAGTGACAAGCCTTGCCTCCATTTGGAGAGCTCAAAATATGTTTTTGTAGAGCAGGTTTTATGTTGTGTCTAGAAATCCAGAGGGGATATGTGAAGAATTGCTGTTTTTCTTATAATTGCAAGAAGAAAGAATTGTCCTGCCTACTTAGCACTAGAGTTTTTTGGTGTTAACAGATAACAGATAATTAGAGTTGGAAGGGACCTGGTAGGTCATCTAGTCCAACCCCCCACCCAAGCAGGAGACCCTACATCGTTTCTGACAAATAACAGTCCAATCTCTTCTTGAAAGAGTCAAGTGATGAAGCTCCCACAACTTCCGAGGGCAACTGTTCCACTGGCTGATTGTTCTCACTGTCAGAAAGTTTCTCCTTATTTCCAGGTTAAATCTCTCCTTATTCAGTTTCCATCCATTATTCCTTGTCTGGCCTTCAGGTGCTTTAGTAAATAGATTGACTCCTTCATCCCTGTGGCAGCCCCTCAAATATGAAGGCTGAC
>CM042838.1:169432153-169467814 GCA_023653725.1 Bungarus multicinctus
CTCCATAGACCTCGTCAGGGCAGCCCCATGTAGAGAGCAGTGCCATAATCCAGCGGTCGAGAACGCGGGCGGAAGGGACTGTGCGCAGTGCGCCCAATCCAAAAGTGCCGCAACTGGTAAATCAACGAATCGATAAAAAAGCCCCCCCCTGGCGACGGCTGCATATGTTCTTCCAAGGCATCCGCACATCCAGGAGGACACCCAAGTTGCACGCCCTTTCCACGGGGGTCAAAACCTCTCCCCCCACGGCCAGCGAGGAAATCTGGCTGTATCTGGGGAAACCACAGCCACTCGGTTTGTTGGCCGGGTTGAGACGAAGCCTGTTACGACCACATCCAACCCCCCCCACGGCCTCCAGGCACCGGACATCACTTCGACAGCGGCGTTGGGGTGGCCACGGGGTGGAGAGACAAGCGGAGTATCATCAGCGACTGGATGGACCCCTCCACCCCAAAGCCACGGATGATCCAAACCCGCGGCTGTACTAATGTTGACGGCAGGTCGAGAGCCACCGACCCCTAGCACCCCACAAGCAGGGGCCTTGGGACGATCTCTGCCCCCCCGTCAACACAAATGCATCGTCCGAGAGGAAGGAGGAGAACCCCCCGGAAACGGTGCCTCCAACCCCCAACCCCCTCCAAACCGCTGCAATAAGAGCCTGTGGTCGACAGTATCAAAAGCCTGCCGAGAGATCTAAAGGACTCGGACAGAGGAACAAACCTCTGTCCCCGAGCCCTCCAAGATCATCAACCCCAAAACGCGCCACAGCACGTCCTCCGTGCTATGCCCCTTTCCTGAAGCCCTATTGTAGGGGGTCAAGATAACTCGCTTCATTCCAGGAACCGGGGAACTGACGGGCCCACATCTCTACACCTTCCGCACCAAAGCGAAGGTTGACAGGACGGTAAATTTGCTAACAAGCTTGTCCAGACGGGTTCTTGAGGTAGGGCACGCACCACCCGCCTCCTTCAAGGCAGCGTTAAAAGCCCCTCTCTCACGGAAGCGTTATAATACCCTGAACCACCTCTTGTCAACCTCCCTAGTGCCAAGACCAACCAGAGTGGCACGGGTCCAACAAACAGTGGTTCATTCTCCCCCCAGCATCCGATCCCGTCTTCAACAGTAACTGTCGAACTCACTCCAACTGGCCTCACCTATATCCACCCCCGCCCCCCCGCCGAGATGCCATTCGAATCCGCTCGCCCGAATCTGAGCGCTGTTTAATTTCCTGCCGAAACCTATAAAACCTCAGCCAGTCCCTGTACGGTATCCTCCCCCCGGCTTCCATCTCTAAAATGTAGCGGGTCACCCTAACAGGGCGCTGGGCGGTTTTTCCGCATACGCACTAACGGTTGGAGAGGAGGTAGCCTCCTCGCCAAAACCTTTCATCGCCACTAAATACTCTTAAATAAATCGTAGAAGTGTTCGGTCATACTCAAGCGGCTAGCCCTCCAACTACTCCTCTAGGCGTCTTTTTCCGCGCTTCATCTCCCCCCTTATCTCCCTCAGAAAACCAAGGCGCCATTTGGACGCACCGAGGTCCAGAGGCCGCAAGGGCATCGACCCGTTCAAGGCCCCATCAGCCACCACTATCCCAGGTATCAACCAGGCCCTCAACCGATTCGGGTGTTGGCTTCGGGAAATGGCCCAAGCTCCAGCAGACCTATCCGGGTCCATCCAGCGCTAGGTCTTACATTTATAAGTCCGGCACTGAAGTCTAAGCCTCAGGAGCGAAGTGACTGTCCATTACAGGGTTACATAACTAATCCCTACCAACCCATCCCACTCTGCCAGTGATCAGAGACAAAAACTAAATCCAGGGGTGACATCCCACAGAAGTAGGGTCCCGAACTTTAACGGGGTCAGGCCCTGGCTGTCAGGGACAGCCATGACTCCTGAGCAAGTCCCCGAGGTACCGCCGTCAGAGGAAGGGTGAAATCCCCCCTGACCATAACCTGGGGGTCACCGCCACTCCGGCTATAACCTCAGGAGCTCAAGCAGGCTGCTTGCGCATAGCAGTGAGCCCAGGTATTCGATCAACAAACCCCCCGTACCGTGGGGCGAACTGGTCACGAAAAGAGCACTCCCCCCTCTCATCTGCGAAACAGTGGATTCCCTCCGGACACATATCCCCTTAATACCACCGCAAACCCCCGCCCCTCCCCTGGCCCGGCTCGGACCCGATTGAAAACCCGAAACCCCGCTGGGCCACTCCACAGGGAACTCCCCCCCTCTGGCCCAGCCATGTCTCGTATACCCCCCACCAGGCCGCTCCCCCCCGGACAAATCGATCATAATGAGGGGGGCGTTATAATAACGGACCTTGCGTTACACAAAATCACCGAGCTGCCGGCCCGATCGCTCCACCACCCCCCGGGGTAACGGGACATAACAAGGGGTTCGATGCGCGCCACCCCCCGCCATCAATAGCGGTGGCGCGCCTCCCAAAACAGAATGTGTCCCCCTACTTAACCCGCCAAATCTGCCTCTCCCCGCATCACCGTACTAGATCTTTTAAAATCACCCTTCCCAGATCTATAACAATCATGATATTGAGAGTGGGTTTCTTTAATCAGCATCTCTCTGCTGTCCACACGAGGGCCAACTGTTCCAGGTTACCCATTTGACAGGCAGGCCTTCTGCTCCTGTCATATGGAGGAGCACGATATCCAAATTCTCCAAGGGCAGATGGCCTCCATCTTCAGCATCTCAAGCTCACATGTAAGGGATTTCTGTTGGATACACTGTGGAGTGGAAAATAAGAACAGTGAAGCCAAAGAGAAGCAAAAGGTTTTTTTGGGGGAAGGTGAGTTTTACGACATCAATGCTGCATTTTATGTGTCAAATAATATCCCAGAGGAAATAGTAAGATAATTCTGAATGCTCTATTTTCTAGACAATTCCTCCCTGACTTACTCTTCAAAAATGGATCCTCCAGTTCGTGAGAGGAGGAAGAGAGAAAAGAGACCGGGGAAAGTAGCGAGGGGAGGGATATAGAGAGAGTAGAGAAATTAGAGAGAGACAATGTCTTCTAGTCCACCCCCTGTTTAGGAGGAAATCCTATACTAGTTTGTTTTAACCAAAGCATTTATTCAGTCTCTTCTTAAAAACTTGCTATATGACTCACCCATAACTCCTGAAGGCAGCTATTCCAAGGTTCTTGGATCTCACCGTAGAATTCTTTTCATTAATTCAGTTGCTTCTCTCCTTGCATTAGTTGTCTATCTTGCTGTCTTTTACGTCTTATGGTGAATAAAATCAGGGACTTTTATTCTCGTGAAATCAGTTTTGATTGGTTGTTCCTTTATTTTAGACCTGTCACAAACTATACAAAATATGTTCATGATGACCTCTCTAGAAGGGGAAGCAATGAAACTAGAGCCACTCACGGGAGTCATCTGTGGTGCAAACAACCACAAATGTGACTGACAAAGTCACCATAACACTTTCAATCTCTTGAAATAAAAATCGCATTTCTCCCATCTTGGTGTTAGCTTGACTTCTCTCAGCGAACAGCGTTTTCCGTCTTTTTCCGTATGTATACCAGTGAAATCTCCTCAGTATTGCGTTTAGTCCAGCTGCTTCTGCATTTCGCAGTGGAACTGGTTGGCTGGTGCCCCTGCAAATGACACCGAGAACGGTGCATCTCATCGCTACCGCCAATGCTCCAGAGAAAGAGATCTGCCTGGCCTTCACTGAAATGATGAAATCATATTTCTTGTACTTAAGATTTGGTTTGAATTTCTTAATATTTTTCAAACCTCTGGTCTAAATCTGAAGTGATTATTCGTTTGAGATTCAAATAGCATTATAAATGTACTGGCAGCAATGATTGTATATGAACAAGAGACCAAGAACATCATTTTGCAAAGGTTGGATTTTAACTTGCCATGGAAAGTTAGTATGGTGGTAACTCAACAGTTTTTGAGAGGTCTAAAGTTCTTCCATGGGTCTCTGCATTTTAGGGACCACACCAGGGATATCTCAGAATTCACCATTACTACTATCTTTAGATCCTTTGAACCCACAAGGTGACATCTTTCTCCCACAATGGTGGGAAAAAGTCTTTGACTGCAAGATCCACAAACCAGGTGAAATTTCTCCAGACCAATGTCATGCGTATGAGCAGAAATAATTAGAACAGACTTGAAATACTGAAACACGTAACTGGCTTTATTGAAGATACTGCAGTACCGGCACCCTTTAACCCATACCAAAGATAGTATGAGACAAAGGAGAACCCCGATTACCAGACAGACCATATATTTATACCCAAATATAATGATATAAACAAGTACAGATCACATGTTGTTTTTCAGTTACAAAGATACATAGATTCTCATAGGAAAGTTATGGGTATTTCCAATGACCTCTTCTTACTTGACATTTGGATTGGTACCAACATCCTTTTCCCAGATTTATTTCAGATATCCAGTTATGCAATTATCAGAGGATTATACTTTTGATTAATATGACTATATAATGTCAAGTCAACCTCTACACATTCTAGAACCTCGTCCAAGGACAATTTCGCAATACCACATGTTTATTGTACAAAAATATATGTCTCAACTTTTCTGTTCTTTTAAAACGGTCATTCTACGAACACAAAATGGCTACAGTCTGGTTCTGTCGTTTCTCAAGTATAACATCCAAATTTACTTATAACAACTCCTCCCTTTCTTTTTATTACCGTTTATACTTGAGAATGATCATCAAACTCTCTCAACATAAGCCTCACTTCCTCTTGCCTATATACCTTACGTTTTCCCTCAGGTTTGGTAATCTTACAACAGCAGAAACACAACTTACATATCATTACAGTCTGTAAAAGACATATGTCTAAACACTAACATTGTCCTCTATATTTCTTCACATGTTCACCCCTAGTATGGGTAGTTATCTTAACAGTCATTAAACGACCAATTGCACACTCATTGTATTAATTGGTATCAATGCATATACATATGCTCTACACAACATTAACCAATTTCTAGGTAAATACAACACATGTGTCATTCCACCTATGTCTTCAACCTCCATTCAATAAAAAAAAACTTCTTCAGTAGGTAAATAAGTATAAATTGTTTTGTCATCTGCATGTTTATACTTAATACAATCATAAGCTGAAAAATTATCAGCTTTCCTGATTAGTCCATTTGTTGGCCTCACAGGAAATCCAAACAAGGTATCACCTTTTACAAGTTATACACAGTGTATTCATTAGGATTTATAATAATCCTAGTTTCACTAAATAAAAACTTTCTGGCACTGGAACTCCTATAAAACAAGTTGACATTATATTAGTAACACAAAAAGAAGAAGTATTCAAAGCTACTCATTAAATCCAGAAAAACATTTTCACTTCTTACTGGATTAGGTTCTTTTTCTTGGACACTTCTTATTCCTCTATGTAAATACCTTGGAGCTTCAATATATCCTACAGCACATCTACCTTTCCAGGTAAATGGAAGTTTAGCAAGGGCTATACTTCCACATAAAAACATTAACTTTTTCGGGGCACTTCTTAATTCACGGAATGGCATAAATAATATTTCTTCCAAAGCTCTAATTCTCATATAGGAAGGAGAATAATTGCCATACAGGTTAAAACAACAATCATATAGTTGTTCCATCCTCTTAGACAAGTCCTCATGTCATATGTCATATGTGCGGTTACATGCTAGATATTTCTCAAATATGAACCATCATCTAAGGTGGATCTTATGCAGATTCCAACCTCAGCCATAGGTTTCATCAATGTCAGTGATATCTGCCCTTCATATTCAGTACTGTCGGGTTCAGGTTGGAAACATAACCATTGCCATGTTAATGAATAACCAGGCAATATCTCAGAAGCCTCCATACCTACCCTACATAAGGTAATAATCACTATCCACATCATGTTCACAATTGGACTAGGCCCCCACCCACCTTAACATATGTAGTTTTTACACTTCAAAACTTACAACTGGTTGTTGGGGACTTACATCCACTGCTACACCCTCTTCTGCACTTACAGGACACAATATCTGTGTACACCAATCAATTATTTCATCTCTTAAAATAATGAGGAATATAAGAAAGATATTTGTTACACAAGCCAAATAACCAATTCCTGCGCCCAAAGTTCCATAAACCTAAACTAAACTAGACATAAAACTTCCTATACCTATATCTAAAAACAAAATAAACAGTCCAGTCTGTCAAAACTGTCTTTTACTGGAAACAGCAACCGGAGCAGGAACAGGGCCCTTCACACACGAATGATGTGTCCAACCTCGCTCTCGTGTTCTCACAGCCGATTCAGTAGTTAACAAAACCTGGAATGGTCCCTCCCAGATAGGCCTCAGCTTTCCCAAAGCTCTCCACTGCTTAATCAGGACCCAGTCTCCACTCCTAAAGTCATGTGCTTGAAAGTCAAACGGTGGTGTTTGCGCCAAAAGTCCTTTGGACCTTAAAAGAGAAAAACACTGGGACAGTCCTCGTATATATTTTCTAAGGAAAATATCTTTAAGTTCTATTCTAGGCATACCAACACTTCCAGTATAAGGAATGCCAAACATCATCTCATACGGTGAAATCCCAATATCCGTTCTTGGACAAGTACGTATACGCAATAGAGCTAGAGGTAAACATTTTGTCCATGGTAATTGTAGTTCTAACATCAACTTCTTTAAAGTATTCTTTATTGTCTGATTCTTTCGTTCCACTTTACCTGAGGAAGCGGCATTTCCCGCTAGGTGCAATTCCCAGAGGATACCTAGCTCCTTCATAATCCCCTTCACCACATTAGAACTAAAATGTGTACCTCTATCACTATCAATAGATTCAACCAGACCATATCTGGGTATTATCTGTTCTAAAATTAACTTTATAGTCATTTGTGCATTCGCCCTTGCACACGGAAAAGCTTCCACCCATCCTGTCAAATGATCAACTATTACTAATAAGTATTTCAATGTACCTACAGCTGACATTTCAGTATAATCAACTTGTATCCACTGAAATGGCCAGACAGCTAAATCCCTTCCTCCTAGTAATGTTTTTCTCATCATTTTCCTATTTATTCTTATACAATGTATACATTTTCTACATATTTTCATAGCTATTGTAAACATTCCTCTGCAAATATACTTCCGTTTCACAAAATCCACAAGTGCCTCTGTTCCCCAATGAGTACCCTCATGTACTTTCTCTATTATGTTTCTCATAATGTCAGCTGGTGCTCCATTCAATATCCAAGAAAGAAACACTTAAACTCCATTTTGTTAGAGTAAAGATATCTTTTACTGGAAATCAAAGTGGTAGCAACAAAGGAATTCTGAATCTGAAGAGATGAGCGCGAAAAACACATATACAAAGTGATGGCAACGTTCCCACCCCCAACAGTCCATATTGCTCCTCCAATGAGGAAGTATGCATAGCATCATGTGGGCATCTTCAGGTGGTGATGAGGCCTCTGTCCGTTGACCTTGGCATAGTTTGATAAGGAGTCGCAGTTGCGCATAACAAGGAATAGAAAAGCAAGGAATAGAAACTTAAGTAAAACTTCCCCTCCCCTAGAATACAGTTTCGTTTCCTACACACTCCAGCACGCTTCCCAAATATAGCATAGCCCATCTCCCCCCTTCCGTTACTTATGGCAGCCGAAAGATGCAAAGCAGAGAAAAAGAAATAAAGGAAGAAATCTTGAAGGCTGACATTCGGCCCTCCTGAAAAAAAGTCGTTAGTCCTAGAAAATATAAGAATAAAAGACAAGATATTACAAACAAATAACAACAGCACATTTGTTCAGGGTTTATCAGGATACATGGTGCGGAACGCCTGCACCAATCGAGGGGCTCTAACATCTCTCTCGTCTACCCATTCAGACTGGGAAGAAGGAAAATGCTTCCACGCAACCAAATATTGGAGTCGACCCCGCTTCTTCCTAGAATCCAAAATTTCTTTAACTTCAAAATGTTGTTCACCTTCAATGAGCAATGGCACAGGGGGGGCTACCTGAGTAGGCCTCAGATCAGATGTACGTTCAGGTTTTAACAAACTAACATGGAAAACAGGATGGATCCGACGGAGAGTTTTTGGCAATGTCAATTGGACCGCCACAGGATTCACAACTCGTTCAACCGGAAAAGGTCCCACATACTTAGGTCCAAGCTTTTTCGATTTCTGTGTGGTCTGCAAAAATTTGGTAGATAAAAACACTTTATCACCAACTTGGTATAGTTCCTGTGGACGTCTCTTTTTATCTGCAAACTTTTTGTGAGCTTGATGAGTATCATCCAATGCCTTGCGGGCAACTGGCCAAGTCATCTGGAGATGCCTTATCCACTCATCCAACGAGGGAATATTAGTTTCCTCTTGCGGAAGCTCGGGTATGGGTACAAAGTCTTGACCCGAGGCCACTTTAAACGGAGTGAATCCGGTGCTGCTATGTACCGAATTATTGTATGCCACCTCAGCAAAAGGCAGTAAATCAGTCCAATCATCCTGTTGATAATTAATGTAACACCGCAGATACTGTTCCAGTACCGAGTTAGTTCTCTCGCAGGCCCCATTGGTTTGTGGATGATGGGCGGAGCTTAACCCCTGGGCGGAGCCTAGTAACTTCAGGAACTCTTTCCAGAAATTTGAGGTAAATTGGACACCCCTATCAGAGATTATGCGTTCAGGGACTCCATGTAGCCTGTAGATATGCAGAATAAACAACTTAGCTAACGTCTTCGCTGACGGGATCTTCGCGCAGGGTATAAAGTGTACCTGTTTGGAAAACAGATCTGTCACTACCCAAATGACTGTATTTCCTCCACTGTCAGGTAATTCTACAATAAAATCCATGGAGATTTCCTTCCATGGGGCCGTTGGTCTAGCCACGTTCTGCAATAAGCCTGCTGGTTTACCAGGCGGCCTCTTAGCCGAAGCACAAATAGGGCAACTAGCGACATAGGTTTCAATGTCCTTTTTCAACGTGGGCCACCAAAATTGCCTTTTGACCAAGTGTAGGGTTTTCACGAACCCAAAATGTCCAGCAGGTTTAGAATCATGAGCTTGATGTAAAATTTCGTGCCTTAGCTTTCCCGGTACATATAATTTGGCCCCCACCCAGGCCAACCCATCTCTGATAGTACAGTCATTCGAGTGGGTCAGGAACCAATCATCCAGTTTTAGAGCTTCTTTCAATTTTGCCGATAAATCGTTTGACACATCAACCTCTTTTTTCTTCTGAGCTCTGGTAACCATTGGAGCTGCCAACTGTTCGGTTGGGATGATAGGTCTTATCACTTCCTGGCGGGCACTATTATACTGAGGTAATCTGGACAAAGCATCTGCCATGAAGTTTCTCCCCCCGGGAATGTACCGCAAAGAAAAATTGAACCGCTTAAAATGTTGCGCCCAGCGAACTTGCTTGGGAGACAGTTTCCGAGGTGTTTTCAGAGCTTCCAGATTTTTGTGATCTGTCCAAACCTCAAAAGGGTGTTTGGCTCCTTCTAGGAAATGCCTCCACGTTAACAAAGCCCATCGAACTGCAAAAGCTTCTTTTTCCCAGATGGCCCATCTTCTCTCGGTTTCAGTTAGTTTACGGGAGGTATAGGCGCATGGTTGCAGGTATCCCTTTTCATTTACCTGAAGTAGCACCGCTCCAACGGCTACGTCACTTGCATCAGCTTGGATTACAAACGGAACGTCCATGTCTGGGTGCTTAAGTACGGGTTCAGCAGCAAACAGACGTTTCAGTTTCTCAAACGCAGCTTGACATTCCATGGACCACTTCAATGGCGTACTGGGCTTCGGTTTCACCTCCCCCTTGGTTTTAAGGAGATTCGTGATAGGCATCGCGATCTTCGCAAACGCAGGAATAAATTGACAGTAAAAATTTGCAAATCCCAAGAAGCTTTGCAGTTGTTTCCTGGTACGGGGAGGGGCCCATTCCAAAACCGCCTGCACCTTCCCCAGGTCCATCTCTATGCCGTCGTGCGATATGCGATAGCCCAAATAGTCAATTTTCTCCTGGTGAAATTCACACTTTGACAGTTTGGCATACAACTGGGCCGCTCGAAGTTTCTCCAGGACTGACCGCACTAGTTTCACATGCTCATCACGAGTCTCTGTGTAGATAAGAATGTCATCAAGATAAACTAACACTCCTTTGTACAAATGCTCTTGCAACACTTGGTTTATCATTTGCATGAATACCGCAGGCGCCCCCTGTAGGCCAAACGGCAGGACGTTGAATTGAAAACACCCCATCGGACAGTTGAAAGCAGTCTTCCATTCATCCCTTTCCTTGATTCGGATTCGGTAGTATGCCTCTCTCAGGTCGAGTTTTGAAAAAATCTTTCCTTTAGCGAGGTGGGCCAGCATGTCCTTCATCAGGGGAAGGGGGTACACGTTCTCCACCGAGATGGCGTTCAGATTCCTATAGTCCACCACCAAGCATAAGGAACCATCTTTCTTTTCCCGAAACAACACTGGAGCCGCCACCCGGGGCCTAGCAGGTTGGATGAAACCACGTTCTAAATTTTTTTCAATGAACAACCGCAATTCCCCTAATTCCCGTGGGGTCATTGAATACAGTTTGGGTTTTGGGAGTTTCACTCCTGGCAAAAATTCGATACTGCAATCCGTTGAGCGGTGAGGGGGGAGCTCATCCGAGGCCTTCTCACTGAACACCTCCTTTAAGTCCCAGTATTCCTCTGGAATTTTCTCCTCCCCTTTCAGAGTCTCGGTGCCAGTAGAAGCCAATTCTATGGGAGCTTTGGGTCTCAGCTTGGATTTCCCTTCCTTTTCCGGGGGTTGGTCTGTGCGTATGCGTAGTAATCCCCTCCTCCAATTAACATGGGGGTTCCATTTCCGGAGCCAAGGCAAACCCAGTATTAAGGGGCGCTCCATCCCAGGGGCCACAATAAAACACAGAGTCTCTTTATGGTTCCCCATTGTCATCTCCACTGGCTCCATTATAAAATGAGCAGGTCCACCCCCGGCTACCGATCCATCCAATTGGCAAAAAGCTATGGGCGTTTTCAGAGTCTTTAGCCTTAATCCCAGCTTCTCTACCATCTTTGCACTGATTACGCACCTTGTGCATCCAGAGTCTAACAAAGCCAACATGTCCCCTTCAGCCCCCGACGTGGATACCCTTAATCTCACTGGAATGGTCATAGGGCCCTGGTTCGGACTTACCAGTGCGTCGTCTTCCAGTTCGGATTCACTCCCTTCAGAAGAGGTTGGAGTTCCCAACCTCCCTCTTTTTAGAGGGGTGACCTCTACACCCTCCTCTGCTTTTAGCGCCGATCCACGAGGCGTGGCTGGAGGCCTCTCAGACCTTCTCCCTCCTCCTGGCGCCCCTTTCGGTTCCAGCTTGGCATGGCAGTCTGCAGCCCAGTGGCCCTCCTTCCCACATCAGAAACACGCTCTGGTTCTGGGTTTTGCCGCTGGTCTTCCTCTCAGGGGTTTTAAGGTTTCTTGAGGCCTGGTAGGGGGGGGATTCCTCAAGACAAAGCCCCCCCGGCGTCTGTTTCGGGTTAGGTCAATCTCCACCTCTGCTGCCAGCACGTACCACTGCTGCAGCTCCCCAGGGTCTCTTCTGGCCACGCAGCATTGATAAACATCTTCATTTAGCCCATCCTTAAAAGCCTCTATCAGGGCTCCCTGGGACCAGCCGCGGATATGGCACGCCAGCTCTCTAAACTCCTGGGTGTAATCAGCTACTGACCTTCGCCCCTGATTTATGGTTTTCATCCTGATTCTAGCCTTGCGTTCAGCTAGGGGATCTTCAAATCTGGTGCGCAATGCTGTCATGAACTGGTTATAATTCAGCAGTTGAGGGGCATTATCATTATGCAAAGTCACCATCCACTTTGCAGCCGTTCCCTCCAAAGCCCTGGTCACACACCTGACTTTGGCCGCTTCTGAGGAAAAATCCTGCCCATACTCCTCCATGTGGCTCCAAACTTGTGCTAGGAAAAACCCCAATTCCTGGGGGTCCCCTCCATATTTTACTTCCAACGGAGGCACTCTTGCAGCTCTACGCCTTCTGGCAATTATCCCCCCAGCCGGGGGGCCCTGTGCTGCTGCTGCTGCCTGTTGCGCTGGCCCAGGTTGATTTATGGGGGTGGCTGCCCTGATTCTTCTGCCTGGGGTTACCTCCCCCTCTTCCCCCTCGTACCTTTGATCAGCTGGAACCTCTCCGGCAGCTTCATGTGAAAATTGCTCGGCTTGCATTAGTGAGAAGCCTCTCCGTTCCTTCTCCTGCCATGGTTCATCTTTCCCTCGGCGACGGGTCGTGGTCACTCCTGGAGGGGGCCTTTCCTCAGGATCCTTCCAACCGACTCCCAGGGACCATTTAGGCTTCACAGCTGGGGTTTCGTCAAGACTTAGCTCAGCTAAGAAGTCAGTCTCTTCTGCTCCCTCCATCAGCAGGGATCCAGGTCCTCCAGTCGCTCCCTGGCCTTCTCGGTCACTGGCTGGGCTAGACATCGTTTGTTAGCAAACCCCCTCGGAAGAAAATTTGGGTTTTCTCCGGGTGGGCTGGTAAAAGTGAGATTCAGAATAATGTCAGCTGGTGCTCCATTCAATATCCAAGAAAGAAACACTTAAACTCCATTTTGTTAGAGTAAAGATATCTTTTACTGGAAATCAAAGTGGTAGCAACAAAGGAATTCTGAATCTGAAGAGATGAGCGCGAAAAACACATATACAAAGTGATGGCAACGTTCCCACCCCCAACAGTCCATATTGCTCCTCCAATGAGGAAGTATGCATAGCATCATGTGGGCATCTTCAGGTGGTGATGAGGCCTCTGTCCGTTGACCTTGGCATAGTTTGATAAGGAGTCGCAGTTGCGCATAGC
Organism: Bungarus multicinctus; assembly: GCA_023653725.1. NCBI lineage: Eukaryota > Metazoa > Chordata > Lepidosauria > Squamata > Elapidae > Bungarus > Bungarus multicinctus. Next base: position 169,445,007 of record CM042838.1, read on the forward strand.
AAGGAATAGAAAAGCAAGGAATAGAAACTTAAGTAAAACTTCCCCTCCCCTAGAATACAGTTTCGTTTCCTACACACTCCAGCACGCTTCCCAAATATATCATAGCCCATCTCCCCCCTCCCGTTACTTATGGCAGCCGAAAGATGCAAAGCAGAGAAAAAGAAATAAAGGAAGAAATCTTGAAGGCTGACACATAATAGGTTTATTAACTATTTGTAAACCATTATCTGTTACCCATTTTCCATCAACACAGGTAACACCTTCCAACTGCATCTGCTTTTCTTCTTCATCAGTGAACTCTGGTTTTACATCCCATTCCAAAACAGGAATTAAAACCATTAGCTTCACCTCTCTTCCTTCACGGGCAGCCTCTTTAGCTGCCTGATCTGCTAATTTATTTCCTAAAATCTCCTTAGAATTTCCCTTCTTATGAGCTTCAACATGTATTATAGCTAAACGTTCCGGAAATGCAGCTGCTTTTAATACAGCTTTGATAAGATCTACTTGTTTTACTTCTTTTCCTTTACTTGTAATCAGTCCTCTTTCTACCCATATTTTCCCAAAGGTTTGTAAAATACCGTAGGCATATCTAGAGTCAGTATAGATATTACCCACTTCATTCTCTAAAAGTTTCAAGGCTTGTAATAAAGCAAAAACTTCACATACTTGTGCAGAGCAGTCATTTGGCATTCTGCCCATTTCCAGTACTTCAGACGTATCTCCATTCACAATTGCATATCCATTCATTCGTTTACCATTTTCTACTCTAGAAGATCCGTCTATAAACAAATTAATACCTCCCTCTATTGGGCTATCCTCCAAATCCTCTCTTATTTTCGTCTGTAAATCTATAGCCTCAATACAATCATGCTCTATATTATCCCACTCTTGTTTCTCTCCCGAAAGGAATTCAGCTGGATTTAAATTCCTATCCAGTGAGAGGAGCAAATCCTCCTGAGATAATAAAATAGCTTCATATTTCAATAACCTAGCATGTGTAAGCCATTTATGTGCTTTCTGCATTAGAATAGTTTTCACCTGATGTGGACTGCTTACCACTAAAGCACTTCCAAAAGTTAACTTCCTACTTTCCTCTACCAATATAGCTGTAGCCGCTACTGCCTGAATACATAAAGGCCAACCACGTACTACTGGATCCATCAATTTGGATAAAAATGCTACAGGCTTTTTCTTTCCAGCCCAGACCTGAGCCAGAACTCCCTTAGCTATTCCATCTTCAACTGCGACAAACAAATGAAAAGGTTTCTTTAAATCAGGCAAACTTAGTACCGGTGCTTGTATTAAATCATGCTTAAGCTTCTCAATGTTATTTTTCTCTTCATTATTCCATACAATCTCCCATGGTTCATTATCTAACAATTTCTCATATAGAAATTTAACCTTGGTTGTATAATCATCTAACCATAGACGACAATACCCTAACAAGCCCAAAAACTTCCGAACTTCCCTCTTATTCTTCGGTACAGGCTGTCTAACTATCCCTTTAATCCTTTCTGGATTTATTCTCTTACTTCCATGACTAATTAAATGTCCTAAATACTTAACCTCAGACTCAACATATTGTAATTTCTTCTTTGACACTCTCAAGCCCTGTTGCCCTAAAAAATTTAACAAAGCATTAGTGCCTTTTTCTACCTCTCGTTTCTTTTTTCCTGAAACCAACAAATCATCCACATATTGCAATACTGTTATCCCCACAGGTGGGTTAAATCCTTCAAGGACCTGCTCTAATGCCTGTCCAAATAAATTAGGACTTTCTGAAAAACCCTGTGGTAACACACACCAACGATATTGTTGAGTACGATATGTATCTGGATCTGTCCATTCAAAGGCAAAGATATCTCTCGAGTTTTCGGCCAAAGGACACGTCCAAAAAGCATCCTTCAAATCTATTACACTAAAATATTTATGCTCATGTGGAATCCTCCCCAATAATGTATAGGGATCTGGCGTAATAACATGTCGTTCTACTACCAATCTATTTATGAGCCGTAGATCAGCCACTAGACGAAAGGACCCATCAGGTTTCTTTACAGGTAAGATAGGTGTATTATATGGTGACATTGCAGGTTCAATCAGTCCATCCCTTAAAAGAGACTCTATCACTGGCTTTAGACCACGTCTCCCTTCTGGAGAAATATTATATTGCTTCCGCCTCACTGGCTCAGCATCCTCTTTTAAAATCACTTCAACAGGTGAGATTCTCAAAACACCTCTGTTTCCTTTTGCTTCCCACACAATAGGATCTATATATTTCTCCTGTTCACTATCTAATAGCTGAATTGTGCATTTATCTGCAGAAAAGATAAGCTCACATCCCAATAAAGACAAAGACTCGTCCTAAAAGGTTCATACCTGCTTCAGGTATGTACAAGACATTTAATGTTATCTCCGAGTATTCCCCCTTCAGAGACACATTTTCAACAACAGCAACTTCAAAGGGTTCCCCTTTAACCCCAGAGACTATCATCATTTTTCCCTCCTGAATAAGACCCTCAGGTAACTCACACAAAGACGTTCTAGCCGCCCCTGTGTCTATCAGAAAAATGCAACTTATTTCCTTAGGTCCCACCTTCAATTTTACTAAAGGCTCCCGGTGGGACTCCAACGTCAGGAGCCCTTGACCCCCCTAATCTTCAATTAGGGTATACAGTCTCTGTTCTCTTCGTTGCAGTCTTTGCTTGTCCGGGCAATTTCTCGCAAAATGCCCCTCCTTTCCACAAGCAAAACAATGTCTACTACCGTTCTGCCCCCTATTCCTATTCAAGGAAAGAAATCCCCTCCGTCCTCTCCCAGGACGCTTCCATCCACCTCCAGTAGATGGACCTCCAGCTCTTCTAGTAGCTGCAACCAGTCCAACTGGCTTATCCACCTTTTCAGTTGTAGCAGCTTTCAACGCTGAAAACATAATTTGAGATTTTTGACGAGACTTTACAAGATCGCGACCAATAAACACCTTGGTGGCCTCTTGCAACAAAGTAGCTATGTCCGATTCAGCCCATCTCTCTATCTTCTGCAATTTCCTCTGCACATCACCCCAGGCTTTAGTAACAAACTGCAATTTCATTAAAGCCTGATATTCTGGTGTTTCAGGGGCAAGACCAGAATACTTATTTAAACTATCCTTGATTTTAGTCAAGAATTCAGCCGGAGACTCATCTTTTAACTGACCTACCTCAAATGCTCTAGCTAGATTTCTACCCTGAGGTACAGCAGTCTTCACACCCTGCACAATAAGCTTCTTCATATCCATCATCTGTACTCTATCCTCTGGAACCTGACTATCCCAACCAGGATCTGCCAAAGGAAACTTATCTTCACCATCTACCGCATTTACTATACCTTCCTGTGTCTTATTCCAGTATGCTATGCCAGCCCATCTAATCTGCCCTCGCTCCTCAGGAGAAAAAAGATATCCCAAGATATGCTGTAATTCCACATAAGTATAAATATTAGGACCCAAAAACAAATCCAAACTCTGTGATAGTGATATTGGATCAACCTGAATAGATGGCATAGACAACTTATAATTTCTCAAATCTGAAGACGTAAGTGGGACATTTACAAATGTTGTTATAGGAACCCCCTCAGCTGTAACTCCATTAGGCATTTCACGTAATGGATATAACATCTGTTGTTCCTTTCTCGCTCTGGATCTCGTTATAGCTCCACTAGAAGGTCCAGCAACTGCTAATGAATCCAACTCCTGCTTTAACTCTCTATACTGAGAAACTGCGGAGGAACTTCCCCCCCTCTTTTCTCCCACATCTTGCACAGAGTTAGCTACATTATAAGGAGGAGGACGTACAGGACCAGCATAATCCAAAGGATCCCATTTATCACTTTCCTTTGTATACAAAAGTCTCTTAGAAGTTTTCCCAAGAGGAGGAAATGGATCAGTATATTGTACATGATACCAAGGCACAACATAAGGCAATTGAGAAATCAACCTCTTTTTAGTCAAAACATCCTTTAAAGCATTAATCCAATATACATTAGACTCCCCAAACCGTGACCTATAATTCGGAGGTTTCAAGATATGATCCGGCCAGCGAGCTGTACACAGCTCAATTAACCGTATCTTATCCAAAAGTTTAGTATACTGAACTAACCATGCCTCATTCCACTGATTTATTAACTCCCCCAGAGGAGATGACATAGGAATGGAAGGAACTTCACTAGCAACAGCTGGTTTCTTTAACCAGGAGAATAAATTCCCCATTTCCACCCCCCTATTCACAGGAAATGAGACAGAGAAAAAGGGAATAAACAATGTAACAGCACAGACAGACCCCTCTGCACAGATACACATGCCAAACACGAAGAAAAAAAACACACGAGCCAAACAAGCCTTCATTTAGAGAAGAAAAAAAAATGCATATATGAAACGTTTCAAAAGGGAGGAACAAAAATGTGAGACTGTTGTAAAGAAAAAAAAACCTGGCAGTTCAAGGCTCTACAACATATCTATAGATATATAAAAAAACACAGATAGAGCTCACCTGACTCCCCGGTGCACCACAACTAACCCGTGGCCACTGGAAGCCAGCACGGTCCCAGCAATCAGTCAACCAAACGCAGGTCACCAGGAGCAAGGCCCCCGGACGGAGGCTCGTTCAAAGCACAAAACCCCGCAGAACAGCATCAGGCGGCCCCGTTTTGCAGCTCAGAAGAACCACCTCCAGAGTCCTTGTCCTGTCTCCTGCCTGGCTCGCCAAAACTTGTCATGCGTATGAGCAGAAATAATTAGAACAGACTTGAAATACTGAAACACGTAACTGGCTTTATTGAAGATACTGCAGTACCGGCACCCTTTAACCCATACCAAAGATAGTATGAGACAAAGGAGAACCCCGATTACCAGACAGACCATATATTTATACCCAAATATAATGATATAAACAAGTACAGATCACATGTTGTTTTTCAGTTACAAAGATACATAGATTCTCATAGGAAAGTTATGGGTATTTCCAATGACCTCTTCTTACTTGACATTTGGATTGGTACCAACATCCTTTTCCCAGATTTATTTCCAGATATCCAGTTATGCAATTATCAGAGGATTATACTTTTGATTAATATGACTATATAATGTCAAGTCAACCTCTACACATTCTAGAACCTCGTCCAAGGACAATTTCGCAATACCACATGTTTATTGTACAAAAACATATTTCTCAACTTTTCTGTTCTTTTAAAACGGTCATTCTACGAACACAAAATGGCTACAGTCTGGTTCTGTCGTTTCTCAAGTATAACATCCAAATTTACTTATAACACCAACAAAAAACATGTACCGGAAAGGAGAATTTAAACATTCTGTCAGCTTTCATTTTTGAAACAAGCATGACAGGTGAAAGTTACAATATCTACAATGCCATTTATGCGCTGGCACACTCATTAAATGCAATGTATGGATCCAGAAAGCGACCAGCCATAAAGAGACTTGGAAAGAAGATCTCAGATGTCCAGTCATGACAGGTAATTGTGGGACTTTTTATCCAATCCACAAATACTTAGAGAGGAACCTCCCCATATGTATTTCCAATTTATATTGTTTTATTCAGTTTCCTAGTTTGATTTATGTTGATTGCTTATTTAGTATCTTATGACTATCACTAAGTGTTATATCTTGTGATTTATGATGAATGTATTTTTATGAGTATGATCATGATTTATCACGTATAGCTTTCATATACAGTGAGAGTTTATGCACGGAAGACAAATTACTTGTGTATCCACTCAGACTTGGCCAATAAAGAATTCTAAATCTCACTACAGTTTAACACAGCAATTACTCAAGAACTATAATATGATTTAAGTATAATGTTTTTCTGAAAGTAGATAGAAGAAAAATAGAGAATTGAACCAAACCACTTGTCCATAAGATCCAAAGAGGAAAGACCTTGCAATAAAGTCCTGAATGGTCTTCAATGATTCTTGAGGTTCAGAAGGTGGCCACTTTAGAATGGATGTGTCAGCCTAGAGCAACATAACAATCTTGGTGTATTTGTGCAAGGTGCTTAGTTGAAGTCCTAATGGGAATATTTGTAGAACCAGCTCTGTTTCCTTTGGTATTTAGCCTGACTCCAACCAATAAAATGACCAACAACTCAATCATTTTAACCTTGGATTATATTTTTATGGCTTAGCATCCTTAGGATGCCATTCCACTTGTTTAGCTTGGGATCCACTGCACTATGTGACTTGTTGTGCGAAAGCAGACTTTGTCAACTTCAGCATACACAGCAGAACCCAAAGTTGACTTAACAGGCTCCTGAGCTGAAAGTCAACAGAATTTTCTGCATCAAAGGCTTCAGGTTGAATATCGTCCCTCCATTGTTTCTTGTTCTGCCCCCTTGATCTTTGAAAAATAAATTGACCCTCTCTTCTTTGTGTCTAGAGAAAGTCAGCAGAGTTTTACATAGCTATATTAGAAAATATTTGATCATTCCTAAAATGCATTTCTCACTTGCAAGACCTGGAGTCAAAGAAAACATTTTAAAATGCATAAAGTCAAGATTCACAGGACCAAAATCATACTATAAAATTTAGAGTGTAGCAATATATGAGAATATATCTCTTGAATATAGCTCCACATTGGTGACAGGAAGGGCATCTGGCCACTAAACACTCAATTCCCTTGTCCAGACTCTAGCCTGCAAGCGATTATGGAGTCATTAAAAGATTATGATGATGATTGTGATAGATCTCAGTGATAATGTGTCCTCCTTCCTGGGGAAGGCATTAAATTTACTCCTAATTGACCAGATCTTCATCAAAGGAACTCCTCTAGTTTCTTGGACATGCATCTAGGATTATGTTTAACAAAGGATCATCAAAGGGATGATATCTCATGTATAGCTTTCAACCAATTTCTCCGATTTATGGGGCTATCTTTTCTTTCAGACTCTTCAATATTTGAAGAATGTTCAAATCAACAATAGTGCTGGAGATGAAGTCTCCTTCACAGAAAATGGTCTAGGCTCTGCTCAATTTGATCTTTTGAACTGGATTATCCTCCCCAATCAATCTTTTGTCCCCGTGAAAGTTGGGGAAAAGGTTCCCAGGACTCTCCAAGGCCATGATTTCACCATTAACTCTGATGCAATCATCTGGGCTACAAAGGTAACCTGGAAGGAAATGTTGTAAGTTCAGAGAAAGATACATTCTCTTCTGGGCATGCTAAAAATCCTTCTATCTTGAAACACGCTCAATTTAGTCAAAAATATGACAGTCATTTGGTGAAAAAATCTGCTTTGCATGTATCACATATGAGGTTAGATTTGTGTCAATAGAGAAAGGGTTGGGAAGCAGAAGAAGCACTGCTTAAAACCAGGATGCAGTTAAAGGATGTGGCAATGACTTCCATAGACCATTCCCATTCAGTTGGATCTTTATGAATGTTTGTTGTAGAAATGCTATAACTCAATGTCACAAGACGTCTTTTGCAGGTTTAGGTTCCAGTTCCAATCTCCAGGATCATTGGTGGGTCGGGAGTACCACTGGCCTGAATCCCCCAAGAGCTGCTCCTGCTTTCTGGTAGATGATAATGAACCATTTCTTTTGATGACATTCTGGAAAAAGAAGTAGGAATATGGAATAGAAATAGGAATGTAGACGTGAAATGATTGATGATGCATACGTCATCTCAAGCATTTCTCTCTCTTTTCCTTTTAGAAAGTGCCCTTTGCCAGGTGTGGCATGAAGAGGTGCCAGGCAGGAGAGAGGAAAAGAGTTCCAGAGGGCAAGCAGGTTTGCTGCTACCATTGTGATGCTTGTCCAGAAGGGACCATTTCTAATGAGACAGGTACACCAGAATTTAAATGTAAATAGCACTACCACTTAGACTTACGTACCACTTCACAGTGCTCTTCAGACCTCTGTAAGCGGTTTACAAAGTCAGCATATTGCCCCCAACAATCTGGGTCCTCATTTTACTGACCTAGGAAGGATAGAAGGCTGAGTCCATCTTGAACTGGTGAGAATCAAACTGCAAAACTGCTGGCAACCAGCAGCCAGTAGAAAGAGACTGCAGTTCTGCACTCTAACCACTGAGCCATCATGCCTCAATCTTCCAGGATTTAAGGAAGCCATTCAGTAGATCAAAATACTTTTTATTATTGTTGTCATTTTTTTAAGACTCACATGAACTCAAACTTCTCAGCAAACCCCTTCAGTTTACAGATGTAAACAGTCCTGGCCACAGAGAGGCCACCTTTCCTGATCCTCACCAATCATGGAGGAGAATTTCAGGGTCAAATTTATGAATCGCCCACTTACATTTTCATTCATGTAACTTTCAGTTGGGAAAATGAAAATTGAAATTTTTCCTGAAGGAACGGCTTATGTGATTCAAGTTTTAATTTTTATTATTCAGAGTGTGCTTCTTCTGTCAGCTGTATCAATCTCTGAGAAAATAAACCTGCCAGAGAAAAAAGTAGATCCATCTATTTATGTCTGTTAGATAGAGCAGAAGGGAGCAAAAAAAAAAAGTCTGAATGATCAGATTTGAAGGAAAGGACAGCGACATAAAGGATGGAATAACCGACACGTAATGTACCCAAAAACCAAACAGCAGCACTCTTGGCTAAGAGATCTAACAGTTTTCTCTGGGTTCCAGGATAAAATGTGGGGGGAAACGGTTGGCAAATCTGAAACGGAAAGCCACAGTAGTGTAAGTGAATGGGCGACTGGAATTGAACACATTTTTGTCTTCCGCTAACTTAACCTTAATATTATAGGCAACCCAGAGTCACCATGTGCTAAGATTGTCAGTTAAGCAATCTTCAAAATAAATAAAAATAAGTAAAGAATAAAAGATGGTTTTCAATTGTGGACACAGTATAAACGGTACTGTTGAATGCTTTCTTCGCTTGCTTTGTGGGTAGGATGAGAGCAGAAAGTGAGCAGTCATATCATCTCTGTAGGAAGAATAATCCTCATAGTAGGTGCTTCTGAAACTTTTAGATTGTTTAAGACTTAGACACTTGATTTCAGATGCAGCTCACTGTGAACCCTGCCCAGAAGATCAGTATCCTAACATGGACAATGACCTTTGCATTGCAAAGAAGATCCACTTCCTTGCCTATCAAGACACCCTGGGAGGCATCTTGATTTCTCTCACTCTTTTTCTCTCTGTGACCACATCTGCAGTCCTAGTGATTTTCCGTAAACATCATGGCACACCAATTGTCAAGGCCAACAACCGAGATGTCACCTACATCCTCCTGGTCTCCCTCCTGCTCTGCTTTCTCTCCTCCTTCTTTTTCATTGGTCAACCTGGAAAATTAACCTGTCTCTTCCAACAATCTGCCTTTGCCGTTCTCTTCTCACTTGCAGTTTCTTCCGTTTTGGCAAAAACTGTCATGGTAGTTCTGGCCTTCATGGCCACCAAGCCAGGGAACAAGACAAGGAAACTTTTAGGAAAACCATTGACCAACTCCATTGTCATAGCCTGTCCCCTGGTCCAAGCAGTTCTTTGTGCCTCCTGGCTGGGAATCTCTCTTCCATTTCCTCACTTGGACTTCCACTCCTTGTTTGGAGAGATCATCTTGGAATGTAAGCAAGGCTCAGCTGTAATGTTTTATGGTGTCCTCTCTTATCTAGGTCTTTTGGCCCTTGTCAGTTTCACAGTGGCATTTCTAGCCAGGAAATTGCCTGATAGCTTTATTGAAGCCAAGTTCATTACGTTTAGCATGCTGGTCTTTTGCAGTGTTTGGATCTCCTTCCTCCCTACCTACCTGAGCACCAAAGGGAAATCTATGGTGGCTGTGGAGATCTTCTCCATCTTGGCCTCTGGAGCTGCTCTCCTGGCTTGTATCTTTTCCCCCAAATGCTATATTATCCTACTCAGGCCCGATCTGAATTGCAGAGAAAATATGATAAGGAACAAGAATTTATAATTGATGCAGGATCGGCCTCATTTATATTTGTTTTTGAGGCATGTTTGGAATGTGAAATGATTTTAAAAAATAATGATGTAAAGAATATCCTCCACTGTATATAAGATCAAAATTTTTGACTTTTCCCTCAGTTTATGTCCAAGATCACTCAGATTTTTTAGTGACCTGCCCATTTTTGTGGGTAATATCTGTTTTCACATGAATGGGACTGTTTTATAGACTCCATGATAATTTTTGTGAGAACATTTTCATAGAACGTCGTGAATCTCAACATGCAAAAGTTTTTTCCCACTAAGACCATTCTTGTCTGTAGGTGACATAAGGGCAAATGCTTTATTATATTATTATTTATAAATATGCATGTATGCATCATTTCTTCCTCCTTCGTTTTACTTTGCTACTTCTTTTTTGAAATAAAATTTTGCTAAGTTTTATGCACATAAAAATGAACCTTTTCTATCATTTCTGAAATATGTAAAGTCAAGCTCATGTCTTTGTCTTCAATGGTACGCCTTCCACTATTTTTCTTGAAGAGATTTTTCTCCATAAAGCTGATTCTTCACATAATGTGTTCAAAGTAGGATAATTCCTCCGTCCTGGGCAAGTAGAACCTTAGAATTCTGACCAACTCTCTTCAACCATGCAAAAAAAAGATGTGCAATGTGGAGAGAGAGTTGGGCAACAGAAAAGACAAAAGGTCTACAGCAGAGTCTCAATCCAGCTAGCAGAACTATCATTTGCAATCCTAGACACTAACAATTCTTTCCCAGCCAAATCACAGCCAGCAGTCTCATCTTGTTCAACTGCCAGGAAAGTCACATCTACAAAAAATCAGCCCATGCAACAAACCAGCTTGGAAACCTTATATGAGGATTCTGCTGCTAGTCATTTATTACAAGATTTATTTATTGATCAATTTTCTATAGCCCCTACCTAAGACATGGCATGCAATAAAACAAGAACCAATAAAACAACAATCAAAAACAATTTCTGTGGGAGGATGGAAGGGCATCTTACACATAAAATGACAATCTTGTTGTCAATCTTGGAGCCATCTTGGAATATCTTCAGGGTTGCCACAGCAAGACTGGATAGAGCTGTGGGAAAGAGAGGGGCATTAGAGGGGAATGTTTAGCCAAAACAACATTCTTTTTTCTGGGTAGCAAAGACAGTCTCACCAGCACCTGGAGTGGTGTGGCTGAGAGCTATCCAGATTTTAAAGGGTGCTCTAATTGTGAGTAATGGGGTGAAGAACTGTACCATTTGAATTGTGTGGGGAAACCCTGGGGTAATTCAAAGTCTGGTTTTCACCAGATGTGCCAATATGACATGTCTAATAAATCTTTACTTTGAGGAAGCCTCTGGCTTTGGAATTTTTATTTATTTATTTATTTCAAACATTTATATACCGCCCTTCTCCCGAAGGACTCAGGGCGGTGCAGAGCCAATTCTCCCCCACACATGAATACAAAAATTAAAATGGAATTAAATAATTTGGGCTGTTAGATTAAAAATCAACCCTCCCCATTAGTATTAAAAACCCCAAATTAAAATACAAATTAAAACAGGAGACGGTTAAAATCTCATATCAGCCCAGGCCAGCCTGCTCAAAGAGCCAAGTTTTTAACACACGTCTGAAGGTTCTCAGGACCGTGCTGGTACGTATATCTGGTGGCAGACTATTCCAGAGGGCAGGGGCCCCCACAGAGAAGGCCCTATTCCTGGGGGCCACCAGACGACACATAGAGGCCGACGGCACCCGGAGAAGGCCCTCCCTGTGGGAACGCACAGGTCTATTGGAGATCACCGGCAGAACGCGGTCCTGCAGATAACCTGGTCCAATGCCATGGATCGCTTTAAAGGTCAGAACCAGAACCTTAAAGCGAACCTGGAAAACCACCGGCAACCAATGCAGCTCGCGCAGGAGAGGCGTCACATGGGAGCTTCGCGACGCCCCAATAATCACCCACGCGGCCGCATTTTGCACCAGTTGGAGTCTCCGGGTGCTCCCCACAGGGAGCACCATGTAGAGAGCGTTACAGTAATCCAGGCGAGAGGTGACAAGGGCATGAGTGACCGTGCGCAGGCCATCCCGATCCAGGAAGGGCCGCAACCGGTAAATCAGGCGAACCTGATAAAAAGCCCCCCTGGAGACGGCCGTAATATGGTCTTCTAAAGACAGCCGTGCATCCAGGAGGACACCCAAATTGCGAGCCCTCTCTGTGGGGGGTAAAATCTCTCCCCCAATAGCCAGCGAAGGTGTCAGTTGGCTATATCGGGGCGCCAGAAACCACAGCCACTCAGTCTTGGAAGGGTTGAGTCGGAGCCTGTTCCCGCCCATCCAATTCCGCACGGCCTCCAGGCACCGGGACATAGCCTCCACAGCATTGTTGGGGTGGTCCGGGGTGGAGATGTATAGCTGGGTGTCATCTGCGTACTGATGGCACCGCACCCCAAGACCATGGATGATCTCCCCCAGCGGCTTCACATAAATGTTGAACAAGAGAGGGGAGAGGACCGACCCCTGCGGCACCCCACAAACCAGGGGCCTAGAGGTGGACCTCTCCCCTCCCGCCAACACAAATTGCGAGCGGTTGGAGAGGAAGGAGGAGAACCATCGCAAGACAGTTCCCCCAATCCCCAACCCCTCCAACCGCCGCAATAAGATACTGTGGTCGATAGTATCAAAAGCCGCCGAGAGATCTAATAGGACCAGGACAGAGGAAAACCCCCTGTCACGGGCCCTCCAGAGATCATCAACCAACACGACCAATGCTGTTTCGGTACTATGCCCGGGCCTGAAGCCCGATTGGAATGGATCGAGGTAAGTCACTTCCTCCAGGTACTGAGGGAGCTGACGTGCCACTACACTCTCAACAACCTTCGCTAAAAAAGGAAGGTTGGAGACTGGACGATAATTATTTAAAATAGCCGGGTCCAGGAAAGGCTTCTTGAGGAGGGGCCGCACCACCGCCATTTTCAGGGCAGTAGGGAGCGACCCCTCTCTCAGCGAAGTGTTGATAATCCCCTGGAGCCAGCCTCATGTCATCTCTCTGGCGGCCAAAACCAACCAGGAGGGACACGGGTCCAACAAACATGTGGTGGCATTCAGCCCCCCCAGCAGCCTGTCCACACCCTCAGCGGTCACAGGGTCAAACTCTTCCAAGATAATATTCTCAAGACCTGCCTCGGACACTTCCCCCGGGACCACCCAATTGGAGTCCAGCCCGCCCCGAATCTGAGCGATTTTGTCATGCAGAAATCGGGAAAACTCCTCCACTCTACCCTGCAAGAGGTCATCCCACGCTCTCGGCTCAAGCCGAGAGCGGGTCACTCTAAACAGGGTGGCAGGCCGATTTTCTGCTGATGCAAAAAGGGCGGAGAAATGCGAACGTTTCACCGCCTCTATCGCCACAAGGTAGATCTTAATATAAGACCTCACCTGTGTTCGGTCAGACTCAGTGCGGCTAGCCCTCCAAACACTCTCTAGACGTCTTTTCCGGCACTTCATCTCCCGTAGCTCCTCCGTAAACCACGGAGCCAAGTGGGATCTGTGCCGAGTCAGAGGTCGCAGAGATGCAACTCAGTCCAGAGCCCCGGCAGCCAACCTATCCCAGGTGGCTACCAGGTCTCCAGGCGAGTTGTGAGCCAGAGTCTCAGGAAATGGCCCAAGCTCCCTCTGGAACCGCTCAGGGTCCATCAGGCGCCTGGGGCGGAACCATCTACATGGCTCCACCTCCTTGCGGTGGGGGGTGGCGGTACAGAAGTCCAGTTTAAGAAGGGAATGATCTGTCCATGACAGGGGTTTGATGACTAAATCCCCAAAATTACAGTCATTCAACCACTGACCGGAGACAAAAATAAGGTCCAGCGTGTGTCCTCCTATATGAGTAGGGGCAGAAACTAATTGGGTTAGGTCCATGGCTGTCATGGAAGCCATGAACTCCCAGGCTACCCCAGAGGTTTCACTGAGCGATGGCAGTTTGAAATCCCCCATGACTAAAAGCCTAGGGGTCTCAACCGCCAGCCCGGCTATCACCTCGAGGAGTCCGGGCAGGGCCAATGACATGTGGCAGGGAGCCAGGTATGCCATCAAAAGGCCCATCTGAACCCCTTATCCCCACTTCACAAAGAGAGACTCACAACCAGCCGTCTGAGGAACAGTGGCCTCCCTAGGACAAAGGACCTCTTTAATAAGCACCGCCACCCCTCCACTCCTTCCCTGAGACCTAGGCTGATGAAATGCCAGGAAACCTGGTGGGCACATCTCTCTCAGAGGGACACCACCCTCTGGGCCCAACCAGGTTTCGGTAACACCTACCAGGTCCGCGCCCTCCTCCTGAACCAAATCACAGATCAGGGGGGCCTTGTTGACAACGAACCTGGCGTTGCATAACAACAGCCGGGTACTCAGGGCCTGAGGCTCTGGACAACCAGGTCTGCAGGATGGGTAAAGAGGGTCGGAGCGTGCTACCGCTTGAAGATATTGGCAGTGCGATCCCCTAACCTGATATGGCCCTCTACCCCCGCCATATCTGCCCCTCCCAATAACCGTGCTAATAGAATTGGCCCCCGGCATCCCACCCTCCGTCCGCCCCCCCAACACACAACCCCCCGAGCTCCCCCAGATGTGTGTGCTGGCCTGGCTGCCCCCAGATCCTCGCGGGCTGTCTCCCAAACCCGGTTCAGATTTCCCCACCCCCTTTAAAAAAACCATTAAAAAATTAAAAAACCCCGGCTTCCCGCGCTTCCTCCGGCCACACCATCTCTCGGGATCCCAGGATCCGTCATTGAGATATGTCCTGGAGAGCCTTGAAGGCCACTTAAGGGAGAGGGGGACATCCCTCAAGGCCCAAAGCTCTCTCCTTCAGTACCTCTGAGGCCTCGACAACAATGTCCCGGCAATCCAATGATGCCCTCCACGGCCTCCAATGTTTCCTAGCGGCACTCGATGGGCTCCGGCCGCCTCGGGGTCCACGGCCCCTCCCCCCGGTCCATCTACCTCTGCCACCGGTGGAGACCCCGGGGGGAGGAAAGTCACAGACGGAGCCGCCGATCCCCACCCTTCCTGGCCCCACCACCTCTGCCACCGGTGGTGGCCCCAGGGAAGAGGGGGCATCGTCCACAGCTCTGCCAGCCATCCAGGAGCGCCGCCGACCGACGCCGCACACCACTGTCCAACCTCTGAGGCCGTCGAGGCCGCCGCTCCATCACCATCACGCTCCGAGGCCGTCGAGGCCACCATGCCGCCACCGAGGCTGCTCCGAGGCCGCTCCAAGGCCGCCGTGGTAACACTGAAGCCACTCCGATGCCACTGGGGCCACTCCGCGCCCGCACCGTCATCTCCGAGGCCGGCGAGGCCACTCCAAGGACGTTCCAGGACCGCTGCGGCGACACCGAAGCCGCTGAGGCCATTCCAAAGCTGTTCCGAGGCCACCGTGGCCACGCCGAATCCGCCGCGGCCGCCCCGAAGCCACCGGGCCCACTCCGTATCAGCGCCGCAACCCCCGAGACTCCGAGGCCGCTGCGGAAGCTGTTCCGGGGCCCATGCGGCCATACCGAGGTCGCCAAGGCCGCTCCAAGGCCCCCAGGGCCGCTCCGTATCGGCGCCGCTTCCCCCGACACTCCGAAGCCGCCGCGCCAACAGTAAGGCCACCGGGGCTGCTCCGCACCGGCACCTTCGCTCCCGAGGCTACCGAGGCCGCTCACAAACCGCTCCGAGGCCGCCGCATCTAACTCGAGGCCTCCGAAGCCGTTCCGAGGCCACCGGGGCCGCCGCGCTAGCGCTGTCACTCCTACCGGCTCCATGGCATCACGGCTGTTACTTGCAACCCTGACTCTTGTAAGAGCTCCATTTCCCTGCGATCCTTAAGCTTGCTGAAAGAATCCTTTCCTCCACCCAACAGTTTCTTAAATGCCCAGAGGGGCAGATTTAATCTCAGTAGGGGGGAATGCTGCTCCATAGAGTGGGTTCCATGTGAGAAAATGCCTGCTTCCTAGTCCAATCTGATGCCAAACTCCTTAGCAAACAGGACCTGTAACATGCTCCTTCAACCAAGTAGGATGGGACAGTAGTGGCAACCAGGGAGATATGGTGTCTCAGTGATCTGGTGGGTAACAAATATCAAACATCTGTATGATTGCACACACTTACTAGAGTGCAATTAGGGGTGGACTGAGGCCAGTTCGCACCTGTTCTGATGATCATCTGGCCCCAGCCCCTCTCTATCCTGTCCTTTATTTCCTGCCTTCTAGCTCATCTCAATCATGCGGCACAGCTGATTCCCCCCTCCCCACTCTTCTATTTACTGTTGCTGACTTGGAAGGTAAGTAGATGAGCTTCTAAATGCTCCATTTTCAGCGTTGCATGCAAATGCCTTAAGCAACGTGTGTGCTCACAGAACCCGTTGTTAATCTGGTTGCAGCCCACCACTGGGTGCAAAGAATTTTCGTGGGCCACCATGACTTATTAGCAACCATACTACCTGACCAAACTATGGCAAAGACCAAACTCCAACTTGTGAACAGGATCTCACTCTTTGGTAAGTCAAATACCGAAATTCATCGTGAATCTCAAATATACCCACTCTGCAGATTAGCAACAGGGGAGATAATATTGTTTTTTTCCCCTTGCAGTGAACACAAAAAAACTCTAGTGCTAATAGGTAGGATAATTCTTTCTCTTTGCAATTATGACAAAAACAGCAATTCTTCACATATCCCCTGTGGATTTCTAGACACAACATAAAACCTGCTCTACAAAAACATAGTTTGAGCTCTCTAATTGGAGGCAAGGCATCTCACTACACCTTCCCTTGCAAAGTACTAACTCCTGGTTTTGGTGAGACTCCATTGGCCTCAGTTTCCTCTTTGGTCCCAGCCCAAACACATATAAGGAGAAGCATGGTTGATATAAATATTTCACAAAGCTATCCAGGAAGGACAGACTGTCTCTATTGTGGTCTGTTGTCTCTATTCTGCTAAATCTCTCAGATTTCACGTGCTACCTGCAATGTAGCTTCTGCACAAATCTTGATCTCTGATCCTGGAAGAAAGGTGAGATTAATGACTGG
Source organism: Bungarus multicinctus (assembly GCA_023653725.1). Taxonomy (NCBI): domain Eukaryota; kingdom Metazoa; phylum Chordata; class Lepidosauria; order Squamata; family Elapidae; genus Bungarus; species Bungarus multicinctus. Next base: position 169,462,009 of record CM042838.1, read on the forward strand.
GCTGCATCTCCTCCTCCTGCTGCTGCTTTTTTGGCTCCTACCTCCAACTTCTGCAAAGAGGACGAAAACTGGATGTGGGTTGACAAGGTCTTTGGATATTGTGGAGGACTATTATAGGCCTGGCGATCTCATTATTGGTGGGAATTTGCCCCTGGTAGCCATATTTTTTTCTTCTAATGGTCCCCGTTTTCATAGACAGCCATCCCTGCATGATATACCAATTACGTAAGTTTCGCCTGCAAAAGAAAGATGTACTTAACTGTTTGCTTTCTTTGGGATTTAAGGGAGTCCATTTAGAAATACTGCTGAATATTGTGGTGGTCTAGAGGTGGAGCTCTCACCTCACATTCTGGAGGCTATAAGTTCAATTCCAGGTAGAAGGAGATATTTCTCTCTCTCTGCACACTGAGAATATGTCTGCTGAAAACAAAAAACTGTGCAAGGATGACAGTAAGCGCATTTGCCCAGTGTAAACTCAGCTCCATTCGGTTGCCCAGAGTGTACCCCACAAGGGATTATTGGGTCATTAAAGGAGGAGGAGGATAATTCAGAAATACTGCTCCTTGTGATGTTTTCAATGTCTTAATCTAATTCGAATTTTTGTGCTTTTTTTCAATAATGAATAACTTAGAGAAAAAAAAGAGAATTCTTCATCTTTCCAGAACTCTTCCTCAGGAAGATAATAAACATAAAATGTGAGGAGGGACATCAAACAAGAAACCATGTTGTCTAGTGAAGAAGTTGACTTACAATGTTAATTTGAAAAGGAGAGCCATAGTAGATAAATCAGTGAAAATGCAATCATTTTTCAATGTGGGATATTGAACCAAAACCAAAAATAACCAATTTTGGAAACATCAGTGTTTATAAACAAAAGCCTGAAGTAACTTGATGTTGTGACCACCACCCCTCCCCCAACACACAAATTCACTGGGATCCTCTGCTCAGAATGGTTTCCAGGCCCAAAGAAGGTACTCCAAGAGAGACACAAATTGATTAGGTGCTAGAAGAGAATTTGTGAAGGATGAAAGACACTGGAACACAATGGGGAAGGGAGAGATGCTCATGGGGCATTAAATCATTTGTGATTTGGATGGACAGTTTAATAAAAGAACAACACAAAAGACAAGACAAACTCCAACTTAATTTATGATCATTCCTATAATGTTTCCCAATGTTTTTTTTCTCCCTATAGAATCAGGCCCAAAAAATACCAGCAGTTCCTGGCTTTGGTGTTTGCAATCAGTGAGGTCAACAAGGATCTGGTTCTCCTGCCCAACATCACCCTTGGCTTCCAGATCTATGACAATCATGAGATTGAGAGGTGGGTTTCTTTAATCAGCATCTCTCTTCTGTCCACACGACGCCTACTGATTCCAGGTTACACATGTGACAGGCAGGACCTTCTGCTCTCTGTCATAGGAGGTCACGATTCCAAATCCTCAAGGCAGATGGCCTCCATCTTCAGCATCTTCAAGCTCCCACAGGTAAGGGATTTCTGTTGGATACAATGTGGAGTAGACAAGTAAAAGAAACATGGAAGCCAAAGATGAAAGGAAAAGGTTTTTGGGGGAAGGTGATTTTTAGACAATCAATGCTGCATTTTATGTGTCAAATAATCGCAATAGGAAAAATAGTAAGATAATTCTGAAATGCTCTATTTTCTAAGAAGAATTCCTCCCTGACTTACTCTTCAAAAAATGTATCCACCTTTTCTTGTAGAGTAGGAAGAGAGAGAGAGAGGGAGGGTGGGAGGAAGGGAAGGAGAGAGAAAGAGAGGAATAGAGAGAGAGAATAGTCTTCTAGTCCAATCCCCTGTTTAGGGAGGAAATCCTACACTAGTTTAGACAAATTGTTATTCAGTCTCTTCTTAAAAACTTCCTGTGATGGAGGAACTATAACTCCCGAAGGCAAGCTGTAAGGAAATTTTTCATTAATTCCAGGTTGCTTCTCTCCTTGATTAGTTTCTATCTGTTGCTTCTTGTCCTGCCTTCTGGTGAATAAAATCAGGGACTTTATTCTCTATATCAAATTGATAGGTTGTTCCTTTATTTTATGACCTGTCACAACTATAAAAAATATGTTACATGATGACATCTCTTAAGAAGGGGAAACAATGAAACTAGCCCCTCAAAGTGAGTCACCTGGTGGGGCAAACAACCACAAATGTGGACCGACAAAGTCACCATAAAACTTTTCAATCTCTTGAAATAAAAATCTCATTTCTCCAGCTTGGTGTTAGCTTTGACTTCTCTCAGGGAGAGACAAGAGTTTATCCTTCTTTCTTCCGGATTAATCCCAGTGAATCTCCTCAGTATGTGGGTTTAGTCCAGCTGCTTCTGCATTTCCAGTGGAACTGGGTTGGGCTGGTGGCCCCTGCAAATGACAAGGGAGAACGTTTCATCTCATCTCTGATGCCAATGCTCCAGGACAAAGAGATCTGCCTGGCCTTCACTGAAATGATGAAATCAGATTTTCTTGTAATTAAGTTGTTGAAATTTCTTAGTATTTTCAAAACCTGGTCTAAATCTGAAGTGATTATTCTGTTTGGAGATTCAAATAGCATTATAAATGTACTGACAGCAATGATTGTATATGAACAAGAGACAAGAACATCATTTTGCAAAATTTGGATATTAACTTGCCATTGGAAAGTTAGTATGGTGGCAACTCAACAGTTATTGAAAAGTCTAAAGTTCTTCCATGGGTCTCTGCATTTTAGGGACCACACCAGGGATGTCTTGGAATTCAGCCATTTCCTACTATCTTTAGATCCTTTGAACCCACAAGGTGACCTCTTTCTCCCGCAATGGTGGGAAAAAGTCTTTGACTGCAAGATCTACAAACCAGGTGAAATTTCTCCAGACCAACAAAAAACATGTACCGGAAAGGAGAATTTAAACATTCTGTCAGCTTTTATTTTTGAAACAAGCATGACAGGTGAAAGTTACAATATCTACAATGCCATTTATGCTCTGGCACACTCATTACATGCAATGTATGGATCCAGAAGGCGACCAGCCATGATGAGACTTGTAAAGAAGATCTCAAATGTCCAGTCATGGCAGGTAATTTCTGGGACTTTTTATCCAATCCACAAATTCTTAGAGAGGAAGCTCCCCATATGTATTTCCAATTTATATTGTTTTATTCGGTCTCTTATGTTATGTTATGATTTATGTTAATTGCTTAGTTAGTATCTTATGACTATCACTAAGTTTTGTATCTTGTGATTTATGATGAATGTATTTTTATGAGTATGATCATGATTTATCACGTATAGCTTTTATATACACTGAGAGTTTATGCACTGAAGACAAATTCCTTGTGTGTCCACTCACACTTGGCCAATAAAGAATTCTAAATCTCACTACAGGTTAAAACTGGAATTAATCAAGAACTATAATATGATTTAAGCATAATGATTTCTTGAAAGTAGATAGAAGAAGAAGAGAGAATTGAACCAAACCACTTGTCCATAAGATCCAAAGAGGAAAGACCTTGCAATAAAGTCAGTCCTGAATGGTCTTCAATGATTCTTGAGTTTCAGAAGGTGGTCACTTTAGAATGGATGTGTCAGCCTAGAGCAACATGACAATCTTGGTGTATTTGTGCAAGGTGCTTGGTTGAAGTCCTAATGGGAATATTTGCAGAACCAGCTCAGTTTCCTTCGGTATTTACCCTGACTCCAACCAATAAAATGACCAGCAACTCAATCATTTTAACCTTGGATTATATTTCTATGGCTTAGCATCCTGAGGATGCCATCCCATTTGTTTAGCTTGGGATCCATTGCACTATGTGACTTGTTATGTGAAAGCAGCCTTTGTCAACTTCAGCATACACAGCGGAACCCAAAGTTGACTTAATAGGCTCCTGAGCTGAAAGTCAACATAGTTTTCTGCATCAAAGGCTGAAGGTTCAATCTATTCCATCCATTGTTTCTTGTTCTGCCCCATTGTTCTTTGGAAAAAAGATTGACCCTCCTGTTTGTGTCTAGAGAAAGTCAGTGGAGCTTTACAACGTTCTGATAGAAATTATTTGATCATTCCTAAAATGCATTTCTCACTTGCAGAACCTGGAGCCAAAGAAAACTTTTTAAAATGCATACAGTCAAGAATCACAGGATCAAAGTTATACTATAAAATCTAGAATGTCGCATTATATGAGGATATATATCCTGAATATATCTCTGTATTGGCAATAGGAAGGGCATCCAGACAGTAAACACTCAGCTCCAGCTACAATCAGTTGTCCAGAGTCTAGCCTGCAAGGGATTATGGGGTCATTAAAAGATTATGATGATGATGATGATTGTGGTAGAACTAGAGTTGAAGAGCTCATGATACAAATGCTCACTGATAATGTGTCTTCCTTCCTTGGGAAGGAATTAAATATTGGGCGTTACTCCTAATTGACCAGATCTCCTTGAAAGGAACTCCTCTAGTTTCTTAGACATACATTATGTTTACCAAAGGATCATAAACGGGGTGATATCTCATGCATAGCTTTCAACCATTTTCTCCGATTTATGGAGCTATGTTTTCTTTCAGACTCTTCAGTATTTGAAGAATGTTCAATTCAATGACAGCGCTGGAGATGAAGTCTCCTTCTCAGAAAATGGACTAGGTTCTGCTCGATTTGATCTTGTCAACTGGATTTTCCTCCCCAATCAATCTTTTGTCCCCATGGAAGTTGGGAAAGTAGATCCCGGGTCTCTCCAAGGCCATGATTTCACCATTAACTCTGATGCAATTATCTGGGCGACAAAGGTAACCTGGGCATGCAGAGCATCCTTCTAACTTAAAAAATGTTCAATTTAGTCAGAAAATAAGGCAGTCATTTGGTGAAAAATCTGCTTTGCATATAACACATATGAGGTTAGATTGTGCCAGTAGGGAAAGAGTTGGGAAATGGAAGAACCTCTGCTGAAAAACCAGGATACAGTTCAAGGATGTGGAAAGGACTTCCATGGACCATCCTCATTCAGTTGGATTCTCATGAATGTTTGCTGTAGAATGCTATAGCTGAAATGTCACAAGACCTCTTTTGCAGGTTGAGGTCCCAGTTCCAATCTCCAGCATCCATTGATGGGTCAGGAGTACCACTGGCCTGAATCCCCCAAGAGCTTCTCCTGGCTTTTGGTAGATGGTAATGAACCATTTTATTTGATGACATTCTGAATAGAGAAAGAGGAATATGAAATAGAAATAGGAATGTAGATTGAATGTAGATTGATTGAAGATGCTTATTTTCTATGTCATCTCAAGCATATCTCTTTTTTTCTTTTAGAAGGTGCCCTTTGCCAGGTGTGGCATGAAGAGATGCCATGCAGGAGAGAGGAGAAGAGTTCCAGAGGGCGAGCCAGTTTGCTGCTACCAATGTGATGCTTGTCCAGAAGGGACCATTTCTAATGAGACAGGTAGAGCAGAGTTCAAATGGAAATAGCATTAGCACTTGCATTTTCACTCCTACTGTAACATCCAGTTGGGAAATGAACATTGAAACTTTTCCTGAAGGAATGGCTTATATGATTCAAGCTTTCATTTTTATTATTCAGAGTATGCTTTTTCTATCAGCTCTATCAATCCCTGAGAAATAAACCTGCCAGAGAAAACATAGAGCCATCCATCTATGTCTGTCAGATAGAGCAGAAGGGAGCAAAAAAAGTCTGAATGATCAGATTTGAAGTAGTGGACAGAGACATAAAGGAAGGGATAACTGAAACCAAGTAAACCAAGATGGCACCGAGGACGGCTGCCTCGGTGAAATGCTCTCTAATGGTTTTTTTATTCCTTATTATTAT
>CM042838.1:169468314-169502686 GCA_023653725.1 Bungarus multicinctus
CTGCAATTCACTACGGATTTCATATTCACGAGACCATCTGCTAAGAATTAGGCAATGTTTCCTTAAGGAGCAACTTTCTGATTCCCCACTCCTACCTGTCTTTGCAAACGTGGAGGAGATTCTAACCAATTCCACGGTGCTATGGATTAAAACAAAGAAAGCAAAGAAGCCATCACACTGGAAGAGGAGACGAGGTAAACGAGCGGGAATTTTAAACAGACTAAGGAAGAGTGGGGAGAAAACTCCTCTTCCTTCAATCTTTCTGATTAATTTACGCTCACTGGCTAACAAGATGGATGAAATTCATCTCTTAAATAGAAGTAATTATGATTTTTATAATTCAGCTATAATAATTCAACTATAATATATAAGTTTTGTGATGAAAACTTAGAGTCTTTACACATCAACTGCAAGCCATTTTACTCTCCACGTGAGTTCTCTTCATTTCTCCTAATAGCTGTATAAGCCTGTATAAACAAGGCATTACAAACTCTTGCTAATCAAATTATGGAGGCTGAAGCCAAACACCCAGGTTCCTTTCCCATCATTTTAGAAGATTTCAATCAAGCAAATTTAAGGAAAGAGCTCCCAAAATATTTCCAGCATGTAAATTGTCCCACCAGAGGCAAAAATACTTTAGACCACTGCTACACAACAGTAAAAGATGCTTATAGGTCTTTACCACGAGCAGCTGTGGGACACTCTGACCACTGCATGATTCACCTTGTTCCTGCCTACAGACAGAGACTTAAAACCATTAAACCAATAATTAAATCAGTGAGGACTTGGTTGGATGAGGCAAAGCTGAAACTCCAAGCCTGCCTTGATTGCACTGATTGGAATGTTTTTGAAGATGCTTCTGCAGACCTAGATGAGCTCACAGATACTATAACATCTTATGTTAGCTTCTGCGAAGACTTATGTGTACCAATAAGGAACCTGAAAATATATAGCAACAATAAACCTTGGTTCACAGCTAAACTTTAGCAGCTATGCCATTCCAAAGAGGAAGCTTACAGAAAAGGTGACAGAATGCTATACAACCAGGCCAGAAACATATTAACAAGAGAGATCAGAGCAGCAAAAAGAAGCTACTCTGAAAAGTTAAAGAACCAATTCTCAACAAATGAACCAGCAAACATATGTAAACCATCACTGGCTTCAGCAAACCTCCTTCCCAAGCAGAAGGAAATCAACAACTAGCAGATGACCTGAATGTGTTCTACTGCAAGTTTGAAAAGAAACTACAGCCATCTATCTCCACAACACACATCTCAAACACACCAACAATAGACAAGCCTCCTACAACTGGCCCCAATCCATTGGGCTCACAATCTCTGGTGATCACAGAAAAAGAAGTGCAAGATCTATTACACAGACAAAAGCCAGGAAAAGCACCAGATAGCACCAGACAAGATAACTCCTTCTTGCTTAAATGTCTGTGCTGAGCAATTGGCCCCCATCTTCACCCGAATCTTCAATAGATCACTAGAGATGTGCTATGTTCCTTCCTGCTTCAAACGTTCTACCATCATCCCAGTGCCAAAGAAGCCCTCCATCAAGGAACCGAATAACTACAGACCAGATGCTCTAACATCTGTAATTATGAAAATCTTTGACAGGCTTGTGCTGTCCCACCTGAAAACCATCACGGATCCGCTGTTAGATCCCATGCAGTTTGCATACCAAGCAAATAGATCGACAGATGATGCTGTTAACATGGCTCTGCACTACATCCTACAACACCTCGAATCTCCAAATACCTATGCAAGGGTCCTCTTTGTAGATTTCAGTTCAGCATTCAATACCATCATTCCAGACACTCTTCTAAGTAAACTAAACCAACTAGCAGTACCTGAACATACTTGTAAGTGGATCATAAGCTTCCTAACAGACAGGAAGCAGTAGGTGAAGCTAAGCGAAATCACATCCGATATCTGTACAATCAGCACAGGGCCCCCCCAAGGCTATGTGCTATCTCCACTTCTCTTCTTCCTATATACCAATGACTGCATCTCAAATGATCCATCTGTTAAAATACTGAAGTTTGCTGATGACACAACAGTGATTGGTCTCATTCGAGACAATGATGAATCTGCATACAGAGAGGAAGTTATACAACATGCCTCATGGTGTAACTGGAACAATCTGGAACTGAACACACTCAAAACCATAGAAATGGTGGTAGACTTTAGAAGAAACCCTCCCATACTACCACCTCTTACAATACTAGACAACACAGTATCAACAGTAGAGTCCTTCAAATTTCTAGGTTCTACTATATCACATGACCTACAATGGACATCTAACATCAAAAACATCATCAAAAAAGCACAACAAAGAATGTTCTTTCTGGTTCAACTCAGAAAGTTCAAAGTGCCCAAGGAGCTGCTGATCCAGTTCTACAGATGAATTATTGAGTCTATCATCTGCATCTCTATAACTGTCTGGTTCGGTTCTGCAACCCAACAGGACAGACACAGACTTCAGAGGATAATTAGGACTGCAGAAAAAACAATTACCACCCACCTGTGTTCAATCAAGGACCTGTATACTGCACGAGTCAAAAAGAGGGCTGTGAAAATATTTACAGACCCCTCACATCCTGGACATAAACTGTTTCAACTCCTTCCCTCAAAACGATGCTATGGAGCACTGCACACCAGAACAATTAGACACAAGAACAGTTTTTTCCCGAAAGCCATCACTCTGCTAACCAAATAATTCCCTCAACGCTGTTCAACTAGTTACAAAGTGTATACTACTATTACTGTTAATCTTCTCATCACTCCTTATCACCCATCCCCTCCCACTTGTGACTGTAAGTTTGTTGCTTGTATCCTGTGTTTCCTAGTATGATTTGATGTTGATTGTACCCTATGACTATCATTAAGTGTTGTACATTATGATTCTTGATTCTTAATGAATGTTTCTTCTTTATGTATACTGAGAGCATTTACACCAAGACAAATTCCTTGTGTGTCCAATCACACTTGGCCAATAAAGTATTCTATTCTGTTCTGTTCTATTCTATTCTATTCTATTCTATTCTATTCTATTCTATTCTATTCTATTCTATTCTATTCTATTCTATTCTATACATAATGTACATAAAAACCAAACAGCAGCATTCCTGGTTAAGAGATCTAGCAGTTTCTTTTGGGTTCAGAATAAAATGTGGGGGGAAACGGTTGGCAAATCTGAAACTGAGATCCACAATAGCGTCAAGTGAATGGACCAATGGAATTCTACATATTTTTGTCTCCTGCTAACTTAACCTTAATATTATAAGCAACCCAGAGTCACAATGTGGTAAGAGGGTCAGTTAAACAATCTTCCAAATAAGTAAAAAGAAAAAACGAATAAAGGATGGTTTCCTCTTATGGACACATTATAAACATCACGGTGGGTCCTTTCATCATATGCTTTGTTGGTAGGATGAGAGCAGAAAGGGAGCAGTCATATCATTTCTGTAGGAAGAATAATACTCATAGTAGGTGCTTCTGAAACTTTTAGATTGTTTAAATCTTAGACATTTGATTTCAGATGCAGCCCACTGTGAACCCTGCCCAGAAGATCAATATCCCAACATGGACAATGACCTTTGCATTGACAAGAAAATCCACTTCCTTGCCTATCAAGACACCCTGGGAGGCATCTTGGTTTCTCTTACTCTTTTTCTCTCTGTGACCACATCTGCAGTCCTAGTGATTTTCCGTAAACACCATGACACACCAATTGTCAAGGCCAACAACCGAGATGTCACCTACATCCTCCTGGTCTCCCTCCTGCTCTGCTTCCTCTCCTCCTTCTTTTTCATTGGTCGACCTGGGAAATTTACCTGCCTCTTCCAACAATCTGCCTTTGCCATTCTCTTCTCCCTTGCAGTTTCTTCCGTTTTGGCAAAAACTGTCATGGTGGTTCTGGCCTTCATGGCCACCAAGCCAGGGAACAAGGCAAGGAAACTTTTAGGAAAACCATTGACCAACTCCATTGTCATAGCCTGTCCCCTGATCCAAGCAGTTCTTTGTGCCTCCTGGCTGGGAATTTCTCCTCCATTTCCTCACTTGGACTTCCACTCCTTGTTTGGAGAGATCATCTTGGAATGTAAGCAAGGCTCAGCTGTAATGTTTTATGGTGTCCTCTCTTACCTAGGTATTTTGGCCCTAGTCAGTTTCACAGTGGCATTTCTAGCCAGGAAATTGCCTGATAGTTTTAATGAAGCCAAGTTCATTACGTTTAGCGTGCTGGTCTTTTGCAGTGTTTGGATCTCCTTCCTCCCTACCTACCTGAGCACCAAAGGGAAGTTCATGGTGGCTGTGGAGATCTTCTCCATTTTGGCCTCTGGAGCTGCTCTCTTGGCTTGTATCTTTTTCCCCAAATGCTACATTATTCTGCTGAGGCCTGATCTGAATTGTAGAGAAAATATAGTAAGGAACAAGAATTTATAATTAATGCTAGGATTAGCCTCACTTATATTTGTCTTTGAGGCATGTTTAGAATGTAGTAAGATTTCTAAAAAATAATGAAGTAAGGGAGGATCCACCGTTACATATAAGATCAAAATTTCTGACTTTTGTTGCAGTTTATATGTAAGATCTCCAGGAATTTTTAGTGGCCTGTTCATTATTGTGGGTAATATCTGTTTTGACATGAATGGGCATATTTTATAGACAAATTGGGAACAAATGAATGTCGTCTTTCAGTTCACAGAGCATATGATAATTTTTATGAGAACATTTTAGTAGAAACTCATGAATCTTAACATGAAAAAGTTTTTTCCAAGTAAGACCATCCTTCTCTGTAGGTAAGAGCAAATGTTTTATTAGATTATTATTTATAAATATGCATGTATTTATTTATTTATTTATTTTATTTTATTAATTAAACTTATATACCGCCCCCTCTCCCAAAGGGACTTGGGGCGGTGAACAGCCAAAAGAAAAATACACATGTGAAACACAAACACAATATTAAAAATTAAAAGAATCAAATATAGTTGGCTCTATTAAAATTTAAAATTTAAAACAAAGGAGTTAAAAAGATTAAGAACCAAATTAAAATTTAAAAACCCCTAGGCCAGTCCGGCTTGCCGAAATAAATTTTTTTTAAGTAAACGACGGAAGGTCATGAGATCAGGGATGGCCCTCACCTCCGGGGGTAATTCATTCCAGAGAGGGGGTGCTCCCAATGAGAAGGCCTGCATCCTCGGGGTCGCTAGCCATCCAGCCGGCGGCACCCTGAGGAGGCCAACTCTATGGGAGCGTCATTTCCCCCTCCTTTGTCTTACTTTGATACGTCCTTTTTTAAATAAAATTTTATTAAAAGGTTTAAGTACTGTGTGCGGTTCAAGGTGGTAGTGATCATCTTCAAGGTGCTCCATAGCTTGGGACCTGGGTACTTACGGGACCTGCTGCCACCAACAGCCTCCCGCTGCCAGTGCGCTCCCACAGGGTCGGCCTCCTTGGGGTTCCGTCGGCTGGACAATGCCGGCTGGCGGCCTTGAGGGTGCGGGCCTTCTCTGCGGGGGCTCCCTTCCTTTGGAATGACTTACCCCAGGAGATACGGACCATCACCACCATTCAGACCTTCCGGCATGCAGTAAAGACCCAGTTTTCCCAACAGGCCGCCCTGGCCCAGTAACAATTGTGGGGGTTTTAAATTGGTATTTTAATTTTTATCTGTTTTATATGTTTTTGATACAATTTTTATCTTTCGGCCATAAATTTAATTATTTTAAATTGTTTTTAACTTTATAATTCTTATAGCTTGTTCTGTTTTATCTGGCTGTACACCACCCCAAGTCCCGCTTTTGGGAGAGGGGCGGTATAAAAATCCAAAGAATGAAGAGATTTTTCTCCATTAACCTGAATCTTCACATAATGTCTTCAAAGTAGGATAAATCTTCACTCCTGGGCAAGTAGAACCCTAGAATTCTGACCAACTCTCTTCAACCCTGCAGAAGAAACATGCACTCTGTGGAGAGAGAGATGGGCAACAGAAAAGACAAAAGGTCTACAGCAGAGTCTCAAACAAGCCACCAGATCCATCAGTTGCAATCTTAGTCAGTAACAATGTTCCCCCAACCAATTCACAGCCAGCAGTCTCATCTTGTTCAACTGCCAGGAAAGTCACATCTACAACAAACCAACTTGTTGATATGCTAGCCTCATACCAACATCCTTTGTGAGGATTCTGCTAATAGTCGTTTATTGACAGATTTATTTATTAATCAAATTCCCATAGCCCCTACCCCATACATGGCATACAATTAAATAAGAACCAATAAAAGAGCAATTAAAAACAATTTCAATTAGAGGATTTTACAGTATCCTGCACACAAAGTAACAATCTTGTTGTCAATCCTGGAGCCATCTTGGAATGTCTTCAGGGTTGCCACAGTGAGGTTGGATAGAGCTGTGAGAAAGAGAGGGGCAGTAGAGATTGCTGGGGGAAAGTATAGCCAGAACAACATTCTTTCTTCTGGGAAGCAAAGACACTCTCACCAGCACCTGGAGTGGTGTTGCTGAGAGCCATCCAGATTTTTAAGGGTGCCCTAATTGTGTGTAATGGAAGAAAAAACTATGCCATTTGAATTAAGTGGGGAAATCCCAGGGAGATTCAGAGTTGGGTTTTCACCAGTTATGCCAATTTGACATGTCTAATAAATCTTTACTTTGAGGAAGCTTCTGGCCTTGGAGTTTTGATTTCATTGTGGCTGTTACTTGGAACCCTGACTCTTGTAAGATCTCCATTTCCCTGCGATCCTTAAGCTTGCTGAAAGAATCCTTTCCTCCACCCAACAGTTTCTTAAATGCCCAGAGGGGCAGATTTAATCTCAGTAGGGGGAGTGCTGCTCCAAAGAGTGGATTCCGTATGCGAAAACGCCTGGCTCCTGCTGCAATCTAAAGCCAAACTCCTTAGCAAACAGGACCTGTAACATGCTCCTCCCACCAAGCTGGATGGGACAGTAGATGTATCCAGGGAGACAAGGTGCCTCAATGATCTGGTGGGTAACAAACATCAAACATCTGTATGATTGCTCACACTTACTAGAGTGCAATTAGTGGTGGGCTGAGGCCAATTCACACCGGTTCAAAAGCACTGGTTGTGCTGACAATCAGCTGACCCCAGCCACTCCCTATCCTGTCCTTCATTTCCTCCTTTCTAGCTCATCTGAATCATGCAGCACAGCTGATTTCCACCCCACCCTCACTGTTCTATTTACTGTTGCTGACATGGAAGGTAAGTAGATGAGCTTCTAAATGCTCCGCTTTCAGCGCTGCATCCAAATGCCTTAAGCTAAGCGTGCACTCACCGAACTAGTTGTTAATCTGGTTGCAGCCCACCACTGGCTGCAATGGATTTTTGTGTGCCACCATGACTTATTAGCAACCATACTACGTGACCAAACTATGGCAAAGACCAAATTTTAACTTGTGCACAGGATCTCAGACTTCAGTAAGTCAAATACTGAAATTCACCTTGAATCTCAAATCTACCCATTCTGTAGAGTAGCAACGGGGGAGATAATATTATTTTTTTTCCCTTGAGGTGATATGAATTGGAAAACTAATTCTGCACCAACTGAGAAATCAAATAAGTTCCTAACCAACCTAGCTGACAACTGTGTTGTCCAAAAGATAGAGGGTGAAACTAGAGGGTGAATCCAGCTATACTGGATTTAATTCTTACAAACAGAGAAGTGATAGAGGGAGTTGAAATTGCAGGAATCTTGGGTGAGAGGGACCATGTCATACTAGAATTCAACATAACACAAACACAAGCACAGAACATAATGACACCAGAGTCTTGGATTTTAAAAGAGCTGATTTCAATAAACTCAAAGAGAACTTGGGAAAGATTCCATGGATGAAAATCCTAAAGGGGAAAACAACTCAAGAGTCTTGTGAAAGTCTAAAAACTATGATCATAGAAGCCCAGACCAGCACAATACCACTGAGAAAGAAAAACAAGAAATCCAAGAAGAAACCAGCATGGCTGCACAAAGATGTTCCCCGGCAAATTGAAAGAAAAAAGGACAAGTACAAAAAATGGAAAGAAGGACATACAACTAAGGCAGAATATCAGCAGATAGCCAGAATCTGCACAGATGAAGTTAGGATAGCAAAGGCTCAGAATGAACAAAGAATTGCAACAAAAGTCAAGATAATAATAAAAAAGTTTCTTCCAACATATAAATAACAAGAAAAAAATCAAGGAAACGGTAGGTCCACTAAAGAGAGAAGATGGCAAGGAAGTAACAGGCAACAGAGAGAAAGCTGAACTGCTTAACTCATTCTTTACATCCGTCTTAACGCAAAAAGAAACTATAGCTCAACCCACCAAAAATATAACTGCAAAAGACAGATCAGAAATAAAAGTTAAAATAAGCAAAAAAATAGTAAGAGAACACCTGTCTGATCTTGATGAAAACAAATCACCGGGGCCTGATGGATTACATCCCAGAATTTTAAAGGAGCTGGCAGAGGTCATCTCAGAACCACTGCACCATATCTTTCAGAAATCATGGAGCACCGGGGAACTACCAGAGGACTGGAAAAGAGCTGATGTGGTTCCCATCTTCAAAAAAAGAAGAAAAAAAACAGACCCAGGAAACTATAGACCAATCAGCCTAACATCAATACCCGGGAAGATACTGGAAAAGATAATAAATAACAGATCTGTCAACATCTAGAAACAAATAAGGTAATAACTAGCAGTCAGCACGGGTTTGCTAAAAACAGATCATGCCAAACCAGTCTTATTACAGTCTTCAACACAGTGACTAAATTAGTAGACCAACAAAATACTGTGGACATAATATATTTAGATTTCAGCAAGGTATTTGACAAAGTAAACCACAACCTACTTCTTAGTAAGCTTGAAAAAAGTGGAATAGATAGCACCACCACTAGATGGACTTGCAACTGGCTGGCAGACCATATTCAATGAATAGTCCTTAATGGGTCTAAGTCTACATGTAGGGAAGTAAGCAGTGGGGTGCCACAAGGTTCCGTCTTAGGCCCGTCTTCAATACTTCATTAACGATTTAGATGGGGGAATAGAAGGGGAACTTACCAAATTTGCAGATGATACTAAGCTGGCAGGAATAGCCAACACCCAAGAAGATAGACTCAAGGTTCAGATGGATCTTGACAGACTAGAACACTGGGCCACATCTAACAAAATGAAATTCAATGTAGAGAAAAGTAAAGTCCTACACTTAGACAAGAAAAACCAAAAGTTCACATATAGACTGGGTGAAATCAGGCTCAATAGCAGTAATTGTGAGAGGGATCTTGGAGTCTTAGTGGACAACCAGCTAAATATGAGCCATATTTGGCTGCAGCAGACAAAAAAGCTAATGCAATCCTAAATTGTATTAACAGAGGGATACAATCAAGATCAAGGGAAATACTAATACGACTCTATAAAGCCTTAGTAAGACCACACCTAGAATACTGCATCCAGTTTTGTTCACCACATTATAAAAAAGATGTTGAGACTTTAGAAAAAGTACAGAGAAGAGAAACCAGGATGATTAGGGGACTGGAAGCTAAAACATAGAAAGAACGGTTGCAGGAACTGGGTTTGGCTAGTCTAGTAAAGAGAAGGACCAGGGGAGACAGGAGAGCAGCCTTCCAATAGTTGAGGGGCTGCCACAGGGATGAAGGAGTCAATCTATTATCTAAAGAACCTGAAGGCCAGACAAGGAATAATGGATGGAAACTGAATAAGGAGAGATTTAATCTGGAAATAAGGAGAAACTTTCTGACAGTGAGAACAATCAACCAGTGGAACAGTTGCCCTCGGAAGTTGTGGGAGCTTCATCACTTGACTCTTTCAAGAAGAGATTGGACTGTTGTTTGTCAGAAACGATGTAGGGTCTCCCGTTTGGGCGGGGGATTGGACTAGATGACCTACAAGGTTCGTTCCAACTCTAATTATCTGTTATCTGTTAACACCAAAAAACTCTAGTGCTAAGTAGACAGGACAATTCTTTCTCCTTCCAATTATGAGAAAAACAGCAATTCTTCACATATCCCCTATGGATTTGTAGACACAACATAAAACCTGCTCTACAAAAACATATTTTGAGCTCTCTAAATGGAGGCAAGGCATCTCACTACACCTTCCCTTGCAAAGAACTAACTCCTGGGTTTGGTGAGACTCCATTGGCCTCAGTTTCCTCTTTGGTCCCAGCCCAAACACATATAAGGAGAAGCATGGTTGATATAAATATTACACAAAGCTATCCAGGAAGGACAGACTGTCTCTATTGTGGTCTGTTGTCTCTATTCCGATAAATCTCTCAGATTTCAGGTGCTATCTGCAATGCAGCTTCTTCACAAACCTTGATCTCTGATCTTGGAAGGAAGGTAAGAAGAATGACTGGGCTGCCTTTCCTGCTTCTGCTGCTGCTTTTTTGGCTCCTAGCTCCTACTTCTGCAAAGAGGATGAAAACTGCATGTGGGTTGACAAAGTCTTTGGATATTCTGGAGGACTATTATAGGCCTGGCGATCTCATTATTGGTGGGAATTTGCCCATGGAAACCATTGTTTATTCTTCTAAAGGTCCCCATTTTCATAGACAACCATCCCTGCATGATTTACCAATTACGTAAGTTTCGCCTGCAAAAGAAAGATTTATGTAACTGTTTGCTTTCTTTGGGATTTAAGGGAGTCCATTTAGAAATACTGCTGAATGGTGTGGTGGTCTAGAGGTGGAACTCTCACCTCACAATTTGGAGGCCACAAGTTCAATCCTAGGTAGAGGCAGATATTTCTCTTTCTCTGCACACTGAGAAAATAACTCCGCAAGGGTGACAGTAAGCGCATCTGGCCAGTGTGTAAACTCAGCTCCATTCGGTTGCCCAGAGTGTACCCCACAAGGGATTATCGGGTCATTAAAGGAGGAGGAAGATAATTCAGAAATACTGCTCCTTGTGATGTTATCAATGTCTTAACCTAATTCGAATCTTTGAGCTTTTTTTCAATAATGAAAAACTTATAGAAAAAAAAGGTAGAATTCTTCATCTTTCCAGAACTCTTCCTCAGGAAGATAATAAACATAAAATGTGAGGAGGGACATCAAAGAAGAAACCATGTTGGTCTAGTGAAGAAGTTGACTTACAATGTTAATTTGAAAAGGAAAGCCATAGTAGAAAAGTCAGTGAAAATGCAATCATTTTTCAACATGGGATACTGAACCAAAAACAAAAATAATCAATTTTGGAATCAGCAGTGTTCATGAACAAAAGCCTTCATTAAATTGATGTTGTGACCCCCCCCCCAAACACACACAAAAATTCACTGGAATCCTGTGCTCAGAATGGTTTCCAGGCCCCAAGAAGGTCCTCCAAGAGAGACACAAATTGATTAGGTGCTAGAAGAGAATTCGTGAAGGATTAAAGACACTGGAACATAATGGGGAAGGGAGAGATGCTCGTGGGGCATTAAATCATTTGTGATTTGGATAGACAGTTTAATAAAAGAACAACACAAAAAACAAGACAATCTTCAACTTCAGAGAGAGTCAAGATGGCGACCAGACGTGGTCGGCCCGAAGAGCTCCGCTGTGATGACCGTTCGGTGCGATGAGTTCCCCCCCCGGGTCCTCACCTGTGGCAGGGGTGGCGAAGGGACCTGTGGGGGGGTGGGTGACCCCCGAGGCCGTGGTGCGGCGCCGCGCCTGGCGCTGTGCCCAGCAGCTGGTGGCTGGCGGCTGGCGGCGTGGCCGTGCGGAGTCCGAGTTTTCAGACGGCCGGAGCGGTTAGAGGCTGGTGGCGTGGCTGTGGGATTGCCGCCGGGGCCAGGGCTGGGGCCATTGCAAAGGCCCCAGCCGAAGTTGGAAAGCGCTCCGCGGCTCGAACAGCTGATGGGCGGCCGCCGCGGGTAGAGCCGGGGCGGCGCGGTTGTGAGACTGCCGCCAGGGCCGGGGCCGGGGTGGGGCCATTGCAAGGGCCCCAGCCGAAGTTGGAGTTCGTGCCGCAGCTTGAGCGGCTGGAGGATGCCCGCCGCGGGCGGAGCCGGGGCGGTTGGAGGACCGCCGACCCCCGGGGCCGCTGGAAGATCGCCGACCTCCGGGGCCATGGTGTGGTGCCGGGCCTGGTGCTGGTCCCGTGGCGCGACCAGAAGACGGCCGCTGGGACTGGGGCCAGGGCCATTGCAAGGGCCCCAGCCGAAGTTGGAGTCATTGCTACGGTCCGAGCGGCTGGAGGAATGACCAGAAGACGGCCGCCGCTGGCAGATCCTGGACGGCTGGAGGATTATCGACCCCTGGGGCCATGGCGCGGCGATGGGCCTGGCGCTAGGTCCAGTGGTTTGCGGTGTGACTGGAGGATTGCCGCCAGGGCTGGGGCTGAGGCTATTGCAGAGGCCCCAGCCGGAGTTGGAACTACTACCGTGGTTCGAGCAGCTGGAGGATGGCCGCTGTGGCCAGGGCCGGGGTGGCTGGAGGACCATCATCGCTATCGGAGCCGGGGTTGGAGAACTGTTGCTGCGGTTGGAGCCGGGGCTGGAGGACCGCCCCCACGGTTGGCAACGTGGCTAGAGCCGAGACGGCTGAAGGATTGCCATCGGAGTTGGGGTTGGAGAACTGCCGCCTCGGCTGGAGCCCGGTCTGGAGGACTACCGCCGCGGTTGAAGTCCTTTTTCTTCTTTCCACCCAGTTGGTTGTATTCCGAATGGTTTCGATCTGGACTCGGGCCCCGGCTGGCTGGTTTCCAGCTTGGTCGGGGTCAGTTACAGAAGAGGACTCAGGCCGGGATGCTATCTTATGCTATGAATGATCTTTGGGCCCTGAGATGTGTCCTCCTGTCTCAGAAATGGCCCTCTGCTCTCTCAGAGGCCCATCTCAAGGACGGATCTTGGGATCCGGAGAGATGGTGGGGTTGTGGGAAGCGTGGGAGGGAGGGGTGTCTTAATAAATTTTTAACTAGGTTTTTAAAGGGGTTAGGAAAGTCCGGGCAGGAGTTGGGGGACAACTCGCCAGAGGCTGGGACCAGGCCGCGGGTTGGGCGTGGCCGGGAGAGTCAGAATCCGGATAGGACTGTATTGAGTTTGGTGGGGGTCACCGGGGAGGGTGATATTAAATCTATTGATACAGTGAGCGGGAGAGGCAGATTTGGCGGTTATAGGGGGCCATATTCTGTATTGTGAGCGCGCCCTCGCTGCCTGTCTGCTGTGGCGCGCTCCGACCCCCTTGTCATCTCCCGTTCCCCAGGGGGTCTGAGCAATTGGGCCCTGGGCCTTCGGCTGATGTTATGTAACGCCAGGTCCGTTGTTAATAAAGCCCCTCTCATCCACGATTTGATTTGTGAGGGGGGTGCGGACCTGGTGGGTGTCACCGAGACCTGGCTGGGCCAGGAGGGGGGAGTCCCTCTGGTGGAGATGTGCCCAGCCGGGTTTCGGGTCTTTCATCGGCCGAGGGCCCAGGGGAGGGGAGGGGGGGTCGCGGTAGTTATTAAGGAAGATCTGTGTCCGAGGGAGGCCACTGTATCTCAGACGACCGGGTGTGAGCTCCTTTTCGTGAAGTTCGGTTCCACGGTTCAGGTGGGCTTGCTGGTCGCATACCTGGCTCCCTGCTATGCGGCAGCGGCCCTGCTTGAGCTCCTTGAGGTTATAGCTGGCGTGGCGGTTGGGACCCCCAGGCTTATGGTCATGGGGGATTTCAACCTGCCATCTGCTGGCGGTACCTCGGGGATTGCTCAAGAGTTCATGGCTTCCATGACGGCCATGGGCCTGACCCAGTTAATTCGGGACTCTACTCACGTGGGAGGTCATACCTTGGATCTGGTTTTCATCTCTGATCAGTGGCAGAGTGATCTGGGTATGGGGGATATAGTCATAGAACCCCTGTCATGGTCGGATCACTCGCTCCTGAAGCTCGACTTCCGTTCCGCACCCCCTGACCGCAGGGAGGCGGGACCATTAAAATGGTACCGCCCCAGGCGCCTGATGGACCCTGATAGGTTCCTGACGGAGCTTGGGCCATTTCCCGAAGCTCACACACACGACTCGATTGAGGGCTTGGTCGCCACCTGGGATAGGGTGGCTGCTGGGGCCCTTGACCGAGTTGTGCCCTTGCGGTCTCTGACCCGGTGCCAATCCCAGGTGGCTCCCTGGTTTTCTGAGGAGCTAAGGGAGATGAAGCGCTGGAAAAGACGCCTAGAGAGCAGTTGGAGGGCTAGCCGCTCTGGGTCTGACCGGACACTATTACGATCTTATATCAAGACGTGTTTAGTGGCGATAAGGATGGCGAGGAGGTCTTACCTCTCCACCCTTATTGCGTCCGTGGAAAACCGCCCAGCCGCCCTGTTCAGGGTGACCCGCTCCCTCCTGGAGGTGGGAGCGCGGGAGGACCCCTTGCAGGGACGGGCTGAGGAGTTTTCTAGGTTTCTGCAGGACAAAATTGCTCAGTTCCGGGATGAACTGGACTCCGACTGGGCATCTCCGGGCGGGGGGCGGGGGTGGATATTGGTGAGGTCAACTGGGTTCAGTTCGATCCTGTTACTGTGGAGGACGTGGACAGGATACTGGGGGGGCTGAATGCCACCACCTGTTTGCTGGACCCGTGCCCCTCCTGGCTGGTCCTGGCCACTCGGGAGGTGACACGAGGCTGGTTCCAGGGTATTATAAACGCTTCCTTGAGAGAGGGGCTGTTACCCGCCGCCTTGAAAGAGGCGGTTGTGCGGCCCCTCCTCAAGAAACCGTCCCTGGACCCAGCATTGTTATCTAATTATCGTCCTGTCTCCAACCTTCGCTTTGTTGCGAAGGTTGTTGAGAGTGTGGTGGCACGTCAGCTCCCGCAGTACCTGGATGAAGCGATTTATCTCGACCCCCTCCAATCGGGCTTCAGGCCCGGGCACAGCATGGAGACGGCATTGGTCGCGTTGGTGGATGACCTCTGGAGGGCCCAGGACAGGGGCTGTTCCTCTGTCCTGGTCCTGTTACATCTCTCAGCGGCTTTTGATACTGTCGACCCCAGTATCCTATTGCGGCGGTTGGAGGGGTTGGGGTTGGGGAGCACCGTGTTGCGGTGGTTCACCTCCTTCCTCTCTGACCATTCGCAATTTGTGTTGGTGGGGGGGCAGAGATCGGCCCCGAGGCCCCTAGTATGTGGGGTCCCTCAGGGGTCGGTGCTCTCGCCTCTGCTGTTCAACATTTATGTAAAGCCGCTGGGTGAGGTCATCCATGGCTTCGGGGTGGAGTTCCATCAGTACGCTAACGATACTCAGCTGTACATCTCCACCCCGGGCCACCCCAACGAAGCCGTCAAAGTGATGTCCCGGTGCCTGGAGGCCGTGCGGAGTTGGATGGGTCGTAACAGGCTTCGTCTCAACCCGACCAAAACCGAGTGGCTGTGGTTTCCTGCACCCAGATACAGCCAGCTGGTTCCTTCGCTGGCCGTGAGGGGAGAGGTTTTGACCCCTGTGGAAAGAGCGTGCAACTTGGGTGTCCTCCTGGACGTACGGCTGTCTTTAGAAGAACACATAGCAGCCGTCGCCAGGGGGGCTTTTTATCAGATTCGTCTGATCTACCAGTTGCGGCCCTTTCTGGATCTGGGCGCACTTCACACAGTCACTTCCGCCCTCGTTATCTCCCGCCTAGATTATTGCAATGCTCTCTACATGGGGCTCCCCTTGAAGAGTCTCCGGAGGTTACAGTTGGTCCAGAATGCAGCTGCGTGGGTGATCTTGGGTGCCCCTCGGAGCTCCCACGTTACACCGCTTCTCCGCAGGCTGCACTGGCTCCCTGTGGCCTTTCGGATTCGATTCAAGGTGGTACTGATGGTATTTAAAGTGCTCCATGGCTCGGGACCTGGGTACTTATGGGACCGCCTACTGCCATCGTCAACCTCCCGCTGCCCAGTACGCTCCCACAGGGTTGCCCTTCTTGGGGTACCGCTGCCCGGCCGTTGTCGGCTGACGGCCCCGAGAGTTCGGGCTTTCTCTGTGGGAGCTCCCTCCCTATGGAATGATCTCCCCCCGGAGATACGTGCCATGACAGATATTCTGACCTTCCGGCGCACAGTTAAAACCCTATTTTTTAGACAGGCTGGCCTGGCCCAGTAATCAGGTTTTGCTTTGTAAACTTAATTCGGTTTTAATAATAAATTTTAATTTTTATTCAGATCCCTGATTTTATATTCTAAATTTAATTTTGATGGGACACAGCCGGACCAATCGCGTTTAATATATTTTTAATTGTATTTATAGTGTATTTATTATGTGCTTTTAGTAGGCTGTACACCGCCCCGAGTCCCTTTTTGGGAGACGGAGCGGTATAAAAATATGATAAATAAAGAAAATAATAATAATAAATAAATAATAATTCATTTATGATTGTTCCTACAATGTTCCCCAATGTTTTTTCTTCCTATAGAATCAGGCCCAAAAAATACCAGCAGTTCCTGGCTTTGGTGTTTGCAATCAGTGAGATCAACAAGGATCTGGTTCCCCTGCCCAACATCACCCTTGGCTTCCAGATCTATGACAATCATGAGATTGAGAGGTGGATTTCTTTAATCAGCATCTCTCTTCTGTCCACACGAGGCCAACTGGTTCCAGGTTACACATGTGACAGGCAGGACCTTCTGCTCTCTGTCATAGGAGGTCACGATTCTAAATTCTCAAGGCAGATGGCCTCCATCTTCAGCATCTTCAATGTATCCAACAGAAAACCCTTCAGGTAAGGGTTTTGTATCCAACAGAAAACCCTTCAGGTAAGGGTTTTCTGTTGGATACAATGTGGAGTATACATGTAAAAGAAACATGGAAGCCAAAGATGAAAGCAAAATCCTTTCCTCCACCCAATGGTTTCTTAAATGCCCAGAGGGGCAGATTTAATCTCAGTAGTGGGGAATGCTGCTCCAAAGAGTGGGTTCCATGTGAGAAAATGCCTGCTTCCTGGTCCAATCTGATGCCAAACTCCTTAGCAAACAGGACCTGTAACATGCTCCTTCAACAAAGTAGGATGGGACAGTAGTGGCAACCAGGGAGAGGTGGTGTCTCAATGATCTGGTGGGTAACAAACATCAAACATCTGTATGATTGCACACACTTACGAGAGTGCAATTAGTGGTGGACTGAGGCCAGTTCGCACCTGTTCTGATGATCAGCTGGCCCCAGCCCCTCTCTATCCTGTCCTTTATTTCCTGCCTTTTAGCTCATCTCAATCATGCAGCACAGCTGATTCCCCCCTCTCCACTCTTTTATTTACTGTTGCTGACTTGGAAGGTAAGTAGATGAGCTGCTAAATGCTCCATTTTCAGTGTTGCATGCAAATGCCTAAAGCAAAGCATGCACTCACCGAACCTGTTGTTAATCTGGTTGCAGTCCACCACTGGGTGCACAGAATTTTCGTGTGCCACCATGACGTATTAGCAACCATACTACCTGACCAAACTATGGCAAAGACCAAACTCTAACTTGTGAACAGGATCTCACTCTTCGGTAAGTCAAATACCAAAATTCATCTTGAATCTCAAATATACCCACTCTGTACATAAGCAACAGGGAAGATAATATTGTTTTGTTTTCCCCTTGCAGTGAACATAAAAAAACTCTAGTGCTAAGTATGTAGGACAATTCTTTCTCTTTGCAATTATGAGAAAAACAGCAATTCTTCACATATCCCCTCTGGATTTCTAGACGCAACATAAAACCTGCTCTACAAAAACATACTTTGAGCTCTCCAATTGGAGGCAACGCAAGTCACTACACATTGCTTTGCAAAGAACTAACTCCTGATTTTGGTGAGACTCCATTGGCCTCAGTTTCCTCTTTGGTCCCAGCCCAAACACATATAAGGAGAAGCATGGTTGATATAAATATTTCACAAAGCTATCCAGGAAGGACAGACTGTCTCTATTGTGGTCTGTTGTCTCTATTCTGCTAAATCTCTCAGATTTCACGTGCTACCTGCAATGTAGCTTCTGCACAAATCTTGATCTCTGATCCTGGAAGAAAGGTGAGATTAATGACTGGGCTGCGTCTCCTGCTGCTGCTACTGCTTTTTTGGCTCCTACCTCCAACTTCTGCAAAGAGGATGAAAACTGGATGTGGATTGACAAGGTCTTTGGATATTCTGGAGGACTATTATAGGCCTGGCGATCTCATTATTGGTGGGAATTTGCCCCTGGTAGCCATATTTTTTTCTTCTAAAGGTCCCCATTTTCATAGACAGCCATCCCTGCATGATTTATCAATTACGTAAGTTTCGCCTGCAAAAGAAAGATGTACATAACTGTTTGCTTTCTTTGGGATTTAAGGGAGTCCATTTAGAAATACTGCTGAATGTTGTGGTGGTCTAGAGGTGGAACTCTCACATCACATTCTGTAAGGCTATAAGTTCAATCCCAGGTAGAGGGAGATATTTGTCTCTCTCTGCACAGTGAGAATATGTCTGCTGAAAACAAAAAATTGTGCAAGGACGACACAAAGTGCATCTGCCCAGTGTAAACTCACCTCCATTCGGTTGCCCAGAGTGTACCCCACAAGGGATTATCGGGTCATTAAAGGAGGAGGAGGATAATTAAAAAATACAGCTCCTTGTGATGTTTTCAATGTCTTAACCTAATTCTAATCTTTGTGCTTTTTTTCAATAATGAACAACTTATAGAAAAAAATGAGAATTCTTCATCTTTCCAGAACTCTTCCTCAGGAAGATAATAAACATAAAATGTGAGGAGGGACATCAAACAAGAAACCATGTTGTCTAGTGAAGAAGTTGACTTACAATGTTAATTTGAAAAGGAAAGCCATAGTAGAAAAATCAGTGAAAATGCAATCATTTTTCAACATGGGATACTGAACCAAAAACAAAAATAATCAATTTTGGAATCAGTAGTGTTTATAAACAAAAGCCTTCAGTAAATTGATGTTGTGACCCCCCCGCTCCCCCCGCACACACAAATTCACTGGGATCCTGTGCTCAGAATGGTTCCCAGGCCCAAAGAAGGTACTCCAAGAGAGACACAAATTGAGTAGGTGCTAGAAGAGAATTTGTGAAGGATGAAAGACACTGGAACACAATGGGGAAGGGAGAGATGCTCATGGGGCATTAAATCATTTGTGATTTGGATGGACAGTTTAATAAAAGAACAACACAAAAAACAAGACAATCTCCAACTTCATTTATGATTGTTCCTACAATGTTCCGCAATGTTTTTCTCCCTATAGAATCAGGCCCAAAAAATACCAGCAGTTCCTGGCTTTGGTATTTGCAATCAGTGAGGTCAACAAGGATCTGGTTCTCCTGCCCAACATTACCCTTGGCTTCCAGATCTATGACAATCATGAGATTGAGAGGTGGGTTTCTTTAATCAGCATCTCTCTTCTGTCCACACGAGGCCAACTGGTTCCAGGTTACACATGTGACAGGCAGGACCTTCTGCTCTCTGTCATAGGAGGTCACGATTCTAAATTCTCAAGGCAGATGGCTTCCATCTTCAGCATCTTCAAGCTCCCACAGGTAAGGGATTTCTGTTGGATACAATGTGGAGTAGACAAATAAAAGAAACATGGAAGCCAAAGATGAAAGTAAAAGGTTTTTGGGGGAAGGTGAGTTTTAGACAATCAATGCTGCATTTTATGTGTCAAATAATCTCAATAGGAAAAATAGTAAGATAATTCTGAAATGCTCTATTTTCTAAGAAAAATTCCTCCCTGACTTACTCTTCAAAAATGTATCCTCCATTTCGTGTAGAGGAGGAAGAGAGAAAAGAGACAGGGAGAAAGGTAGCGGGGGGAGGGAGATAGAGAGAGAGAGAAATAGAGAGAGACAATGGTCTTCTAGTCCAACCCCCTGTTTAGGGAGGAAATCCTATACTATTTTAGACAAAGCATTATTCAGTCTCTTCTTAAAAACTTCCTATGATGAAGCAACCATAACTCCTGAAGGCAAGCTATTCCACAGGTTAATTGTCCTCACTGTAAGGAAATTTTTCATTAATTCCAGGTTGCTTCTCTCCTTGATTAGTTTCTATCTGTTGCTTCTTTTCCTGCCTTATGGTGAATAAAATCAGGGACTTTATTCTCTGTATCAGTTTGATTGGTTGTTCCTTTATTTTATGACCTGTCACAACTATAAAAAATATGTTACATGATGACATCTCTTAAGAAGGGGAAACAATGAAACTAGCCACTCAAAGTGAGTCACCAGGTGGGGCAAACAACCACAAATGTGGACTGACAAAGTCACCATAAAACTTTTCAATCTCTTGAAATAAAAATCTCATTTCTCCAGCTTGGTGTTGGCTTTGACTTCTCTCAGGGAGAGAGAAGAGTTTATCCTTCTTTCTTCCGGATTAATCTCAGTGAATCTCCTCAGTATGTGGGTTTAGTCCAGCTGCTTCTGCATTTCCAGTGGAACTGGGTTGGGCTGGTGGCCCCTGCAAATGACAATGGAGAACGTTTCATCTCGTCTCTGAGGCCAATGCTCCAGGAGAAGGAGATCTGCCTGGCCTTCACTGAAATGATGAAATCAGATTTTCTTTATGGAGCTATCTTTTCTTTCAGACTCTTCAATATTTGAAGAATGTTCAATTCAACAATAGTGCTGGAGATGAAGTCTCCTTCTCAGAAAATGGTCTAGGTTCTGCTCAATTTGATCTTTTGAACTGGATTGTCCTCCCCAATCAATCTTTTGTTCCCATGAAAGTTGGGGAAAAAGTTCCCAGGACTCTCCAAGGCCATGATTTCACCGTTAACTCTGATGCAATCATCTGGGCTACAAAGGTAACCTGGAAGGAAATGTTGTAACTTCAGGGAAAGCTTCTGGGCATGCTAAAAATCCTTCTATCTTGAAACACGCTCAATTTAGTCAAAAAACATGACAGTCATTTCGTGAAAAAATCTGCTTTGCATGTAACACATATGAGGTTAGATTTGTGTCAATACAGAAAGGATTGGGAAGCAGAAGAACCACTGCTTAAAAACAGGATGCAGTTAAAGGATGTGGCAATGTCTTCCATAGAGCATTCCCATTCAGTTGGATCCGTATGAATGTTTGTTGTAGAAATGCTATATCTCAATATCACAAGATGTCTTTTGCAGGTTTAGGTTCCAGTTCCAATCTCCAGGATCCATTGGTGGGTCAGGAGTACCACTGGCCTGAATCCCCCAAGAGCTGCTCCTGGTTTCTGGTAGATGATAATGAAACATTTCATTTGATGACATTCTGGACAAAGAAGTAGGAATATGGAATAGAAATAGGAATGTAGATGTGAAATGATTGACGATGGTTACGTCATCTCAAGCAGTTCTCTCTCTTTTCCTTTTAGAAAGTGCCCTTTGCCAGGTGTGGCATGAAGAGGTGCCAGGCAGGAGAGAGGAGAAGAGTTCCAGAGGGCAAGCAGGTTTGCTGCTACCATTGTGATGCTTGTCCAGAAGGGACCATTTCTAATGAGACAGGTAGACCAGAATTCAAATGTAAATAGCACTACCACTTAGACTTACGTACTACTTCACAGTGCTCTTCAGATCTCTGTAAGTGGTTTACAGAGTCAAAATATTGCCTCCAACAATCTGGGTCCTCATTTTACTGACCTAGGAAGGATAGAAGGCTGAGTCCATCTTGAACTGGTGAGAATCAAACTGCCAAACTGCTGGCAATCAGCAGCCAGCAGCAAGAGTGCAGTTCTGCACTCTAACCACTGTGCCATCATGCCTCAATCTTCCAGGATTTAAGGAAGCCATTCAGTAGATCAAAATACTTTTTATTATTGTTGTCATTTTTGTAAGACTCACATGCACTCAAACTTCTCAGCAAACCCCTTCAGTTTACAGATGTAAACAGTCCTGGCCACAAAGAGGCCACCTTTCCTGATCCTCACCAATCATGGAGGATAATTTCAGGGTCAAATTTATGAATCGCCCACTTGCATTTTCACTCCTACTCTCACATTCAGTTGGGAAAACGAAAATTGAAATTTTTCCTGAAGGAATGGCTTATGTGATTCAAGTATTCATTTTTATTATTCAGAGTGTGCTTCTTCTGTCAGCTCTATCAATCTCTGAGAAAATAAACCTGCCAGAGAAAAAGTAGATCCATCTATTTATGTCTGTTAGATAGAGCAGAAGGGAGCAAAAAAAAAAAGTCTGAGTGATCAGATTTGAAGGAAAGGACAGCGACATAAAGGATGGAATAACCGACACGTAATGTACACAAAAACCAAACAGCAGCACTCCTGGCTAAGAGATCTAACAGTTTTCTCTGGGTTCCAGGATAAAATGTGGGAGAAACGGTTGGCAAATCTGAAACGGAAAGCCACATTAGTGTAAGTGAATGGGCCACTGGAATTGAACACATTTTTGTCTTCTGCTAACTTAACATTAATATTATAAGCAACGCAGAGTCACCATGTGCTAAGATTGTCAGTTAAGCAATCTTCCAAATAAGTAAAAATAAGTAAAGAATAAAAGATGGTTTCCAATTGTGGACACATTATAAACCGTACATTGAATTCTTACTTCGCTTGCTTTATGGGTAGGATGAGAGCAGCAAGGGAGCAGTCATATCATCTCTGTAAGAGGAACAATACTCATAGTAGGTGCTTCTGAAACTTTTAGATTGTTTAAGTCTTAGACATTTGATTTCAGATGCAGCTCACTG
Source organism: Bungarus multicinctus (assembly GCA_023653725.1). Taxonomy (NCBI): domain Eukaryota; kingdom Metazoa; phylum Chordata; class Lepidosauria; order Squamata; family Elapidae; genus Bungarus; species Bungarus multicinctus. Next base: position 169,490,935 of record CM042838.1, read on the forward strand.
TGAACCCTGCCCAGAAGATCAATATCCCAACATGGACAGTGACCATTGCACTGACAAGAAGATCCACTTCCTTGCCTATCAAGACACCCTGGGAGGCATCTTGGTTTCTCTTACTCTTTTTCTCTCTGTGACCACATCTGCAGTCCTAGTGATTTTCCGTAAACATCATGACACACCAATTGTCAAGGCCAACAACCGAGATGTCACCTACATCCTCCTGGTCTCCCTCCTTCTCTGCTTCCTCTCCTCCTTCCTTTTCATTGGTCGACCTGGGAAATTTACCTGCCTCTTCCAACAATCTGCCTTTGCCATTCTCTTCTCACTTGCTGTTTCTTCTGTTTTGGCAAAAACTGTCATGGTGGTTCTGGCCTTCATGGCCACCAAGCCAGGGAACAACACAAGGAAACTTTTAGGAAAACCATTGACCAACTCCATTGTCATAGCCTGTCCCCTGATCCAAGCAGTTCTTTGTGCCTCCTGGCTGAGAATCTCTCCTCCATTTCCTCACTTGGACTTCCACTCCTTGTTTGGAGAGATCATCTTGGAATGTAAGCAAGGCTCAGCTGTAATGTTTTATGGTGTCCTCGCTTACCTAGGACTTTTGGCTCTCATCAGTTTCACAGTGGCCTTTCTAGCTAGGAAATTGCCTGATAGTTTTAATGAAGCCAAGTTCATTACTTTTAGCATGCTGGTCTTTTGCAGTGTTTGGATCTCCTTCCTCCCTACCTACCTGAGCACCAAAGGGAAGTCCATGGTGGCTGTGGAGATCTTCTCCATTTTGGCCTCTGGAGCTGCTCTCTTGGCTTGTATCTTTTTCCCCAAATGCTACATTATTCTGCTGAGGCCCAATCTGAATTGTAGAGAAAATATAGTAAGGAACAAGCATTTATAATTAATGCTAGGATTAGCCTCATTTATATTTGTCTTTGAGGCATGTTTAGAATGTAGTAAGATTTCTAAAAAATAATGATGTAAGGGAGGATACTCCGTTACATATAAGATTAAAATTTCTGACTTTTGTTGCAGTTTATATATAAGATCGCCAGAAATGTTTAGTGGCCTGTTTATTATTGTGGGTTATATCTGTTTTGACATGAATGGACATATTTATATACAAATTGGGAACAAATGAATCAGTTCACAGAACATATGATATTTTTTATGAGAACATTTTAGTAAAAACTCATGAATCTCAACATGAAAAAGTTTTTTCCAAGTAAGACCATTCTTGTCTGAATGGGAAAATGTTTTATTAGATTATTATTTATAAATATGCATGTATGTATCATTTCCCCCTCCTTTGTTTTACTTTGATACATCTTTTTGGAAATAAAATTTTATTAAATTTTATGTACATAAAAACAAATATTTTCAATCATTTCTGAAATATATACATTCGAGCCCATCTCTCTGTTTGCAACGGTATCTCTTCCAGTATTTTTCGGGAAGAGATTTTTCTCCATTAACCTGAATCTTCACATAATGTGTTCAAAGTAGGATAATTCCTCACTCCTGGGCAAGTAGAACCCTTGAATTCGGAGCCATACAGAAAAAAGACACGCCCTGTGGAGAGAGAATTGGGCGACAGAAAAGACAAAAGGTCTACAGCAGAATCTCAAACATGCCACCAGATCCATCAGTTGCAATCCTAGTCAGTAACAATTTTCCCCCAACCAATTCACAGCCAGCAGTCTCATATTGTTCAACTGTCAGGAAAGTCACATCTATAACAAACCAGCTTGTTGATATGCCAGCCTCATACCAACAGCCTTTGTGAGGATTCTGCTAATAGTCATTTATTAACAGATTTATTTTTTAATCAAATTCCTATAGCCCCTACCCCATACATGGCCTACAATTAAACAAGAACCAATAAAACAACAATTAAAAACAATTTCAATGGGAGGATATAACAGCATCCTGCACACAAAGTAACAATCTTGTTGTTAATCCAGGAGCCATCTTGGAATGTCTTCAGGGTTGCCATAGTGAGGCTGGATAGGGAGGGGCAGTAGAGATTGCTGGGGAAAAGTGTAACCAGAACACCATTCTTTCTTCTGGGAAGCAAAGACACTCTCACCAGCACCTGGAGTGATGTGGCTGAGAGCCATCCAGATTTTTAAGGGTGCCGTAATTGTGTGTAATGGAGGGAAGAACTATGCCATTTGAATTCAGTGGGGAAACCCCGGGGAGATTCAGATTCAGGGTTATCACCAGATGTGCCAGTATGACATGTCTAATAAATCTTTGCTTTGAGGAAGCCTCTGGCCTTGGAGTTTTGACATCATTGGGGATGTTACTTGGAACCCTGACTCTTGTAAGATCTCCATTTCCCTGCGATCCTTAAGCTTGCTGAAAGAATCTCTTCCCCACCCCCAAGGATTTCTTAAATGCCCAGTGTGGCTAGGATTGGGGTTAATCTCAATAGGGGGGTATGCTGCTCCAAAGCAAGGGTTCTATGTGAAAATGCCTGCCTCCTGTTCCAATCTAAATCCAAACAGGACATGTAACATTCCCCTCCCACCAAGCTGGATGGGTCATTAGATGTAACCAAGGAGAGGTGGTTTCTCAATGATCTTGTGGGTAACAAACATCAAACATCTGTATGATTGCTCACACTTAGTAGAGTGCAATCCGTAGTGGACTGATGCTGATTCACTCCGGTTGAAGAGAACCGGTTGTTCTTTTGATCAACTGGCACCGCCCCTGCCCTATCCTGTCCTGTATTTCCTGTCTTCTAGCTCATCTGAACCATGCAGCACAAATGATTTCCACCCCACCCACACTGTTCTACTTACTTTTGCTGACTTGGAAGGTAAGCACTTGAGCTTCTAAATGCTTCATTTTCAGTGCTGCATGCAAGTGCCTTAGGAAAAGCACGCGCTCACTGAACCAGTTGTTAAACCGGTTGCAACCCACCACTGGATGCCATGGATTTTCGTGTGCCACCATGACCTGTTAGCAATCATACTATCTGATCAAACTATGGCACAGATCAAACTCCAACTTGTGCACAGGGTCTCAGTCTCCAGTATGTCAAATACTTAAATTCACCTGAATCTCAAATCTACCCACTCTGTAGAGTAGCAACAGGGGAGATAATATTGTTTTTCCCCCCTTGCAATGCACACAAAAAACTCTAATGCTGTAGGTAGGACAATTCTTTCTCCTTGCAACTATCAGAAAAACAGCAATTCTTCACATATCCCCTATGGATTTCGAGACACAACATAAAACATGCTCTACAAAAACATAGTTTGAGTTCTCCCTTTGGAGGAAAGGCATGTTACTACACCTTGCCTTGCAAAGAGCTAACTCCTGGTTTTGGTGAGACTCCATTGGCCTCAGGTTTCCCTTTGATCTCAACCAAAACACATATAAGGTGAAGCATGGCTGATATCATTTAGCCACAGAGCCATCCATGTAGGTCAGACTGTGTCTATTGTGTTGTATTTCTCTATTCTGTTGAAGTGCACATATAAGGAGAAGCATCATTGATATCAATATGCCACAGAGCCATCCAGGAAGGACAGACTGTCTCTATTGAGGTCTATTGTCTCTATTCTGCTAAAGCTCTGGTGAGATTTCAGGTGCTACCTGCAATGTAACTTCTGTACAAATCTTGATGTCTGATCTTGGAAGGAAGGTGAGAAGAATGACTGGGCTGCCTCTCCTGCTACTGCTGCTGCTGCTTTTTTGGCTCCTGTCTCCAACTTCTGCAAAGTGGATGAAAACTGGGTGTGGGTTGACAAGGTCTTTGGATATTCAGGAGGAATATTATAGGCCTGGTGATCTCATTATTGGTGGAAATTTGCCCCTGGAAACCATTGTTTATCCTTCTAATGGCCCCTATTTTCATAGACACCCATCCCTGCATGTTTTACCAACTGCGTAAGTTTCTCCTACAGGAGAAAGATGTAAATAACTGTTTGCTTTCTTTGGGATTTAAGGGAATCCATTCAGAAATGCTGCTGAAATGTATGGCGGTCTAGAAATGGAACTCTCACCTCACAATCTGGAGGCTGTAAATTCAATCTCTGGTAGAGGCAGATATTTCTCTCTGAGACACTGAGTTTCAGCAGACATTGAGAATATGTCTGCTGAAAAAATTCTTCAATGGCAACAGGAAGGGCATCTGGCCATTAAACACTGAACTCCATTCAGTTGCCCAGACTGCACCCTGCAAGGGATTACGGGGTGATGATCATTCAGAAATACTTCTCATTGTTGTGTTTTCAATGTCTTAACCTAGTTTGAATCTTTGTGTTTTTTCGCAATAGTGAATCAGGCTTATTTTTAAAAAGTTAGGATTCTTCATCTTTCCAGAACTCTTCCTCAGGAAGATGGTCAACATAAAATGTGAGGAGGGACATTAAATAAGAAACAATGTTGGTCGAGTGAAGAAGTCGACTTATAATGTTTATTCAAAAGAGAAAGACATAGTAGAAAACTCAGTGAAAATGCAATCGTTTTTCAATGTGGGATATTAAACAAAAACCGAAACAAAAAATCAGCTTTGGAAACAGCAGTGCTCATGAACAACAGCCTTCAGTAAATTGATGTTGTGACCCCCCCCCCCCCCCACATCCACATACTGGAATCCTGTACTCCACAATGGTTTCCAGATCCGAAGAAGGTACTCCAAGAGAGACAAAAATTGATTAGGTGCTAGAAAAGAATTTGTGAAGTATTACAGTCACTGGAGCAAAATGGGGAAGAGAAAGACGCTCGTGGGGCATTAAATGGTCCGTGATTTGGATGGAGAGTTTAATCAAGGATGTATTTTATGTCCAAACCCAATGAAACATGGCACCATGTCCACCAAGGAACAACACAAAAGAAAAGACAAATTCCAACTTCATTTATGATCATTCCTATAATGTTCCCCAATGTTTTTTCTCCCTATAGAATCAGGCCCAAAAAATACCAGCAGTTCCTGGCTGTGGTGTTTGCAATCAGTGAGATCAACAAGGATCTGGTTCTCCTGCCCAACATCACCCTTGGCTTCCAGATCTATGACAATCATGAGATTGAGAGGTGGGTTTCTTTAATCAGCATCTCTCTTCTGTCCACACGAGGCCAACTGGTTCCAGGTTACACATGTGACAGGCAGGACCTTCTGCTCTCTGTCATAGGAGGTCACGATTCCAAATCCTCAAGGCAGATGGCCTCCATCTTCAGCATCTTCAAGCTCCCACAGGTAAGGGATTTCTGTTGGATACAATGTGGAGTAGACAAGTAAAAGAAACATGGAAACCAAAGATGAAAGAAAAGAGGTTTTGGGAGAAGCTGATTTTTAGACCATCAATGGTGCATTTTATGTGTCAAATAACCCCAATAGGAAAGATAGTAAGATTAATTCTGAAATGTGCTATTTGCTAAGAGAAATTCTGACTTATTTTTGAAAAAATGTATCCACCTTTCGGTGTAGAATAGGACTAGGACTAGGGAAATAGAGAGAGAGACAGTGAGAGAGTGTGAGAGTGAGAGAGAGTGAGTGAGAGTGACACACAGAGAGTCAAAGAGAGAGGGAGTGAGAGAGACAGGGAGAGAGGGAGGGAAAGAGGGAGGGAGAGAGACAGAGACAGCAAAACAGAGAGACAGAGAGACACAGAGAGAAGAAGAGGGGGAAGAAGGGAAGGAAAAGAAGTTATAAAGGACAGAAACAGGATATGGAGATACAGGGGAAACATACAAGGATTAAAGGTATAAGCCTATTTAGAAGACATAGAGACAATGGGTGAAAATTTAATTGAAAGAGAAGATTCTGCAAGGGTATATAAGATAGTATTGTTATATTAGAAATAAAAATGAATATAGAAAATGTGAAACAAGTGTGATTAAAGTGATAGATAAAATACATATTGTAATGTAATGTAATCTTTGTTAATAAATAAATGAAACAAAGAGAACGAGAGAATGAAATTAAGAAAGGAGGGGAACATTTTAATTATTATTAATGTGTTATAAAAATGAAGTGAAGAGGAATATGAAAGATAGATGAAAAAATTATGGAAATATTATAAGTGTTCCTAAGGAAGTATGATATCCTATTGAAAAGAAATGTTAAAGATGTTAAAAATTATAACTAACATTAATGATAGAGCTGAATTGGAATAGAGTAAATATTTTATGTACTATATATATGTGTGTGTTTGTGTGTTTGTGTGTGTGTGTGTATGTGTGTGTATACATACATACATACAAAAATTTCGTAGATTTCCACGGGTATGCAGGTCTTGGCGTGTTCAGGTCTTTTCCTGTGTAAGATTGAGACTATCTTGGCAACGTTGTGATGAGATCTCATTCGCCATCTTCAGGCTGGTGCTTTCGGCGTCGTGCTTGTGCAAGCATATATATATATAGGTCTTGGCACAAGCACAAGCACGAAGCACAAGCACAAGCACGAAGCACATATATATATATTTGCTTTAAGAACTGAGTGTGTATTTTAAGAATGTACCAAGCAGAATTTGACTGGCAAAATTTATGTGTTATAAAATAGAGGTTAGATATTGAATGTTATAATTGTAAAGGTATAAATTGAAGTTTAAATAAGATTTGAATTGACAAAAACTAAAAGATACAAATGTGTCATACTCCAATGACAAGGGGAAAACTTGTTTAATGAGAAAAGATAATATGAAATTGAAACAGTACAGTGAAAAATATAAATATAATGATTTGAAAGATATCAAAACTTAGAAAAAGATATATAATTGAATTTAGAAAGGAATGAGATAATTAAAATCAGCTGAGAAAACTAAGGGAAGGGAAAAATCACCGAGAAAATGCTAAAAAAGCAATAAAATATGGAATAGAATACAAAGATGAATATGAAATTGAGTTTGTGTCTGAATGGAGAAGTGATAACCCAGGATCATGCTATTCTCAAAAAAAGATATTTTATTTGTATTATGTTTTGTGAAAACCCTTTTTTTTTTTTACAAATGAAACTTGTCACTCAAAGTGAGTCAGCTGGTGGGGCAATCAAACACAAATGTGGAATGATAAAGTCATCATAAAACTTTTCACTGTTCTTCAAAAAAAATCTCATTTTTCCAGCTTGGTGTTGGCTTTGAGTTCTCTAGTGGAGATAGAAGACTTTATCCTTCCTTCTTCCGGATTAATCCAAAGGAATTGCATCAGTATGTGGGCTTAGTCGAGCTGCTTCTGCATTTCCAATGGAACTGGGTTGGGCTGGTGGCCCCTGCAAATGATAATGGAGAACGTTTCATCTCATCTCTGATGCCAATGCTCCAGGAGAAGGAGATCTGCCTGGCTTTCACTGAAATGATAAAATTTGATTTTTTTGTAACTATGTTTTTGAAATTACTTAGTATTTTCAAAACCTGGTCCAAATCTGAAGTGATTATTCTGTTTGGAGATTCCAATAGCATTATAAATGTACTGGCAGCACTGAGTAACTATAAACAAAAGACAGAAATATCATTTTGCAAAGTTTGGATTTTAACTTGCCATTGGAAAGTTAGTATGGTGCTATCTCAACACTTTTTGAAAGGTCTAAAGTTCTTCCATGGGTCTCTGCATTTTAGGGACCACACCAGGGATGTCTTGGAATTCAGCCGTTTCCTACTATCTTTAGACCCCTTGAACTCACAAGGGGACGTCTTTCTCCCAAAATGGTGGGAAAAAGTCTTTGACTGCAAGATCTACAAAACAGGTGAAATTTCTCCAGACCGACAAAAAACATGTACTGGAATGGAGAATTTAAATATTCTGTCAGCTTTCATTTTTGAAAGAAGCATGACAGGTGAAAGTTACAATATCTACAATGCCATTTATGCTCTGGCACATGCCTTACATGCAATGTTTGGATCTAGAGGGCGACCAGCCATGATGAGATTTGGAAAGAAGATCTCAAATGTCCAGTCATGGCAGGTAATTTCTGGGACTTTTTATCCAGTCCACAGATTCTTGAAGAGGAAGCTCCCCATATGCACTTCTTTGATTATTGGTTAAATGTGCTCGTGCTACCATATTTATTTATTTATTTAAATTTTTATACCGCCCCCTCTCCCAAAAAGGGACTCGGGGCGGTGTACAGCCTACTAAAAAACGAACAGTATGTACAATTAAAAACAAATTAAATAAAGTTGATCTGGCCGAAATCCCATCAAATATAAAAGTACCAAAATTTAAAATTCAAGGATTATAATTAAAAATTTAAAAATTTAAAACCGAATTTATTTAAAACCCCAAGAACCGTTTACTGGTCCAGCCCGGCCTGTTGGAAAAACAGGGTCTTTACTGCGTGCCAGAAGGTCTGGATGTCGGTAATGGCCCGTATCTCCGGGGGCAGATCATTCCACAGGGAGGGGGCCCCCACAGAGAAAGCCCACACCCTCGGGGTTGCCAGCCGGCAACGATCAGGCGGCGGAACCCCAAGGAGGGCAACCCTGTGGCAACCCATATAAATGATATATACTGTAAACCATATCAACAAGTCAAAATGAGGGTTGTGAAAATATCTACAGGTCCCCCACATCCTAGACATAAATTGTGTCAACTTCTATCCTCAATACAATATTATAGAGCATTACACTCCAGAGCAACTAGACACAAGGATAGTTTTTCCCCATGCCATCTTTATGCTAAACAACTAATTGTCAACGTTCCAGAAAACCTCAAGTCCAACAAATAACCCTAATGCAGACATCTTCTCCAAGGTTCCCTTTATTAGAGTAGTAAACTGGCACATCTGGGCAATCCCGAATCAGAAAGTTCCAGGTTTCCTTTCAATAAGTAAAAAATTTCAAATCCACTGCCTGCACTCCTCATGGCATCACATGCCCTGATCACCATCAGTCCCAACTTGTGACATCCTCTCAGCCACGTGCAGAAATAACATGACCTTGACTTAGAAGAAAAATGCTATTATGTCTAACCACATAGACTCCAAGAAATCCCCCCTCCCATTTTACCAGCTTCAAGAATGTGGCAGTGTGGAAGTGTCTGGTATATAGCTTTCAAAGCTCACACTAATTCCCACAACACAGTCAAACTATTTAGTAAGACTGTAATAATAATATTTTTCTCATCTTTCCTATTACCTATCTCCTTTTCTACTTATGATTATAACTTCGTTGTATTTAAAATTTAAATTGTTTGTTTCCTAGTTTGATTTACATGTTTGCTTATATAGTATCTTATGACTATCTCTAAATTATTGTATCTTGTGATTTATGATGAACGTATTTTTATGAAGGGTATTATTATGATTTATCACGTATAGCTTTGATAAAGAACTCTAAATCTCACTACCAGTTAAAACAGCAGTTACTCAAGAACTATAATATGATTTAAGTATAATGTCTTTTTTAAAGTAGAGAGAGGAATAAGAGAGAATTGAACCAAATCACCTGTCCATAAGATTCAAAGAGGAAAGACCTTGCAATAAAGTCCTGAATGGTCTTCAATGATTCTTGAGTTTTAGAAGGTGTCCACTTTAGAGAGAATGTGTCAGCCTAGAGCACCATGACAATCTTGGTGTATTTGTGCAAGGTGCTTGGTTGAAGTCCTAATGGGCATATTTGCAGAACCAGCTCAGTTTTCTTCAGTATTTACCCTGAATCCAGCCAATAAAATGACAACCAGCTCCATCCATTTTAACCTTGGATTATATTTCTATGGCTTACCATTCTGAGGGATGCCATCCCATTTGTTTAGCTTGGGATCCATTGCACTATGTGACTTGTTGTGTGAAAGCAGCCTTTGTCAAATTCATCATATCCAGCAGAACCCAAAGTTGACTTAATGGGCTCCTGATCTGAAAGTCAACAAATTTTCTGCATCAAAGGCTGAAGGTTGAATCTCGTCCATTCATTGTTTCTTGTTCTGCCCCCTTGGCCTTTGGAAAATAAACTGACCCCCTCCTCTTTGTGTCTAGAGAATGTCAGTGGAGTTTTACAACGTTCTGATAGAAATTATTTGATTATTCCTAAAATGCATTTCTCACTTGCAAGACCTGGATCCAAAGAAAAATTTTAAAAATGCATCCAGTCAAGCATTACAGGACCAAAATCATACGATAAAACCTAGAGTGTAGCATTATATGAGAATATATCTGCTGAATATAGCTCCGCATTGGTGACAGGAAGGGCATCCGGCCAGTAAACATTCGCTTCCATTGTCCAGACTCTACCCTGCAAGGGATTATGGGGTCACTAAAAGATGATGATGATGATGATGATTGTGGTAGAACTAGAGTAGAAGAGGTCATGATACAAATGTTCACTGATAATGTGTCCTCCTTCCTTGGGAAGGAATTAAATATTGGGCGTTACTCCTAATTGACCAGATCTCCATCAAAGGAACTCCTCTAGTTTCTAAGACATGCATCTAAGATTATGTTTAACAAAGGATCATCAAAGGGATGATATTTCATGTATAGCTTTCAACCAATTTCTCTGATTTATGGAGCTATGTTTTCTTTCAGACTCTTCAATATTTGAGGAATGTTCAATTCAATGACAGCGCTGGAGATGAAGTATCCTTCTCAGAAAATGGACTAGGTTCTGCTCAATTTGATCTTCTCAACTGGGTTTTCCTCCCCAATCAATCTTTTGTCCCCATGAAAGTTGGGAAAAAAGTTCCCAGGGCTCTCCAAGGCCATGATTTCACCATTAACTCTGATGCAATCATTTGGGCAACAAAGGTAACCTGAAAGGAAATGTTGTAAGTTCAGGGAAAGATACATTGTCTTCTGGGCGTGCTGAACATCCTTCTAACTTGAAAAATGGTAAATTTAGTCAGAAAATATGGCAGTCATTTGAACAAAAATCTGCTTTGCATGTAACATATAAGAGGTTAGATTTGTGCCAATACGGAAGGAGTTGGGAAATGGAAGAACCTCTGCTTAAAAACAGGATGCAGTTAAAGGATGTGGCAATGACTCCCCATAGACCATTCCCATTCAGTTGGATCCTCATGAATGTTTGTTGTAGAAATGCTATAGCTCAATGTCACAAGACCTCTTTTGCAGTTTTAGGTCCCAGTTCCAATCTCCAGCATCCATTGGTGGGTCGGGAGTACCACTGACCTGAACCCCCAAGAGCTGTTCCAGGTTTTTGATAGATGGTGATGAACCACTTCATTTGATGACATTCTGAACATAGAACTAGGAATATGAATTAGAAATAGGAATGTAGATGTGAAATGATTGAAAATGCTTATTATCTATGTCATCTCAAGCATATCTCTTTTTTTTGCTTTTAGAAGGTGCCCTTTGCCAGGTGTGGCATGAAGAGGTGCCATGCAGGAGAGAGGAGAAGAGTTTCAGAGGGTGAGCCAGTTTGCTGTTACCAATGTGATGCTTGTCCAGAAGGGACCATTTCTAATGAGAAAGGTAGAGCAGAATTCAAAAGTAAATAGCACTAGCACTTGCATTTTCACTCCTACTGTAACATCCAGTTGGGAAATGAACATTGAAATTTTTCCTGAAGGAGTGGCTTATGTGATTCAAGCTTTCATTTTTATTATTCAGAATATGCTTTTTCTATCAGCTCTATCAATCTCTGAGAAATAAACCTGCCAGAGAAAACATAGAGCCATCCATCTATGTCTGTCAGATAGAGCAGAAGGGAGCAAAAAAAGTCTGAATGATCAGATTTGAAGTAGTGGACAGAGACATAAAGGAAGGGATAACTGATACCAAGTAAACCAAGATGGCACCGAGGACGGCTGCCTCGGTGATATACTCTCTAATGGTTTTTTTATTCCTTATTATTAT
>CM042838.1:169503186-169531046 GCA_023653725.1 Bungarus multicinctus
ATTTCCCCTCTATCTTTAAGACCCTTTGAAACCACAAGTTGACATCTTCAACCTCCACATTTTGGGAAATCTTTGACTGCAACATCTACAAACCAGTTGAAATTTCTCTAGAACCACAAAAAACATGTTTTCCGGAAAGGAGAATTTAAACATTCTTTCAGCTTTCATTTTTGGGGGAAAAACAAAACATGACAGGGTGAAAGTTACAATATTCTACATGCCATTTATGCTCTGGCACCGGCACACTCATCATGTCATGTATGGATAACACAAGGCCTACCCAGGCCCATGATGAGAACTGGAAATAAAGATCTCAAATGTCCAGTCTGGCATTAATTTCTGGGACAAGGCTTTTATCCAATTTCCTCCCAATACTTAGAGAGGAAGCTCACCCCCAATCATGTATTTCCAATTTATATTGTTTTATTAATTTTAAAACAAAATTATTCAGTGGTTCCGTCCTAGTTGTATTTATATTGTTAATTTGCTTATTAGAAGCTTATGACTATCACTCACTCACTAAGTGTTGTATCTGTGATTTATGAGGAATTATTGTTATGAGTATGAATCGGATCCATATAGTTTTTTGAACCGATGAGAGTTTTATCACTGAAGACAACTATCCTGTGTGGTCCACACATCACACCTTTTGGTCAATAAAGAATTCTAAATCTCACACAGGTTAGAAACTGCAATTAACATAAACCAAGAACTAATAATATGATTTTTAAAGGAAATGGGCAAATAATGAATTTTTCTGGTTTCTCTGTGAATTAGATGAAGAAGAAGAGAGACAATTGAACCAACCACTTGTCCATAAGATTCCAAAGAAGGGAAAATGGGACCTTTGCAATATGTGTCATCCTTGAATGGTCCTTTCATGATTCTTCTTGAGTTTTCAGAAGGTGTCCCACTTTTGAAGTGTTATGTGCGAGGCCTCAGAGCAACATTACAATCTTGTGTATTGTGCCCGCAAGGTGCTTGGTTAAGGTCCCTAATGGGAATATGGCAGAAAACCAGCTCAGTTTCCCCGTTGTTTCCGTTCCATTCGGGATTTTAAACAAACATCCCTGAATTCCAACCACTCAAATGAACCAACAAACTCAATTAATTTTAACCTTTTTATAATATGTCTTGGCCTTAGCAAATCTCCTGAGGGATCCCCTCCCTTATTGGTTTAGCGTGGGTCCCAATTGCACTAGTGACTTGTTTGTGCGAAAAACCTGCCCTTTGTCAACTTCAATCATACACAACAACTCCAAAGGTTTGACCTTAATGGCCTTCCCTGAGTCTGAACATATCAACATAGTTTTCGTGTGCATCAGGCTGAAGGTGCAATGTCTATTGCAAACAAAGAATCCCTTGGTTTCTTGTTCTCCCCGTTCTTCTTTCCCCCTTTTCTTCTTTGGAAAAAAGATTGACCCTCTCCTGTTTGTTTCTAGAGAAAGTCATGAGTTTTAATACAACTTTCTGGGGATAGAAGTTATTTGATCAATTTCATTCCTAAATGCATTTCTCTGGGCAATTTCAATCTGGAGAGCAAAAAAAAGAAACGGTTTTAAAAAATGCTCCAGTTCAAGGCATCCCAGGACCAACAATCATACTATAAACATCTGGAGTGTACATTTTATATGAGAATATGTCTCTTGCCTTATCTCCGACATATGTGCTAACGGAACATCTGGCTAGTAAACCCATTCACCTTACCATTGTTCGATACCCCTACCCTGCGAAAATGGATTTATGGGGTCTTAAACAGATTAGGATGAGATTGTGGTCGAACTAGTGATAATGTCTCCTCCCTTCCCTGGGGAAGAACTATTAAATATTGGCGTTACTTCCTAATTGCCAATCTTCACAAGCAAAGGCCGCTGCTCTAGTTTCTTAGAACGCCTCTAATTATGTTTAAAGCCAAAGAGCCATCAAAAAAAAAAGGGATTATATCTCAGTGTTATAGCTCTTTCTTTCCCCCAAAACCCATCCTTTTCGTTTCTCTTCGAATTCTTTCTCCGATTTATGGAGCTATCTCTTTTTCTTTCCCTTTCAGACGGCCCACCTCCCCACAAATCTCTACCTACCTCTGCAAATTTGAATAAGTTCAATTATTCCATCAACCCGTAAGTGGTTGGACCGATGAATCTCCTTCCTCAGAAACGGACTAGGTTCTGTCACTTTGATCTTCTGAACTGGGTTATCCTCCCCAATTAATCTTTGTTCCTGTGAAAGTTGGGGAAAAGGGTCCCAGTCATCCTCCCAGGGCCATGATTTCATTCACCATTACAACTCAATGATGCAATCATCTGGCTAGAAAAAATTAACAAAGGTAACTAAGGAATGTTGTAAGTTTCAGGGAAGGATATTTCTCCTCTGGGCAATGCTAAAAATCCTTACTATCTTGAAACATTGCCCAATTTAGGAAGCGTCAGAAAATATGACAGTCATTTGGTGAACAATCTGCTTGTTGTGGCATGTAACACATATGAAGTTAGCATTTTGTGCCAATACAGAAAGGGTGGGAAGCAGCAAGAACCACTGCTTAAACCAGGATGCAGTAAAGGATGTGGCAATGACTCCATAGACCATGTCCCATTCAGTTGGATCCTCACGAATGTTTCTTGTAGAAATGCTATAGCTTAATAATAATAATAACAATAATAATTATTATTATTATTATTTATATACCGCTCCTCTCCTGAAGGACTCGGAGCGTGCACAGCATACAATTAAACATTAAATATATAAAAATTAAAACTAAATTAAACTAAAGCCCTGGCTGAAAATCAATTAAAAAACCCCCTAAAACCCTAAAATTTGATATAAAAAATTAAATATCCAAATCTAAAATCAGCCCAAGCGGCCTGATCAAATGTCACAAGATGGTCTTTTGCAGGTTTAGGTTACAGTTCCAATCTCCAGCATCCATTGGTGGGTCGGGAGTACCACTGGCCTGAATCCCTCAAGAGCTCTCCTGGCTTTTGGTAGATGATAATGAACCATTTCATTTGATGAACTCACCTGGAGACCTGGTAGCCATCTGGGATAGGTGGCTGCCGGGGCTCTGGCACCTCTGCGACCTCTGACCCAGCACAGATCCCACTTGGCTCCGTGGTATACGGAGGAGCTGCGGAAGATGAAGTGCCGGAAAAGACGTCTAGAGAGCATTTGGAGGGCGAGCCGTACTGAGTCTGACCGGACACAGGTGAGGTCTTATATTAAGACCTACTTGTGGCGATAGAGGCGGCATTTCTCCGCTCTTATTGCGTCGGCAGAAAATCGGCCTGCCGCCCTGTTTAGAGTGACCTGCTCTCTGCTTGAACCGAGAGCGCGGGATGACCTCTTGCAGGGTAGGGTAGAGGAGTTTTCCCCAATTCCTGCATGACAAAATTGCTCAGATTCGGGACGGGCTGGACTCCAATTGGGTGGTCCCAGGGGAGGTGTCCGGGGCAGGTCTTGAGAATGTTATCTGGGGGGAGTTTGACCCTGTGACCGCTGAGGGCGTGGACAGACTGCTGGGGGGTCTGAATGCCACCACATGTTTTGTTGGACCCGTGTCCCTCCTGGTTGGTTTCAGCCGCCAGAGAGGCGACACGAGGCTGGCTCCAGGGGATTATCAACGCTTCTTTGAGAGAGGGGTCGTTCCCTACCGCCTTGAAAGTGGCGGTGGTGCAGCCCCTCCTCAAGAAGCCTTCCCTGGACCCAGCTTTTTAAACAACTATCGTCCAGTCTCCAACCTTCCTTTTATAGCAAAGGTTGTTGAGAGTGTGGTGACACGTCAGCTCCCTCAGTACCTGGAGGAAGCGACTTACCTAGATCCGTTCCAATCAGGCTTCAGGCCCGGGCATAGTACCGAAACAGCATTGGTCGCGTTGGTTGATGATCTCTGGAGGGCCCGTGACAGAGGGTTCTCCTCTGTCCTGGTCCTATTAGATCTCTCGGCGGCTTTTGATACTATCGACCATAGTATCCTATTGCGGCGGTTGGAGGGGTTGGGGATTGGGGGAACTGTCCTGCAATGGTTCTCCTCCTTCCTCTCCAACCGTTTGCAATTTGTGTTGGCGGGAGGGGAGAGGTCCACCTCTAGGCCCCTTATTTGTGGGGTGCCTCAGGGGTCGGTCCTCTCCCCTCTCTTGTTCAACATTTATGTGAAGCTGTTGGGCGAGATCATCCGTGGTCTTGGGGTGCGGTGTCACCTGTATGCAGATGACACCCAGTTATACATCTCAACCCCACACCACCCCAACGATGCTGTAGAGGCTATGTCCCGGTGCCTGGAGGCCGTGCGGAATTGGATGGGCAGAAACAGGCTCCGGCTCAACCCATCCAAGACCGAGTGGCTGTGGTTCCCGGCGGCCCGATATAGCCAGCTGACACTTTCTCTGGCTATTGGGGGAGAGACTTTGCCCCCTACAGGGAGGGCTCGCAATCTGGGCGTCCTCCTGGATGCACGGCTGTCCTTAGAACATCATATTGTGGCCGTCTCCAGGGGGGCGTTTTATCAGGTTCACCTGATTTACCGGTTGCGGCCCTTCCTGGATCGGGACGCCCTGCGCACAGTCACTCATGCCCTTGTCACCTCTCGCCTGGATTACTGTAATGCTCTCTACATGGGGCTCCCTGTGGGGAGCACCCGGAGACTCCAACTGGTGCAAAATGCGGCCGCGCGGGTGATTATGGGGGGCGTCGCGTAGCTCCCATGTGACGCCTCTCCTGCGCGAGCTGCATTGGTTGCCGATGGCTTTCCGGGTTCTCTTTAAGGTTCTAGTTTTGACCTTTAAGGCGATCCATGGCATTGGGCCAGGTTACCTGCAGGACCGCATTCTGCCGGTGATCTCCAACAGACCGGTGCGTTCCCACAGGAAGGGCCTTCTCCGGGTGCCGTCAGCCTCTATGTGTCGTCTGGCAGCCGCCAGGAGTAGGGCCTTCTCTGTGGGGGCCCCTGCCCTCTGGAATACTCTGCCACCTGAGATACACACCAGTGCGGACCTGAGGGCCTTCAGGCGCACGCTAAAAACCTGGCTCTTTGAGCAGGCTGGCCTGGGCTGACATAGGTTTAATTGTCTCCTTTAATTTGGTTTTAATTTGGGTTTTAACATTCTTAGGGGGAGGGTTGTTTTTAGCTTAACAGCCTATTATTTAATTGCATTTTAACTTTTGTACTGTTTGGGGTTGATTCGGCTGTACACTGCCCTGAGTCCCTAGGAAGAAGGGCGGTATATAAATGTTATAATAAATAAATAAATAAATAAATAAATAAATAAATAAATAAATAAATGACATTCTGGACAAAGAAGTAGGAATATGGAATAGAAATAGGAATGTAGACGTGAAATGATTGACGATGCTTAGGTCATCTCAAGCATTTCTCTCTCTTTTCCTTTTAGAAAGTGCCCTTTGCCAGGTGTGGCATGAAGAGGTGCCAGGCAGGAGAGAGGAAAAGAGTTCCAGAGGGCAAGCAGGTTTGCTGCTACCATTGTGATGCTTGTCCAGAAGGGACCATTTCTAATGAGACAGGTAGAGCAGAGTTCAAATGTAACCAGCACTAGCACTTAGACTTAGGTACTACTTCACAGTGCTCTTCAGACCTCTGTAAGCGGTTTACAGAGTCAAAATATTGCCCCCAACAATCTGGGTCCTCATTTTACTGACCTAGGAAGGATAGAAGGCTGAGTCCATCTTGAACTGGTGAGAATCAAACTGCCAAACTGCTGGCAACCAGCAGCCAGCAGAAAGAGACTGCAGTTCTGCACTCTAAGCACTGTGCCATCATGCCTCAAACTTCCAGGATTTAAGGAAGCCATTCAGTAGATCAAAATACTTTTTATTGTTGTTGTCATTTTTGTAAGACCCAAATGCACTCAAAGTTCTCAGCAAACCCCTTCAGTTTACAGATGTAAACAGTCCTGGCCAAAGAGAGGCCACCTTTCCTGCTCCTCACCAATCATGGAGGATAATTTCAGGGTCAAATTTATGAATCGCCCACTTGCATTTTCATTCATGTAACTTTCAGTTGGGAAAATGAAAATTGAAATTTTTCCTGAAGGAATGGCTTATGTGATTCAAGTTTTCATTTTTATTATTCAGAGTGTGCTTCTTCTGTCAGCTCTATCAATCTCTGAGAAAATAAACCTGCCAGAGAAAAAGTAGATCCATCTATTTTTGTCTGTTAGATAGAGCAGAAGGGAACAAAAAAAAAAAGTCTGAATGATCAGATTTGAAGGAAAGGACAGCGACATAAAGGATGGAATAACCGAAACGTAATGTACACAAAAACCAAACAGCAGGACTCCTGGCTAAGAGATCTAACAGTTTTCTCTGGGTTCCAGGATAAAATGTGGGGGAAATGGTTGGCAAATCTGAAACGGAAAGCCACATTAGTGTAAGTGAATGGGCCACTGGAATTGAACACATTTTTGTCTTCCGCTAACTTAACCTTTTTTTTTTTTTTAATTACATTTATATGCCGCCCTTCTCCGGAGACTCAGGGCGGCTTACAGTCTATGGAGCACCATGCTAGGTGCTCAGCAATAGCCTTCATTCCATTGTATATGCCTGCTTATTACTAGGGCTTTTTGGCCCCCTCAAGCGGCATTTTTACAAAGTCAGCTTATTGCCCCCAACAGTCTTGGGTCCTCAATTTACCTACCCCGAGAGGATGGAAGGCTGAGTCAACCTTGAGCCTGGTGGGATTCGAACCTGCACTAATTGCAGGCAGCTTGCACTAACCTTAATATTATAGGCAACCCAGAGTCACCATGTGCTAAGATTGTCAGTTAAGCAATCTTCCAAATAAGTAAAAATAAGTAAAGAATAAAAGATGGTTTCCAATTGTGGACACATTATAAACGGTACGTTGAATGCTTTCTTCGCTTGCTTTGTGGGTAGGATGAGAGCAGAAAGGGAGCAGTTATATCATCTCTGTAGGAAGAACAATACTCATAGTAGGTGCTTCTGAAACTTTTGGATTGTTTAAGACTTAGACACTTGATTTCAGATGCAGCTCACTTTGAACCCTGCCCAGAAGATCAATATCCCAACATGGACAATGACCATTGCATTGACAAGAAGATCCACTTCCTTGCCTATCAAGACACCCTGGGAGGCATCTTGATTTCTCTTACTCTTTTTCTCTCTGTGACCACATCTGCAGTCCTAGTGATTTTCCGTAAACATCATCACACACCAATTGTCAAGGCCAACAACCGAGATGTCACCTACATCCTCCTGGTCTCCCTCCTGCTCTGCTTCCTCTCCTCCTTCTTTTTCATTGGTCGACCTGGAAAATTTACCTGCCTCTTCCAACAATCTGCCTTTGCCATTCTCTTCTCACTTGCCGTTTCTTCTGTTTTGGCAAAAACTGTCATGGTGGTTCTGGCCTTCATGGCCACCAAGCCAGGGAACAAGACAAGGAAACTTTTAGGAAAACCATTGACCAACTCCATTGTCATAACCTGTCCCCTGATCCAAGCAGTTCTTTGTGCCAGCTGGATAGGAACCTCTCCCCCGTTTCTTAACTTGGACTTCCACTCCTTGTTTGGAGAGATCATTTTGGAATGTAAGCAAGGCTCAGCTGTAATGTTTTATGGTGTCCTCACTTACCTAGGACTTTTGGCTCTCATCAGTTTCACGGTGGCATTTCTAGCTAGGAAATTGCCTGATAGTTTTAATGAAGCCAAGTTCATTACTTTTAGCATGCTGGTCTTTTGCAGTGTTTGGATCTCCTTCCTCCCTACCTACCTGAGCACCAAAGGGAAGTCCATGGTGGCTGTGGAGATCTTCTCCATTTTGGCCTCTGGAGCTGCTCTCTTGGCTTGTATCTTTTTCCCCAAATGCTACATTATTCTGCTGAGGCCCGATCTGAATTGTAGAGAAAATATAGTAAGGAACAAGCATTTATAATTAAAGCTAGGATTAGCCTCATTTATATTTGTCTTTGAGGCATGTTTAGAATGTAGTAAGATTTCTAAAAAATAATGAAGTAATGGAGGATCCACCGTTACATATAAGATCAAAATTTCTGACTTTTGTTGCAGTTTATATATAAGATCGCCAGAACCATTTAGTGGCCTGTTTATTATTGTGGGTTATATCTGTTTTGACATGAATGGACATATTTATATACAAATTGAGAACAAATGAATCAGTTCACAGAACATATGATATTTTTTATGAGAACATTTTAGTAGAACCTCATGAATCTCAACATGATAAAGTTTTTTCCAAGTAAGACCATTCTTGTCTGTATGGGCAAATGTTTTATTAGATTATTATTTATAAATATGCAGGTATGCATTATTTCCCCCTCCTTTGTTTTACTTTGATACATCTTTTTGGAAATAAAATTTTATTAAAAGTTTTATGTACATAAAAACAAACATTTTCAATCATTTCTGAAATATATACATTCGAGCCCATCTCTCTGTTTGCAACGGTATCTCTTCCAGTATTTTTCGGGAAGAGATTTTTCTCCATTAACCTGAATCTTCACATAATGTGTTCAAAGTAGGATAATTCCTCACTCCTGGGCATGTAGAACCCTAGAATTCGGAGCCATGCAGAAAAAAGACACGTCCTGTGGAGAGAGAGTTGGGCGACAGAAAAGACAAAAGGTCTACAGCAGAGTCTCAAACATGCTATCAGATCCATCAGTTGCAATCTTAGTCAGTAACAATTTTCCCCCAACCAATTCACAGCCAGCAGTCTCATATTGTTCAACTGCCAGGAAAGCCACATCTACAACAAAACAACTTGTTGATATGCTAGCCTCATACCAACAGCCTTTGTGAGGATTATGCTAATAGTCATTTATTGACAGATTTATTTATTAATCAAATTCCCATAGCCCCTATCCCATACATGGCATACGATTAAACAAGAACCAATAAAACAACAATTAAAAACAATTTCAATTAGAGGATGTTACAGTATCCTGCACACAAAGTAACAATCTTGTTGTCAATCCTGGAGCCATCTTGCAATATCTTCAGGGTTGCCACAGCAAGGTTGGATAGAGCTGTGAGAAATGGAGGGGCAGTAGAGATTGCTGGGGGAAAGTATAGCCAGAACAACATTTTTTCTTCTGGGAAGCAAAGACACTCTCACCAGCACCTGGAGTGGTGTTGCTGAGAGCCATCCAGATTTTTAAGGGTGCCCTAATTGTGTGTAATGGAAGAAAAAACTATGCCATTTGAATTGTGTGGGGAAATCCTGGGGTAATTCAGAGTCGCGTTATCACCAGATGTGCCAATATGACATGTCTAATAAATCTTTACTTTGAGGAAGCTTCTGGCCTTGGAGTTTTGATTTCATCGCGGCTGTTACTTGGAACCCTGACTCTTGTAAGATCTCCATTTCCCTGCGATCCTTAAGCTTGCTGAAAGAATCCTTTCCTCCACCCAACGGTTTCTTAAATGCCCAGAGGGGCAGATTTAATCTCAGTAGGGGGAGTGCTGCTCCAAAGAGTGGATTCCGTATGAGAAAATGCCTGGCTCCTGCTCCAATCTGATGCCAAACTCCTTAGCAAACAGGACCTGTAATATGCTCCTCCCACCAAGCTGGATGGGACAGTAGATGTATCCAGGGAGACATGGTGCCTCAATGATCTGGTGGGAAACAAACATCAAACATCTGTATGATTGCTCACACTTACTAGACTGCAATTAGTGGTGGGCTGAGACCAATTCACACCGGTTCAAGAGAACTGGTTGTGCCAACGATCAGCTGGCCCCAGCCACTCCCTATCCTGTCCTTCATTTCCTCCTTTCTAGCTCATCTGAATCATGCAGCACAGCTGATTTCCACCCCACCCTCACTGTTCTATTTACTGTTGCTGACATGGAAGGTAAGTAGATGAGCTTCTAAATGCTCCGTTTTCAGCGCTGCATGCAAATGCCTTAAGCAAAGCGTGCACTCACCGAACTAATTGTTAATCTGGTTGCAGCCCACCACTGGGTGCAATGGATTTTTGTGTGCCACCATGACTTATTAGCAGCCATACTACGTGACCAAACTATGGCAAAGACCAAATTTTAACTTGTGCACAGGATCTCAGACTTCAGTAAGTCAAATACTGAAATTCACCTTGAATCTCAAATCTACCCACTCTGTAGAGTAGCAACGGGGGAGATAATATTATTTTTTTTCCCTTGAGGTGATATGAATTGGAAAACTAATTCTGCACCAAGTGAGAAATCAAATAAGTTCCTAACCAATCTAGCTGACAACTGTGTTGTCCAAAAGGTAGAGGGTGAAACTAGAGGGTGAATCCAGCTATACTGGATTTAATTCTTACAAACAGAGAAGTGATAGAGGGAGTTGAAATTGCAGGAATCTTGGGTGAGAGGGACCATGTCATACTAGAATTCAACATAACACAAACACAAGCACAGAACATAATGACACCAGAGTCTTGGATTTTAAAAGAGCTGATTTCAATAAACTCAAAGAGAACTTGGGAAAGATTCCATGGATGAAAATCCTAAAGGGGAAAACAACTCAAGAGTCTTGTGAAACTCTAAAAACTATGATCATAGAAGCCCAGACCAGCACAATACCACTGAGAAAGAAAAACAAGAAATCTAAGAAGAAACCAGCATGGCTGCACAAAGATCTCTCTGGCAAATTGAAAGAAAAAAAGGACAAGTACAAAAAATGGAAAGAAGGACATACAACTAAGGCAGAATATCAGCAGATAGCCAGAATCTGCACAGATGAAGTCAGGATAGCAAAGGCTCAGAATGAACAAAGACTTGCAACAAAAGTCAAAGATAATAAAAAAAAAGTTTCTTCCAACATATAAATAACAAGAAAAAAATCAAGGAAACGGTAGGTCCACTAAAGAGAGAAGATGGCAAGGAAGTAGCAGGCAACAGAGAGAAAGCTGAACTGCTTAACTCATTCTTTACATCCGTCTTAACGCAAAAAGAAACTATAGCTCAACCCACCAAAAATATAACTGCAAAAGACAGATCAGAAATAAAAGTTAAAATAAGCAAAAAAATAGTGAGAGAACACCTGTCTGATCTTGATGAAAACAAATCACCGGGGCCTGATGGATTACATCCCAGAATTTTAAAGGAGCTGGCAGAGGTCATCTCAGAACCACTGCACCATATCTTTCAGAAATCATGGAGCACCGGGGAACTACCAGAGGACTGGAAAAGAGCTGATGTGGTTCCCATCTTCAAAAAAAGAAAAAAAAAAACAGACCCAGGAAACTATAGACCAATCAGCCTAACATCAATACCCGGGAAGATACTGGAAAAGATAATAAATAACAGATCTGTCAACATCTAGAAACAAGTAAGGTAATAACTAGCAGTCAGCACGGGTTTGCTAAAAACAGATCATGCCAAACCAGTCTTATTACAGTCTTCAACACAGTGACTAAATTAGTAGACCAACAAAATACTGTGGACATAATATATTTAGATTTCAGCAAGGTATTTGACAAAGTAAACCACAACCTACTTCTTAGTAAGCTTGAAAAAAGTGGAATAGATAGCACCACCACTAGATGGACTTGCAACTGGCTGGCAGGCCATATTCAATGAATAGTCCTTAATGGGTCTAAGTCTACATGTAGGGAAGTAAGCAGTGGGGTGCCACAAGGTTCCGTCTTAGGCCCGTCTTCAATATCTTCATTAACGATTTAGATGAGGGAATAGGAGGGGAACTTACCAAATTTGCAGATGATACTAAGCTGGCAGGAATAGCCAACACCCAAGAAGATAGACTCAAGGTTCAGATGGATCTTGACAGACTAGAACACTGGGCCACATCTAACAAAATGAAATTCAATGTAGAGAAAAGTAAAGTCCTACACTTAGACAAGAAAAACCAAAAGTTCACATATAGACTGGGTGAAATCAGGCTCAATAGCAGTAATTGTGAGAGGGATCTTGGAGTCTTAGTGGACAACCAGCTAAATATGAGCCATATTTGGCTGCAGCAGCCAAAAAAGCTAATGCAATCCTAAATTGTATTAACAAAGGGATACAATCAAGATCAAGGGAAATACTAATACCACTCTATAAAGCCTTAGTAAGACCACACCTAGAATACTGCATCCAGTTTTGTTCACCACATTATAAAAAAGATGTTGAGACTTTAGAAAAAGTACAGAGAAGAGCAACCAGGATGATTAGGGGACTGGAAGCTAAATCATAGAAAGAACGGTTGCAGGAACTGGGTTTGGCTAGTCTAGTAAAGAGAAGGACCAGGGGAGACAGGAGAGCAGCCTTCCAATATTTGAGGGGCTGCCACAGGGATGAAGGAGTCAATCTATTAAGTAAAGCACCTGAAAGCCAGACAAGGAATAATGGATGGAAACTGAATAAGGAGAGATTTAACCTGGAAATAAGGAGAAACTTTCTGACAGTGAGAACAATCAACCAGTGGAACAGTTGCCCTCGGAAGTTGTGGGAGCTTCATCACTTGACTCTTTCAAGAAGAGATTGGACTGTTATTTGTCAGAAACGATGTAGGGTCTCCCGCTTGGGTGGGGGGTTGGACTAGATGACCTACCAGGTCCCTTCCAACTCTAATTATCTGTTATCTGTTAACACCAAAAAACTCTAGTGCTAAGTAGGCAGGACAATTCTTTCTCCTTGCAATTATAAGAAAAACAGCAATTCTTCACATATCCCCTATGGATTTGTAGACACAACATAAAACCTGCTCTACAAAAACATATTTTGAGCTCTCCAATTGGAGGCAAGGCATGTCATTACACATTGCTTTGCAAAGAACTAACTCCTGATTTTGGTGAGACTCCATTGGCCTCAGTTTCCTCTTTGGTCCCAGCCCAAACACATATAAGGAGAAGCATGGTTGATATAAGTATTACACAAAGCTATCCAGGAAGGACAGACTGTCTCTATTGTGGTCTGTTGTCTCTATTCTGCTAAATCTCTCAGATTTCAGGTGCTACCTGCAATGTAGCTTCTGCACAAACCTTTATCTCTGATGTTGGAAGGAAGGTGAGACTAATGACTGGGCTGCATCTCCTCCTCCTGCTGCTGCTTTTTTGGCTCCTACCTCCAATTTCTACAAAGAGGACGAAAACTGGATGTGGGTTTACAAGGTCTTTGGATATTCCGGAGGACTATTATAGGCCTGGCGATCTCATTATTGGTGTGAATTTGCCCATGGTAACCATTTTTTATTCCTCTAATGGTCCCCGTTTTCATAGACAACCATCCCTGCATGATTTACCAATTACGTAAGTTTTGCCTGCAAAAGAAAGATGTACATAACTGTTTGCTTTCTTTGGGATTTAAGGGAGCCTAGTTAGAAATACTGCTGAATGGTTTGTTGGTCTAGAGTTGTAACTCTCACCTCACATTCTGCAGGCTTTAAGTTCAATCCTAGGTAGAGGCAGATATTTCTCTCTCTCTGCACACTGAGAATATGTCTGCTGAAAAAAAACTCCACAAGAGCGACAGTAAGCGCACCTGGCCAGTGTCTAAACTCAGCTCCATTCGGTTGCCCAGAGTGTATCCCACAAGGGATTATCGGGTCATTAAAGGAGGAGGAAGATAATTCAGAAATACTGCTCCTTGTGATGTTTTCAATGTCTTAACCTAATTCGAATCTTTGTGCTTTTTTTCAATAATGAACAACTTATAGAAAAAAATTAGAATTCTTCATCTTTCCAGAACTCTTTCTCAGAAAGATAATAAACATAAAACGTGAGGAGGGACATCAAACAAGAAACCATGTTGGTCTAGTGAAGAAGTTGAATTACAATGTTAATTTGAAAAGGAGAGCCATAGTAGAAAAATCAGTGAAAATGCAATCATTTTTCAATGTGGGATACTGAACCAAAAACAAAAATAATCAATTTTGGAATCAGCAGTGTTTATAAACAAAAGCCTTCAGTAAATTGATGTTGTGACCACCCCCCCCCCCCACACACACACACAAATTCACTGGGATCCTGTGCTCAGAATGGTTTCCATGCCCAAAGAAGGTGCTCCAAGAGAGACACAAATTGATTAGATGCTAGAAGAGAATTTGTGAAGGATGAAAGGCACTGGAACACAATGGGGAAGGGAGAGATGCTCGTGGGGCATTAAATCATTTGTGATTTGGATGGACAGTTTAATAAAAGAACAACACAAAAAACAAGAAAATCTCCAACTTCATTTATGATTGTTCCTACAATATTCCCCAATGTTTTTTCTCCCTATAGAATCAGGCCCAAAACATACCAGCAGTTCCTGGCTTTGGTGTTTGCAATCAGTGAGGTCAACAAGGATCTGGTTCTCCTGCCCAACATCACCCTTGGCTTCCAGATCTATGACAATCATGAGATTGAGAGGTGGGTTTCTTTAATCAGCATCTCTCTTCTGTCCACACGAGGCCAACTGGTTCCAGGTTACACATGTGATAGGCAGGATCTTCTGCTCTCTGTCATGGGAGGTCACGATTCCAAATTCTCAAGGCAGATGGCCTCCATTTTCAGCATCTTCAAGCTCCCACAGGTAAGGGATTTCTGTTAGATACAAGTAAACAAGTAAACAAGTAGACAAGTAAAAGAAACATGGAAGCCAAAGATGAAAGCAAAGGATTTTTGGGAGAAGGTGATTTTTAGCCAATCAATGCTGCATTTTATGTGTTAAATAATCCCAATAGGAAAAATAGTAATTCTGAAATGCTCTATTTTCTAAGAAGAATTCCTTCCTGATTTACTCTTCAAAAAATGTATCCACCTTTTTGTGTAGAATAGGAATAGGGATTGAGAGAGAGAGAGAGAGAGGTAGAGATAGAGAGAGAGAGAGAGAGAGAGAGAGAGAGAGAGAGAGAGAGAAATAGAGAGAAAAATAGAGAGAGACAATGGTCTTCTAGTCCAACCCCCTGTTTAGGGAGGAAATCCTATACTATTTTAGACAAATGGTTATCTAGTCTCTTCTTAAAAACTTCCAATGATGGAGCACCTGTAACTCCCGAAGGCAAGCTATTCCACAGGTTAATTGTCCTCACTGTAAGGAAGTTTTTCATTAATTCCAGGTTGCTTCTCTCCTTGATTAGTTTCTATCTGTTGCTTCTTGTCCTGCCTCCTGGTGAATAAAGTCTGGGAGTTTATTCTCTGTATCAGATTGATAGGTTGTTCCTTTATCTTATGACTTGTAACAACTATACAAAATATTGTTAAATGATGACATCTCTTAGGAAGGGGATAAATGAAACTAGCCACACAAAGTGTGTCACCTGGTGGGGCAATCAATCACAAATGTGGACTAATAAAGTCACCATAAAACTTTTCAATCTCCTTGAAATAAAAATATCATTTCTCCAGCTTGGTGTTGGCTTTGAGTTCTCTCAGGGAGAGAGAAGAGTTTATCCTTCTTTCTTCTGGATTAATCCCAGTGAATCTCCTCAGTATATGGGTTTAGTCCAGCTGCTTCTGCATTTCCAGTGGAACTGGGTTGGGGTGGTGGCCCCTGCAAATGACAATGGAGAACGTTTCATCTCACCTCTGATGCCAATGCTCCAGGAGAAAGAGATCTGCCTGGCCTTCACTGAAATGATGAAATCAGATTTTCTTGTAACTCTGCTGGGGAAATTTTTTTAGTATTTTCAAAACCTGGTCTAAATCCGAAGTGATTATTCTGTTTGGAGATTCAAATAGCATTTGCATTATAAAGGTACTGGCAGTAATGAATTTACATGAATATGAAACAAGAACATCATTTTGCAAAGTTTGGATATTAACTTGCCATTGGAAAGTTAGTATGGTGGCAATTCAACAGTTTTTGAAAAGTCTAAAGTTCTTCCATGGGTCTCTGCATTTTAGGGACCACACCAGGGATGTCTTGGAATTCAGCCATTTCCTACTATCTTTAGACCCTTTGAAACCACAAGGTGACATCTTTCTCCCACAATGGTGGGAAAAAGTCTTTGACTGCAACATCTACAAACCAAGTGAAATTTCTCTAGACCAACAAAAAACATGTTCCGGAAAGGAGAATTTAAACATTCTTTCAGCTTTCATTTTTGAAACAAGCATGACAGGTGAAAGTTACAATATCTACAATGCCATTTATGCTCTGGCACACTCATTACATGGCATGTATGGATACACAAGGCGACCAGCCATGATGAGACTTGGAAAGAAGATCTCAAATGTCCAGTCATGGCAGGTAATTTCTGGGACTTTTTATCCAATTCCCAAATACTTAGAGAGGAAGCTCCCCCTATGTATTTCCAATTTATATTGTTTTATTCAGTTTCCTAGTTTGATTTATGTTAATTGCTTAGTTAGAATCTTATGACTATCACTAAGTGTTGTATCTTGTGATTTATGATGAATGTATTTTTATGAGTATGATCATGATCACATATAGCTTTTGAACACTGAGAGTTTATGCACTGAAGACAAATTCCTTGTGTGTCCACTCACACTTGGTCAATAAAGAATTCTAAATCTCACTACAGGTTAAAACTGCAATTAACCAAGAACTATAATATGATTTAAGCATAATGATTTCTTGAAAGTAGATGGAAGAAGAAGAGAGAATTGAACCAAACCACTTGTCCATAAGATCCAAAGAGGAAAGACCTTGCAATAATGTCAGTCCTGAATGGTCTTCAATGATTCTTGAGTTTCAGAAGGTGTCCACTTTTGAGTGGATGTGTCAGCCTAGAGCAACATGACAATCTTGGTGTATTTGTGCAAGGTGCTTGGTTGAAGTCCTAATGGGAATATTTGCAGAACCAGCTCAGTTTCCTTCGGTATTTACCCTGAATCCAACCAATAAAATGACCAACAACTCAATTATTTTAACCTTTTATTATATTTCTATGGCTTAGCATCCTGAGGGATACCATCCCATTTGTTTAGCTTGGGATCCATTGCACTATGTGACTTGTTGTGCGAAAACTGCCTTTGTCAACTTCAGCATACACAACAGAACCCAAAGTTGACTTAATAGGCTCCTGAGCTGAAAGTCAACATAGTTTTCTGCATCAAAGGCTGAAGGTTCAATCTATTGCATCCATTGTTTCTTGTTCTGCCCCGTTCTTCTTTGGAAAAAAGATTGACCCTCTCCTGTTTGTGTCTAGAGAAAGTCAGTGGAGTTTTACAACGTTCTGATAGAAATTATTTGATCATTCCTAAAATGCATTTCTCACTTTCAAGATCTGGAGCCAAAAAACGGTTTTAAAATGCATCCAGTCAAGCATCACAGGACCAAAATCATACTATAAAATCTGGAGTGTACCATTATATGAGAATATATCTCTTGAATATAGCTCCACATAGGTGACAGGAAGGACATCTGGCTAGTAAACATTCACCTCCATTGTCGAGACCCTACCCTGCAAGGGATTATGGGGTCATTAAAAGATTATGATGATGATTGTGGTAGAACTAAGTGATAATGTGTCCTCCTTCCTGGGGAAGAAATTAAATATTGGCGTTACTCCTAATTGACCAGATCTTCATCAAAGGAACTGCTCTAGTTTCTTAGACATGCATCTAAAATTATGTTTAACAAAGGATCATCAAAGGGATGATATCTCGTGTATAGCTTTCAACCAATTTCTCCGATTTATGGAGCTATCTTTTCTTTCAGACTCTTCAATATTTGAAGAATGTTCAATTCAACAATAGTGCTGGAGATGAAGTCTCCTTCTCAGAAAACGGACTAGGTTCTGCTCAATTTGATCTTCTGAACTGGGTTATCCTCCCCAATCAATCTTTTGTTCCTGTGAAAGTTGGGGAAAAGGTTCCCAGGACTCTCCAAGGCCATGATTTCACCATTAACTCTGATGCAATCATCTGGGCTACAAAGGTAACCTGGAAGGAAATGTTGTAAGTTCAGGGAAGGATACATTCTCTTCTGGGCATGCTAAAAATCCTTCTATCTTGAAACATGCCCAATTTAGTCAGAAAATATGACAGTCATTTGGTGAAAAATCTGCTTTGCATGTAACACATATGAAGTTAGATTTGTGCCAATACAGAAAGGGTTGGGAAGCAGAAGAACCACTGCTTAAAACCAGGATGCAGTTAAAGGATGTGGCAATGACTTCCATAGACCATTCCCATTCAGTTGGATCCTCACGAATGTTTCTTGTAGAAATGCTATAGCTTAATAATAATAATAACAATAATAATTATTATTATTATTATTTATATACCGCTCCTCTCCTGAAGGACTCGGAGCAGTGCACAGCCATACAATTAAAACATTAAATATATAAAAATTAAAACTAAATTAAACTAAAGGCCCTGGCTGAAAACAATTAAAAACCCTCCCTAAAACCCTAAAATTTGATATAAAAATTAAAATATCCAAATCTAAAATCAGCCCAAGCCGGCCTGATCAAATGTCACAAGATGTCTTTTGCAGGTTTAGGTTCCAGTTCCAATCTCCAGCATCCATTGGTGGGTCGGGAGTACCACTGGCCTGAATCCCTCAAGAGCTTCTCCTGGCTTTTGGTAGATGATAATGAACCATTTCATTTGATGAACTCACCTGGAGACCTGGTAGCCATCTGGGATAGGTTGGCTGCCGGGGCTCTGGCACCTCTGCGACCTCTGACCCAGCACAGATCCCACTTGGCTCCGTGGTATACGGAGGAGCTGCGGAAGATGAAGTGCCGGAAAAGACGTCTAGAGAGCATTTGGAGGGCGAGCCGTACTGAGTCTGACCGGACACAGGTGAGGTCTTATATTAAGACCTACCTTGTGGCGATAGAGGCGGCATTTCTCCGCTCTTATTGCGTCGGCAGAAAATCGGCCTGCCGCCCTGTTTAGAGTGACCTGCTCTCTGCTTGAACCGAGAGCGCGGGATGACCTCTTGCAGGGTAGGGTAGAGGAGTTTTCCCAATTCCTGCATGACAAAATTGCTCAGATTCGGGACGGGCTGGACTCCAATTGGGTGGTCCCAGGGGAGGTGTCCGGGGCAGGTCTTGAGAATGTTATCTGGGGGGAGTTTGACCCTGTGACCGCTGAGGGCGTGGACAGACTGCTGGGGGGTCTGAATGCCACCACATGTTTGTTGGACCCGTGTCCCTCCTGGTTGGTTTCAGCCGCCAGAGAGGCGACACGAGGCTGGCTCCAGGGGATTATCAACGCTTCTTTGAGAGAGGGGTCGTTCCCTACCGCCTTGAAAGTGGCGGTGGTGCAGCCCCTCCTCAAGAAGCCTTCCCTGGACCCAGCTTTTTAAACAACTATCGTCCAGTCTCCAACCTTCCTTTTATAGCAAAGGTTGTTGAGAGTGTGGTGACACGTCAGCTCCCTCAGTACCTGGAGGAAGCGACTTACCTAGATCCGTTCCAATCAGGCTTCAGGCCCGGGCATAGTACCGAAACAGCATTGGTCGCGTTGGTTGATGATCTCTGGAGGGCCCGTGACAGAGGGTTCTCCTCTGTCCTGGTCCTATTAGATCTCTCGGCGGCTTTTGATACTATCGACCATAGTATCCTATTGCGGCGGTTGGAGGGGTTGGGGATTGGGGGAACTGTCCTGCAATGGTTCTCCTCCTTCCTCTCCAACCGTTTGCAATTTGTGTTGGCGGGAGGGGAGAGGTCCACCTCTAGGCCCCTTATTTGTGGGGTGCCTCAGGGGTCGGTCCTCTCCCCTCTCTTGTTCAACATTTATGTGAAGCTGTTGGGCGAGATCATCCGTGGTCTTGGGGTGCGGTGTCACCTGTATGCAGATGACACCCAGTTATACATCTCAACCCCACACCACCCCAACGATGCTGTAGAGGCTATGTCCCGGTGCCTGGAGGCCGTGCGGAATTGGATGGGCAGAAACAGGCTCCGGCTCAACCCATCCAAGACCGAGTGGCTGTGGTTCCCGGCGGCCCGATATAGCCAGCTGACACTTTCTCTGGCTATTGGGGGAGAGACTTTGCCCCCTACAGGGAGGGCTCGCAATCTGGGCGTCCTCCTGGATGCACGGCTGTCCTTAGAACATCATATTGTGGCCGTCTCCAGGGGGGCGTTTTATCAGGTTCACCTGATTTACCGGTTGCGGCCCTTCCTGGATCGGGACGCCCTGCGCACAGTCACTCATGCCCTTGTCACCTCTCGCCTGGATTACTGTAATGCTCTCTACATGGGGCTCCCTGTGGGGAGCACCCGGAGACTCCAACTGGTGCAAAATGCGGCCGCGCGGGTGATTATGGGGGCGTCGCGTAGCTCCCATGTGACGCCTCTCCTGCGCGAGCTGCATTGGTTGCCGATGGCTTTCCGGGTTCTCTTTAAGGTTCTAGTTTTGACCTTTAAGGCGATCCATGGCATTGGGCCAGGTTACCTGCAGGACCGCATTCTGCCGGTGATCTCCAACAGACCGGTGCGTTCCCACAGGAAGGGCCTTCTCCGGGTGCCGTCAGCCTCTATGTGTCGTCTGGCAGCCGCCAGGAGTAGGGCCTTCTCTGTGGGGGCCCCTGCCCTCTGGAATACTCTGCCACCTGAGATACACACCAGTGCGGACCTGAGGGCCTTCAGGCGCACGCTAAAAACCTGGCTCTTTGAGCAGGCTGGCCTGGGCTGACATAGGTTTTAATTGTCTCCTTTAATTTGGTTTTAATTTGGGTTTTAACATTCTTAGGGGGAGGGTTGTTTTTAGCTTAACAGCCTATTATTTAATTGCATTTTAACTTTTGTACTGTTTGGGGTTGATTCGGCTGTACACTGCCCTGAGTCCCTAGGAAGAAGGGCGGTATATAAATGTTATAATAAATAAATAAATAAATAAATAAATAAATAAATAAATAAATAAATGACATTCTGGACAAAGAAGTAGGAATATGGAATAGAAATAGGAATGTAGACGTGAAATGATTGACGATGCTTAGGTCATCTCAAGCATTTCTCTCTCTTTTCCTTTTAGAAAGTGCCCTTTGCCAGGTGTGGCATGAAGAGGTGCCAGGCAGGAGAGAGGAAAAGAGTTCCAGAGGGCAAGCAGGTTTGCTGCTACCATTGTGATGCTTGTCCAGAAGGGACCATTTCTAATGAGACAGGTAGAGCAGAGTTCAAATGTAACCAGCACTAGCACTTAGACTTAGGTACTACTTCACAGTGCTCTTCAGACCTCTGTAAGCGGTTTACAGAGTCAAAATATTGCCCCCAACAATCTGGGTCCTCATTTTACTGACCTAGGAAGGATAGAAGGCTGAGTCCATCTTGAACTGGTGAGAATCAAACTGCCAAACTGCTGGCAACCAGCAGCCAGCAGAAAGAGACTGCAGTTCTGCACTCTAAGCACTGTGCCATCATGCCTCAAACTTCCAGGATTTAAGGAAGCCATTCAGTAGATCAAAATACTTTTTATTGTTGTTGTCATTTTTGTAAGACCCAAATGCACTCAAAGTTCTCAGCAAACCCCTTCAGTTTACAGATGTAAACAGTCCTGGCCAAAGAGAGGCCACCTTTCCTGATCCTCACCAATCATGGAGGATAATTTCAGGGTCAAATTTATGAATCGCCCACTTGCATTTTCATTCATGTAACTTTCAGTTGGGAAAATGAAAATTGAAATTTTTCCTGAAGGAATGGCTTATGTGATTCAAGTTTTCATTTTTATTATTCAGAGTGTGCTTCTTCTGTCAGCTCTATCAATCTCTGAGAAAATAAACCTGCCAGAGAAAAAGTAGATCCATCTATTTTTGTCTGTTAGATAGAGCAGAAGGGAACAAAAAAAAAAAGTCTGAATGATCAGATTTGAAGGAAAGGACAGCGACATAAAGGATGGAATAACCGAAACGTAATGTACACAAAAACCAAACAGCAGGACTCCTGGCTAAGAGATCTAACAGTTTTCTCTGGGTTCCAGGATAAAATGTGGGGGAAATGGTTGGCAAATCTGAAACGGAAAGCCACATTAGTGTAAGTGAATGGGCCACTGGAATTGAACACATTTTTGTC
Source organism: Bungarus multicinctus (assembly GCA_023653725.1). Taxonomy (NCBI): domain Eukaryota; kingdom Metazoa; phylum Chordata; class Lepidosauria; order Squamata; family Elapidae; genus Bungarus; species Bungarus multicinctus. Next base: position 169,525,069 of record CM042838.1, read on the forward strand.
TTCCGCTAACTTAACCTTTTTTTTTTTTTTTAATTACATTTATATGCCGCCCTTCTCCGGAGACTCAGGGCGGCTTACAGTCTATGGAGCACCATGCTAGGTGCTCAGCAATAGCCTTCATTCCATTGTATATGCCTGCTTATTACTAGGGCTTTTTGGCCCCCTCAAGCGGCATTTTTACAAAGTCAGCTTATTGCCCCCAACAGTCTTGGGTCCTCAATTTACCTACCCCGAGAGGATGGAAGGCTGAGTCAACCTTGAGCCTGGTGGGATTCGAACCTGCACTAATTGCAGGCAGCTTGCACTAACCTTAATATTATAGGCAACCCAGAGTCACCATGTGCTAAGATTGTCAGTTAAGCAATCTTCCAAATAAGTAAAAATAAGTAAAGAATAAAAGATGGTTTCCAATTGTGGACACATTATAAACGGTACGTTGAATGCTTTCTTCGCTTGCTTTGTGGGTAGGATGAGAGCAGAAAGGGAGCAGTTATATCATCTCTGTAGGAAGAACAATACTCATAGTAGGTGCTTCTGAAACTTTTGGATTGTTTAAGACTTAGACACTTGATTTCAGATGCAGCTCACTTTGAACCCTGCCCAGAAGATCAATATCCCAACATGGACAATGACCATTGCATTGACAAGAAGATCCACTTCCTTGCCTATCAAGACACCCTGGGAGGCATCTTGATTTCTCTTACTCTTTTTCTCTCTGTGACCACATCTGCAGTCCTAGTGATTTTCCGTAAACATCATCACACACCAATTGTCAAGGCCAACAACCGAGATGTCACCTACATCCTCCTGGTCTCCCTCCTGCTCTGCTTCCTCTCCTCCTTCTTTTTCATTGGTCGACCTGGAAAATTTACCTGCCTCTTCCAACAATCTGCCTTTGCCATTCTCTTCTCACTTGCCGTTTCTTCTGTTTTGGCAAAAACTGTCATGGTGGTTCTGGCCTTCATGGCCACCAAGCCAGGGAACAAGACAAGGAAACTTTTAGGAAAACCATTGACCAACTCCATTGTCATAACCTGTCCCCTGATCCAAGCAGTTCTTTGTGCCAGCTGGATAGGAACCTCTCCCCCGTTTCTTAACTTGGACTTCCACTCCTTGTTTGGAGAGATCATTTTGGAATGTAAGCAAGGCTCAGCTGTAATGTTTTATGGTGTCCTCACTTACCTAGGACTTTTGGCTCTCATCAGTTTCACGGTGGCATTTCTAGCTAGGAAATTGCCTGATAGTTTTAATGAAGCCAAGTTCATTACTTTTAGCATGCTGGTCTTTTGCAGTGTTTGGATCTCCTTCCTCCCTACCTACCTGAGCACCAAAGGGAAGTCCATGGTGGCTGTGGAGATCTTCTCCATTTTGGCCTCTGGAGCTGCTCTCTTGGCTTGTATCTTTTTCCCCAAATGCTACATTATTCTGCTGAGGCCCGATCTGAATTGTAGAGAAAATATAGTAAGGAACAAGCATTTATAATTAAAGCTAGGATTAGCCTCATTTATATTTGTCTTTGAGGCATGTTTAGAATGTAGTAAGATTTCTAAAAAATAATGAAGTAATGGAGGATCCACCGTTACATATAAGATCAAAATTTCTGACTTTTGTTGCAGTTTATATATAAGATCGCCAGAACCATTTAGTGGCCTGTTTATTATTGTGGGTTATATCTGTTTTGACATGAATGGACATATTTATATACAAATTGAGAACAAATGAATCAGTTCACAGAACATATGATATTTTTTATGAGAACATTTTAGTAGAACCTCATGAATCTCAACATGATAAAGTTTTTTCCAAGTAAGACCATTCTTGTCTGTATGGGCAAATGTTTTATTAGATTATTATTTATAAATATGCAGGTATGCATTATTTCCCCCTCCTTTGTTTTACTTTGATACATCTTTTTGGAAATAAAATTTTATTAAAAGTTTTATGTACATAAAAACAAACATTTTCAATCATTTCTGAAATATATACATTCGAGCCCATCTCTCTGTTTGCAACGGTATCTCTTCCAGTATTTTTCGGGAAGAGATTTTTCTCCATTAACCTGAATCTTCACATAATGTGTTCAAAGTAGGATAATTCCTCACTCCTGGGCATGTAGAACCCTAGAATTCGGAGCCATGCAGAAAAAAGACACGTCCTGTGGAGAGAGAGTTGGGCGACAGAAAAGACAAAAGGTCTACAGCAGAGTCTCAAACATGCTATCAGATCCATCAGTTGCAATCTTAGTCAGTAACAATTTTCCCCCAACCAATTCACAGCCAGCAGTCTCATATTGTTCAACTGCCAGGAAAGCCACATCTACAACAAAACAACTTGTTGATATGCTAGCCTCATACCAACAGCCTTTGTGAGGATTATGCTAATAGTCATTTATTGACAGATTTATTTATTAATCAAATTCCCATAGCCCCTATCCCATACATGGCATACGATTAAACAAGAACCAATAAAACAACAATTAAAAACAATTTCAATTAGAGGATGTTACAGTATCCTGCACACAAAGTAACAATCTTGTTGTCAATCCTAGAGCCATCTTGCAATATCTTCAGGGTTGCCACAGCAAGGTTGGATAGAGCTGTGAGAAATGGAGGGGCAGTAGAGATTGCTGGGGGAAAGTATAGCCAGAACAACATTTTTTCTTCTGGGAAGCAAAGACACTCTCACCAGCACCTGGAGTGGTGCTGCTGAGAGCCATCCAGATTTTTAAGGGTGCCCTAATTGTGTGTAATGGAAGAAAAAACTATGCCATTTGAATTGTGTGGGGAAATCCTGGGGTAATTCAGAGTCGGTTATCACCAGATGTGCCAATATGACATGTCTAATAAATCTTTACTTTGAGGAAGCTTCTGGCCTTGGAGTTTTGATTTCATCGCGGCTGTTACTTGGAACCCTGGCTCTTGTAAGATCTCCATTTCCCTGCGATCCTTAAGCTTGCTGAAAGAATCCTTTCCTCCACCCAACGGTTTCTTAAATGCCCAGAGGGGCAGATTTAATCTCAGTAGGGGGAGTGCTGCTCCAAAGAGTGGATTCCGTATGAGAAAATGCCTGGCTCCTGCTCCAATCTGATGCCAAACTCCTTAGCAAACAGGACCTGTAATATGCTCCTCCACCAAGCTGGATGGGACAGTAGATGTATCCAGGGAGACATGGTGCCTCAATGATCTGGTGGTGTAACAAACATCAAATATCTGTATGATTGCTCACACTTACTAGACTGCAATTAGTGGTGGGCTGAGACCAATTCACACCGGTTCAAGAGAACTGTTTGTGCCAACGATCAGCTGGCCCAGCCACTCCCTATCCTGTCCTTCATTTCCTCCTTTCTAGCTCATCTGAATCATGCAGCACAGCTGATTTCCACCCCACCCTCACTGTTCTATTTACTGTTGCTGACATGGAAGGTAAGTAGATGAGCTTCTAAATGCTCCGTTTTCAGCGCTGCATGCAAATGCCTTAAGCAAAGCGTGCACTCACCGAACTAATTGTTATCTGGTTGCAGCCCCCCACTGGGTGCAATGGATTTTTGTGTGCCACCATGACTTATTAGCAGCCATACTACGTGACCAAACTATGGCAAAGACCAAATTTTAACTTGTGCACAGGATCTCAGACTTCAGTAAGTCAAATACTGAAATTCACCTTGAATCTCAAATCTACCCACTCTGTAGAGTAGCAACGGGGGAGATAATATTATTTTTTTTCCCTTGAGGTGATATGAATTGGAAAACTAATTCTGCACCAAGTGAGAAATCAAATAAGTTCCTAACCAATCTAGCTGACAACTGTGTTGTCCAAAAGGTAGAGGGTGAAACTAGAGGGTGAATCCAGCTATACTGGATTTAATTCTTACAAACAGAGAAGTGATAGAGGGAGTTGAAATTGCAGGAATCTTGGGTGAGAGGGACCATGTCATACTAGAATTCAACATAACACAAACACAAGCACAGAACATAATGACACCAGAGTCTTGGATTTTAAAAGAGCTGATTTCAATAAACTCAAAGAGAACTTGGGAAAGATTCCATGGATGAAAATCCTAAAGGGGAAAACAACTCAAGAGTCTTGTGAAACTCTAAAAACTATGATCATAGAAGCCCAGACCAGCACAATACCACTGAGAAAGAAAAACAAGAAATCTAAGAAGAAACCAGCATGGCTGCACAAAGATCTCTCTGGCAAATTGAAAGAAAAAAAGGACAAGTACAAAAAATGGAAAGAAGGACATACAACTAAGGCAGAATATCAGCAGATAGCCAGAATCTGCACAGATGAAGTCAGGATAGCAAAGGCTCAGAATGAACAAAGACTTGCAACAAAAGTCAAAGATAATAAAAAAAAAGTTTCTTCCAACATATAAATAACAAGAAAAAAATCAAGGAAACGGTAGGTCCACTAAAGAGAGAAGATGGCAAGGAAGTAGCAGGCAACAGAGAGAAAGCTGAACTGCTTAACTCATTCTTTACATCCGTCTTAACGCAAAAAGAAACTATAGCTCAACCCACCAAAAATATAACTGCAAAAGACAGATCAGAAATAAAAGTTAAAATAAGCAAAAAAATAGTGAGAGAACACCTGTCTGATCTTGATGAAAACAAATCACCGGGGCCTGATGGATTACATCCCAGAATTTTAAAGGAGCTGGCAGAGGTCATCTCAGAACCACTGCACCATATCTTTCAGAAATCATGGAGCACCGGGGAACTACCAGAGGACTGGAAAAGAGCTGATGTGGTTCCCATCTTCAAAAAAAGAAAAAAAAAAACAGACCCAGGAAACTATAGACCAATCAGCCTAACATCAATACCCGGGAAGATACTGGAAAAGATAATAAATAACAGATCTGTCAACATCTAGAAACAAGTAAGGTAATAACTAGCAGTCAGCACGGGTTTGCTAAAAACAGATCATGCCAAACCAGTCTTATTACAGTCTTCAACACAGTGACTAAATTAGTAGACCAACAAAATACTGTGGACATAATATATTTAGATTTCAGCAAGGTATTTGACAAAGTAAACCACAACCTACTTCTTAGTAAGCTTGAAAAAAGTGGAATAGATAGCACCACCACTAGATGGACTTGCAACTGGCTGGCAGGCCATATTCAATGAATAGTCCTTAATGGGTCTAAGTCTACATGTAGGGAAGTAAGCAGTGGGGTGCCACAAGGTTCCGTCTTAGGCCCGTCTTCAATATCTTCATTAACGATTTAGATGAGGGAATAGGAGGGGAACTTACCAAATTTGCAGATGATACTAAGCTGGCAGGAATAGCCAACACCCAAGAAGATAGACTCAAGGTTCAGATGGATCTTGACAGACTAGAACACTGGGCCACATCTAACAAAATGAAATTCAATGTAGAGAAAAGTAAAGTCCTACACTTAGACAAGAAAAACCAAAAGTTCACATATAGACTGGGTGAAATCAGGCTCAATAGCAGTAATTGTGAGAGGGATCTTGGAGTCTTAGTGGACAACCAGCTAAATATGAGCCATATTTGGCTGCAGCAGCCAAAAAAGCTAATGCAATCCTAAATTGTATTAACAAAGGGATTACAATCAAGATCAAGGGAAATACTAATACCACTCTAGTAAAGCCTTAGTAAGACCACACCTAGAATACTGCATCCAGTTTTTGTTCACCACATTATAAAAAAGATGTTGAGACTTTAGAAAAAGTACAGAGAAAGAGCAACCAGGATGATTAGGGGACTGGAAGCTAAATCATAGAAAGAACGGTTGCAGGAACTGGGTTTGGCTAGTCTAGTAAAAGAGAAGGACCAGGGAGACAGGAGAGCAGCCTTCCAATATTGAGGGGCTGCCACAGGGATTGAAAGGAGTCAATCTATTAAGTAAAGCACCTGAAAGCCAGACAAGGAATAATGGATGGAAACTGAATAAGGAGAGATTTAACCTGGAAATAAGGAGAAACTTTCTGACAGTGAGAACACTCAAC
>CM042838.1:169531546-169566237 GCA_023653725.1 Bungarus multicinctus
CCATTACAGTTCCGTTAATCTGTATCGTAAATTCATTCAGAGAAGGGAGAGGAGGGGCTCCTTTAGCAGACCTTGAAGCCGGGCTGAATGTCTGCAAGGTCTTCCCTCAACCTCTCCGTTCTTTTTAAAATAAGTTTTATTTTTAATCTTGAACATATCATTTCGTTAAATAGTGTGTCCTCGGGGTAGAAAGTCAGTGCAAAATTACAATCAAAATTGTCACTATCCTTACATTGATAATAATTATCTAATATTACAATACAATAATGTGCATTATACTATATTCATTTTTCTCCCTCTTAACATATCTTCTAATGAAAAATAATTCTATATTAGGTATAGTAATTTAACAATCATATATAAGAATCACATACGCGTACATCTCTATCTGAAGCATAACATTCTTTATTTCACTAATCCCATTTTTTGTAACTTCATTTTTATTCTCAGCCACCATAAAATAGGCCCATGTCATGACAGTAATATTCAGGTTATTCTGTCTCTTTTATAGCAAGCGGTATCTGTTAATTTCTGACAAGCTAAATTTTCCTACTCACTTTATCTCTGTAGGGATCTTACTCTTTCCAGTGCGTGCAAATACAATTCTAGCGGAAGTTAATACATGTATAATTAAATAGGAAAACTTTCCTTTACTGTAGGTTCGGGCAAATCCCCAACAAAAAATATTTATTCGTTTTACAACGATCTGCGGCATTACTAGATTTTCCAACCCACATTTGTATTTTGGTGCCTTATTTTTGGGACTATCAAATGTCCAAAAATATAATAATTTGACCCAGTATTCTGATGGCATTTCCAACATTTAGCTGATTGTCTTAAACATCTTTGCCACCTTGTCGGTGCAGTGCCATCTATAAAACTTATATACGTTTCTTATATGCGTTGACATTGTAATGTCAATTCCCACAACTTCTGGACATTCATATGTTATTGTGGGTGTAACCAAAAAGTTTTGGGATGCTATTATTGCACTTTCACTGTCATATTCAATTGAAATTAGGTTACCTCTAAACATCTTCCTAAATTGTCTCCTTCTGCGAATAAGCTTTTTCCCGTTGTGTAAGCACGCGTTCCAGGACAAGCCAAACGGTTGCAAGGACAAGATGCACTCTTGTTGTAGCGATGTGCTTCTTGCACAGAAGGGACATTTCTAATCAAACAGGCAATGTTGCCAAGGAGATCTTAAGCAGGAATGAAGAGGTCTGGCATGGCTGTCTGGGAGGAGTGAGAGAGAATATGAGTGCAAATCAGGTGAGCACTCGACATGAAAACAATTCAGCCCTTTAAGAGGTAGTCCATTGAAGGCATCCTCCTTAAGTATTAACAGGCAGCCTCTAGAATCCAGGGGAGACTATTTTCACCCTCCTGGAGGCTTGAGGGAAAGCCTTGGGAGCTCTTGGGAGGGCAAAAAATGGACTTCCCACCATGGTGCTGACTAGACCACACCAATCATGGCCAGCCCACCCGCAAACCCTTTTTTTTTTTTTTTTTTTTTTTTTTTTTTTTTTTTTTGTTTTTTTTTTTTTTTTTTTTTTTTTTTTTTTTTTTTTTTTTTTTTTTTTTTTTTTTTTTTTTTTTTTTTTTGGCAGAGAACCAGTTGCTGGGGAATTTTTGAAGCCCACCATGCTGATAACCCTTCTTTTCGAAAAAAATCTCCTCCAATTTCTCGTCTCTGTCACTCATGCCTGATCATCTCCCATGTTGGCTCTTTCACATGGGACTTATTACTTGAAAAGTATCTAGAACTCAGCTTGTTACAAAAAGTGGCACACAGGCAAAGTTTGAGTGTTCGAAAAGAACGCAATGTAATAACACCGTTGTTGTGTGAGTTGTACGGATTGCCAGTTACTTCAGTTCCAATTCAAATGTTGGTTATAACCTTTTCAAGAGACTACAGACATGAGGCCAAGCACTATGGAATCATTCTAATCCCAAAACATCAGACTGTATACTGGTCAGGGATATGTTGGGGACCTTGTCGGTTGAACAATTATGATGAAGAAGAGGCCTTAGAGCTATTTCCTTATCGAGGATTAGCAATAGCACAACAGCAGCACTTAGACTTGCATACTGCTCATAGTGCTTAGAGCCTTCTCTAAGTGGTTTGCAGATCCAGCATCTTGACATCAACAATGGGGTGCCTTATTTTATTGACACCAGAAGGATGGAAGGCTGGAGTCACCTTCAGCCGAAGACTTGAAGTGGCAGTCAGCAGAGTTAAATGCAATACTGCATTCTAACCACGGTGTCACTGCGCTCTTGAGGAAAGGATATTAGAGAGAGAGATAGATAGATAGATAGTAGTAGATAGATAGATAGATAGATAGATAGATAGTAGATAGTAGATAGATAGATATGTAGTCATTCTGCTTCTTATGTGTCAGCATCTCAAAGAAATCCTCATAACTGTCAAGGCTTTTCGGTTGGGGATAATGGCTGCAAGCCATGCTGTTATCACAAAATAAGTATTTGTAGATGAAAGCTTGTGAAGGTTTGAGTTGCGCATTTGTTGAGCTTCTCTGCTGGTACCAGGGTGGGTCAGAAAAGGATCTTTCTGCATTATGCACAGCGGAAGTAAAGAGATGGGGAACATAGGACATGTCACCCCATTTATAGGAAAATGACTCACCCAAAAAATAAACCCTGGTTATCTGACTCATGTAGCGTGCCTGTTCTGGCAGTGCTAGCTTCAGTGCATTCACTGCCCAGAAGGAACCAACACCCGAACAAGACCCATTATCCAGGCATTCCCAAACTCCACGAACTTCCTCTCCTATGTGGATCACTTGGCTTCATTTTAGTTTGTCTATCTCGTTCTCTTTGAGCACAAATCCGTGTTGGCTGCCTTCCTCAAACATAGCAACACACCCCTCGTCAAGGCCAAACCACCATCTCACCTACATCCCCTGGCTCCCTTCTGCTCTGCTTCCTTGCTCCTCCTCTCCTCGGGCAGCCAAGGAACCTCACCTGTGTCCTCCGACAAAACCACTTGTGATCGTCTTCTCCATTGCTATTTCATCTGTGTTGCAAAACTTGACTGTCGTGCTGGTTCATGGCTACTAGCCAGGAAAGGGCAAGTGAAAATTCTTAGGGAGCAAACTGATCGTAATCCGGCTGTCCCCTTGTGCAAACAGCTCTGTGCCTCCTGCTGGCAAATCTCCCCCCAAGTACTAATTGGACTTTCATCTGTGAAGGGAAAATCGTGATGAACTGCAATGAAGGTTCAACCACCATGTTTTATGCTGTTCTGGGCTATATGGGTTTCCTAAGTCTCGTCAGCTCATAGTGGCATTTCTAGCTAGGAAATTGCCTGACAGCTTTAATGAAGCCACGTTCATTACTTTCAGCATGCTGGTCTTCTGCAGTGTTTGGATTTCCTTCCTCCCCACCTACCTGAGCACTAAAGGGAAGTCCATGGTGGCTGTGGAGATCTTCTCCATCTTGGCCTCTGCGGCTGGTCTTTTAAGTTGTATCTTTCTCCCCAAATGCTACATTATAGTGCTGAGGCCAGATCTGAACAATAGAACTCACCTCATGAGGAAAATTAAGTAGAAAAAAAGAGAAAAAAAAGTGGCTATATCTGTACAGCTTAATGTAGATGTTTCTACTCCAATTTTGTCCAGACCCAACAATCACAAAAGTGACATTGAGGTTTTCCTTCAAGAAGCCTTTCAATTTTATTCAAGGAAAAGCGGAGAGAAGTAATTCAGGAGTAAAGCTACTTTGATATTGACATACATTTCCCATTCCAAGACACCACTAGCAATGCAGAATTCCTGCGGCTTCAGGCAGTTTCGTCTCACCAGAGGAATCTGTTTCTGCTTGTCTCCTTGCAATAGGCCCAAATAAATCCATCTGGTGGGAAGCAATAGCAAAAGCACTTAGACTTCTATACCACTTCACAGTGCTTTACAGCCCTCTCTAAGCAGTTTACAGAGTCAGTGTATTTGCCCCAACTATTTGGGTCCTCATTTTACTGACCTTGGAAGGATGGAAAGCTTGGAAGGATGGAAAACTGAGTCAAACTTGAGCCAGTGAGAATCAAACTGCCAAGCTGCAGTCAGCCAGCAGTCAGCAGAAGTAGCCTGCAGTGTTGCATTCTAACCACTGTACCACTACCATTTTTTCCTGATAAAAAAGTAGTCTGCTTTATCAAATGCCTTACTGAAGACCAAATAAATTAGCCTTTTGCTGGTCTACCAATTTTGTCACATTATCAAAGAATGCAGTAAAAATTTGTCTGGCAGGATCTATTTTTGATCAACCCATGTTAGCTTTTGGTTATAATTTTGCGTGCCTTTAGGTATTCACAGATTCATTGCTTTTTTATATTTTCTAGAATCTTCTCAGGTATTGATGTCAAGGTTCCAACTGATTCTCTAATTAAATCATGAGCCACGAGCCAAGCTTCAAAAGAAATCCAGTTATATATTAGAAGCTTCATGTTGGCACGTTTCAAGTGAAGCCAACTCTGACTTCACTTAATTCACACCCCAGATCTGAACCTGTTTCCACTTCCCCCCAAGGTGTGTCATCAGTCACATTCCTCCTCCCTCTGGCTACTGTGGGTATCCGTGGAGATGACCTTGATGTTGCCGGCTGGAATGTTCTTTGTTTTGACTGAAGTTTGATTCCCTTGCTGTAGTTGAGAGGGTCAGTTCCCCATCCCCCCTGCCTATGGTAACTCGAGAGAATGTCAGGAATGCTTCGTGAGTTGACAGGCAGATTGGTCTAGATCCATGTTTTTCTTCCTTTTTTTTTTTTTTTTTGAAGAGGGGAACCACGTCAGATCTTTTCTGGTCCTCTTGTAGTTCTCGCAGTGCTCCAGGATCTTTGAAAGATATAGTTCAGTCATTCTGAGATAACATCTACCAGCTCTTTTCAATATCCTGGGTTGTATTCTTTCAGGGCCTAGTGATCTAAACTCATCTGCAATTGATAGGTGTTCTCTTATAATTTTCTTGTCTACTTTGATTTGTATTCCTAATCTATCTTTTATAGTATTGGTATTGAGAATAGAATAGAGTAGTATAAAATAGAATAGAATGGAATGGGGTGGGGTGGAATGGAGTAGAATACAGTAGAGTAGAATAGGTGGCGTGGCATGGCATGACATGGCATGGCATGGCATGGCACGGCACGGCATAGAATGGGATGGGATGGGATGGGATGGGATGGGATGAAATGGAGTAGAGTAGAGTAGAATTGAGTAGAGTAGAATAAGTGTGGCATGATGTGGCATGGTATGGCATGGCATGGCATGGTATGGCATGGCGTGGCGTGGCGTGGCGTGGCGTGGCGTGGCGTGGCGTAGCGTAGCGTAGCGTAGCGTAGCATAGAATAGAATAGAATAGAATAGAATAGAATAGAATAGAATAGAATAGAATAGAATAGAATAGAATGTCAGCTTTGGAAGCCATATTCCATGCTGCCACATAGCCTGAGAAAGTGGGAGGGGGTTGATTTTATTTGAGAAGTTCTAAGTAGACAAAATAAAATTCTTTTCTTAGTTCAAGGTTATTAAACATGGCACAGCAGAGAAAAAGGATCTTACACTGAGACAGATCGTAAGAAACTAAACAACTGATAATTCAAAAAAGAAGAAGAAAAATAGCTCATTCCTTTCTAAACAAGTATGATCAATTTTGAAAGCAGGGTGATTTCATTCATCTTTTCTGGGTCTAACATTCAAATTCTGGGTCAGAATTTGCAAAAGCTTAAAAAATAACTAAAATTAAAGCTAAACCCTTTAGCTAGAAATATCTCAAATCCCTGATGATAAGACAACACTTGGAATACTGCATCCAGTTTTGTATAGTCTAATGAAAAGAAGATATGATAGCAGTGTTCCAGTATCTCAGGGGCTGCCCCAATGAAGAGGGAATCAAGCTATTCTCCAAACCACCTAAGGGTAGGACAAGAAGCAATGGATGGAAACCCATTAAGGAGACAAGCAACTTAGAACTAAGGAGAAATTTCCTGACAGTGAGAACAATTACTCAGTGGAACAACTTGCCCCCAGAAGTTGTGAATGCTCCAACACTGGAAGTTTTTAAGAAGAGATTGGATAACCATTTATCTGAAATGTTATAGGGTTTCCTGCCTAGGTGGAGGGTTGGACTAGACAAACAGCAGAGAAAAGGCAAAACTGCTTAACTCATACTTTGTGTATCTTTTTTTTTTTCACAAAGAGGAAAAACAGTCCAATCTATCACTTTTTTTAAATAAAGTTTTATTTGAGTTTTCACAGAAAAACAACAACAATACAAATAAAACATCTTTTTTGATAATTGCATAGCCCCAGATTATCACTTCTCTATACAGACACAAACTCAATTTCATATTCATCTTTATATTCTATTCCATATCTTCTTACTATTTTAACTTTTTCTCCATAACTTTAATTCACCCAATATTCTTAATCATCGCCTATCTAAATCCAATTATATATCTTTTTCTAGATTCCAATGTCTTTCTACTCATTGTATTTATACTTTATCTGCCTGTTCAAATTTCATATCATCTTTTATCATTAAACAAATTTTAAAATATACCTTTATATCTCTTAAAATACACACTATATTCTTTAAACAAATATATATATAACAATAGTAGATAAGATATTCATTCCCCTCCAATTCAATTCTATCTTCAATATTAGTTTATTTCCAATTATCTCACATCCAAATTCCTGTCTTTTTACAAATCTTAATATCATTCTATTCATCACATTTACACTTTTATCTCTCCTGTTTCAATTTCATATTGCCTTTTCTCATTAAACAAATTTTCCCCTGTAATTACTAATAGGAGTATGACACTTTTATATCTTTAAATTTTATCCATTCAACTCTTATTTAAACTTCAATTTATGCCTTTAGAATTATAACATTCTAAATAATACATAATTTCCAATTGAATTCTGCTTGGTACATTCTTAAAATATGCACTATGTTCTTTAAATTATGTGTGTGTGTATAAACAATTATCTCATATCTAAAATCAATTATAACAACTTATATTTATACTTTTATTTATAAACTTTTCATGGTTAATCAAAGTGTTCTCCTGTTTCTGTCTTTTATAACTTCTTTTCCTTTCCTTCTTCCGCCTCCTCTTCTCCCTCTCTTTTTTGCCCCCGTGTCTCTCTACTTCTAATTCTCTCTTCTGTAATCCTCTCTTCTGTTGCTTAGTATTGTAACTATTTTTCAAACTATTCTTTTTTTGGTTGTTTTTTTAAGTCCTAAACTTTCCACTCTCTTTCCCAACTTTCCCCTTTTTCCCTCACACAAGGTTACTTGGTCATTAAGGATGGCTTCTTCTTTGTCCCGATCTTCTTGCTCCACAAGTATTTCTTGTTGTTTCTCATAGTTCAGGATCTCCGTTTCTAAAAATTGAAAAAGGAAGCCAAAAGAACCCCTTCCTTCTAATGCATCTTCTTCATATTTTTTAAGTTCCATTTTCAGTATTTCCCAGAGTGTTGCCATTTTAAACACTTTTAAATAACCACCCGATTGATTTTAATCATTTAAATCCAATAGCCAAAAATCAAAAAATCACCAAATAGTCCAAATAATCCAAAGCTGTTTCTTCTTGCTTCTTTTTTCTCTTTCTCTTCCTGAGGGCTCTATAATTTCGTTGCAAAGTTTCAGTTAGAATGTATCTTTTAGGAGTCTTGTTAAAGTTGCACTGTGAGTTCTTTTTAATTCCAGGCAGTCTTCTCTGAAAGGAGAAATTTCCTGACAGTTAGATCAATTAATCAGTGGAACAACTTGCCTCCAGAAATTGTGGATGCTCCAACACTGGAAGTCTTTAAGAAGATGCTGGATAACCATTTGTCTGAAGTGGTATAGGATTTCCTGCCTAGGCAGGAGGTTCGACTAGAAGACCTCCAAGGTCCCTTTCAACTCTGTTATTCTATGTTCTTCTAACCCATTAAAATTATTTCAGTGTATGCCATGCTACAAAATAATAAAATGAAACAAAATGGAAACAAAACAAAATTAAACAAAATTAAATAATAAAATTAAATAAAATAATGAAATGAAATGAAATGAAAGAGGACAGGAGGACAAGACAAATTAAGATGAGTTGAGAAGAGTTGAGGAGAGGAGAGAGAATAGAATATATTATAGAAGAATAGAATATATTAAAATATTCTAGAATACGCAAACTAGTTTACTAGAATATAGAAAGCACCAGAAGGCAGGACAAGAAGCAATGGATGGAAAGGGGACTAGCAGTCTAGAACTAAGGAGAAATTTCCTGACAGTTAGAGCAATTAACCAGTGGAACAACTTGCCTCCAGAAGTTGTAAATGCTCCAACACTGGAGTTTTTAAAGAAGAGATCAGATAACCATATGTCTGAAATGGTATAGGGTTTCCTGCCTAAGCAAGGGGTTGGATTAGAAGACCTCCAGGGTCCCTTCCAACTCTGTTATTCTATATTCTAACTTTGAAACAGTCACTAAATGAACTGTTGTAAATGAAGGACTAGCTGTAAAAGAAATCCATAACATTAAGTGACAGAACCAATTGCAAAAGTTTGCTAACATACAGGGAGGCTCAATGTTTGCAGATCAGCCTGACTGAAAATAATGAAATTAGCAATTCTGCAAGGAAAGAAAATCGGTGTTTAATCATGTGGCTCTTTGCTCAAGAACCACAGGAAAAGCAGGTGATGAGGAAACCCTGGAAACAAACTGTACATCCAAAAATGCCTTGGAGCTTAGACATTAGGGTGAGCTCCTGCTATTATGCAAGAAACTTTCAATTACTTTGTGTAATGAACATGTGCAGGAAAGGAAGTGAGGAAACCTCGGTGCCAAACTGACAGAGTTTAGTAATAAGACAAGTTAAAAAAGATGAAGAATAAAATAAGTTAAAACTACTGCTGATATCTACATTTTATTTTATTTATTTATTTTGATTTGTCAATCTTTTACAAGATAATAGGTATAAGTACTGTATATACATAGTTATGAATACATGAAATGGGTACATATAAGAAAAATAAAAGAAACAATAGGACAGGGACGATAGGCACGTTGGTGCGCTTATGCACGCCCCCCTACAGATCTCTTAGGAAAGAGGTGAGGTCAATAGTAGACAGTCTAAGGTTAAAGTTTTGGGGGTTTGGGGAAGAAACCATAGAGTCAGGTAGAATATTCCAGACATTGACCACACTCTGTTGCTGAAGTCCTATTTCCTGCAATCCAGTTTGGTGCGATTAACCTTGAGTTTGTCTCTATTGTTTGCTCTTGTGTTGTTATGGTTGAAGCTGAAGTATTCATTGACAGGTAAGTCATTGCAATGTATGATATCTGAAGGAGAAGTGGTTTTTGAAGAAAATACGAAGGCAAGCTGCTTAATTAACAGAATAACAGAGTTGGAAGGGACCTTGGAGGTCTTCTAGTCCAACCTCCAGCTCAAGCAAGAAACCCAATTCCATTTCAGACAAGTGACTGTCCAGTCTCTTTTTAAAAGCCCCCAGTGTTGAAGCACCCACAACTTCTGGTGGCAAGTAGTTCCACTGGTTAATTGTCCTCACTGTTAAGGTAGTTTCTCCTTAATTGCAAGTTGCTTCTCTCTTTGGTGAGTTCACATTCTGTTCCCACACTTGGGTGCCAGGCCTTGTTTCATGCTGGCATCTCTGGTTCCTGACATCCTGTCACCACCAACCCCTCCCCCATGTCCCCTTACTCCCTTCCCTCCTCCCTTCTATGGCAGGATGCCATCAAAGTGAAGAGGTGCTTCAAGTGATGCAATGGCAGACTGACTTCAAAGGGTTGTGGAGAAAATAGGAGAAGAAGGAGTATTATTTGCTGATTTGAGTTATAGATAAAAAAGGCAGGATATAAATAATTAGACAATGGATGAGTAGATTAAAATAAAATGTAGCCAGCAGATGAAAACAGATTTACAAATTCTTTTTTGCCTTTTTATCATGCTGTGTCTTTTGTCATTCAAGTACAAGCTGTCATGAGAACATGCCTTATTTTTTTATGCCTAATATACTGTACTTCAAAGATATTTTTAAATCAACCAAATGATCCGCTTTCAGAGGATATGGACTTTTGAGAGGTTGCAGCAGAGATATATTCAGCAGGTTCTGACCAGTTCTGGAGAACCAGTAGCAGAAATTTTGAGTAGTTCGGAGAACTGGTGGTAACCTTCCCCCAGGAGTGGGGAAAGAATGGAGATTTTACAGTATCTTTCCCTGCCATGCCCACCAAGCCACGCCCAAGAACTGGTGGTAAAAATATTTGAATCCCACCACTGATATAGATAGATGATAGATAGATAGATAGATAGATAGATAGATAGATAGATAGATAGATAGATAGATAGATAGATAGATAGATAGATAGATAGGCAGGCAGGCAGGCAGGCAGGCAGATAATATACATGATAATGATAGATACCCATTAACAATAGGCAGATAGAAATGATAGGTAGATAGATGATAGATAGATAGATAGAGAGAGAGAGAGAGAGAGAGAGAGAGAGAGAGAGAGAGAGAGAGAGAGATAGATAGATAGATAGATAGATAGATAGATAGATAGATAGATAGATAGATAGATAGATAGATAGATAGATAGATAGATACAATATAAATGATAGATACAGATAGATATTCATTAACAATAGGCAGATCGAAATGATAGGTAGATATAGATCAGAGCTGGTATTCAGCAGGTTCTGACCATGTGATGACTCAGAGTGTCTCAGAAATATAACAAAAACCGAAACGTTTAATCACTGTTTAATTGTTCATAGTGGAGGAGTAAACTATTTTCAAAATAACATTTAAAAGACAAGAAACAAAAACCAAAAACAAACCGCACTGAATAAAGTTCCACAACAGACCAGGATAGATAATTGTCAACTTCAGGAAGATAACCAGGGATAGTCCATTGGAAGAACGCCAACCAAGATAAACCTTCTTTAGGAATAAAACACTAATTTGTCTCCAGCGTCTGTTAGCAGCAGGTCCAAACTCTTATGTAGATCTCACACCTGCAATCCATGAAGAGGAACATGGCCCTCTCCTCCCAAGTAGACCACGTTTTACCTTGATCCTTTCCTCCCTGCGTGCCCTAGGATGGATAGGGGATGGGCCTGGGTCCTCCTCTGACTGCTCAGAGTCAGTCTCCACCATCAGGGGCATGAAAAACCAGTTCTGCAGAACCAGTAGCAGAAATTTTGAGTAGTTTGGAGAACTCCAGGAGTGGAGAGGGAATGGAGATTTTACAGTATCTTTCCCTGACACGCCCACTAAGCCACACCCTAGAACCGATAGTAAAAGAAATTGAATCCCACCACTGATGACAACCCTTCGTATTATTATTTTCATTTACCACTCTTGTACCCAGTGAGCCCCCACTGATCAACTTGGAAATACATCTTTATGGAAAAGATGTGGTTATTAATGATAAGATTGTTAAGGTTAAACCTAAAACTTTGAAAGACACACAGAATTTGTATTTCTAATATCAGCAAATATGAGTGCTCTGTCATTTGAAAATCCCATCAAAAGTTGGGATGGTGACATGATCTCATGTGATCAATTTTGTAGACAAATGATTTTCTTCCCAAGCTTCTAACCCTGGTTATGGGCTGCAGATGAGTCAAAAAGTGGGCAATTGGTGAGCAGTTTTTAAAGATGCCCTAGACAGAAACCAGGTCAATGTGAGAAAGGTAGAAAAAAACAATTTTGGAGCACCCCCTTTCCCCAACTTTACAAAAGGTACTGGACAAAAATTCCTTCCTAAAGGGAATTCAATCTTAACACACTTCCATCTTAATACATTCACCATAAAACTTTTGCAAGAGAAAAGAAGAACCACAGATATCACAGAAACTGGAGTAAGTCAAGGCAGAATGAAAAGATCAAGTTGGAGGCGAGGAAAAAGGCAGAATCACTTGGGAACTGGACTGAATGCTAGCAAGAAAAACATTTAGATGTTTCCCATCTCAGCAGGAGAATATTAAAATTATTTTCTTTTGTATTTTATTTTCTTATATGCAGGGTATACCAAAAGCCCTTTTCCTTATATATTAAATTATCTAGTTTATATCATAAATTATCTATTGGGCCCAATTTTTGTTCTACACATGAACAGCATAGCATTCCATATTTCTGTTCTGTTTCTACGCTCCCCTTCCTCTGAAAATTTATTTTCCTTACAGAGTTTTAAAACTCATCTGCAGCTTCCTCACACATCAAAAATGTCATTCCCAGAATGTCTATGGAGATTCTCAGTCATCCAGGTTATGTTTGTTTCAAAGGTGCTTTTTTCAAGAGGCAACTGGACTTTCTGGATTTTCTTTGAAGAAGCTTCTGGGATGAGAAGCGAAATCTCTTCAAAGAAAAACCAGAAAGTCCATTTGCCTCTTGAAAAAAAAAGCACCTTTGGGTCATTCTCAGAACTTCCATGACATGTTCAGGATGATTACCAAAGCTACCTTCTCTTCTGCCATCAGCTCATCTGCTGTAAGGTAAAGGTAAAGGTTCCCCTTGCACATATGTGCTAGTTGTTTTCAGCTCTAACAGGCAGTGCTCATCTCTGTTACAAAGCTGAAGAACCAGTACTGTCCGAAGACATCTCCGTGGTCATGTGGCTGGCATGACTTAAATGCCTTAGACCTTCCCACCAAAGAGGTCTCTATTTTTCTACTTGCATTTTTTTTACATGCTGTCGAACTGCTAGGTTGGCAGAAGCTGGGACATATAACGGGAGCTCACTCCATTATGTGGCTCTAGCGATTTGAATGGCCAAACTGCTGACCTTTCTGAATGACAAGCTCAGCATCTTAGCCACTGAGCCACCATGTCCTTATTGGAATCCAATAGATCAATAGGCTTATCTTAGTTTATAGTTATTTTTTTTTCTCTTCTCTTATTAGTGGAATTTACAATTGCAGGCAGGGAGTGTGCTGTCCCAGCCAGTCTATGGGAATTGGATGGCTACTTAGAAATTGTGAGCTGTCCCCTTAAGGGAATGCATCATGGTAAATGTAGTTAAAGGTATCCTGGGAAATGTAGTCCGTGTCACGTGGCCACATCTGAAATCCCGATTGGTCACTAATTTGACTCTCGATAGGTTGGGGGAGTTTTCCTCTCTCTTGCCTGAACACAGCCTCGTGGTAGTAGCTCTACCCCCTACCTCTACACTATGGGATAAAAAGATTAATATCATGCAGTTGCTTCAATCATCATGGGGTTTATTTATTTATTTATTTATCAAGTTTATATACCGCCCCCTCTCCTAAAAAGGGACTCGGGGCGGTGAACAGCCATGATAAAAACATACAATCAACAAAGTTAAAATAAATTTAAAAGTTATTAAATAAATGGCTGAATTAAAAACTACAAAGCCAATAAAACCCAATAAAAATTTAAAATTAAGTTAAAAATTTAAAACCCTTCTCATAACATTAGGCCAGACTGGCCTGCTGGAAAAGGTAGGTCTTTAGTACGCTTCGGAAGGCTCGCAGGTCAGCAATGGCTCGCATATCCGTAGGTAGTTTGTTGCAAAGGGAGGGTGCTCCCACAGAGAAGGCCCGCAACCTCGGGGCCACCAACATCGTCCAGCCGGCGGCACCCCAAGGAGGCCCACCCTGTGGGAGTGCACTGGCCGGCGGGAGGCCAATGGTGGCACTAGGCAAGTACCCGAGTCCCAAGCCATGGAGCATTTTAAAGATGGTCACCAACACCTTGAATCACACCCGGAAGTCCACTGGGAGCCAATGCAGTTCGCGCAGGAGTGGTGTAATATGGGAGCTCCGAGAAGCCCCCAAGATCACCCGGGTTGAGGCTTTATCATCTTTTTACCTACAAGACAGATATACAGAGGATTGGTCATTAAAGAAGAACTTCGTCACAAATGTGAGTTATGACATACAGAGGATTGGTCATTAAAGAAGCACTTCATCAGAAATGTGAGTTATGAGGATACCTGATGAAGCAATAAATGTACTTTGTTATGGACATCTTGTTGACTTTATCTATCTGCATCTGCACAGCTTACAAATCCACTACAATATAGACTACAAAATATCTCCAATAATATTTACCTGACCTGATGGGCATTTTTTGGATCTCTTCTAGGAAAAAGGACCATGTATAGAGCCATGATGGCGAACCTATGGCACACATGCCAGAAGTGGGACACAGAGTCATCTCTGCCAGTATGTGAGCTGTTGCCCCAGCTCAGTTCCACTGCGCATTTGCACATAGCCAGCCATCTGATGTGTGGGGTGGGGTGCATGTAGGAGATGCACATGCATGCAAGGGGGGAGCACAGAGGGGAGCGTGTGCATGCACTGGTGGTGAGGGGAATGCAGGGGAAGTGTGTGCATGTGCAGGGGCAGAGGAGCATGAGGGGGTTGCTCACACATGTGTAGGTACACAGGGGTCACATGTGCATTGCATTATGGGTGCAGGCAAGTGTGCACACACGTATATGTGCACACACAAACACACTTTCGACATGCAATGATGAAAAGGTTAGCCATCAGTGACCTAGAGGGACCCAAGAATGGTGTTGTCAGCCCTGGTGTACCTAGCGGCCCTGGGCTGCCATTCCAGCAGGGAAAGGAGCAGGCGGGACTGCCTTTCCTAAAAGAACCCGAGAGAGACACGCGCACCGCACACTTCACCCACCAGACCTCGGGGCACACACCCTGACCATGAAGATGGGCGAGGAAAAACAGAACTCAGCTGACCTGTTGTTGATGCTGACATAGGCACCGAACAGCTGTAGAGCGGTAACACAGAGAAGGCTTGAGCGGACGACTGAGCGCATGCGTGCCGAGTGGAGATGGCGATTAGACTTTAATGGCCTCCCTATTTACTATCACATGACCCAGCTTGTAGAAGCTTGAGGGGGGGGTGTTACCTGAGCGGGTGGATGGGCGGGGCAAGGGAACAATTTAAATGGTCGGGTGGGAATAGGCGGTAAATCCTGACTATGTACTTCAGTTAATAAATGTCAGTTCGTATCAGTGTTCGTGAGGAGAATAAATCATTACTACCCAGAACTGTGTTTTTTCCTCACACTGTGCCGGAACCTGATAGGTGTCTTCTATATGGTGGCACCTACCCTTTGGGACAACTTACTCTCTATGATTCATTTTTTTTTAAAAAAATATTTTTATAAATTTATTTTTTTTATTTTTTACAACAAACATACAAGACAACAAATAAAAACTTCTTTCAGTTATACAGTGTGTCGGTTTGGCACATATACCTTGTGCACATTATCTATAATCTTTTCTTCTTAAATTTACATTCATACTGTATTGATTAACTTTTCATACCATATTGTGTTGTTATGTTGTTGTTGTTGTTGCTGTTGTTGTTGTTATTATTATTATTATTATTATTATTATTCCATCATTAGTTTTTTTAATTTCAATTCCGTGTTATCCTGAAGAGCAAGTCTTGGTTCTTACTAATTTTTATTTGTGATATAATTTATTCAGAAATAGTCAATTGTAACATATCATTACTATTATGTTTATTCTTCAAATTTCCTGCTTTTCTGTCTAACCATGGATAAAATTAATCTCATATCTTATAGTACTCTTTCTTCTTGCTCTCTAACTGCTATGTTAATCTACTCATTTCTGCACATTCCATTATTTTCTAAATTACTCCCTCCTCTATCGGAATTTTCTCATTTTTCCAATTTTGAGCAAATGCAATTCTAGCTGCGGTTAAAACATTAATAATCAGATATGTCAATTCTTTATTAGTCTCCAAGATTCAGTCCAAGAGCGCCCAGTGCGCTCCCACAGGGTTGCCCTCCTCGGGGTTCCGCTGCCTGATCGTTGCTGGCTGGCGACCCCGAGGGTGCGGGCTTTCTCTGTGGGGGCCCCCTCCCTGTGGAATGATCTGCCCCCAGAGATACGGGCCATTACCGACATCCAGACCTTCCGGTGCGCAGTAAAGACCCTGTTTTTCCAGCAGGGTTCTTGGGGTTTTAAATTAATTAGGTTTTAAATTTTAAAATTTTTAATATAATCCTTGAATTTTAAATTTTGGTAATATTTTGTTTTTGATGGGATTTCGGCCGGATCAATTCTATTTAATTTGTTTTTAATTGTACATATTGTTTGTTTTTTAGTAGGCTGTACACCACCCCGAGTCCCTATTTGGGAGAGGGGGCGGTATAAAAATTTAAATAAATAAATAAATAAATAAATGGTCCCAACCCTATTGGACTTCAGGAAGCCCCTGAAAACTTCTCCCCACTCCAATCTTTGGGCTAGCGCACACCTGTCAACCTGGCGGCTCGCTGGCCAGATTCATCACAGGTATCCCAGCTCTGCAAAGACAAAAAAACATGGTGATATGTTCTGAGACATCACATAACACAATCAAGTTTGACACCCATCGGTTAGAGCATTGAGGACAATTTTGGGGAAATTGATATGATTGTGAATTGACTTGGGCTATGTTGTATTCTGCTGTGGTTTTGTGGATTTGATATTTCTTGGCTGTTTTATTTTGCATTTTGTCACTTCCCCAGAGTTGCTCTATGCTAGGTGAGCAGCCATAAAGATTTCATGCAAGTATGCATGCATAATTTCCTAATTTAGAAATGCATTTGGTAAAATTTATCAATGTCCTTCCTAAAATGTAGCAACCAGAACTGGATGCAAAATTCAGGTGTGGTCTAACCAATGTAGATTGCGGAGGAATATGATTCCTCTTCTTGTTGAACTCGATGTCTATTGATGCACTAGAATTGTGGAGTGCACATGTTGGCTCATGTTCATCTTGTACTCATTAAGACACCCAGGTCATGTTCACATATGACACTAAGCTGGCAGGAATAGCCAACACCACAGAAGACAAGCTCAAGATCCAAAAAGATCTTGAGAGAGTAAAGTCTTACACTTAGGCAGGAAAAATCAAAGGTACAAGTACAGATTGAGTGAAACCTGGCTCAAAAACAATAACTAAGAAGGACCTTTGAGTCCTAGTGGATGATTGCTTAAATATGAGCCAGAAATGTTGCAGCAGCAGCCAAAAAAGCTAATACAATCTTTGATTGTATAAACCAAGAGTCTTCAAACTTGGCAAGTTTAAGACTTATGAACTTCAACTCCCAGAATTCCTGAGTTAACATGACTGGAGGAGGAATTCTGGGAGTTGAAGTCCACAAGTCTTAAAGCTATCAAGTTTGATGACCCCTGGTATAAACAGAGGTATAGAATCAAAATCACATGAAGTATTTAATTACTGTTTTATAAATCCTTAGTAAGGCCACAACCTTGAATGCTACATCCAGTTTTGGTCACCAGGTTACAAAAAAGAGGTTGAGACTTTGGAAAAAGTGCAAAGAAGAGCAACTAAGATGACTGAAGGACTGAAGATTAAAATATATGAAGAATGTTTCCAGGATTTGGGTTTGGCTAATCTAGAGAAAAGAAGGTCTAGAGGTGACATGATAGTAGTATTCCAGTATTTGAGAGATTGCCACAAAGAAGAGGGAGACAATTTATTTACCAAAGCATCCGTAGATAGGACAAGAAACAATAGATGGAAACTAATTAAGGAGAGAAGCAACCTGGAATTAAGGAGAAATTTCCTAACAGTGAGGACAATTAAGCAGTGCAACAACTTATCACCAGAAGCTGTGGGTGCTTCATCACTGGAGGTTTTTAAGAAGAGATTTGACAATCATTTTGTCTGGAATTGTACAGGATCTCTTGCTTGAACAGGGGGTTGGATTAAAAGACTTCCAAGGTCCCTTCCAGCTCTGTTCTGATTAATTGATATGTTGCTGTCCATTATGCCTCCTTCCATCCTAAGCCAGTGCCTTGGAATTCCCCTACACAAATGAAATACTTTTATATTATATGTATCCATTTCATGTATTCATAACCATGTTTATACTTATACCTGTAATCTTACAATCGCTTGACAAAATAAAATAAAAATAAATAAATAAATAAAAAATATATATTAATGTGCAATTGATTTTGTTGGGTTCTGACTATTGATACAGCTTGTTAAGATCCTGTTGAATGCAGATCCAATCTTTTAAGAGTTTCTCATCCTTAAGAACTTTAAAATATGTTTGATTTCAAATCCCAGAATTCCTAAGCAGGATGGAGAATTTATTTTATTTATTTATTTATTTGTAATATTTATATACCGCCCTTCTCCCGAAGGACTCAGGGCGGTGCACAGCCAATCACAAACCCCAGTACACTATACAAAAGTTAAAAACAAATTAAATAATTTAGGCTGTCTAAAAATTATGCCCTTCCCCCATAAGTTAATTAAAACCCAAATATTAAAAACCTAATTAAAACGTAATACTAAATTAAAAATCCTGTATCAGCCTAGGCCGGCCTGCTCAAAGAGCCAAGTTTTTAATGCACGTCTGAAAGCTCTCAGATCCGTGTTAGTGCGTATCTCTGGAGGCAGACCATTCCAGAGGGCGGGGGCCCCCACAGAGAAGGCCCTACTCCTGGGAGCCGCCAGACGACACATAGAAGCCGACGGCACCCGGAGAAGGCCCTCCCTGTGGGAACGCACAGGTCTGTTGGAGATTACCAGCAGAACGCAGTCCTGCAGATAACCTGGTCCAATGCCATGGATCGCTTTAAAGGTCAGAACCAGAACCTTAAAGCGAACCCGGAAAACCACAGGCAACCAATGCAGCTCGTGCAGGAGAGGCGTCACATGGGAGCTTTGTGACGGCCCCATAACCACCCGCGCGGCCGCATTTTGTACCAGTTGGAGTCTCCGGGTGCTCCCCGCAGGGAGCCCCATGTAGAGAGCGTTACAGTAGTCCAGGCGACAGGTGACAAGAGCATGAGTGACTGTGCGTAAGGTGTCCCGATCCAGAAAGGGCCGCAACTGGTGAATCAGGCGAACCCGATAAAAAGCCCCCCTGGAGACGGCCGTAATATGGTCTTCTAAAGACAGCCGTGCATCCAGGAGGACACCCAAATTGCAAGCCCTCTCTGTGGGGGGTAAAATCTCTCCCCCAATAGCCAGCGACGGAGTCAGTTGACTATATCGGGCCACTGGAAACCACAGCCACTCAGTCTTGGACGGGTTGAGCCGGAGCCTGTTCCCACCCATCCAAATCCGCATGGCCTCCAGGCACCGGGACATAGCCTCCACAGCATCATTGGGGTGGCCTGGGGTGGAGATGTAAAGCTGGGTATCATCCGCATACAGATGACACTGCACCCCAAAACCACGGATGATCTCCCCCAGCGGCTTCACATAAATGTTGAACAGAAGAGGGGAGAGGACCGAACCCTGAGGCACCCCACAAATGAGGGGCCTAGAGGTGGACCTCTCCCCGCCCGTCAACACGAATTGCAAGCGGTTGGAGAGGAAGGAGGAGAACCATCGCAAGACAGTTCCCCCAACCCCCAACCCCTACAACCGCTGCAATAAGATACTATGGTCAATAGTATCAAAAGTCGCCGAGAGGTCTAACAGGACCAGGACAGAGGAAAAACCCCTGTCATGGGCCCTCCAGAGATCATCAACCAATGCGACCAATGCTGTTTTGGTACTATGCCCGGGCCTGAAGCCCAATTGGAATGGATCGAGGTAAGTCGCTTCCTCCAGCTCCTCCTGTGGGAGCTGATGTGCCACCACACTCTCAACAACCTTCGCTAAAAAAGGAAGGTTGGAGACTGGACGATAGTTATTTAAAACAGCCGGGTCCAGGGCAGGCTTCTTGAGGAGGGGCCGCACCACCGCCATCTTCAGGGCAGTAGGGAGCGACCCCTCTCTCAACGAAGCGTTGATAATCCCCTGGAGCCAGCCTCGTGTCACCTCCCTGGTGGTCGAAACCAACCAGGAGGGACACGGGTCCAACAAACATGTGGTGGCATTCAGCCCCCCTAGCAACCTGTCCACACCCTCAGCGGTCACAGGGTCAAACTCTTCCCAGATAATAGTCTCAAGACCTGCCCCGGACACCTCCCCCGGGACCACCCAATTGGAGTCCAGCCCGTCCCGAATCTGAGCGATTTTGTCGTGCAAGAATTGGGAAAACTCTTCTGCCTTACCCTGCAAGATTTCATCCCGCGCTCTCGGCTCCAGCAGGGAGCGGGTCACTCTAAACAGAGCGGCAGGCCGATTTTCCGCCGACGCAATAAGGGCGGAGAAATGCAAACGCTTCGCCACCTCTATCACCACAAGATAGGTCCTAATGTGGGACCTCACCTGTGTTCGGTCAGACTCAGTGTGGCTAGCCCTCCAAACACTCTCCAGACATCTTTTCCAGCACTTCATCTCCTGTAGCTCCTCCGTAAACCACGGAGCCAAGTGGGATCTGTGCCGAGTCAGAGGTCGCAAAGGCACAACTCGGTCCAGAGCCTCGGCAGCCAACCTATCCCAGGTGGCCACCAAGTCTCCAGGCAAGTTATGAGCCAGAGTCTCGGGAAATGGCCCAAGCTCCCTCTGGAACCGCTCAGGGTCCATCAGGCGCCTGGGGCAGAACCATCTACAGGGCTCCGCCTCCCTGCGGTGGGGGGTGGCGGTACAGAAGTCCAGTCTAAGAAGAGAATGGTCTGTCCATGACAAGGGTTTAATGTCTAAGTCCCCGAAATTACAGTCACTCAACCACTGACCAGAGACAAAAATCAGGTCCAGCGTGTGTCCTCCTATAGGAGTGGGGCCAGAAACTAATTGGGACAGGTCCATGGCCATCATGGAAGCCATGAACTCCCGAGCTACCCCAGAGGTTTCCCCAAGCGAAGGCAGGTTGAAATCCCCCATGACTAAAAGCCTAGGGGTCCCAACCACCAGCTCGGCTATCACCTTGAGGAGTCCGGGCAGGGCCAATGACACATGGCAGGGAGCCAGGTACGATATCAAAAGGCCCATCTGAGCCCCCTGCCCCCACTTCACAAAGAGAGACTCACAACCAGCCGTCTGAGGAACAGTGGCCTCCCTAGGACAAAAGACCTCTCTAATAAGCACCGCCACCCCACCACCCCTTCTCTGAGACCTAGGCTGATGAAATGCTAAGAAACCTGGTGGGCACATCTCCTTCAGAGGAACACCACCCTCTGGGCCCAATTGTAGGAGTAAAAGCCCATCTATCCTAAAGTTGTCAAGGCAGACAAAAATTCTCTAAGATGTTATTTTCCCCTCCCATAATGTTTGATAACTGCAAATGTAGTAATCATATATCTTAAAATATTATCCAAGTTATTTCCAATATCTCGAAAAGCATAGGGATTAGGATGAATCTCTTAATCTTGAAGTCTGCTTCTAGCTTCAAGTATATTATATTTCAGTACATTATTTTCAGCTAGTTCATAGCATAATTCCGCTTCCTTTTTCCTCCCTTCTTTGTTAGAAGGGAGATCTTGCCAAATGGTTCAGCAAATGGTTTGCTGAAGTCAAGATACCCTATGTCCATTGTATTCCCAAGGATAAATCAAACAGTCATTTTATCCAAATTGGGGGGAGGGAGTCCAATTTGGTTTGGCATGACCTGTTAAAAAACTTCTGCTGGCATTTTCAAACATTGTATTGTCCCAAAGGTCCTTTTTCAAGAGATTTCCCACCATCCAGTCAGAGGTAAAGAAGGTTCTTCGAGTTGCCTCTTGAAAAAGCACTTTTGGGACAACCATGACAGAATGACTGAGAATCTCCATAGACAAACTCAGCTTTGGAAGTCATATTAGCATCAGATGCTTCCACACGGCCACATTCTTGAGCCTGGGAAAATGGGAAGGGGGAATTTCTTGGAGTGTGTGTGGTTAGACATAATACCATTTTTCTTTTAAGTCAAGGTCATGTTTCTGCACCTGATTGAGAAGAAGTCTCAAGTTGGGACGGATGGTGATTGGGCATATGATGCGATGATGGATGCACCCAGGAGGTGGTTTGTATTTTTTTACTTATTGCAAAGAAACCCAGAACTTTCAGATTTGGGCTTTCCCAGGTGTGCCAATTTACTACCCAAATAAAAAAGAACTTTTGAGAGGATATCTGCCTCGGAGTTATTTGTTGGAGTGGAACTTTTCTGGAACACTGACACAAATATTGTATTACTTTCTAAATTGCTTGTAACTGGGATCAAAAAGATAAAATACATTCTGAAAAAGAGTATATTATAATATACTTTGCATTCTATTGTACTAAACTCCCAAGGCAAATAGAAGGAACTTGAAAACAGGAACTAGAAATGATACTCCTTGGATGGGGATTCCCAAAGTTGTCTGTGTTTCTTTGGAACTTTAAACAGTACGTTCTTTTACATGTTATCCAAAGTAGTTAACCAGATCATATTGCAATAAAATTCAAAGCCTTTATTGTCACTGTACATCATGTATACAATATTAGGCTACCTAATGAGAAGAAAAGACTCACTGGAGAAGAGCCTAATGCTGGGAAAGATGGTGGGCAATAGAAGAAGGAGATGACAGAGAATGAGGTGGCTGGATGGAGTCACTGAAGCAGTAGGTGTGAGCTTAAATGGACTCCAGAAGATGGTAGAGGACAGGAAGGCCTGGAGGAACATTGTCCGTAGGATCGTGATGGGCCGGACACAACTTTATAACTAACAACAACACATATATACAATGAAATTGCTTTAGCCTCTACTGGTGCAGTCTATAACAAGAATACAAGACAACATGAATAATATAAAGAATATTTATTTATTTACAAGATTTATATACCGCCTCCTCTCTCTGCAGGACTCGGGGTGGTGTACAGTCATTAAAAATACAATAATATTAGGTGGTTGAATAAATAAAATAAAAATGAGACAAGGATTTATAAATAAGGAATTAAAACCAATTTAAGACCGAATTTAAAACCCCATAAAACCCTAGGCCAGACCGGCTTGATGAAATAAATAAGTTTTTAATGTGCGTCGGAAGGTCAAGAGGTCAGGGATGATCCTTATCTCCAGGGGTAATTTGTTCCAGAGGGAGGGTGCCCCCAAAGAGAAGGCCCGTACCCTTGGGGTCACCAGCCGTCCAGCTGGTGGCACTCCGAGGAGACCCAGTCTATGGGAGTGTACCGGTCGACAGGAGATTGTAGTCCTTATATAAGTAGTTAACTCCTTATACAAGTAGTTAACATACTGAGACCTAAGGAGAAATCTTTTGTCAACTTTGTGATCTCTAAATATGTAAGAGCTGAGTTTTACTGCACCCTTGGATACAGAAGCTCTCAAGGTGATTTTGGATGAATCACTCCACTTAACACAAAGCACCACACAAGATTAGTGCTGTAGGGCAAAGAGAAGGAGGAAAGAAACACTGTGAATGCTCCCTTTAGCTCCTCTGTAAAACGAAGAATAAAACCAAATAAAGGAATGATAAATACATCTTAAACAGAAGGTACAGCTATAAGGTAGAGTTCAAACTTTGATAAATGTACCTCCCCCCATTCCTAGAAAGTTCTGGGCAGAATCTGTGAATGAGTTCATCTCAGTTTAGTGAACTTTTTTTCCCTGAAGAATTTTCCTAAAGCATAATTATACTGGGCTTCAAAGTTTTAATTAAGAGGAAGCCAAGAAATCCATTGTAGACAGCTTGGAAGAGAGTTAGGAGAGTTTGATTCTCTACTTTAGTCCCTACGGTGCCACCTGGCCAAACTTACAGCAGCAAAAACACCGGAGCGTTGTTTTAATTATAGAGGGGAGAAATCCTGGCACAGTAACAGGAGAAAAAGCTGTTTGTGCAACTGCACCTGTGGCCGACTCTTGCTTAAGGACTGAGCTAATCATGTTTATTCCTACTTTGGCACAGATCCAAACTCTTTCAATTAACTAGGGCAGCCAGGGGAGTTTTTAGCCACAGCTGTCAGATGTTGAGCTGATGCCTCTGTGGATTGGAAGATCTCAATGCAGAATGAACTCCAAGTTTCCATAGTGATGTAAAAGCTTACTTAGAGACAATAACCAGAGAGAAACAAAACTATGATTTATTAATTGCAAAGGCAGCAGGTGATAGTAAGTCACTGATCTTTTGCACCCAAGCAGGCCCAAAAGAAGAGTCCCCTAACTCCATGGGATTATGACACTGAATATGGATTCGGGCTAGTCTTAGCATGCATCTATTATTATGGCAGTTGTCTGTTGCCAGGAGACAACCCTGACTCCTAGCAACTGCTGGTCCCTGTAGTTTCCTAGGCAAGTTTTTCAGAAGTGATTTCTCTCTGCCTTGGCTGAGAGGGACAGGCCCAAAGTCCACCAAACTACAATTCATAGCCTTCCAGTTTCTAGCCTGGTGCTTTCACCACTGTATCAAATTGGCTCTTTATATATGTTAATACAAAATCCCTTTGTGGGGAAAAAGAAAATCTGTGGCTTTCTGTTCTCATGCTTATCTTTTTCCAACATGTTTCTCTTCCCCTCATCTGTCACTACTATGGGGTTATCAATATGCCAATGTTACATCTCTTTATAAATCTTTATAAATCTCTTTATGCTGCATTACCTGTAAAGTCATGGAATCAATTGTCAACCAATCCATCATCCTCCACTTAGAAACAAACAACCTACTCTCTAACAAACAATTTGGTTTTAGGAAAAAACTATCATGTAATCTGCAACTCTTACATTGCAAAAACATATGGACTACACAACTCGATCAGGGCAAAGCAATAGATGCAATCTACATAGACTTCTGTAAAGCCTTTGATTCAGTGGTACATGACAAACTACTCCTAAAACTAAAATCTTATGATATCTCTGGACACCTGCATAACTGGATAGAAGCATTCCTGTCAAACAGACAACAAATGGTCAAAATTGGGAGAGTCCTATCTAATTCTATACCTGTCAACAGTGGTGTCCCCCAAGGCAGTGTTCTAGGACCAACTCTTTTCATACTCTACATAAATGACCTCTGTGATCATAAGAGCAACTGCGTTCTCTTCACTGATGATGTAAAGCTATTCAACACCATAGAAAATACCACTACTCTTCAAAAAGACCTTGACTACGTATCAGAATGGTCAAACAAATGGCAGCTAGAGATCTCAACAAATAAATGCACTGTCTTATATATTGGCAAAAAAAATCAGAAAATAATATACAGGTTGAATAGTCAAGACCTTGTTGATGATCCAAACTCTGTAAAGGATCTTGGAATACTCATCTCAAATGACCTAAGTGCTAGAGCCCACTGTAACTACATAGCCAAAAAGGCGCTAAGAATTGTTAACCTAATCTTACGTAGCTTTTTCTCTGGTAATATTACATTAATAACTAGAGCATACAAAACATTTGCTAGACCAATACTCGAATACAGCTCATCAGTATAGAACCCACACTACATATCTGATATTAACACAGTTGAGAAAGTCCAGAAATATTTTACAAGAAGAGTTCTTCACTCCTCTACTCGTTGCAGAATATCTTATGCCACCAGACTCGAAATTCTAGACCTAGAAAACCTTGAACTATGCCGCTTTCAGTCCGATCTAAGTATAGCATATAAAATCATACATTGCAATGTCTACCTGTCAATGAATACTTCAGCTTGAACCATAACAACACAAGAGCAAACAATAGATACAAACTTAAGGTTAATCACACCAAACTTGATTGCAGGAAATACGACTTCAGCAACAGAGTGGTCAATGTCTGGAATAGTCTATCTGACTCTGTGGTTTCTTCCCCAAACCCCAAAAACTTTAACCTTAGACTGTCTACTATTGACCTCACCCCTAAGAGGTCTGTAGGGGACGTGCATAAGCGCACCAATATGCCTACCATCCCTGTCCTATTGTTTCTTTTATATTTTATTTTTCTTATATGTATCCATGTATTCATAACTAAGTTTTACTTATGCCTATTATCTTGTAAGCAATTGACAAATAAAATTAAATAAATAAATAAACTATACATGTCTGTCTCCAGCCATCCAAGTGAAGATGTCAAGACCCTTTTCCAGTGTTTGGAGGTTGTGAGGATCTGGATGGGGAAGATAAGATACAGCTTTCCACCATGCTCAAAATGAGTAGTTGTGTGTTTTGAGTCCCTGGAGTTGCAGAATTGTCATCTTTGGCTCTATAGAGTAGAGTAGAGTAGAGTAGAGTAGAGTAGAGTAGAGTAGAGTAGAGTAGAGTAGAGTAGAGTAGTGTAAACCTGGAACATGCCATACTTGTGTTAGAATGTGGAGCAGGTTTCAAGAAAGAAGTCATAGAGATTCTCAATCCTTCAGGTCATGGTTGTCTTTGGTGAGATTCAATTTTTTTACTGCCGGTTCTGTGGGCATGGCTTGGTGGGCATTGCAGGGGAAGGATACTGTAAAATCTCCAGTCAGAGGTAGTATTTGCTGGTTCTCCGAACTACTCAAAATTTCCTCTACCAGTTCTCCAGAACTGGGCAGAATCTGCTGAATACCACCTCTGAAGGTGGTTTTCCAAAAGGCAACTGGGTTTTTGGAGGGGTTTCCTTGAAAATGTTTCATTTCTTCACATTATCAGCAGTATAGAACTTCAAATTTCTAGGTTCTATTGTATCACATGACCTAAAATGGATACCTAGCATCAAAAACATCATCAAAAAAGCACAACAAATAATGTTCTTTCTGCACCAACTCAGAAAGCTCAAACTGCCCAAGAAGCTGCTGATCCAGTTCTACAGAGGAAGGACTGAGTCCGTCATCTGCAGTTCTATAATTGTCTGGTTTGGTTCTGCAACCCAACAGGACAGACACAGACTCCAAGGTAATTAGGACTGCAGAAAAAACAATTGCTACCAACCCACCTTCAATCAAAGACCTGTATCCTGCATGAGTCCAAAAGAGGGCTGTGAAAATATCTACAGACCCCTCACATCCTGGACATAAACTGTTTCAACTCCTATCCTCAAAATGAGGCTATAGAGCACTGCACACCAGAACAACTAGACACAAGGGGAGTTTTTCCCCGAACACCATCACTCTGCTAAACAAATAATTCTTTCAACACTGTCCAACTATTTATAAAATCTGCACTACTATAACTACTGTAACTATTAATCTTCTCATCACTCCTTATCACCCATCCCCTGCCACTTGTGACTATATGATTGTAACTTTGTCGCTTGTATCCTTACGATCTATATTGACTGTTTCCTAGTATGATTTGATTGCTTATCGTACCCTATGACTATTATTAAGTGTTCTACCTTATGATCCTTGACTCTTGAGGAATGTATCTTTTCTTTTATGTACACTGAGACCATTTGCACCAAGACAAATTCCTTGTATGTCCAATTACACTTGGCCAATAAAGAATTCTATTCTATATTATTATCCAAGAAGTTAGAACTGAAGAAATTCCTTCTTTCAAATTTTGTTATGGGATCTAGCTAGAATGTCTTTTCTGTGGTTGTCACACCTCTCTGTAGAAAACTCCTCTTCCCTGATTTGCATCAGAGAGCAACTCTCCTTTTTTTAAATAAGTCCTTAAGGCCTGCCTCTTCCCCCAGGCATTAGGGGTCAATCAATTAATCAGGCTAGAGCTGGAAGGAATCTTGCAGGGCCTCTAGTCTGAACTCCAGCTTAAGTAGGAGATGCTATACCAGTGATGGCTAACCTTTTTGGCACTAAGTGCCCAAAGTGCACTCACGTGCACCCCCAAAATGCAATATGTGTGCATCCCTGTGCATGCACCCACCCCTGCATACACACCCCTGCACACACACATCTCCTGGAAATTCATCCTGCCCCTGCATGCATCCCACTCCTGAACATGTGTAGCAGATACCTGAAGACCAGCTGGCTATAGGCGCACATGGACATGTTGTCAACTCATAAAACTTTTTGTATACATATTTTATAGTTGTCAACAGAAAGAAGGGGGGAGTTTCAAAGAGCAGGCAGCAGTGTGGAATCAAAAGTACATTCCATTCATATTTTCTTCAGAGACTGATTAGATGACTGAAGCTTCTACTGCACAAAAATCTAATTGGAGAGCATGATTGATGACTCTTGGCTATGGACATGTTTCATTGGATGGTACACCCAGAGGGTGGGGGGAAAAGCAGGATCAAGGGTGACAGTGAATTATGTATCTCAGAGTTGGCTACACCCAGGCTAATGCCAGAATGTTAACTTCTAATAAATCCTTTTTAGTTTTGGGAGTGTGGCTTGAGGCTCATGATTTAATTGGAGTAACTGCCAGAATCCTGACACATGTGGGATGGAGCTGAGCTGCGGTGATGGCTGTGTGCCCACAGAGAGGGCTTTGTGGGCCACCTCTGGCATATATGCCATAGGTTCTCCATCATGGCCCTGTACCATTTCAGATAGGTGGCTGTTCAGTCTCTTCTTAAAAGCCTCCAGTGACTGAGCATCCAAAACTTCTGAAGCCATTCCACTGATCTCACTTTTAGGAAATTTCATCTGTTCTAGGTTGCCTCTCTTCTTGATTAGTTTTTATCCATTGTTCCTTGTTTTGCTTTCTGGTGCTTTGGCAAATAAGTTGTGGCAATCTTTGGAAAATCTTCTTTGTGCAGCCCATCAAACACTGGAATATTGCATCCATGTCATCTCTAGGTCTTTTCTCTAGACTAGCCATTCCCAAATCCTGCAACCATTCTTCATATAATTTTAATTTCCAGTGTTCTCTGCACTTTTTCCAAAGCCTCAACATCTTTCTTGTAATGTGGTGATCAAAACTGGATGCAGTATTGAAAGTGTGGCCTTACTAAGTCTTTACAAAGTGGTATTAATACTCCATGTGACTTTGATTCTATGCCCCTGTTTATATAACCAAAGATTGTATTATTTTTTTGGCTGCTGCCACACACTGCTGGCTCATATTTAAATGGTCATCCACTAAGACTCCAAGGTCCCTCTCTCAGTTACTGTTTTTGAGCCAAGTTTCCCCTAGTCTGGGCTTGTACCTTTGGTTTTTCCTGTACTATGTGTAAAACCTTGCTTTCCTCCACATTAAATTTCACTTTGTCGGATAGGGCCCATTGTTCATGTCTGCCAAGAAATTTTTGGAGCTTGTCTTCTGGGGTGTTGGCTATTCCTGCTAATCAGTTGAATCAATGGAGCGTGAGCCCCCCTATCCCCATTGTGAGGTTTATTTTATTCTGTGCTTGGTTGCTTCCTTAGATTATAGCTTTTGGATTTATATATTTGTTGTTTGTTACTCTTATTATTGTTGTTACAATCACCATTATTTTATGCTTGTGTTGTATACACCACCCAAAGCCCTGATGAGAAGAGGGAAAGGAAAGGAGGTGGCAAATGAGAAAACTGAGAAAGAAACACTTTTTAGTAATTAAGAGTAAAATAAAAAAGAGTAATTAGGTCTGCAGAAAAAACAATTAATTAATTAATTTATTTATTTGATTTGTCAATCGCTTACAAGATAATAAGTATAAGTATAAACATGAGTAAGAATACAGGAAATAGGTACAAATAAATGGGGACAATAGGACGGGGATGATAGGCACGATGGTGCACTTATGCACACCCTTTACAGACCTCTTAGGAATGGGGTGAGGTCAATAGTGGATAGTCTGACGTTAAAGGAGTGGGGGTTAGAGGATGTAACCACAGAGTCAGGGAGTGCATTCCAGGCATTGACCACTCTGTTGTTGAAGTCGTACTTTCTGCAATTGAGTTTCTTTACTTTGAGTTTTTATCTGTTGTGTACTCTTCTGTTGTTGTGGTTGAAGCTGAAGTAGTCATTGATTGGTAGTCATTGTAGCAGATAATTTTGTGTACTACGCTTAAGTCCAATCGTAGGCGGTGTAGTTCAAGATTGTCCAAGAGCAAAATTTCAAGCCTATATGGGGTATTATGTTGTGAGCATAATTACTACTAACTTTGCAGTTTGAACTGAGTGGTTTTCATCAGCCGTGCCAATATGACATGCCTAATAAGTCTTTATTTTGAGGAAGCCTTTGGTCTTGGAGTTTTGATTCAACCCTGATGTTTCTAAGATCTCCATTTCCCTGCAATCCTTAAGCTTGCTAAAGAATCCTTGTTTTTCACCAAGGATTTCTTTTTTTTTTTTTAATTTTAATTATGAGAATACAACACAATGCATCCAACTTAGCCTTGTTATTCATATATACAATTTACTTCATCATTTATAATCTCCTTATTTAATATATTAATTACTAATTAATCTAATCATAACTACTAATGTTTCGACCTTGTCCTCTGCTATATAACCATTGATAAAATTTATTCCATGTTTTATAATATTTAGACTCTTTTTTTCATTACTTCTCAGGTTTCCATTTTTATTTTTTTTTTAAGAGCTGTAACCATCAGAGGAGAACGCTGTAACTCCCCTTAGACAAGTTTTTGGTGACCAATTATTCATAATTAATTTTCCCATGTTCTTCTTTTGTTGTACTTGTGTTTTGGTCTGTTACCGCAAATAAAATAAAATAAAATAAAATAAAATAAAATAAAATAAAATAAAATAAAATAAAATAAAATAAAATAAAATAAAATAAAATAAAATAAAATAAAATAAAATAAAATAAAATAAAATAAAATAAAATAAAATAAAATAAAATAAAATAAATATTTAGACTCTCCTTTGTCTTTTATTTATAAAGTTGATTCTGTACATGCCATAATTTTTCTTATTATTTCTGTTTCTGAAGGTATGATTTCATTTTTCCAATATTCTGCATATAATATTCTAACCACTGTCAATACATGTACTATTAGATACATTATTTCCTTCTTAAAGTTTTCTGATAGTATTCCTAGGAGAAAAAATTCCGGTTTAAATGGAATACACTCTCCCACCATTTGTTCTATCCATGTCTAAATCAGTCTCTAATATTATTTTGTAGCATTGCAAGCATTTTTCACCACATGTGTAAAAATGTGCCTGGTACATCTTTACACTTCCAACTAGTTGGAGATATATTTTAAAACATTTTAGAAAGCCTTGCTGGTGGAAGATGCCACCTGTAAAACATCTTATAAAGATTTTTTTTATAATAATAATAAATATTTATTTATATACCACTCCTCTCCCGAAGGACTCGGAGCGGTGCACAGCCGTACAGTTAAAACAATAAATATGTGGAACAATAAAACTAAATTAAACCCAATCCTGGCTGTAAACAAATTTAAAACCATACTCTAAAACCCTAAAATTTAATAAAAACAAAACACCCCAAAACTAAAATCAGCCCAAGCCGGCCTGGTCAAAGAGCCAGGTTTTCAAAGCATGCCTGAAGGTCCCCAGGTCTGTGGCTGTCCGTAACTCCGGGGGCAACCCATTCCAGAGGGCAGACGCCCCCACAGAGAAGGCCCTATTCCTCGGGGTCACCAGCCGGCACATAGATGCTGACGGGACCCGCAGGACACCCTCCCTGTGGGAGCGCACCGGACGGTGGGAGGAAAATGGCAGAAAAAAGGTCTTGTAAATATCCTGGTCCGATGCCATGGAGCGCTTTAAAAGTTAACACCAAAATTTTAAAGCGCACCCGAGAGGCCACTGGCAACCAATGCAGCTCGCGCAGGAGGGGCGTCACATGCGCGAATCTTGATGCCCCCATAACCACCCGCGTGGCCGCATTCTGTACCAGTTGAAGCCTCCGGATGTTCCCATTTGGGAGCCCCATGTACAGGGCGTTGCAATAGTCCAGTCGGGAGGTGACCAGGGCATGAGTGACTGTGCGTAAGGCATCCCGATCCAGAAAGGGCCGCATCTGTCGAATCAGGTGAACCTGATGAAACGCCCCCCTGGAGACGGCCATAATATCGTCTTCTAAAGATAGCCGTACATCCAGGAGGACACCCAGATTGCGAGCCCTCTCTGCAGGGGGCAGAATCTCACCCCCAATAGCCAGCGATGGAACTATCTGGCTATATCAGGACGCCGGAACCCACAGCCACTCAGTCTTGGAAGGGTTGAGTCAGAGCCTGTTCCCGCCCATCCAGTTCCGCACGGCCTCCAGGCACCGGGACATGACCTCCACGGCATCGTTGGAGTGGCTTGGGGTGGAGATGTACAGCTGGGTATCATCAGCGTACAGATGACATCTCACCCCAAAGCCACGGATGATCTCCCCCAGCGGCTTCACATAAATGTTGAACAGGAGAGGAGAGAGGACCGACCCCTGAGGCACCCCACAATCGAGGGGCCTAGAGGTGGATCTCTCCCCCCCGTCAACACAAATTGCAGATGGTCGGAGAGGAAGGAGGCGAACCACCGCAATGCGGTGCCCCCAACCCCCCCAACTGCCGCAATAGAATACTATGGTCAATAGTATTGAAAGCTGCTGATAGGTCTAATAGGACCAGGACAGAGGAATAACCCCTATCACGGGCCCTCCAGAGATCATCAACCAATGTGACCAATGACATTTCGGTACTATGTCCAGGCCTCAAGCCCGATTGGAAGGGATCCAGGTATATATCTTCATCCAGGTACTAAGCCATAGCCAATGTTATATTCTTATTTGTGGTCCAAAGTTTTTGCCATTTAGCCAATTCAATATTAAGACTGAAATTTTTTGCCCATGCCATCACTGTTTCTTTAACATGTTCTTCCTCAAGTTTGTTTTCTAATAAATATCTATACAATATTTTTTTTATTAATTTATCATCTGTCTCTAACAATAGCTTACCCAGAATTGTTAATTCTTTATTAATACCCCATGTTTTTCTGTCTTGTGTGTATCTTGATTGTGTTTGTAAATAAGACTACCATTCTATATTTACCCCTTGTGCTACTAGTTGTAATCTAGTTTTCAGTACTCCTTGTTCATTCAGTATATCTCTATAAGTTACAATTTTCTCCATATTTATCAAATTTGGATGTATAAATGCTTCTAGTGTGGAAAGCCAAATAGGTATTTTCATGTAATTTTGATATTTGATTTTGTTCCAAACTGTTAACAGTGCCTGTCTTAAATAGTGTCTCTGGAAATAATTATGTGTTGTATCTTTTCCATACCATAAGAAGACATGAATATCATGACCTTCTAGTTTTAACAATCTTTTATTCCTCAATGTAATCCATTATTTTATCCATGTTAGAGTTGCTGCATAATAATATAACTTCCATTCAGGTAAGCCAAATCCTCCTTTGTCTTGCATCTCTTTCAGTTTAATTCTTGGACTCTTACCCTGCCATATAAATTTTGGCATTAGTTGGTTTAGATTCTTGAAGAAGCCTTTCTCTAGTTTAATAGGAATATTTTGAAATAA
Source organism: Bungarus multicinctus (assembly GCA_023653725.1). Taxonomy (NCBI): domain Eukaryota; kingdom Metazoa; phylum Chordata; class Lepidosauria; order Squamata; family Elapidae; genus Bungarus; species Bungarus multicinctus. The sequence continues at coordinate 169,564,725 of CM042838.1, forward strand.
AAAAGTATTTTTGGAATATATTAATTTTTATAACAGCCTATCTGCCCTTAGAGAAAGTTGTAGATTTCTTCCACTCTTTCTAGATTCTTCTTAATTTGAATTATTAATTTAGTATAATTATCTTTATCTGAGAGGTAAGCACCTAGCTGTTAGAATATACCTAAATAGTTCACTTTTTTCTTCATAATTTGAATGCCATTTCTTTCATTAGTTCTTCTTTAGTTTAATTGTCAGAGATTCGTTACCAACATTTTGGGTTTTATTATTTATTGTTAATCCCATGCTTTACCATATTGTCAGTTCTCCATAAGTTTCACCCTGATTTTTAAATGTTCTCTAATAAACACTAGATCATCCCACATGAAAGCCCTTGTAGCTTACTATTGTTCTTGTCTGATTTGAAGACACTGACCTTTATTCTGATCTTCTTTACAGCCTGTTTCTTGACAATACTTCTAATGTCAAATAAACAATAAGAATAATGGGGCATCCTTGTCTTGTATCTTTTTGTATGTTACATTTTGTGTCCCTCACCATTAATAAGTATTCTTATTTTTTATTTATGGTAATAGTTATTTGATTTGTCAATCGCTACAAGATAATAGGTATGAAGAAGTATATTGCTGAATACATGAAATGGGTACATATAAGAAAATAAAAGAACAATAGGGTCCAGGCACAGTAGGCACGTTGGTGCGCTTATGCACGCCCCATAACAGACCTCTTAGGAAAGTGGTGAGGTCTAGTAGATAGTCTAGGTTAAAGTTTTTGGGGTTTGGGGAAGGAACAGAGGAAGCAGAAGAAGAAAGAAAAGAAAGAAGAAACCACAGAGTCAGGTAGATTTCCAGACACTGACCACTCTGTTGCTGAAGTCGTATTTCCTGCAATCAAGTTTGGTGGTGGTTAACCTTGAGTTTGTATCTATTGTTTGCTCTTGTGTTGGTGTTGAAGCTGGAGTTGTCATTGACGCGTTGTAAGTCATTGCATGTTTCTGATTTTCTTATACGTAATTAGAGCCCCAGTTGAAGATGGATAATTCAGGTTTTCATAGGTCTAGAATTCAAGGTCTTTCTAGTGGCCCTTGATAAGGTATTCTACACGAGGAGAGAAGTGGAGAATCTTGTGAAATATTAGGACCTTCTCAAACTGTGCTAATACTCAGAGATTAATGTGGGTTTATGGCACTTTGTTGTCTATATAGGCTCTAATTAAGTTTGTTCTAAAATCTATATACCATTTACAGTCTTTCTTTAGGAAACATATCAGTCTAGTAGAGGAGCAAGTACCTAAAAATCAATATTAAATAAAAAGTCACCAAGAAATCCTCTATTCCTTTTAGGGGGTCCTTAGTTGGTATATTCCACTTTACCCGCGATATCTCCCTTTGGTCTCCTGTCAAACAGCCCATGTTCAGGGACGAGCGATTGTTTTAATTACGTTAATATTCTCTTTCTCGGTTTTGTTTAAAATAAGAAAAAAGAAAATTTTTTTTTTTTTTTTTACTATATAAAGT
>CM042838.1:169566737-169624380 GCA_023653725.1 Bungarus multicinctus
TAATATATAAATGGGGCTAACAGGGGTTGTAACACAAAGTATATACTTATTCCCCTGCCCTCAGCTGAACAGAATAGAACCAGTGGTCTAATGACAATTACAACTACCTCACATGTAATAGTTCCCTGGTTCGAATCCCAGTAAGGGTATGGCTAGCTGAAGATAGCTAACCAGCTCGAAATAGATCTATCCTAGTCTCCCTTATTTAATTATTTATCAGCTCAAAAAAAAAAAACCTAACACACATGTAAACAAAAGACAACGAAACAAATAGCTTTCTGTCGTATGGTCTCTGGTGAAGAGCCGAAAGACAGAAAAGTAAGCAGTATGCTTCCTTCCTTAATTGGGGCTTAACAGGGTGCTGTAACAATATATATACTTTGTATTACAACACCCTGTTAAGCCCCAATTAAGGGAGAAAGCACACTGCTTTCTTTTCTGTCTTTCGGCTCATCACCAGAGACCATACCGACAGAAAGCTATTTGTTTCGTTGCCTAGCTCGAAATAGATCTATACTAGTCTCCCTTATTTATTATTTAAAATTATCAGCTTAAAAACCTTACACACATGTAAACAAAAGGCAACGAAACAAATAGCTTTCTGTCGGTATGGTCTCTGGTGATGAGCCGAAAGACAGAAAAGAAAGCAGTGTGCTTTCTCCCTTAATTGGGGCTTAACAGGGTGTTGTAATACAAAGTATATACTTATTCCCCTGCCTGAGCTGATAAGGAGAGAGCCAGTGGTGTAGTGGCAATTACAACTGCCTCACATGTAATACTTCCCTGGTTCGAATCCCAGTAAGGGTATGGCTAGCTGAAGAGAGCTAACTAGCTCGAAATAGATCTATACTAGTCTCCCTTATTTATTATTTAAAATTATCAGCTTAAAAACCTTACACACATGTAAACAAAAGGCAACGAAACAAATAGCTTTCTGTCGGTATGGTCTCTGGTGATGAGCCGAAAGACAGAAAAGAAAGCAGTGTGCTTTCTCCCTTAATTGGGGCTTAACAGGGTGTTGTAATACAAAGTATATACTTATTCCCCTGCCTGAGCTGATAAGGAGAGAGCCAGTGGTGTAGTGGCAATTACAACTGCCTCACATGTAATACTTCCCTGGTTCGAATCCCAGTAAGGGTATGGCTAGCTGAAGAGAGCTAACTAGCTCGAAATAGATCTATACTAGTCTCCCTTATTTATTATTTAAAATTATCAGCTTAAAAACCTTACACACACACACACACACACACACACACACACACACACGCACACATATATATATATGTTTTAGGAGATTTTCGCGGGTATTTGTATGTGGATCTTTGGTTCTTCGGGTTTTCTCCTGCGTAGAGTTGGAAATATTTAGGCGACGTTTCGATGAAGTCTCATTCATCATCTTCAGGCTTCTGAGAAGCACAAGGCCGAAGACAGAAGCCTGAAGATGATGAATGAGACTTCATCAAAACGTCGCCTAAATATTTCCAACTCTACGCGGGAGAAAACCCAAAGAACCAAAGATCCATACACACACACACACACACACACACACACACACACATATACAATAGTACATAAAATACTTATTCTATTCCAATTCAGATCAACCATTAATGTTAATTACAATCTTCCATTAATATTAATTAACATCTTTAACATCTTCCTTAGGAACACTTATAATATTTTCATATTTTTTTTCATATTTCTTTCATATTTCTTTTCACTTAAATTTTTATAAATCATTAATAACAATTAAAATGTCCCCATCCTTTCCTAATTTCATTCTCTCATTCTCTTTGTTTCATTTATTTAACAAAGATTACATTACATTACAATATGTATTTTATCTATCACTTTAATCACACTTGTTTCACATTTTCTATATTCATTTCCATTTCTAATATAACAATACTATCTTATATACCCTTGCAGAATCTTCTCTTTCAATTAAATTTTCACCCATTGTCTCTATGTCTTCTAAATAGGCTTATATCTTTAATCCTTGTACGTTTCTCCTGTTTCTCTATATCCTGTTTCTGTCCTTTATAACTTCTTTTCCTTTCCTTCTTCCCCCTCTTCTTCTCCCTCCCCTTTTTGACCCCTTGTCTCTCTAATTCTAATTCTCTCTTCTGTAATCCTCTCTTCTGTTTCTTCCTAATATTGTAATTGCTTTTCAAACTGTTCTTTTTTTTTTGGGGGGTAGTTTTTTCAGATCTTAAATTTTTCACTCTCTTTCCCCCCTTTCCTTTTTTCCCCACATAGAATTACTTGGTCATTAAAGATGGCTTCTTTTTTGTCCCACCCTTCTTGTTCTGGAAGCATTTTTTGTTGTTTCTCATAGTTCAAGATCTCCATTTCTAAGAATTGGAATACAAAGCCAAAAAACCCTCTTCCTTCTTGTGCATCTTCTTTCTCTTTTCTAAGTTCCATTTTCAGTTCTTCCAAGAGTGAAGCCATTTTAAACCCTTTTAAGCAACCACACGATTGATTTTAGTCATTTAAATCCAATAACCAAAACCCAAAAATCACCAAATAATCCAAATCTGTTTCTTCTTGCTTCTTTTTTCCACTTTATCTTCCTGGGGTTCTATTTATCTTGTTACAAAGTTTCAATTAAAATGTATCTTTTAGGAACCTTGTGAAAGTTTCACTGTTAATTCCTTTTACTTCCATATGGTCTCCTCCATTTTCCAGATCCCACCCTTTTATTTTTTCCTTTTCTCTCCTTTCCATCTTTTAGAAGTTTTTAAATATCAAAAAAAATCTTTATTATCCCTTTGATCATTCAATTTTCAGCTTAAATGCCTATTAATGTCAAACTGAATTTTTATCAATTTCTTACTTAAGTCTCTTAGCTGTCAATATGTCAAATTTCTTACTTAAGTCTCTTAGCTGTCAATAAGGAAAGAAAAAAAAATCATTCCTCTTCCCTCTCTCCTTCGCCGCTTCAAAAATCTTCTTTGGAACAAGTTATTCTTTACAGTTCAAATTCCATGGTACCTTATGTTGTTGCTTTTTCAGATCAACCTCAGTCAGTCAAAACTTTATCTTCTTATCTTCCTCCTGCACAATCTTTTCTGGTTGGGTTCTTCTTTGAGGTGGCCATTTCTGACCACCGCTGCAACCACCTTCAGGAAAGGGAGTAATGTCCAGCTAAGGAGGAGAGATGCGGCTCTCCTCAATCCTGCTGACAGTCTCCCCCATTTTCACCACCTTTACGGGGTGGCTTTTGCCCCAAATCCAGCCAGTTCGGGGAGCACCGGCAGTGAGCACAGATCGAAACCGTGCATGATCACGGATTTTGTTCCGTCGCTGAAGAAGCTCAAATCGGAACTCCATTTTTTCCTTTTCTTAAGAGATTTCATCATGTAACATATTTTGTATAGTTGTGACAGGTCATAAGATAAAGGAACAACCTATCAATCTGATACAGAGAATAAACTCCCTGATTTTATTCACCAGAAGGCAGGACAAGAAGCATCAGACAGAAACTAATCAAGGAGAGAAGCAAACTGGAATTAATAAGAAACTTCCTTACAGTGAGGACAATTAACCGGTAGAATAGCTTGCCTTCAGGAGTTATAGATGCTCCATCATTGGAAGATTTTAAGAGGAGATTGGCTAACCATTTGTCTGAAATGATATAGAGTTTCCTGCTTAAGCAGGGATTGGACTTAAACACCTCCAAGGCCTATATATTTCTATGTCTCTACATATCTATTCCTCTCTGTCTTTATCTCTCTGTGTCTCTCTATCTCTGTCTCTCTCTATGTATGTATGTGTGTGTTTCCCTCCCTCTTTCTCTCCCTCTCTCCCTCTCCCTCTGTCTCTCTCCCTCTCCCTCTATCTCTCTCACTCCCTCTCTCTCTGGCTCTCTCTCTCTGTGTGTCACTCTCATTCACTCTCTCTTCCTCTCTCTCTGTCTCCCTCTCTTTCCCTATTCCTTGTCCTATTCTACACCAAAAGGTGGATACAATTTTTCAAAAATAAGTCAGGAAGGAATTCTGCTGAGCAAATAGCGCATTTCATAATTATCTTAATATCTTTACTATTGGGGTTATTTGACACATAAAATGCAATATTGATTCTCTAAAATCACCTTCTCCCAATACACCTTTGCTTTCATCTTTGGCTTCCATGTTTCTTTTACTTGTCTACTCCACATTGTATGCAACAGAAATCCCTTACCTGTGGGAGCTTGAAGATGCTGAAGATGGGGGCCATCTGCCTTGAGGATTTGGAATCGTGACCTCCAATGACAGAGAGCAGAATGTTCTGCTTGTCACATGTGTAACCTGGAACCAGTTGGCCTCGTGTGGAGAGAAGAGAGGTGCTGATTAAAGAAACCCTCCTCTCAATCTCATGATTGTCATAGATCTGGAAGCCAAGGGTGATGTTGGGCAGGAGAACCAGATCCTTGTTGACCTCTCTGATTGCAAACGCCAAAGCCAGGAACTGCTGGTATTTTTTGGGCCTAATTCTATAGGGAGAAAAAACATTGGGGAACATTATAGGAACAATCATAAATGAAGTTGGAGATTATCTTGTTTTTTGTTTTGTTCCTTTGTGGACATGGTGCCATGTTTCATTGGGTTTGGACATAAAGGACATCCTTGATTAAACTCTCCATCCAAATCACAGACCATTTAATGCCCCACGAGCATCTTTCTCTTCCCCATTTTGTTCCAGTGTTTTAATCCTTCACAAATTCTCTCCTAGCACCTAATCAATTTGTGTCTCTCTTGGAGGACCTTCTTCGGATCTGGAAACCATTGTGGAGTACAGGATTCCAGTGTGTGTGTGTGGTGGGGGTGCATCACAAAATCAATTTACTGAAGGCTGTTCATGAGCACTGCTGATCCCAAAGCTGATTTTTTTTGTTTAGTATCTCACATTGAAAAATGATTGCATTTTTCATTGAATTTTCTACTATGGCTTTCCATTTTAAATAAACATTATAAGCTAACTTCTTCACTAGACCAACATTGTTTCTTATTTAATGTCCCTCCTCACTTTTTATGTTCATCATCTTCCTGAGGAAGAGTTCTGGAAAGATGAAGAATTCTAGCTTTTTTTAAATAAGCCTGGTTCATTATTGAGAATAAACATGAAGATTCGTACTAGGTTAAGATATTGAAAACACAACAAGGAGCAGTATTTCTGAATGATCATCCTCCTCTTTTATTGACCCCATAATCCCTTGCAGTGTGCAGTGTGGGCAACTGAATGGAGTTCAGTGTTTATTGGCCAGATGCCTTTCCTGTCGCCATTGCAGAGTTTTTTTCAGCAGACATATTCTTAGTGTCTGCTGAAACTCAGTGTCTCAGAGAGAAATATCTGCCTCTACCTAAGATCGAACTTCAGCCTCCAGAATGTGAGAGTTTCATTCCTAGACCACCATATATTTCAGCAGTATTTCTGAATAGACTCCCTTAAATCCCAAAGAAAGCAAACATTTATTTACATCTTTCTTCTGTAGGAGAAACTTACGCAATTGGTAAAACATGCAGAGATGGATGTGTACGAAAATCGAGGCCTTTAGAAGAAAAAACAATGGTTTCCAGAGGCAAACTTCCACCAATAGTGAGATCACCAGGCCTATAATAGTCCTCCTGAATATCCAAAGACCTTGTCAACTCACACCCAGTTTTCATCCTCTTTGCAGAAGTTGGAGACAGGAGCCAAAAAAACAGCAGCAGCAGCAGCAGAAGAGGCAGCCGAGTCATTCTTCCCACCTTCCTTCCAAGATCAGAGATCAAGGTTTGTGAAGAAGCTACATTGCAGGTAGCACCTGAAATCTCACCAGAGCTTTAGCAGAATAAAGACAATAGACCACAATAGAGACAGTCTGTCCTTCCTGGATGGCTTTGTGGCAAATTGATATCAACTAGGCTTCTCCTTATACATGTTTTTGTTGAGACCAAAGAAGAACCTGAGGCCAATGGACTCTCACCAAACCCATGAGTTAGCTCTTTGCAAGGCAAGGTGTAGTAACATGCCTTTCCTCCAATGGGAGAACTCAAACTATGTTTTTGTAGAGCATGTTTTATGTTGTGTCTCGAAATCCATAGAGCATATGTGAAGAATTGCTGTTTTTCTGATAGTTGCAAGGAGAAATAATTGTCCTACCTACAGCATTAGAGTTTTTTGTGTGCATTGCAAGGGGGAAAAAACAATATTATCTCCCCTGTTGCTACTCTACAGAGTGAGTAGATTTGAGATTCAGGTGAATTTAAGTATTTGACATACCGGAGACTGAGACCCTGTGCACAAGTTGGAGTTTGATCTGTGCCATAGTTTGATCAGATATTATGATTGCTAACAGGTCATGGTGGCAAACAAAAAACCATTGCACCCAGTGGTGGGCTGCAACCAATTTAACAACTGGTTCAGTGAGCGCGTGCTTTTCCTAAGGCACTTGCATGCAGCACTGAAAATCAAGCATTTAGAAGCTCATCTGCTTACCTTCCAAGTCAGCAAAACTAAGTAGAACAGTGAGGGTGGGATGGAAATCAGCTGTGCTGCATGGATCAGATGAGCTAGAAGACAGGAAATAGAAGACAGGATAGGGCAGGGGCGGTGCCAGTTGATCAACGGAACAACCGGTTCTCTTCAACTGAAGCGAACCGGCATCAGTCCACCACTGATTGCACTCTAGTAAGTGTGAGCAATTACACAGATGTTTGATGTTTGTTACCCACTAGATCACTGAGACACCACCTCTCCCTGGTTGCCTCTACTGTCCCATCCTACTTGGTTGAAGGAGCATGTTACAGGTCCTGTTTGGATTTAGATTGGAACAGGAGGCAGGCAGTTAGAACACTTTATTTGGGGTAGCACCCCCCATACTGAGATTAACCCTAGCCCTAACTCTTCTGGGTATTTAAGAAATCCTTGGGTTCCAGGTTGAGCCGTCCTTGCTGACGGGCGGTAGATTGCGATCGTCCATGGCTACAGCCTGTGCTCTTTCATTGGAGAGCCCTGATCTTTGAGATCAGGGGCTGAAGCTGCCTTGGAGGGGCAGTGGAGTAAAGGGAATCCACCAGTCAGGTTGAGGGGAGCCGCATCTCTCCCCAGGGCTTGGTTTTTTCTGCCCCGAAGATGACTGAAGCAGTGGTCCAAAATGGCCACCTCAAAGAGGAGGACTCAGCTGGATTAAGATTTGTGCAGGAGTGAAGAAAGAAGTGGACAGCATATGAACCGGGACAATTGGGCGAAACAACCAAATAAAAGGCACCCTGGGATTAATGTAATAATGAACTTTTTAAAAAAAGAGAATAGGAAAGCAGCGGAATTTCAAAGGGAAAGGAAAAAATAAGAAAAATAATTTTGACAGCTAAACGGGGCTTCGAACCGAGAAAGGAAGAAGCCAGAACAAGATACCTAATTAAATTGGATTACAACAAATAGACATAAATTAAAGCTGGATTTAAGATTGCAAAAAGTAATAATAATAATGAGAGATAAATATGCAAACTGAAGATAGGATTATTGGAATATTGAGACTCGAAAAGCCCTGAATAACAAAACAGGGGGGAAATGTGAAAAAATTGTATAAGAGAGAGTGCCAACTTGTGGACAAAAATTTAAATTTAAACAAGAGGGGAAAATATCCTGTTTCTCTGTGAACTTGGAATGATACAATGTTAAAGAAAAATTGAAACAATAAAGCAAGAATCCCGGAAAGTGAAAGTTGAACTAGGATAAAAGAAGGAGTAAGGAAAGATGGATTGCGGGACTAATTGGTGATCTTGGTATAGACCCTGGATTGGAAAAATTAAAACCGGAAGAAGAAAGAAGGAAAATGAAAGTTTTTGTGGATTTAAGGATTACAAGGTATAAGAGTATGCAATGATGATATCTCTTCGGAAACTAAAAATGGAACTTAAAAATTTGAAAGAATTACTACAGGAAAGAGGTGAATCACTTTGTTCTGTCTTAGAAGCTATGGAAATGGCGATTGAAGAAGAAGAAGAAGAAAGAACTTTAGAAGAGGAGGAGTTAGTTCAAGGAGAAGCCATCTTAAAGACACAATTAATACAAAGAACACCACAAAAAAGTGGGGAAAAAGGGAGGTTAAAAATTTGAGATTCAAGAAGGTAATTAAAAAGGGGAATACCTGTGAAACTAGGAAAGATAGAAAGGTGCAGCAGAAAAGGGGAAAGGAAAATATAAAGAGAGAGTGGGATACAAACTGGAAAGAGAAAAAAATATGGGAAAATGAAGGAGAAGAGAGGCAATAAGAAACGGGAGCAGGAAATAAAGAATTATAAAATGATGAAAGGGAACGGCTTTCATAGAGATATTGGTTAAGGAATTAAAAAAGGGATTTCGCATGGAGATGAGGGGTAATAAGAATATATTAGCAATCATAAAATAGAAATTAGGGTAATGTAGAACATTAAAGAAGGGATGGACACTGATATTCTTTATTAGATGAATCTATGTTTTTATTTTTATTCTTAAAAGAAATACTAAGGTTTAAATACATTGAATTAATGGAAATGAAATGTGAAAATGTTCATAAAAGAGATTAATAACAGTGACCAGAATTAGTTATGTTAATAATTACTTCAGTTCTGAAATTATAAATAAATTTTATAATCAAAGTGGGAAAATACAATGCGAAATCCAATTGAGGCCCCGCCTCAAGAAACCGTCCCTGGACCCAACATTATTATCAAACTATCGTCCGGTCTCCAACCTTCACTTTGCGGCGAAGGTTGTTGAGAGTGTGGTGGCACAACAGCTCCCTCAGCATCTGGATGAAGCTGTCTATTTAGATCCACTCCAATCGGGTTTCAGGCCTGGGCACAGCACGGAGATGGCGTTGGTCGCGTTGGTGGAAGATCTTTGGAGGGCCTGGGACAGGGGTTGTTCCTCTGTCTTGGTCCTGTTAGATCTCTCAGCGGCTTTTGATATTGTCAACCACAGTATCTTATTGCGGTGGTTGGGGGCGGGGGGTTGGGAGTGGGAGGCACCATGTTATGGTGGTTCTTCTCCTTCCTCTCTGACTGTTCGCAATTTGTGTTGACGGGGGGCAGAGGTTGACCCCGAGACCTTTGTTTTGTGGGGTACCTCAGGGGTCTGTGCTCTTGCCACTGCTGTTCAACATTTATGTGAAGCCGCTGGGTGAGATCATCCGTGGTTTTAGGGGTAGAGTTCCATCAGTATGCTGATGACACTCAGCTATACATTTCTACCCCAGGCCACCCCAACAAAGCCGTTGAAGTGATGACCCAGTGCCTGGAGGCCGTGCGGAGCTGGATGGGTCTAAACAGGCTTTGACTCAACCCGACCAAAACCAAGTGGCTGTGGTTTCCTGAGCCCAGATACAGCCAGCTTACTCCATCTCTGGCCGTGGGGGGAGAAATTCTAACCCCCATGGAGAGGGCGCGCAATCTTGGTGTCCTCCTGGATGTACGGTTGTCATTAGAAGATCATATAGCAGCTGTCGCCAGGGGCGCTTTTTGTCAGGTCCGTCGGATCTACCAGTTGCGGCCCTTTCTGGATTGGGGCGCACTCTGCACAGTCACTTCTGTCCTCGTCATCTCCTGCCTAGACTATTGCAATGCTCTCTACATGGGGCTCCTCTTGAAGAGCATCCAGAGGCTTCAGCTGGTGCAGAATGTGGCCACACGGGTTATTCTGGGGTTTTTCGGAGCTCCCATGTTACACCGCTCCTGCGCAAGCTGCATTGGCTTCCAGTGGCCTTCTGGGTGCGATTCATGGTCCTGGTGGTCATCTTTAAAGCGCTCCATGGCTTGGGACCTGGGAACTTACGGGACCACCTGCTGCCACCATCAGCCTCCAGCCGGCCAGTGCGCTCTCACAGGGTGGGCCTCCTCGGGGTGCCGTCAGCTGGGCAATGCCAGCTGGCAGCTCCAAGGGTGCGGGCCTTCTCTGCGGGAGCACCCTCCCTCTGGAATGAATTACCCCTGGAGATGCGAGCCATCCCTGACCTATGAAACTTCTGGCGCACATTGAAGACCCACTTTTTTCAACAGGCCGGTCTGGACTTAGTATTATTAGAATGGTTTTTAATTTTTTAACTTTTTTACCCTCTTTTTATACTTCTATTGTAGTTTTAACTTCAGCCATTAGTTTAATCTTTTTAAATCTATTTTAAACTTTCTATTTGTAATGGTATTGTTTTATTTTGGCTGTACACCACCCCGAATCCCAATTTGGGAGAGGGGGCAGTATATAAATTATAATAAATAAATAAATAAATAAATAAATAAATAAATATAATGTTATGTAGTCAGAGGCTTCCTCAAAGTAAAGATTTATTAGACATGTCTTATTGGCACATCTGGTGAAAACCCCACTCTGAATCTCCCGGGGGTTTCCCCACTCAATTCAAATGGCATAGTTCTTCCCTCCATTACACACAATTAGGGCACCCTTAAAAATCTGGATGGCTCTCAGCCACACCACTCCAGGTGCTGGTGAGAGTGTCTTTGCTTCCCAGAAGAAAGAATGTTGTTTTGGCTACACTTTCCCCCTGCAATTGGGAAAGTGTTGCCCCTCCCTTTCCCACAGCTCTAGTCAGCCTCACTGGCCCCTCCCTTTCCCACAGCTCTAGCCAGCCTCACTGTGGCAACCCTGAAGACATTCAAGATGGCTCCAGGATTGACAACAAGATTGTTACTTTGTGTGCAGGATGCTGTTCCATCCTCCCATTGAAATTGTTTTTAATTGTCGTTGTATTGGTTCTTGTTTAATTGTAGGCCATGTATGGGATAGGGGCTATAGGAATTTGATTAATAAATAAATCTGTCAATGAATGACTACTTTGAACACCTTGGCTTCCATGACGGCCATGGACCTGACCCAGTTAGTTTCTGCTCCCACTCACATAGGAGGACACATGCTGGACCTGATTTTTGTCTCTGGGCAGTGGTTGAATGACTGTAATTTCGGGGATTTAGTCATCACACCCTTGTCATGGACAGATCATTCCCTCCTCAGACTGGACTTCTGTTCCGCCACCCCCCACCGCAGGGAGGCGGAGCCATATAGATCGTTCCGCCCCAGGCGCCTGATGGACCTGGAGCGATTCCAGAGGGAGCTTGGGCCATTTCCTGAGTCTCTGGCTCACAGCTCATCTGGAGACCTGGTGGCTGCCTGGGATGGGTCGGCCGCCGGGGCTCTAGATCGAGTCGTGCCTCTGCGACCTCTGACCCAGCACAGATCCCATTTGGCTCCGTGGTATACGGAGGAGCTACGGGAGATGAAGTGCCGGAAAAGACGTCTAGAGAGCATTTGGAGGGCGAGCCGTTCTGAGTCTGACCGAACACGGGTGAGATCTCATATTAAGACTTACCTTGTGGTGATAGGGGCGGCGAAGTCTTCGTATTTCTCCGCCCTTATTGTGTCAGCAGGAAATCGGCCTGCCGCCCTGTTTAGAGTGACCCGCTCTCTACTTGAACCGAGAGCACGGGATGACCTCTTGCAGGGTAGGGTCAGAGGAGTTTTCTCGATTTCTGCACGACAAAATCGCTCAGATTCGGGAGGGGCTCGACTCCAATTGGATGATCCCGGGGGGGGTGTCCGGGGCAGGTCTGTTATCTGGGGGGAGTTCGATCCTGTAACCGCTGAGGGTGTGGACAGGTTGCTGGGGGATCTGAATGCCACCACCTGTTTATTGGACCCATGCCCTTCCTGGCTGGTTTTGGCCACCAGGGAGACGACACGAGGCTGGCTCCAGGGGATTATCAACGCTTCTCTGAGAGAGGGGTCGCTCCCGACCGCCCTGAAGATGGCGGTGGTGCGGCCCCTCCTCAAGAGGCCTTCCCTGGATCCAGCTGTTTTAAACAACTATCGTCCAGTCTCCAACCTTCCCTTCGTGGCGAAGGTTGTTGAGAGCGTGGTGGCACGTCAGCTCCCTCAGTACCTGGAGGAAACGACTTACCTCGATCCGTTCCAATCGGGCTTCAGGCCTGGACATAGCACTGAGACGGCATTGGTCGCGTTGGTTGATGATCTCTGGAGGGCTCGTGACAGAGGGTTCTCCTCTGTCCTGGTCCTATTAGATCTCTCGGCGGCTTTTGATACTATCGACCATAGTATTCTATTGCAGCAGTTGGAGGGGTTGGGGATTGGGGGAACCGTCCTTCGGTGGTTCTCCTCCTTCCTCTCCGACCGTTCGCAATTTGTGTTGGCGGGAGGGGAGAGGTCCACCTCTAGGCCCCTGGTTTGTGGGGTGCCTCAGGGGTCGGTCCTCTCCCCTCTCCTGTTCAACATTTACATGAAGCCGCTGGGTGAGATCATCCGTGGTCTCGGGGTGAGGTGTCATCTGTACGCAGATGACACCCAGTTGTACATCTCCACCCCGGACCACCCCAACGATGCTGTGGGGGCTATGTCCCGGTGCCTGGAGGCCGTGCGGGATTGGATGGGTGGGAACAGGCTCCGGCTCAACCCATCCAAGACCGAGTGGCTGTGGTTCTCGGCACCCCGATATAGCCTGCTGACACCTTCGCTGGCTATCAGGGGGGAAATTCTGCCCCTCACAGAGAGGGCTCGCAATCTGGGAGTCCTCCTGGACGTATGGCTGTCGCTTGAACATCATATAGCGGCCGTCTCCAGGGGGGCGTTTCATCAGATCCGTCGGATCTACCGGTTGCGGCCCTTTCTGGATCGGGACGCCCTGCGCACGGTCACTCAGGCCCTTGTCACCTCTCGCCTGGACTATTGTAATGCCCTCTACATGGGGCTCCCTGCGGGGAGCACTCGGAAACTCCAACTGGTGCAAAATGCAGCTGCGCGGGTGATCATGGGGGCGTCGCGGAGCACCCATGTGACGCCTCTCCTGCGCGAGCTGCATTGGTTGCTGGTGGCTCTCCGGGTTCGCTTTAAGGTTCTAGTTTTGACCTTTAGGGCGATCCATGGCACTGGGCCAGGTTATCTGCAGGACCGCATTCTACCGGTGATCTCCAGCAGGCCGGTGCATTCGCACAGGGAGGGCCTTCTCCGGGTGCCGTCGACTGCTATGTGTCGTCTGGCGGCCCCGAGGAATAGGGCCTTCTCTGTGGGGGCCCCTGCCCTCTGGAATACTCTGCCACCTGAACTTCGTACCAGCACGGACCTGAGGGTCTTCAGGTGCGCGTTGAAGACCTGGCTCTTTGAGCAAGCTGGCCTGGGCTGAGATGGTTTTAAATAGTCTCCGAATTTTGGATTTTAATTGGGGTTTTTAAAGTTGGGGGGTGGGTTTTTTACCAATTATAATCAGCCAGTATTTAATTTCTTTTTAATTTTTGTATTGTCTTTTGGGGTTGGATTTGGCTGTACACCGCCCTGAGTCCCTAGGGAGAAGGGCGGTATAGAAATACTATAAATAAATAAATAAATAAATAAATAAATAAATAAATAAATAAATAAATAAATAAATAAATAAATAAATAAATAAAATAAATTAGCAGAATCCTCACAAAGGCTGTTGGTATGAGGCTGGCATATCAACAAGCTGGTTTCTTGTAGATGTGACTTTCCTGGCAGTTGAACAAGATGAGACTGTTGGCTGTGAATTGGCTCGGGAAAAATTGTTACTGACTAGGATTGCAACTGATGGATCTGGTGGCATGTTTGAGACTCTGCTGTAGACCTTTTGTCTTTTCTGTTGCCCATCTCTCTCTCCACAGGGTGCATCTTTTTTCTGCATGGTTGAAGAGAGTTGGTCAGAATTATATGATTCTACTTGCCCAGGAGTGAAGATTTATCCTACTTTGAACACCTTATGTGAAGATTCAGGTTAATGGAGAAAAATCTCTTTCCAAAAGATAGTGGAAGGCATACCATTGCAAACAAAGTGATGGGCTCGAATGTATATATTTCAGAAATGATGCAAAATGA
This sequence comes from Bungarus multicinctus, assembly GCA_023653725.1. NCBI lineage: Eukaryota > Metazoa > Chordata > Lepidosauria > Squamata > Elapidae > Bungarus > Bungarus multicinctus. Next base: position 169,580,592 of record CM042838.1, read on the forward strand.
TGGAAACTTTTAATAAAATTTCATTCAAAAAAGAAGTATCAAAGTAAAACAAAGGAGGGGGAAAATAATGCATACATGCATATTTATAAATAATAATCTAATAAAACATTTGCCCTTATGTTATCTACAGAGATGAATGGACTTAGTTGGAAAAAACATTTGCATGTTGAGATTCACTGAGGTTCTATGAAAATGATTTTGTAAAAATTATCATGTGCTCTATGACCTGAAAGATTGTTCATTCATTTGTTCTCAATTTGTCTATAAAATCATCCCATTCATGTCAAAACAGATATTACCCACAATAATGGACAGGCCACTAAAAATCCTGAAGATCTTATGTATAAACTGCAGCAAAAGTCAAAAATTTTGATCTTATATGTAACAGAGGATCCTCCCTTACATCATTATTTTTTTAGAAATCTTATCACATTCTAAAAATTGCTCAAAGATAAATATAAATTAGGCCGATCCTGCATCAGTTAGATATTCTTCTTTCTTACTATATTTTCTCTACAATTCAGATCGGGCCTCAGTAGGATAATGTAGCATTTGGGGAAAAGGATACAAGCCAAGAGAACAGCTCCAGAGGTCAAAATGGAGAAGATCTGCACAGCCATCATGGACTTCCCTTTGGTGCTCAGGTAGGCAGGGAGGAAGGAGATCCAAACACTGCAAAAGACCAGCATGCTAAAAGTAATGAACTTGGCTTCATTAAAACTGTCAGGCAGTTTTGGAGACAGGAAAGCCACTGTGAAACTGATAATGGTCAAAAATCCTAGGTAGGTAAGGACAATGTAAAACATTACAATTGAGCTGGGCTTACATTCCAAGATAATCTGTCCAAACAAGGAGTGGAAATCCAAGTGAGGAAATGGAGGAGAGGTTCCCAGCCAGGTGGCACAAAGAACTGCTTGGATCAGAGGACAGGCTATGACAATGGAGTTGGTCAATGGTTTTCCTAAGAGTTTCCTTGTTTTGTTCCCTGGCTTGGTGGCTATGAAGGCCAGAACCACCATGACAGTTTTTGCCAAAACTGAGGAAACTTCAAGGGAGAAGAGAATGGCAAAGGCAGATTGTTGGAAGAGGCAGGTAAATTTCCCAGGTCGACCAATGAAAAGGAAGGAGGAGAAGAAGCAGAGCAGGAGGGAGACCAGGAGGATGTAGGTGACATCTCGGTTGTTGGCCTTGACAATCGGTGTGTCATGATGTTTATGGAAAATCACTAGGACTGCAGATGTGGTCACAGAGAGAAAAAGAGCAAGAGAAACCAAGATGCCTCCCAGGGTGTCTTGATAGGCAAGGAAGTGGATCTTCTTGGCAATGCAATGGTCATTGTCCATGTCGGGATATTGATCTTCTGGGCAAGGTTCACAGTGGGCTGCATCTGAAATCAAATGTCTAAGACTTAAACAATCTAAAAGTTTCAGAAACACCTACTATGAGTATTGTTCCTCCTACAGAGATGATATAACTGCTCCCTTTCTGCTGTCATCCAGCAACAAAGCATATGATGAAAGGACTCACCATCCTGTTTATAATGTGTCCATAAGAGGAAAACATCCTTTACTCATTTTTTCTTTTTACTTATTTGGAAGATTGCTTAACTGACACTCTTACCACATTGTGACTCTGGGTTGCTTATAATATTAAGGTTAAGTTAGCAGGAGACAAAAATGTGTCGGATTCTATTGGTCCATTCACTTGACACTACTGTGGCTTTCAGTTTCAGATTTGCCAACCGTTTCCCCCCACATTTTATCCTGGAACCCACAGGAAACTGCTAGATCTCTTAGACAGGCTGCTGTTTGGTTTTTGTGTACATTATGTATCAGTTATCCCTTCCTTTATGTGTCTGTCCACTACTTCAAATCTGATCATTCAGACTTTCTTTGCACCCTTCTGCTCTATCTAACAGACATAGATGGATGGGTCTACTTTTTCTCTGGCAGGTTTATTTCTCAGAGATTGATAGAGCTGACAGAAGAAGCACACTCTGAATAATAAAAATGAAAATTTGAATCACATAAGCCACTCCTTCAGGAAAAGTTTCGATGTTTGTTTTCCCAACTGGATATTACAGGAGGAGTGAAAATGCAAGTTGGCGATTCATAAATTTTACCCTGAAATTATCCTCCATGACTGGTGAGGATCAGGAAAGGTGGCCTCTCTGTGGCCAGGACTGCTTAGATCTGTAAACTGAAGGGGTTTGCTGAGAAGTATGAGTGCATGTGAGTCTTACAAAAATGATAACAATAACAAAAAGTATTTTGATCTACTGAATGACTTCCTTAAATTTTGGAAGATTGAGCTTTGTCTTGTCTTTTGTGTTGTTCCTTGGTGGACATAGTGCCATGTTTCATGGGGTTTGGACATAAAGGACATCCTTGATTAAACTGTCCATCCAAATCACAGGCCATTTTATTCCCCTCGAGCATCTCTCCCTTCCCAATTTAGTTCCAGTGACTTTAATCCTTCACAAATTTTCTTCTAGCACCTAATCAATTTGTGTCTCTCTTGGAGTAATTTCTTTGGGTCTGGAAACCATATCTGAGCACAGGATTCCAGTGTGCATGTGTTTGTTAACAGATAGTTAACAGATAATTAAAGTTGGAAGGGACCTTGTAGGTCATCTAGTCCAACCCCCCGCCCAAGCGGGAGACCCTACATCGTTTCTGACAAATAACAGTCCAATCTCTTCTTAAAGGTCTCAAGTGATGAAGCTCCCACAACTTCCGAGGGCAACTTCTGTTCCATTGGCTAATTGTTCTCACCGTCAGAAAGTTTCTCCTTATTTCCAGGTTAAATCTCTCCTTGTTCAGTTTCCATCCATTATTCCTTGTCTGGCCTTCAGGTGCTTTAGAAAGTAGATTGACTCCTTCATCCCTGTGGCAGCCCCTCAAATATTGGAAGGCTGCTCTCCTGTCTCCCCTGGTCCTTCTCTTTACTAGACTAGCCAAACCCAGTTCCTGCAACCGTTCTTTCTATGTTTTAGCCTCCAGTCCCCTAATCATCCTGGTTGCTCTTCTCTGTACTTTTTCTAGAGTCTCCACATCTTTTTTATAATGTGGTGAACAAAACTGGATGCAGTATTCTAGGTGTGGTCTTACTAAGGCTTTATAGAGTGGTATTAGTACTTCCCTTGATCTTGATTGTATCCCTCTGTTAATACAATTTAGGATTGCATTAGCTTTTTTGGCTACTGCTGCACACGGCTGGCTCCTATTTAGCTGGTTGTCCACTAAGACACCCAGATCCCTCTCCCAGTTCCTGCTATTGAGCCTGGTTTCACCCAGTCTGTGTGTGTCCTTTGGGTTTTTCTTGTCTAAGTGTAGGACTTTACTTTTCTCTACATTGAATTTCATTTTGTTAGATGTGGCCCAGTGTTCTAGTCTGTCAAGATCCATCTGGATTTGAGCCTATCTTCTTGGGTGTTAGCTATTCCTGCCAGCTTAGTATCATCTGCAAATTTGGTAAGTTCCCCTTCTATTCCCTCATCTAAGTTGTTAATGAAGATATTGAAGAGTCCTGGGCCTAAGATGGAACCTTGTGGCACCCCACTGCTTACTTTCCTCCATGTAGACTTAGACCCATTAAAGACTATTCGTTGAATATGGTTTGCCAGCCAGTTGCGAGTCCATCTAGTGGTGGTGCTATCTATTCCCCTTTTTTCTAGCTTACTAACAAGTAGGTTCTCTCTAATCTCTCTAAGATTGCTGTCTGAAAATTTAAGAAGAGGAAATTTATACTAAAATATTTTTAAGTTTACAAGAAAACATTTTCTGGCTAGCTATTGTCTCAACTGGCTGTGTTAGTGGAGAGCTTCATGAAGCAGATGGTGTCTTGAGGGACTACCTAAAAGAGGAAGGACATTTCCATGTTATCACCTGGATGGAAGTCCATGGTGTGGGCTCAAATAAATCCTTCTTAACTTTGGATGTGGAAGAGGACGACCTGTCATGGTTGAACCAAAGTGCTGACAGCTAGCTGGAACAAGTGGTGATCTTGTTGTGGTGACATAATTACATCCAAGTTATTTGACTAATGTTGACTGAATCCGATTTATCTAAACAATCAAATGAACTGATGTTGGTGACTTTAAAAACTTATATATTAAAAAAAAATTCTTTTTTCTATTTTAAACAAAACCGAGTAAAAGAAATATGAACTAATTAAAACAGCTCTCCCTGACATGGCTGTTTGACAGGAGACCAAAGGGAGATATCTGCTGGTGTAAAGTGGGAATATACCAACTAAATGGACTAAAAGGAATAAGGATATTCTTGGTGACTTTTTATTTAATATTTGATGTTTAGACTTTGCTCTATACTAGACTGATATAGGTTCATAAAGAAAGACTGTAAATGGTTATATAGATTTTAGAACAAACTTAATTAGAGCACTATATATACAAAACAAAAGGCCAGAAACCCACATTAAATATCTGATATTAGCACAGTTGAGAAAGTCCAGAAATATTTCACAAGAGTTCTCCACTTCTCTACTCGTTGTAGAATACCTTATGCCACTAGACTTGAAATTCTAGACCTAGAAAACCTTGAATTATGCCATCTTCAGACTGCTCTAAGTACGGTATATAAAATCATACATTGCAATGACTTACCTGTCAATGAATACTTCAGCTTCAACACAACACAAGAGCAAACAATAGATACAAACTCAAGGTTAACCACACCAAACTTGATTGCAGGAAATACGACTTCAGCAACAGAGTGGTCAGTGTCTGGAATACTCTACCTGACTCTGTGGTTTCTTCCCCAAACCCAAAACCCAAAAACTTTAACCTTAGACTATCTACTATTGACCTCACCACTTTCCTAAGAGGTCTGTATGGGGCGTGCCTACTGTGCCTGACCTATTGTTTCTTTTATTTTTCTTATATGTACCCATTTCATGTATTCATAACTAAATATATACTTATACCTATTATCTTGTAAGCGATTGACAAATCAAATAAATAAAAATAAAAAATAAGAATAATTATTAATGGTGAGGTGACACAAAATGTAACAATACAAAAAGATACAAGACAAGGATGCCCATTATTCATTATTGTTTATTTTGACATTAGAAGTATTGTCAAGAAACATTCGTAAAGAAGATCAGAATAAAGGTCGGCAAATCAGACAAGAACAATATAAGCTACAAGTCTTCATGGATGATCTAGTGTTTATATTAGAGGAACATTTAAAATCAGGGGTGAAACTTATGGAGAAACTGACAATATGGTAAAGCAGTGGGATTAAAAATAAATAAGATAAAAACTAAAATGTTGGTAAAGAATATGACAATTAAACTAAAAGAAGAACTAATGAAAGAAATGGGCATTCAAATTATGAAGAAAGTGAACTATTTAGGTATATTCTTAACAGCTAGGTGCTTACCTCTCAGAGAAGATAATTATACTAAATTAATAATTCAAATTAAGAAGAATCTAGAAAGATGGAAGAATCTACAACTTTCTCTAATGGGCAGGATAGCTGTTATAAAAATTAATATATTACCAAAAATACTTTTTTTATTTCAAAATATTCCTATTAAACTAGAGAAAGGCTTCTTCAAGAATCTAAACCAACTAATGCCAAAATTTATATGGCAGGGTAAGAGTCCAAGAATTAAACTGAAAGAGATGCAAGACAAAGGAGGATTTGGCTTACCTGAATGGAAGTTATATTATTATGCAGCAACTCTAACATGGATAAAATAATGGATTACATTGAGGAATAAAAGATTGTTAAAACTAGAAGGTCATGATATTCATGTCTTCTTATGGTATGGAAAAGATACAACACATAATTATTTCCAGAGACACTATTTAAGACAGGCACTGTTAACAGTTTGGAACAAAATCAAATATCAAAATTACATGAAAATACCTATTTGGCTTTCCACACTAGAAGCATTTATACATCCAAATTTGATAAATATGGAGAAAATTGTAACTTATAGAGATATACTGAATGAACAAGGAGTACTGAAAACTAGATTAGAACTAATAGCACAAGGGGTAAATATAGAATGGTATTCTTATTTACAAACACAATCAAGATACACACAAGACAGAAAAACATGGGGTATTAATAAAGAATTAACAATTCTGGGTAAGCTATTGTTAGAGACAGATGATAAATTAATAAAAAAAATATTGTATAGATATTTATTAGAAAACAAACTTGAGGAAGAACATGTTAAAGAAACAGTGATGGCATGGGCAAAAAATTTCAGTCTTAATATTGAATTGGCTAAATGGCAAAAACTTTGGACCACAAATAAGAATATAACATTGGCTATGGCTTAGTACCTGGATGAAGATATATACCTGGATCCCTTCCAATCGGGCTTCAGGCCTGGACATAGTACCGAAATGTCATTGGTCACGTTGGTTGATGATCTCTGGAGGGCCCGTGATAGGGGTTATTCCTCTGTCCTGGTCCTATTAGACCTATCAGCGGCTTTCAATACTATTGACCATAGTATTCTATTGCGGCGGTTGGGGGGGTTGGGGGCACCGCATTGCGGTGGTTCGCCTCCTTCCTCTCCGACCATCTGCAATTTGTGTTGACAGGGGGGAGAGATCCACCTCTAGGCCCCTCGATTGTGGGGTGCCTCAGGGGTCGGTCCTCTCTCCTCTCCTGTTCAACATTTATGTGAAGCCGCTGAGGGAGATCATCCGTGGCTTTGGGGTGAGATGTCATCTGTACGCTGATGATACCCAGCTGTACATCTCCACCCTGGACCACCCCAACGATGCTGTGGGGGCTATGTCCCGGTGCCTGGAGGCCGTGCGGGATTGGATGGGCGGGAACAGGCTCCGGCTCAACCCATCCAAGACCGAGTGGCTGTGATTCTCGGCACCCCGATATAGCCAGCTGACACCTTCGCTGGCTATCGGGGGGGAAATTCTGCCCCTCACAGAGAGGGCTCGCAATCTGGGAGTCCTCCTGGACGTATGGCTATCTTTAGAAGACCATATTATGGCCGTCTCCAGGGGGGCGTTTCATCAGGTTCACCTGATTCGACAGATGCGGCCCTTTCTGGATCGGGATGCCTTACGCACAGTCACTCATGCCCTGGTCACCTCCCGACTGGATTATTGTAACGCCCTCTACATGGGGCTCCCAAATGGGAACATCCGGAGGCTTCAACTGGTACAGAATGCGGCCACGTGGGTGGTTATGGGGGCATCAAGATTCGCGCATGTGACGCCCCTCCTGCGCGAGCTGCATTGGTTGCCAGTGGCCTCTCGGGTGCACTTTAAAATTTTGGTGTTAACTTTTAAAGCGCTCCATGGCATCGGACCAGGATATTTACAAGACCTTTTTTCTGCCATTTTCCTCCCACCGTCCGGTGCGCTCCCACAGGGAGGGTCTCCTGCGGGTCCCGTCAGCATCTATGTGCCGGCTGGTGACCCCGAGGAAGAGGGCCTTCTCTGTGGGGGTGTCTGCCCTCTGGAATGGGTTGCCCCCGGAGTTACGGATAGCCACAGACCTGGGGACCTTCAGGCATGCTTTGAAAACCTGGCTCTTTGACCAGGCCGGCTTGGGCTGATTTTAGTTTTGGGGTATTTTGTTTTTATTAAATTTTAGGGTTTTAGAGTATGGTTTTAAATTTGTTTACAGCCAGGATTGGGTTTAGTTTAGTTTTATTGTTCCACATATTTATTGTTTTAACTGTACGGCTGTGCACCGCTCCGAGTCCTTCGGGAGAGGAGCGGTATATAAATAAATATTTATTATTATTATAAAAAAAATCTTTATAAGATGTTTTACAGGTGGCATCTTCCACCAGCAAGGCTTTCTAAAATGTTTTAAAATATATCTCCAACTAGTTGGAAGTGTAAAGATGTACCAGGCACATTTTTACACATGTGGTGAAAAATGCTTGCAATGCTACAAAATAATATTAGAGACTGATTTAGACATGGATAGAACAAATGGTGGGAGAGTGTATTCCATTTAAACCGGAATTTTTTCTCCTAGGAATACTATCAGAAAACTTTAAGAAGGAAATAATGTATCTAATAGTACATGTATTGACAGTGGTTAGAATATTATATGCAGAATATTGGAAAAATGAAATCATACCTTCAGAAACAGAAATAATAAGAAAAATTATGGCATGTACAGAATCAACTTTATAAATAAAAGACAAAGGAGAGTCTAAATATTTATTTTATTTTATTTTATTTTATTTTATTTTATTTTATTTTATTTTATTTATTTTATTTTATTTTATTTTATTTTATTTTATTTTATTTTATTTTATTTATTTTATTTTATTTTATTTTATTTTATTTTATTTATTTGCGGTAACAGACCAAAACACAAGTACAACAAAAGAAGAACATGGGAAAATTAATTATGAACAATTGGTCACCAAAAACTTGTCTAAGGGGAGTTACAGCGTTCTCCTCTGATGGTTACAGCTCTTAAAAAAAAATAAAAATGGAAACCTGAGAAGTAATGAAAAAAAGAGTCTAAATATTATAAAACATGGAATAAATTTTATCAATGGTTATATAGCAGAGGACAAGGTCGAAACATTAGTAGTTATGATTAGATTAATTAGTAATTAATATATTAAATAAGGAGATTATAAATGATGAAGTAAATTGTATATATGAATAACGAGGCTAAGTTGGATGCATTGTGTTGTATTCTCATAATTAAAATTAAAAAAAAAAAAGAAATCCTTGGTGAAAAACAAGGATTCTTTAGCAAGCTTAAGGATCGCAGGGAAATGGAGATCTTAGAAACATCAGGGTTGAATCAAAACTCCAAAGCCAAAGGCTTCCTCAAAATAAAGACTTATTAGGCATGTCATATTGGCACGGCTGATGAAAACCACTCAGTTCAAACTGCAAAGTTAGTAGTAATTATGCTCACAACATAATACCCCATATAGGCTTGAAATTTTGCTCTTGGACAATCTTGAACTACACCGCCTACGATTGGACTTAAGTGTAGTACACAAAATTATCTGCTACAATGTCCTACCAATCAATGACTACTTCAGCTTCAACCACAACAACAGAAGAGTACACAACAGATAAAAACTCAAAGTAAAGAGCTCCAAACTCGATTGCAGAAAGTACGACTTCAACAACAGAGTGGTCAATGCCTGGAATGCACTCCCTGACTCTGTGGTTACATCCTCTAACCCCCACTCCTTTAACGTCAGACTATCCACTATTGACCTCACCCCATTCCTAAGAGGTCTGTAAAGGGTGTGCATAAGTGCACCATCGTGCCTATCATCCCCGTCCTATTGTCCCCATTTATTTGTACCTATTTCCTGTATTCTTACTCATGTTTATACTTATACTTATTATCTTGTAAGCGATTGACAAATCAAATAAATAAATTAATTAATTAATTGTTTTTTCTGCAGACCTAATTACTCTTTTTTATTTTACTCTTAATTACTAAAAAGTGTTTCTTTCTCAGTTTTCTCATTTGCCACCTCCTTTCCTTTCCCTCTTCTCATCAGGGCTTTGGGTGGTGTATACAACACAAGCATAAAATAATGGTGATTGTAACAACAATAAGAGTAACAAACAACAAATATATAAATCCAAAAGCTATAATCTAAGGAAGCAACCAAGCACAGAATAAAATAAACCTCACAATGGGGATAGGGGGGCTCACGCTCCATTGATTCAACTGATTAGCAGGAATAGCCAACACCCCAGAAGACAAGCTCAGGATCCAAAAAGATCTTGGCAGACATGAACAATGGGCCCTATCCGACAAAATGAAATTTAATGTGGAGGAAAGCAAGGTTTTACACATAGTACAGGAAAAACCAAAGGTACAAGCCCAGACTAGGGGAAACCTGGCTCAAAAACAGTAACTGAGAGAGGGACCTTGGAGTCTTAGTGGATGACCATTTAAATATGAGCCAGCAGTGTGTGGCTGCAGCCAAAAAATAATACAATCTTTGGTTATATAAACAGGGGCATAGAATCAAAGTCACATGGAGTATTAATACCACTTTGTAAAGACTTAGTAAGGCCACACTTTCAATACTGCATCCAGTTTTGATCACCACATTACAAGAAAGATGTTGAGGCTTTGGAAAAAGTGCAGAGAACACTGGAAATTAAAATTATATGAAGAATGGTTGCAGGATTTGGGAATGGCTAGTCTAGAGAAAAGACCTAGAGATGACATGGATGCAATATTCCAGTGTTTGATGGGCTGCACAAAGAAGATTTTCCAAAGATTGCCACAACTTATTTGCCAAAGCACCAGAAAGCAAAACAAGGAACAATGGATAAAAACTAATCAAGAAGAGAGGCAACCTAGAACAGATGAAATTTCCTAAAAGTGAGATCAGTGGAATGGCTTCAGAAGTTTTGGATGCTCAGTCACTGGAGGCTTTTAAGAAGAGACTGAACAGCCACCTATCTGAAATGGTACAGGGCCATGATGGAGAACCTATGGCATATATGCCAGAGGTGGCCCACAAAGCCCTCTCTGTGGGCACACAGCCATCACCGCAGCTCAGCTCCATCCCACATGTGTCAGGATTCTGGCAGTTACTCCAATTAAATCATGAGCCTCAAGCCACACTCCCAAAACTAAAAAGGATTTATTAGAAGTTAACATTCTGGCATTAGCCTGGGTGTAGCCAACTCTGAGATACATAATTCACTGTCACCCTTGATCCTGCTTTTCCCCCCACCCTCTGGGTGTACCATCCAATGAAACATGTCCATAGCCAAGAGTCATCAATCATGCTCTCCAATTAGATTTTTGTGCAGTAGAAGCTTCAGTCATCTAATCAGTCTCTGAAGAAAATATGAATGGAATGTACTTTTGATTCCACACTGCTGCCTGCTCTTTGAAACTCCCCCCTTCTTTCTGTTGACAACTATAAAACATGTATACAAAAAGTTTTATGAGTTGACAACATGTCCATGTGCGCCTATGGCCAGCTGGTCTTCAGGTATCTGCTACACATGTTCAGGAGTGGGGTGCATGCAGGGGCAGGATGAATTTCCAGGAGATGTGTGTGTGCAGGGGTGTGTATGCAGGGGTGGGTGCATGCACAGGGATGTACACATATTGCATTTTGGGGGTGCACGTGAGTGCATTTTGGGCACTTAGTGCCAAAAAGGTTAGCGATCACTGGTATAGCATCTCCTACTTAAGCTGGAGTTCAGACTAGAGGCCCTGCAAGATTCCTTCCAGCTCTAGCCTGATTAATTGATTGACCCCTAATGCCTGGGGGAAGAGGCAGGCCTTAAGGACTTATTTAAAAAAAGGAGAGTTGCTCTCTGATGCAAATCAGGGAAGAGGAGTTTTCTACAGAGAGGTGTGACAACCACAGAAAAGACATTCTAGCTAGATCCCATAACAAAATTTGAAAGAAGGAATTTCTTCAGTTCTAACTTCTTGGATAATAATATAGAATAGAATTCTTTATTGGCCAAGTGTGATTGGACATACAAGGAATTTGTCTTGGTGCAAATGGTCTCAGTGTACATAAAAGAAAAGATACATTCCTCAAGAGTCAAGGATCATAAGGTAGAACACTTAATAATAGTCATAGGGTATGATAAGCAATCAAATCATACTAGGAAACAGTCAATATAGATCGTAAGGATACAAGCGACAAAGTTACAATCATATAGTCACAAGTGGCAGGGGATGGGTGATAAGGAGTGATGAGAAGATTAATAGTTACAGTAGTTATAGTAGTGCAGATTTTATAAATAGTTGGACAGTGTTGAAAGAATTATTTGTTTAGCAGAGTGATGGTGTTCGGGGAAAAACTCCCCTTGTGTCTAGTTGTTCTGGTGTGCAGTGCTCTATAGCCTCATTTTGAGGATAGGAGTTGAAACAGTTTATGTCCAGGATGTAAGGGGTCTGTAGATATTTTCACAGCCCTCTTTTGGACTCATGCAGGATACAGGTCTTTGATTGAAGATGGGTTGGTAGCAATTGTTTTTTCTGCAGTCCTAATTACCCTTGGAGTCTGTGTCTGTCCTGTTGGGTTGCAGAACCAAACCAGACAGTTATAGAACTGCAGATGACGGACTCAGTCCTTCCTCTGTAGAACTGGATCAGCAGCTTCTTGGGCAGTTTGAGCTTTCTGAGTTGGTGCAGAAAGAACATTATTTGTTGTGCTTTTTTGATGACGTTTTTGATGCTAGGTATCCATTTTAGGTCATGTGATACAATAGAACCTAGAAATTTGAAGTTCTATACTGCTGATAATGTGAAGAAATGAAACATTTTCAAGGAAACCCTTCCAAAAACCCAGTTGCCTTTTGGAAAATCACCTTCAGAGGTGGTATTCAGCAGGTTCTGCCCAGTTCTGGAGAACTGGTAGAGGAAATTTTGAGTAGTTCGGAGAACCAGCAAATACTACCTCTGACTGGAGATTTTACAGTATCCTTCCCCTGCAATGCCCACCAAGCCATGCCCACAGAACCGGCAGTAAAAAAATTGAATCTCACCACTAGACAACCATGACCTGAAGGATTGAGAATCTCTATGACTTCTTTCTTGAAACCTGCTCCACATTCTAACACAAGTATGGCATGTTCCAGGTTTACACTACTCTACTCTACTCTACTCTACTCTACTCTACTCTACTCTACTCTACTCTACTCTACTCTACTCTACTCTACTCTACTCTACTCTATAGAGCCAAAGATGACAATTCTGCAACTCCAGGGACTCAAAACACACAACTACTCATTTTGAGCATGGTGGAAAGCTGTATCTTATCTTCCCCATCCAGATCCTCACAACCTCCAAACACTGGAAAAGGGTCTTGACATCTTCACTTGGATGGCTGGAGACAGACATGTATAGTTTATTTATTTATTTAATTTTATTTGTCAATTGCTTACAAGATAATAGGCATAAGTAAAACATAGTTATGAATACATGGATACATATAAGAAAAATAAAATATAAAAGAAACAATAGGACAGGGATGGTAGGCATATTGGTGCGCTTATGCACGTCCCCTACAGACCTCTTAGGGGTGAGGTCAATAGTAGACAGTCTAAGGTTAAAGTTTTTGGGGTTTGGGGAAGAAACCACAGAGTCAGATAGACTATTCCAGACATTGACCACTCTGTTGCTGAAGTCGTATTTCCTGCAATCAAGTTTGGTGTGATTAACCTTAAGTTTGTATCTATTGTTTGCTCTTGTGTTGTTATGGTTCAAGCTGAAGTATTCATTGACAGGTAGACATTGCAATGTATGATTTTATATGCTATACTTAGATCGGACTGAAAGCGGCATAGTTCAAGGTTTTCTAGGTCTAGAATTTCGAGTCTGGTGGCATAAGATATTCTGCAACGAGTAGAGGAGTGAAGAACTCTTCTTGTAAAATATTTCTGGACTTTCTCAACTGTGTTAATATCAGATACGTAGTGTGGGTTCTATACTGATGAGCTGTATTTGAGTATTGGTCTAGCAAATGTTTTGTATGCTCTAGTTATTAATGTAATATTACCAGAGAAAAAGCTACGTAAGATTAGGTTAACAATTCTTAGCGCCTTTTTGGCTATATAGTTACAGTGGGCTCTAGCACTTAGGTCATTTGAGATGAGTATTCCAAGATCCTTCCAAGAGTTTGGATCATCAACAAGGTCTTGACTATTCAACCTGTATATTATTTTCTGATTTTTTTTGCCAATATATAAGACAGTGCATTTATTTGTTGAGATCTCTAGCTGCCATTTGTTTGACCATTCTGATACGTAGTCAAGGTCTTTTTGAAGGGTAGCGGTATTTTCTATGGTGTTGAATAGCTTTACATCATCAGTGAAGAGAACGCAGTTGCTCTTATGATCACAGAGGTCATTTATGTAGAGTATGAAAAGAGTTGGTCCTAGAACACTGCCTTGGGGGACACCACTGTTGACAGGTATAGAATTAGATAGGACTCTCCCAATTTTGACCATTTGTTGTCTGTTTGACAGGAATGCTTCTATCCAGTTATGCAGGTGTCCAGAGATATCATAAGATTTTAGTTTTAGGAGTAGTTTGTCATGTACCACTGAATCAAAGGCTTTACAGAAGTCTATGTAGATTGCGTCTATTGCTTTGCCCTGATCGAGTTGTGTAGTCCATATGTTTTTGCAATGTAAGAGTTGCAGATTACATGATAGTTTTTTCCTAAAACCAAATTGTTTATTAGAGAGTAGGTTGTTTGTTTCTAAGTGGAGGATGATGGATTGGTTGACAATTGATTCCATGACTTTACAGGTGATGCAGCATAAAGAGATTTATAAAGATTTATAAAGAGATGTAACATTGGCATATTGATAACCCCATAGTAGTGACAGATGAGGGGAAGAGAAACATGTTGGAAAAAGATAAGCATGAGAACAGAAAGCCACAGATTTTCTTTTTCCCCACAAAGGGATTTTGTATTAACATATATAAAGAGCCAATTTGATACAGTGGTGAAAGCACCAGGCTAGAAACTGGAAGGCTATGAATTGTAGTTTGGTGGACTTTGGGCCTGTCCCTCTCAGCCAAGGCAGAGAGAAATCACTTCTGAAAAACTTGCCTAGGAAACTACAGGGACCAGCAGTTGCTAGGAGTCAGGGTTGTCTCCTGGCAACAGACAACTGCCATAATAATAGATGCATGCTAAGACTAGCCCGAATCCATATTCAGTGTCATAATCCCATGGAGCTAGGGGACTCTTCTTTTGGGCCTGCTTGGGTGCAAAAGATCAGTGACTTACTATCACCTGCTGCCTTTGCAATTAATAAATCATAGTTTTGTTTCTCTCTGGTTATTGTCTCTAAGTAAGCTTTTACATCACTATGGAAACTTGGAGTTCATTCTGCATTGAGATCTTCCAATCCACAGAGGCATCAGCTCAACATCTGACAGCTGTGGCTAAAAACTCCCCTGGCTGCCCTAGTTAATTGAAAGAGTTTGGATCTGTGCCAAAGTAGGAATAAACATGATTAGCTCAGTCCTTAAGCAAGAGTCGGCCACAGGTGCAGTTGCACAAACAGCTTTTTCTCCTGTTACTGTGCCAGGATTTCTCCCCTCTATAATTAAAACAACGCTCCGGTGTTTTTGCTGCTGTAAGTTTGGCCAGGTGGCACCGTAGGGACTAAAGTAGAGAATCAAACTCTCTTAACTCTCTTCCAAGCTGTCTACAATGGATTTCTTGGCTTCCTCTTAATTAAAACTTTGAAGCCCAGTATAATTATGCTTTAGGAAAATTCTTCAGGGAAAAAAAGTTCACTAAACTGAGATGAACTCATTCACAGATTCTGCCCAGAACTTTCTAGGAATGGGGGGAGGTACATTTATCAAAGTTTGAACTCTACCTTATAGCTGTACCTTCTGTTTAAGATGTATTTATCATTCCTTTATTTGGTTTTATTCTTCGTTTTACAGAGGAGCTAAAGGGAGCATTCACAGTGTTTCTTTCCTCCTTCTCTTTGCCCTACAGCACTAATCTTGTGTGGTGCTTTGTGTTAAGTGGAGTGATTCATCCAAAATCACCTTGAGAGCTTCTGTATCCAAGGGTGCAGTAAAACTCAGCTCTTACATATTTAGAGATCACAAAGTTGACAAAAGATTTCTCCTTAGGTCTCAGTATCTTAACTACTTGTATAAGGAGTTAACTACTTGTATAAGGACTACAATCTCCTGTCGACCGGTACACTCCCATAGACTGGGTCTCCTCGGAGTGCCACCAGCTGGACGGCTGGTGACCCCAAGGGTACGGGCCTTCTCTTTGGGGGCACCCTCCCTCTGGAACAAATTACCCCCGGAGATAAGGATCATCCCTGACCTCTTGACCTTCTGACGCACATTAAAAACTTATTTATTTCATCAAGCCGGTCTGGCCTAGGGTTTTATGGGGTTTTAAATTCGGTCTTAAATTGGTTTTAATTCCTTATTTATAAATCCTTGTCTCATTTTTATTTTATTTATTCAACCACCTAATATTATTGTATTTTTAATGACTGTACACCACCCCGAGTCCTGCAGAGAGAGGAGGCGGTATATAAATCTTGTAAATAAATAAATAAATAAATAAATATTCTTTATATTATTCATGTTGTCTTGTATTCTTGTTATAGACTGCACCAGTAGAGGCTAAAGCAATTTCATTGTATATATGTGTTGTTGTTAGTTATAAAGTTGTGTCCGGCCCATCACGATCCTACGGACAATGTTCCTCCAGGCCTTCCTGTCCTCTACCATCTTCTGGAGTCCATTTAAGCTCACACCTACTGCTTCAGTGACTCCATCCAGCCACCTCATTCTCTGTCATCTCCTTCTTCTATTGCCCACCATCTTTCCCAGCATTAGGCTCTTCTCCAATGAGTCTTTTCTTCTCATTAGGTAGCCTAATATTGTATACATGATGTACAGTGACAATAAAGGCTTTGAATTTTATTGCAATATGATCTGGTTAACTAGTTTGGATAACATGTAAAAGAACGCACTGTTTAAAGTTCCAAAGAAACACAGACAACTTTGGGAATCCCCATCCAAGGAGTATCATTTCTAGTTCCTGTTTTCAAGTTCCTTCTATTTGCCTTGGGAGTTTAGTACAATAGAATGCAAAGTATATTATAATATACTCTTTTTCAGAATGTATTTTATCTTTTTGATCCCAGTTACAAGCAATTTAGAAAGTAATACAATATTTGTGTCAGTGTTCCAGAAAAGTTCCACTCCAACAAATAACTCCGAGGCAGATATCCTCTCAAAAGTTCTTTTTTATTTGGGTAGTAAATTGGCACACCTGGGAAAGCCCAAATCTGAAAGTTCTGGGTTTCTTTGCAATAAGTAAAAAAATACAAACCACCTCCTGGGTGCATCCATCATCGCATCATATGCCCAATCACCATCCGTCCCAGCTTGAGACTTCTTCTCAATCAGGTGCAGAAACAACATGACCTTGACTTAAAAGAAAAATGGTATTATGTCTAACCACACACACTCCAAGAAATTCCCCCTTCCCATTTTCCCAGGCTCAAGAATGTGGCCGTGTGGAAGCATCTGATGCTAATATGACTTCCAAAGCTGAGTTTGTCTATGGAGATTCTCAGTCATTCTGTCATGGTTGTCCCAAAAGTGCTTTTTCAAGAGGCAACTCGAAGAACCTTCTTTACCTCTGACTGGATGGTGGGAAATCTCTTGAAAAAGGACCTTTGGGACAATACAATGTTTGAAAATGCCAGCAGAAGTTTTTTAACAGGTCATGCCAAACCAAATTGGACTCCCTCCCCCCAATTTGGATAAAATGACTGTTTGATTTATCCTTGGGAATACAATGGACATAGGGTATCTTGACTTCAGCAAACCATTTGCTGAACCATTTGGCAAGATCTCCCTTCTAACAAAGAAGGGAGGAAAAAGGAAGCGGAATTATGCTATGAACTAGCTGAAAATAATGTACTGAAATATAATATACTTGAAGCTAGAAGCAGACTTCAAGATTAAGAGATTCATCCTAATCCCTATGCTTTTCGAGATATTGGAAATAACTTGGATAATATTTTAAGATATATGATTACTACATTTGCAGTTATCAAACATTATGGGAGGGGAAAATAACATCTTAGAGAATTTTTGTCTGCCTTGACAACTTTAGGATAGATGGGCTTTTACTCCTACAATTTAAAGTTCTTAAGGATGAGAAACTCTTAAAAGATTGGATCTGCATTCAACAGGATCTTAACAAGCTGTATCAATAGTCAGAACCCAACAAAATCAATTGCACATTAATATATATTCTTTATTTATTTATTTATTTTTATTTTATTTTGTCAAGCGATTGTAAGATTACAGGTATAAGTATAAACATGGTTATGAATACATGAAATGGATACATATAATATAAAAGTATTTCATTTGTGTAGGGGAATTCCAAGGCACTGGTTTAGGATGGAAGGAGGCATAATGGACAGCAACATATCAATTAATCAGAACAGAGCTGGAAGGGACCTTGGAAGTCTTTTAATCCAACCCCCTGTTCAAGCAAGAGATCCTGTACAATTCCAGACAAAATGATTGTCAAATCTCTTCTTAAAAACCTCCAGTGATGAAGCACCCACAGCTTCTGGTGATAAGTTGTTGCACTGCTTAATTGTCCTCACTGTTAGGAAATTTCTCCTTAATTCCAGGTTGCTTCTCTCCTTAATTAGTTTCCATCTATTGTTTCTTGTCCTATCTACGGATGCTTTGGTAAATAAATTGTCTCCCTCTTCTTTGTGGCAATCTCTCAAATACTGGAATACTACTATCATGTCACCTCTAGACCTTCTTTTCTCTAGATTAGCCAAACCCAAATCCTGGAAACATTCTTCATATATTTTAATCTTCAGTCCTTCAGTCATCTTAGTTGCTCTTCTTTGCACTTTTTCCAAAGTCTCAACCTCTTTTTTGTAACCTGGTGACCAAAACTGGATGTAGCATTCAAGGTTGTGGCCTTACTAAGGATTTATAAAACAGTAATTAAATACTTCATGTGATTTTGATTCTATACCTCTGTTTATACCAGGGGTCATCAAACTTGATAGCTTTAAGACTTGTGGACTTCAACTCCCAGAATTCCTCCTCCAGTCATGTTAACTCAGGAATTCTGGGAGTTGAAGTTCATAAGTCTTAAACTTGCCAAGTTTGAAGACTCTTGGTTTATACAATCAAAGATTGTATTAGCTTTTTTGGCTGCTGCTGCAACATTTCTGGCTCATATTTAAGCAATCATCCACTAGGACTCAAAGGTCCTTCTTAGTTATTGTTTTTGAGCCAGGTTTCACTCAATCTGTACTTGTACCTTTGATTTTTCCTGCCTAAGTGTAAGACTTTACTCTCTCAAGATCTTTTTGGATCTTGAGCTTGTCTTCTGTGGTGTTGGCTATTCCTGCCAGCTTAGTGTCATATGTGAACATGACCTGGGTGTCTTAATGAGTACAAGATGAACATGAGCCAACATGTGCACTCCACAATTCTAGTGCATCAATAGACATCGAGTTCAACAAGAAGAGGAATCATATTCCTCCACAATCTACATTGGTTAGACCACACCTGAATTTTGCATCCAGTTCTGGTTGCTACATTTTAGGAAGGACATTGATAAATTTTACCAAATGCATTTCTAAATTAGGAAATTATGCATGCATACTTGCATGAAATCTTTATGGCTGCTCACCTAGCATAGAGCAACTCTGGGGAAGTGACAAAATGCAAAATAAAACAGCCAAGAAATATCAAATCCACAAAACCACAGCAGAATACAACACAGCCCAAGTCAATTCACAATCATATCAATTTCCCCAAAATTGTCCTCAATGCTCTAACCGATGGGTGTCAAATTTGATTGTGTTATGTGATGTCTCAGAACATATCACCATGTTTTTTTGTCTTTGCAGAGCTGGGATACCTGTGATGAATCTGGCCAGCGAGCCGCCAGGTTGACAGGTGTGCGCTAGCCCAAAGATTGGAGTGGGGAGAAGTTTTCAGGGGCTTCCTGAAGTCCAATAGGGTTGGGACCATTTATTTATTTATTTATTTATTTATTTATTTATTTAAATTTTTATACCGCCCCCTCTCCCAAATAGGGACTCGGGGTGGTGTACAGCCTACTAAAAAACAAACAATATGTACAATAAAAAACAAATTAAATAGAATTGATCCGGCCGAAATTCCATCAAATACAAAATATTACCAAAATTTAAAATTCAAGGATTATATTAAAAATTTTAAAATTTAAAACCTAATTAATGTAAAACCCCAAGAACCATTTACTGGGCCAGGCCGGCCTGCTGGAAAAACAGGGTCTTTACTGCGCGCCAGAAGGTCTGGATGTCGGTAATGGCCCGTATCTCCGGGGGCAGATCATTCCACAGGGAGGGGGCCCCCACAGAGAAGGCCCGCACCCTCGGGGTCGCCAGCCGGCAACGATCAGGCAGCGGAACCCCGAGGAGGGCAACCCTGTGGGAGCGCACTGGGCGCTCTTGGACTGAATCTTGGAGACTAATAAAGAATTGACATATCTGATTATTAATGTTTTAACCGCAGCTAGAATTGCATTTGCTCAAAATTGGAAAAATGAGAAAATTCCGATAGAGGAGGGAGTAATTTAGAAAATAATGGAATGTGCAGAAATGAGTAGATTAACCTAGCAGTTAGAGAGCAAGAAGAAAGAGTACTATAAGATATGAGATTAATTTTATCCATGGTTAGACAGAAAAGCAGGAAATTTGAAGAATAAACATAATAGTAATGATATGTTACAATTGACTATTTCTGAATAAATTATATCACGAATAAAAATTAGTAAGAACCAAGACTTGCTCTTCAGGATAACACGGAATTGAAATAAAAAAACTAATGATGGAATAATAATAATAATAATAATAATAATAATAATAATAACAACAACAACAACAACAACAACAGCAACAACAACAACAACATAACAACACAATATGGTATGAAAAGTTAATCAATACAGTATGAATGTAAATTTAAGAAGAAAAGATTATAGATAATGTGCACAAGGTATATGTGCCAAACCGACACACTGTATAACTGAAAGAAGTTTTTATTTGTTGTCTTGTATGTTTGTTGTAAAAAATAAAAAAAATAAATTTATAAAAATATTTTTTTTAAAAAAAATGAATCATAGAGAGTAAGTTGTCCCAAAGGGTAGGTGCCACCATATAGAAGACACCTATCAGGTTCCGGCACAGTGTGAGGAAAAAACACAGTTCTGGGTAGTAATGATTTATTCTCCTCACGAACACTGATACGAACTGACATTTATTAACTGAAGTACATAGTCAGGATTTACCGCCTATTCCCACCCGACCATTTAAATTGTTCCCTTGCCCCGCCCATCCACCCGCTCAGGTAACACCCCCCCCTCAAGCTTCTACAAGCTGGGTCATGTGATAGTAAATAGGGAGGCCATTAAAGTCTAATCGCCATCTCCACTCGGCACGCATGCGCTCAGTCGTCCGCTCAAGCCTTCTCTGTGTTACCGCTCTACAGCTGTTCGGTGCCTATGTCAGCATCGGCAACAGGTCGTCTGGGTTCTGTTTTTTCTTGCCCATCTTCATGGTCAGGGTGTGTGCCCCGAGGTCTGGTGGGTGTAGCGTGTGGTGGGCGTGTCTCTCTTGGGTTCTTTTAGGAAAGGCAGTCCCGCCTGCTCCTTTCCCTGCTGGAATGGCAGCCCAGGGCCGCTAGGTACACCAGGGCTGACAACACCATTCTTAGGTCCCTCTAGGTCAGTGATGACTAACCTTTTCATCATTGCATGTCGAAAGTGTGTTTGTGTGTGCACATATATGTGTGTGCACACTTGCCTGCACCCATAATGCAATGCACGTGTGACCCCTGTGTACCTACACATGTGTGAGCAACCCCCTCATGCTCCTCTGCCCCTGCACATGCACACACTTCCCCTGCATTCCCCTCACCACCAGTGCATGCACACGCTCCCCTCTGTGCTCCCCCCTTGCATGCATGTGCATCTCCTGCATGCACCCCACCCCACACATCAGATGGCTGGCTATGTGCGAATGCGCAGTGGAACTGAGCTGGGGCAACAGCTCACATACTGGCAGAGATGGCTCTGCGTCCCACTTCTGGCATGTGTGCCATAGGTTCGCCATCATGGCTCTATACATGGTCCTTTTTCCTAGAAGAGATCCAAAAAATGCCCATCAGGTCAGGTAAATATTATTGGAGATATTTTGTAGTCTATATTGTAGTGGATTTGTAAGCTGTGCAGATGCAGATAGATAAAGTCAACAAGATGTCCATAACAAAGTACATTTATTGGTTCATCAGGTATCCTCATAACTCACATTTCTGATGAAGTGCTTCTTTAATGACCAATCCTCTGTATGTCATAACTCACATTTGTGACGAAGTTCTTCTTTAATGACCAATCCTCTGTATATCTGTCTTGTAGGTAAAAAGATGATAAAGCCTCAACCCGGGTGATCTTGGGGGCTTCTCGGAGCTCCCATATTACACCACTCCTGCGCGAACTGCGTTGGCTCCCAGTGGACTTCCGGGTGTGATTCAAGGTGTTGGTGACCATCTTTAAAATGCTCCATGGCTTGGGACTCGGGTACTTGCCTAGTGCCACCATTGGCCTCCCGCCGGCCAGTGCACTCCCACAGGGTGGGCCTCCTTGGGGTGCCGCCGGCTGGACGATGTTGGTGGCCCCGAGGTTGCGGGCCTTCTCTGTGGGAGCACCCTCCCTTTGCAACAAACTACCTACGGATATGCGAGCCATTGCTGACCTGCGAGCCTTCCGAAGCGTACTAAAGACCCACCTTTTCCAGCAGGCCAGTCTGGCCTAATGTTATGAGAAGGGTTTTAAATTTTTAACTTAATTTTAAATTTTTATTGGGTTTTATTGGCTTTGTAGTTTTTAATTCAGCCATTTATTTAATAAGTTTTAAATTTATTTTAACTTTGTTGATTGTATGTTTTTATCATGGCTGTTCACTGCCCCGAGTCCCTTTTTAGGAGAGGGGGCGGTATATAAACTTGATAAATAAATAAATAAATAAACCCCATGATGATTGAAGCAACTGCATGATATTAATCTTTTTATCCCATAGTGTAGAGGTAGGGGGTAGAGATACTACCACGAGGCTGTGTTCAGGCAAGAGAGAGGAAAACTCCCCCAACCCATCGAGGGTCAAATTAGTGACCAATCGGGATTTCAGATGTGGCCACGTGACATGGACTACATTTCCCAGGATACCTTTAACTATATTTACCATGATGCATTCCCTTAAGGGGACAGCTCACAATTCCTAAGTAGCCATCCAATTCCCATAGACTGGCTGGGACAGCACACTCCCTGCCTGCAATTGTAAATTCCACTATTAAGAGAAGAGAAAAAAAAAATAACTATAAACTAAGATAAGCCTATTGATCTATTGGATTCCAATAAGGACATGGTGGCTCAGTGGCTAAGATGCTGAGCTTGTCATTCAGAAAGGTCAGCAGTTTGGCCATTTAAATCGCTAGTGCCACATAATGGAGTGAGCTCCCGTTACATGTCCCAGCTTCTGCCAACCTAGCAGTTCGACAGCATGTAAAAAAAATGCAAGTAGAAAAATAGAGACCTCTTTGGTGGGAAGGTCTAAGGCGTTTAAGTCATGCCAGCCACATGACCACGGAGATGTCTTCGGACAGTACTGGTTCTTCAGCTTTGTAACAGAGATGAGCACTGCCTGTTAGAGCTGAAAACAACTAGCACATATGTGCAAGGGGAACCTTTACCTTTACCTTACAGCAGATGAGCTGATGGCAGAAGAGAAGGTAGCTTTGGTAATCATCCTGAACATGTCATGGAAGTTCTGAGAATGACCCAAAGGTGCTTTTTTTTTTCAAGAGGCAAATGGACTTTCTGGTTTTTCTTTGAAGAGATTTCGCTTCTCATCCCAGAAGCTTCTTCAAAGAAAATCTAGAAAGTCCAGTTGCCTCTTGAAAAAAGCACCTTTGAAACAAACATAACCTGGATGACTGAGAATCTCCATAGACATTCTGGGAATGACATTTTTGATGTGTGAGGAAGCTGCAGATGAGTTTTAAAACTCTGTAAGGAAAATAAATTTTCAGAGGAAGGGGAGCGTATAAACAGAATAGAAATATGGAATGCTATGCTGTTCATGTGTAGAACAAAAATTGGGCCCAATAGATAATTTATTATATAAACTAGATAATTTAATATATAAGGAAAAGGGCTTTTGGTATACCCTGCATATAAGAAAATAAAATACAAAAGAAAATAATTTTAATATTCTCCTGCTGAGATGGGAAACATCTAAATGTTTTTCTTGCTAGCATTCAGTCCAGTTCCCAAGTGATTCTGCCTTTTTCCTCGCCTCCAACTTGATCTTTTCATTCTGCCTTGACTTACTCCAGTTTCTGTGATATCTGTGGTTCTTCTTTTCTCTTGCAAAAGTTTTATGGTGAATGTATTAAGATGGAAGTGTGTTAAGATTGAATTCCCTTTAGGAAGGAATTTTTGTCCAGTACCTTTTGTAAAGTTGGGGAAAGGGGGTGTTCCAAAATTGTTTTTTTCTACCTTTCTCACATTGACGCTCCTCCCCATCGCAGGGAGGCGGACCAAATACGTTGGTACCGCCCCAGGCGCCTGATGGATCCAGATAGGTTCCTGATGGAGCTTGGGCCATATCCCGACATTCGGACTCACGACTCGGTGGGGGACCTAGTCGCCACCTGGGAAAGGGTGGCGGCTGGGGCCCTGGACCGGGTCGTGCCCTTGCGGCCTCTGACCCGGCGCCGCTCTCGCTCGGCCCCCTGGTTTTCCGGGGAGCTGAGGGAGATGAAGCGCCGGAAAAGACGCCTGGAGAGTATTTGGAGGACCACTCGCTCCGGACCTGACCGAACACTTTTACGGTCTTTTATTAAGACCTATTTAGTGGCGATAAGGGTGGCAAGGCGTCTTTACTTTTCCACCCTTATTGCGTCCGCAGGAAACCGCCCGGCTGCCCTGTTTAGAGTGACCCGCTCCCTCTTAGAAGGGGGAGCGCGGGAGGACCCCTTGCAGGGACAGGCTGAGGATTTTTCAAAGTTCCTGGTGGATAAAATCACTCAGATCCGGGATGGCTTGGACTCCGAATGGGCAGTTCTGGGTGGGGAATCGGGGGCGGAATTTGGAACAGTCATTTGGGACGAGTTTGATCCTGTGACCCCCGAAGATGTGGACAGGTTACTGCGGGGACTGAATGCGACCACATGTTTATTGGACCCGTGTCCCTCCTGGCTGGTGTTAGCCACCCGGGAGGTGACACGAGGTTGGTTCCAGGGCACTATTAACGCTTCCTTGAGTGAGGGATATCTACCCGCCGCCTTGAAAGAGGCGGTGGTGAGACCCCTCCTCAAGAAACCGTCCCTGGACCCAACTTTGTTATCTAATTATCGTCCTGTCTCCAACCTTCGCTTTATGGCGAAGGTTGTTGAGAGTGTGGTGGCACAACAGTTTCCCCAGCACCTGGATGAAGCTGTCTATTTGGATCCACGCCAATCGGGCTTCAGGCCCGGGCACAGCACAGAGACGGCGCTGGTCGCATTGGTGGATGATCTCTGGAGGGCCCGTGACAGGGGTTATTCCTCTGTCCTGGTCCTCCTAGATCTTTCGGCGGCTTTTGATACTGTCGACCACAGTATCCTATTGCAGCGGCTGGGGGGGTTGGGGGTGGGAGGCACCGTTATGCGGTGGTTCTCCTCCTTCCTCTCTGACCGCTCGCAATTTGTGTTGGCAGGGGGGCAGAGGTCGGCCCCGAGGCCCCTGGTTTGCGGGGTGCCTCAGGGGTCGGTGCTCTCGCCCCTCCTGTTCAACATATATATGAAGCCGCTAGGTGAGATCATCCGTGGCTTTGGGGTAGAGTTCCATCAGTACGCTGATGACACCCAGCTGTACATCTCTACCCCGGGCCACCCCGATGAAGCCGTCGAAGTGATGGCCCGATGCCTGGAGGCCGTGCGGTGTTGGATGGGGCGGAACAGGCTTCAGCTCAACCCATCTAAGACTGAGTGGCTGTGCTTCCCGGCACCCCGATACAGCCGGCTGGTTCCATCGCTGGCTGTGGGGGGGGAAATTCTTGCCCCCACAGAGAGGGCCCGCAATCTGGGTGTCCTCCTGGATGTACGGCTGTCATTGGAAGATCATGTGGCGGCCGTCGCCAGGGGGGCTTTTGGACAGGTCCGTAGGATCTACCAGTTGCGGCCCTTTCTGGATCGGGATGCGCTTCGCACGGTCACTTCCGCCCTGGTGATCTCCCGCCTAGACTATGCCAATGCTCTCTACATGGGGCTGCCCTTGAAGAGCATCCGGAGGCTCCAGTTGGTACAGAATGCAGCCGCGAGGGTGGTAATGGGGGCACCTAGGGGCTCCCATGTTATGCCACTTCTACGCGGGCTGCATTGGCTCCCGGTGGCCCTCCGGGTGCGCTTCAAGGTCTTGGTCACTATCTTTAAAGCGCTCCATGGCTCGGGACCAGGTTACTTGCGAGACCGCCTCCTGCCACCATCGGCTTCCCACCGACCGGTACGCTCCCATAGGGTGGGCCTCCTCGGGGTGCCGCCGGCTGGACGGCTGGCGACCCCGAGGGTGCGGGCCTTCTCATTGGGAGCACCCCCTCTCTGGAATGAATTACCCCCGGAGATAAGGGCCGCCCCCGATCTCATGGCCTTCCGTCGGTTGCTCAAAACGCATTTATTTCGGCAGGCCGGACTGGCCTAGGGGTTTTTAAATTTTAATTGGGTTTTAATCTTTTTAATACTTGTTTATATTTTATTAGAGCCATATTGGATTTCAGTTTTTAAATTTTAATATATCATGTTGTCTCATACTTTGTACATTGTATATGTGTTTTTATTGGCTGTTCACCGCCCCGAGTCCCTTCGGGGAGAGGGGGCGGTATATAAATCAAATAAATAAAATAAATAAATAAATAAATAAATTGACCTGGTTTCTGTCTAGGGCATCTTTAAAAACTCCTCACCAATTGTCCACTTTTTGATTCATCTGCAGCCCATAACCAGGGTTAGAAGCTTGGGAAGAAAATCATTTGTCTACAAAATTGATCACATGAGATCATGTCACCATCCCAACTTTTGATGGGATTTTCAAATGACAGAGCACTCATATTTGCTGATATTAGAAATACAAATTCTGTGTGTCTTTCAAAGTTTTAGGTTTAACCTTAACAATCTTATCATTAATAACCACATCTTTTCCATAAAGATGTATTTCCAAGTTGATCAGTGGGGGCTCACTGGGTACAAGAGTGGTAAATGAAAATAATAATACGAAGGGTTGTCATCAGTGGTGGGATTCAATTTCTTTTACTATCGGTTCTAGGGTGTGGCTTAGTGGGCGTGGCAGGGAAAGATACTGTAAAATCTCCATTCCCTCTCCACTCCTGGAGTTCTCCAAACTACTCAAAATTTCTGCTACTGGTTCTGCAGAACTGGTTTTTCATGCCCCTGATGGTGGAGACTGACTGAGCAGTCAGAGGAGGACCCAGGCCCATCCCCTATCCATCCTAGGGCACGCAGGGAGGAAAGGATCAAGGTAAAACGTGGTCTACTTGGGAGGAGAGGGCCATGTTCCTCTTCATGGATTGCAGGTGTGAGATCTACATAAGAGTTTGGACCTGCTGCTAACAGACGCTGGAGACAAATTAGTGTTTTATTCCTAAAGAAGGTTTATCTTGGTTGGCGTTCTTCCAATGGACTATCCCTGGTTATCTTCCTGAAGTTGACAATTATCTATCCTGGTCTGTTGTGGAACTTTATTCAGTGCGGTTTGTTTTTGGTTTTTGTTTCTTGTCTTTTAAATGTTATTTTGAAAATAGTTTACTCCTCCACTATGAACAATTAAACAGTGATTAAACGTTTCGGTTTTTGTTATATTTCTGAGACACTCTGGGTCATCACATGGTCAGAACCTGCTGAATACCAGCTCTGATCTATATCTACTTATCATTTCGATCTGCCTATTGTTAATGAATATCTATCTGTATCTATCATTTATATTGTATCTATCTATCTATCTATCTATCTATCTATCTATCTATCTATCTATCATCTATCTACCTATCATTTCTATCTGCCTATTGTTAATGGGTATCTATCATTATCATGTATATTATCTGCCTGCCTGCCTGCCTGCCTGTCTGCCTGCCTGCCTGCCTGCCTGCCTGCCTGCCTGCCTGCCTGCCTGCCTGCCTGCCTGCCTGCCTGCCTCTATCTATCTATCTATCTATCTATCTATCTATCTATCTATCTATCTATCTATCTATCTATCTATCTATCTATCATCTATCTATATCAGTGGTGGGATTCAAATATTTTTACTACCAGTTCTTGGGCGTGGCTTGGTGGGCATGGCAGGGAAAGATACTGTAAAATCTCCATTCTTTCCCCACTCCTGGGGGAAGGTTACCACCAGTTCTCCGAACTACTCAAAATTTCTGCTACTGGTTCTCCAGAACTGGTCAGAACCTGCTGAATATATCTCTGCTGCAACCTCTCAAAAGTCCATATCCTCTGAAAGCGGATCATTTGGTTGATTTAAAAATATCTTTGAAGTACAGTATATTAGGCATAAAAAAATAAGGCATGTTCTCATGACAGCTTGTACTTGAATGACAAAAGACACAGCATGATAAAAAGGCAAAAAAGAATTTGTAAATCTGTTTTCATCTGCTGGCTACATTTTATTTTAATCTACTCATCCATTGTCTAATTATTTATATCCTGCCTTTTTTATCTATAACTCAAATCAGCAAATAATACTCCTTCTTCTCCTATTTTCTCCACAACCCTTTGAAATCAGTCTGCCATTGCATCACTTGCAGCACCTCTTCACTTTGATGGCATCCTGCCATAGAAGGGAGGAGGGAAGGGAGTAAGGGGACATGGGGGAGGGGTTGGTGGTGACAGGATGTCAGGAACCAGAGATGCCAGCATGAAACAAGGCCTGGCACCCAAGTGTGGGAACAGAATGTGAACTCACCAAAGAGAGAAGCAACCTGCAATTAAGGAGAAACTACCTTAACAGTGAGGACAATTAACCAGTGGAACTGCTTGCCACCAGAAGTTGTGGGTGCTTCAACACTGGGGGCTTTTAAAAAGAGACTGGACAGTCACTTGTCTGAAATGGAATTGGGTTTCTTGCTTGAGCTGGAGGTTGGACTAGAAGACCTCCAAGGTCCCTTCCAACTCTGTTATTCTGTTAATTAAGCAGCTTGCCTTCGTATTTTCTTCAAAAACCACTTCTCCTTCAGATATCATACATTGCAATGACTTACCTGTCAATGAATACTTCAGCTTCAACCATAACAACACAAGAGCAAACAATAGAGACAAACTCAAGGTTAATCGCACCAAACTGGATTGCAGGAAATAGGACTTCAGCAACAGAATGTGGTCAATGTCTGGAATATTCTACCTGACTCTGTGGTTTCTTCCCCAAACCCCAAAAACTTTAACCTTAGACTGTCTACTATTGACCTCACCCCTTTCCTAAGAGATCTGTAGGGGGGCGTGCATAAGCGCACCAACGTGCCTATCGTCCCTGTCCTATTGTTTCTTTTATTTTTCTTATATGTACCCATTTCATGTATTCATACCTATGTATATACAGTACTTATACCTATTATCTTGTAAAAGATTGACAAATCAAAATAAATAAATAAAATAAAATGTAGATATCAGCAGTAGTTTTAACTTATTTTATTCTTCATCTTGTTTAACTTGTCTTATTACTAAACTCTGTCAGATTGGCACCGAGGTTTCCTCACTTCCTTTCCTGCACATGTTCATTACACAAAGTAATTGAAAGTTTCTTGCATAATAGCAGGAGCTCACCCTAATGTCTAAGCTCCAAGGCATTTTTGGATGTACAGTTTGTTTCCAGGGTTTCCTCATCACCTGCTTTTCCTGTGGTTCTTGAGCAAAGAGCCACATGATTAAACACCGATTTTCTTTCCCTGCAGAATTGCTAATTTCATTATTTTCAGTCAGGCTGATCTGCAAACATTGAGCCTCCCTGTATGTTAGCAAACTTTTGCAATTGGTTCTGTCACTTAATGTTATGGATTTCTTTTACAGCTAGTCCTTCATTTACAACAGTTCATTTAGTGACTGTTTCAAAGTTAGAATATAGAATAACAGAGTTGGAAGGGACCCTGGAGGTCTTCTAATCCAACCCCTTGCTTAGGCAGGAAACCCTATACCATTTCAGACATATGGTTATCTGATCTCTTCTTTAAAAACTCCAGTGTTGGAGCATTTACAACTTCTGGAGGCAAGTTGTTCCACTGGTTAATTGCTCTAACTGTCAGGAAATTTCTCCTTAGTTCTAGACTGCTAGTCCCCTTTCCATCCATTGCTTCTTGTCCTGCCTTCTGGTGCTTTCTATATTCTAGTAAACTAGTTTGCGTATTCTAGAATATTTTAATATATTCTATTCTTCTATAATATATTCTATTCTCTCTCCTCTCCTCAACTCTTCTCAACTCATCTTAATTTGTCTTGTCCTCCTGTCCTCTTTCATTTCATTTCATTTCATTATTTTATTTAATTTTATTATTTAATTTTGTTTAATTTTGTTTTGTTTCCATTTTGTTTCATTTTATTATTTTGTAGCAAGGCATACACTGAAATAATTTTAATGGGTTAGAAGAACATAGAATAACAGAGTTGAAAGGGACCTTGGAGGTCTTCTAGTCGAACCTCCTGCCTAGGCAGGAAATCCTATACCACTTCAGACAAATGGTTATCCAGCATCTTCTTAAAGACTTCCAGTGTTGGAGCATCCACAATTTCTGGAGGCAAGTTGTTCCACTGATTAATTGATCTAACTGTCAGGAAATTTCTCCTTTCAGAGAAGACTGCCTGGAATTAAAAAGAACTCACAGTGCAACTTTAACAAGACTCCTAAAAGATACATTCTAACTGAAACTTTGCAACGAAATTATAGAGCCCTCAGGAAGAGAAAGAGAAAAAAGAAGCAAGAAGAAACAGCTTTGGATTATTTGGACTATTTGGTGATTTTTTGATTTTTGGCTATTGGATTTAAATGATTAAAATCAATCGGGTGGTTATTTAAAAGTGTTTAAAATGGCAACACTCTGGGAAATACTGAAAATGGAACTTAAAAAATATGAAGAAGATGCATTAGAAGGAAGGGATTCTTTTGGCTTCCTTTTTCAATTTTTAGAAACGGAGATCCTGAACTATGAGAAACAACAAGAAATACTTGTGGAGCAAGAAGATCGGGACAAAGAAGAAGCCATCCTTAATGACCAAGTAACCTTGTGTGAGGGAAAAAGGGGAAAGTTGGGAAAGAGAGTGGAAAGTTTAGGACTTAAAAAAACAACCAAAAAAAGAATAGTTTGAAAAATAGTTACAATACTAAGCAACAGAAGAGAGGATTACAGAAGAGAGAATTAGAAGTAGAGAGACACGGGGGCAAAAAAGAGAGGGAGAAGAGGAGGCGGAAGAAGGAAAGGAAAAGAAGTTATAAAAGACAGAAACAGGAGAACACTTTGATTAACCATGAAAAGTTTATAAATAAAAGTATAAATATAAGTTGTTATAATTGATTTTAGATATGAGATAATTGTTTATACACACACACATAATTTAAAGAACATAGTGCATATTTTAAGAATGTACCAAGCAGAATTCAATTGGAAATTATGTATTATTTAGAATGTTATAATTCTAAAGGCATAAATTGAAGTTTAAATAAGAGTTGAATGGATAAAATTTAAAGATATAAAAGTGTCATACTCCTATTAGTAATTACAGGGGAAAATTTGTTTAATGAGAAAAGGCAATATGAAATTGAAACAGGAGAGATAAAAGTGTAAATGTGATGAATAGAATGATATTAAGATTTGTAAAAAGACAGGAATTTGGATGTGAGATAATTGGAAATAAACTAATATTGAAGATAGAATTGAATTGGAGGGGAATGAATATCTTATCTACTATTGTTATATATATATTTGTTTAAAGAATATAGTGTGTATTTTAAGAGATATAAAGGTATATTTTAAAATTTGTTTAATGATAAAAGATGATATGAAATTTGAACAGGCAGATAAAGTATAAATACAATGAGTAGAAAGACATTGGAATCTAGAAAAAGATATATAATTGGATTTAGATAGGCGATGATTAAGAATATTGGGTGAATTAAAGTTATGGAGAAAAAGTTAAAATAGTAAGAAGATATGGAATAGAATATAAAGATGAATATGAAATTGAGTTTGTGTCTGTATAGAGAAGTGATAATCTGGGGCTATGCAATTATCAAAAAAGATGTTTTATTTGTATTGTTGTTTTTTTTCTGTGAAAACTCAAATAAAACTTCATTTTAAAAAAGTGATAGATTGGACTGTTTTTCCTCTTTGTGAAAAAAAAAAAGATACACAAAGTATGAGTTAAACAGTTTTGCCTTTTCTCTGCTGTTTGTCTAGTCCAACCCTCCACCTAGGCAGGAAACCCTATAACATTTCAGACAAATGGTTATCCAATCTCTTTTTAAAAACTTCCAGTGTTGGAGCATTCACAACTTCTGGGGGCAAGTTGTTCCACTGAGTAATTGTTCTCACTGTCAGGAAATTTCTCCTTAGTTCTAAGTTGCTTGTCTCCTTGATGGGTTTCCATCCATTGCTTCTTGTCCTACCCTTAGGTGGTTTGGAGAATAGCTTGATTCCCTCTTCATTGGGGCAGCCCCTGAGATACTGGAACATTGCTATCATATCTTCTTTTCATTAGACTATACAAAACTGGATGCAGTATTCCAAGTGTTGTCTTATCATCAGGGATTTGAGATATTTCTAGCTAAAGGGTTTAGCTTTAATTTTAGTTATTTTTTAAGCTTTTGCAAATTCTGACCCAGAATTTGAATGTTAGACCCAGAAAAGATGAATGAAATCACCCTGCTTTCAAAATTGATCATACTTGTTTAGAAAGGAATGAGCTATCTTTCTTCTTCTTTTTTGAATTATCAGTTGTTTAGTTTCTTACGATCTGTCTCAGTGTAAGATCCTTTTTCTCTGCTGTGCCATGTTTAATAACCTTGAACTAAGAAAAGAATTTTATTTTGTCTACTTAGAACTTCTCAAATAAAATCAACCCCCTCCCACTTTCTCAGGCTATGTGGCAGCATGGAATATGGCTTCCAAAGCTGACATTCTATTCTATTCTATTCTATTCTATTCTATTCTATTCTATTCTATTCTATTCTATTCTATTCTATTCTATTCTATTCTATTCTATTCTATTCTATTCTACTCTACGCTACGCTACGCTACGCTATGCCATGCCATGCCATGCCATACCATGCCACACTTATTCTACTCTACTCAATTCTACTCTACTCTACTCCATTTCATCCCATCCCATCCCATCCCATCCCATCCCATCCCATCCCATCCCATTCTATGTCGTGCCGTGCCGTGCCATGCCATGCCATGTCATGCCATGCCACGCCACCTATTCTACTCTACTGTATTCTACTCCATTCCACCCCACCGCATTCCATTCTATTCTATTTTATACCACTCTATTCTATTCTCAATACCAATACTATAAAAGATAGATTAGGAATACAAATCAAAGTAGACAAGGAAATTATAAGAGAACACCTATCAATTCCAGATGAGTTTAGATCACTAGGCCAAGAAAGAATACAACCCAGGATATTGAAAAGAGCTGGTAGATGTTATTTCAGAATGACTGAACTATATCTTTCAAAGATCCTGGAGCACTGCGAGAACTACAAGAGGACCAGAAAAGATCTGATGTGGTTCCCCTCTTCAAAAAAAAAAAAAAGGAAGAAAAACATGGATCTAGACCAATCTGCCTGTCAACTCACGAAGCATTCCTGACATTCTCTCGAGTTACCATAGGCAGGGGGGATGGGGAACTGACCCTCTCAACTACAGCAAGGGAATCAAACTTCAGTCAAAACAAAGCACATTCCAGCCGGCAACATCAAGGTCATCTCCACGGATACCCACAGTGGCCAGAGGGAGGAGGAATGTGACTGATGACACACCTTGGGGGGAAGTGGAAACAGGTTCAGATCTGGGGTGTGAATTAAGTGAAGTCAGAGTTGGCTTCACTTGAAACGTGCCAACATGAAGCTTCTAATATATAACTGGATTTCTTTTGAAGCTTGGCTCGTGACTCATGATTTAATGAGAGAATCAGTTGGAATCTTGACATCAATACCTGAGAAGATTCTAGAAAATATAAAAGAGCAATGAATCTGTGAATACCTAAAGGCAAGCAAAATTATAACCAAAAGCTAACATGGGTTGATCAAAAATAGATCCTGCCAGACAAATTTTACTGCATTCTTTGATAATGTGACAAAATTGGTAGACCAGCAAAAGGCTAATTTACTTGGTCTTCAGTAAGGCATTTGATAAAGCAGACTACTTTTTTATCAGGAAAAAATGGTAGTGGTACAGTGGTTAGAATGCAACACTGCAGGCTACTTCTGCTGACTGCTGGCTGACTGCAGCTTGGCAGTTTGATTCTCACTGGCTCAAGTTTGACTCAGTTTTCCATCCTTCCAAGCTTTCCATCCTTCCAAGGTCAGTAAAATGAGGACCCAAATTGTTGGGGCAAATACGCTGACTCTGTAAACTGCTTAGAGAGGGCTGTAAAGCACTGTGAAGTGGTATAGAAGTCTAAGTGCTTTTGTTATTGCTTCCCACCAGATGGATTTATTTGGGCCTATTGCAAGGAGACAAGCAGAAACAGATTCCTCTGGTGAGACGAAACTGCCTGAAGCCGCAGGAATTCTGCATTGCTAGTGGTGTCTTGGAATGGGAAATATATGTCAATATCAAAGTAGCTTTACTCCTGAATTACTTCCCTCCGCTTTTCCTTGAATAAAATTGAAAGGCTTCTTGAAGGCATTTCTCAATAGGTCACATAGTTGGAGTCAGATAGGGTCAACAAAAACAGGAAAACCTCAATGTCACTTTTGTGATTGTTGGGTCTGGACAAAATTGGAGTAGAAACATCTACATTAAGCTGTACAGATATAGCCACATTTTTTTCTCTTTTTTTCTACTTAATTTTCCTCATGAGGTGAGTTTTATTGTTCAGATCTGGCCTCAGCACTATAATGTAGCATTTGGGGAGAAAGATACAACTTAACAGACCGGCCGCAGAGGCCAAGATGGAGAAGATCTCCACGGCCACCATGGACTTCCCTTTAGTGCTCAGGTAGGTGGGGAGGAAGGAGATCCAAACACTGCAGAAGACCAGCATGCTGAAAGTAATGAACGTGGCTTCATTAAAGCTGTCAGGCAATTTCCTAGCTAGAAATGCCACTATGAAGCTGACGAGACTTAGGAAACCCATATAGCCCAGAACAGCATAAAACATGGTGGTTGAACCTTCATTGCATTCCATCACGATTTCTCCCTTCACAGAATGAAAGTCCAAATTAGTAAATGGGGGGGAGATTGCCAGCCAGGAGGCACAAAGAGCTGTTTGCACAAGGGGACAAGCCAGGATTATGATCAGTTGCTTCCCTAAGAATTTTCTTGCCCTGTTTCCTGGCTTAGTAGCCATGAAGGCCAGCACGACAGTCAGAGTTTTTGCCAACACAGATGAAATAGCAATGGAGAAGACGATGCCAAAAGTGGTTTGTCGGAGGACACAGGTGAGGTTCCTTGGCTGCCCGATGAAGAGAAAGGAGCAGAGGAAGCAGAGCAGAAGGGAGACCAGGAGGATGTAGGTGAGATTGCGGTTGTTGGCCTTGACGATGGGTGTGTTGCTATGTTTGAGGAAGGCAGCCAACACAAGGATTGTGATCAAAGAGAAGACAAGAGCTAGACAAACTAAAATGAAGCCAAGTGTATCCACATAGGAGAGAAAGTTCGTGGATTTGGGAATGCATAGGATATGGTTCTTGTTCGGGTGTTGGTCTTCTGGGCAGGGAATGCACTGAGCTGCATCTGCAAGAACAGGCACCAGCATACATTAGTCAGATAACCAGGGTTTATTTTTGAGGTGAGTCATTTTCCCAATAAATGGGGTGAAATGTCCTATGTTCCCCATCTCTTTACTTCTGCTGTGCATAATGCAGAAAGATCCTGTTCTGACCCAACCCTGTTACCAGCAAGAGAATCTCAAACAAATGCAGCAACTCAAACCTTCACAGCTTTCATCTACAAATAAACTTATTTGTAGATAAAAGATGGCTTGCAGCCAATGAGTCCAACCAGAAAAGCCTTGACAGTTATTGAGGAGTTTCTTTGAGATGCTGACACATAAGAAGCAAGAATGATACATATCTATCTATCTATCTATCTATCTATCTATCTATCTATCTATCTATCTATCTATCTATCTATCTATCTATCTCTATATCTTTCTCAAGAGCGCAGTGACACAGTGGTTAGAATGCAGTATTGCAGGTAACTCTGCTGACTGCCAGCAGTTCAAGTCTTACAGGCTGAAGGTTGACTCAGCCTTCCATCTTTCTGGGGTCAATAAAATAAGGACCCAGATTGTTGAGGGCAAGATGCTGACTCTGCAAACCACTTAGAGAAGGCTCTAAAGCACTATGAAGCAGTATGCAAGTCTAAGTGCTGCTGTTGTTGCTATTGCTAAGTCCTCAGGATAAGGAAAATAGCTGAGAAGGCTCTCTTCCTGCAGTCATAATTGTTCAACCGACAAGGTCCCCAACATATCCCTGACCAGGTGAGACAGTCTGATGTTTTGGGATTAAGATGATTCCATATGTAGCTTGGCCTCATGTCATGTAGTGCTTGAAAGGTTATAACCAACATCTTGAATTGGAACTGAAAGTAAACTGGCATCCAGTACAACTCACACAACAAAGGTGTTATTACATATGCTGTTCTTTTCAGCACTCAAATTTGCTTGCGTGGCCACTTTTTGTACCAGCTGAAGCTTCTAGATACTTTTCAAGTATAGTCCCATGTGAAGGCCAACTGGGAGATGATCAGGCATGAGTGACAGAGCAGAGAAATTGGAGGAGATTTTTTTCGAAAAGAAGGGTTATCAGCAGGGGTGGGCTTCAAAAATTCCAGCAACTGGTTCTCTGCCCAGTTGCTGGGTGGGCATGGCCATGATGGGTGTGGTCTAGTCAGCACCATGGTGGGAAGTCCATTTTTTGCCCTCCCCAAGGGCTCCAAAGGCTTTCCTCAAGCCTCCAGGAGGGTGAAAATAGTCTCCCCTGGATTCTGGAGGCTGCTGTTAATAACTTAAAGGAGGATGCATTCAATGGACTACTCTTAAAGATTCTGAATTGTTTTCATGTCGATTTGCTCAACTGATTTGCCACCTCATATTCTCTCTCACTCCTCCGCAGACAGCCATGCCAGACCTCTTCATTCCTGTTTAAGAGTGTCCTTGGGCAACTTGCCTGTTTGATTAGAAATGGTTCCTTCTGGGCAAGAAGCACATCCGTAGCAACAAGAGTGCTTCTTGTCTGCAATCGTTTTGGCTTGTCCTGGAACGCAGTGCTTCACACAACGGGAAAAAGGCTTATTCTGGAAGGAGACAGGTTAGGAGATGTTGAGGGGTAACTATATATTCAATTGGAAGATGAACAAGTGAAAGTGACAATAATAGCATCCCAAAAAATTTTTGGTTACACACACTAGAACTAGATGAATGGCAGAAGTTGTGGGATTATACATTTACAATGTCAACCGCATATAAAGAAAACTTATATAAGTTTTATAGATGGCACCTGGCACCGACAAGGCTGGCAAAGATGTTTAAAGACAAATCAGCTAAATGTTGGAAATGCCATCAGATACCTGGGTCATATTATTATATGTGGTGGACATGTATAGAGGCAAAAAAAATAAGGCACAAAAATACAAATGTGGTTGGAAAAGATGATAATGCAGCATATCGATTTAAAACCAGAAATATTTTTGTTGGAGATTATGCCCGAAACCTACAGTAAAGGAAATTCATATTTAATTATACATGTATTAACTTCCACTAGAATTGTATTTGCACAACACTGGAAAAGAGATAAGATCCCTACAGATGAGAAAGTGATTAGGAAAATATTAGCTTGTGCAGAAATGAACAGATTAACGCTTGCTATAAAAGAGAAAGAATAAACTGAATATTACTGTACATGACATGGGAGCTATTTTATGGATGGCTGGAGAATAAAAATAGAAGTGAGAAATAAATGGAGATTAGTGAAATAAAGAATGTATGTTCAGATAGAGATGTAAACGTATGATGATTCTTATATATGATTGTTAAGATTACTATACCTAATATATAATATTATATTTTCATTAGAAGATATGTTAAGAGGGAGAAATGAATAGAGTTATAATGCAGATTATTGATATTGTAAGATTAGAGAATTATTATCAATGTAATGAATATTGTAAATTTTGATTGTAATTTGCACTGACATTTATACCCAGATGACACACTATTTAACGGAAGATGATATGTTCAAGATTAAAAAATAAAAAACTTATTTAAAAGAAAGAGAGGTTGAGGGGAAGACATTGCAGACATTCAGCCCGGCTTCAAGGTCTGCATAAAAGGAGCCCCTCCTCTTCCATTCACTGAATAGAATTTTACAGATACAGATTAACGGAACTGTAAGGGACCTTGTAAGTCATCTAATCCAACCTCCCCACCCAAACAGAAGACCCTACACCATTTCAACAAATGACAGTCACAAGAAGCCTGGTCCTTCCTCTCAGCTTTCCTGGTAACAACATCTATTCCCCACCTGGTTGGCCCACACAATGGCATCAGAGTCAATGCTGAAACCTTCAGCTGAAGGAGCCTCCAGATTGACCCATCCGACTTTCTGTCGAAGGATCGTCATGTTTGCAAAGACAACCCAGTTGAGGATATCAAATCCTATGTATTTCATCCCATTTTCTGAAAAGGAGACTTTCTCCCCAGCGGTGTTGTTGAACAGGACGTTTCTCAAGAAGGCGTGCATCTGGAATTGCAAAACAATTAAACCAACAACCAAAATGTTAATGAAAGAGAAGAGGCTTTATATAAAACATATTTTAAATTGCGATATGCGTGAAACATGTTTTTCTCCTATCCCAGAGATAAAAGCCAAAGAATGTTGGCTGGTGATGAACAGAAGACATGTCTGTGGAGATGGTCAGTCATCCAGAGCTGAAGCTATTTATTTATTTATTTGATTTGATTTGTCAATCACTTACAAGATAATAGGTATAAGTATATACATAGTTATGAATACATGAAATGGGTACATGTACGAAAAATAAAAGAAACAATAGGACAGGGATGGTAGGCACGTTGGTGCGCTTATGCACGCCCCCTACAGACGTCTTAGGAAAGGGGTGAGGTCAATAGTAGACAGTGTAAGGTTAAAGCTTCTTGGATGAGAAGCGAAATGTCTTCAAAGAAAAGTAAGAAAGTCCAGTTGCCTCTTGAAAAAGCATTTTTGGGATACTGGAAGATATGCTCTGTCTCTCTCTCTCGGTCTCTCTGTCTGTCTGTCTGTCTCTCTCTCTCTCTTTGCAGTGGCCTCTTCTCAATGGAACACCCTTCCTTTAGCAATTAGAATGATCCCAACCCTGTTACTCTTTCATAATGTCCTAAAACCCTGACTATGTTCCATATTTGGTGTGCTGAATGTGTTAAGTATCCTATTTTCTGATTGTATTGCTAACTGGTCAAATACCTTACTTCCATGTCTATTTAATCTGGATGCTTTTCTTCTTTTTCATGTTTTAAAATGCTTTTTTTTAATATATATTTTTAATTGTAATATATTTCTTAATTGTATGCAGGGGTGGGATTCTACCAGTTTGCACCTATTCGCTAGAACCTGTTGTTAACATTCTAAGCAGTTTGAGAACCGGTTGTTAGAAGAAATTACTAGCCTAATCCTGTAAGGAAATCAGGAAGGAAACATTCTGGTGTTGCTTACAGAAACTGCCTCTCCATTAACCTTTATTACATTCTTGGCATGACTAGACTCCCTGTCTCAGGAACTTCTCTGGAGTTTTTTTTCCCTCCTTTGCTGGTACTTTGCTTGTGTGGAGTGACCATTCAAAGTTATAATGGCACTGGAAAAAGTGACTTATGACCATTTTTCACACTTACAACTGTTGCAGCATCCCCATAGTCATGACAGGCTATGCGGATGTGTGCCTCGATGTGAATGATATTGAGTTGGCCATGCACAGCCAATAACATGACCACCAAGCCATGCCCACAGAACTGGTTGAAAAAAAAGAAAAACAGACAGACAGACAGACAGACAGACAGACAGACAGAAAGAAAGAAAGAAAGAAAGAAAGAAAGAAAGAAAGAAAGAAAGAAAGAAAGAAAGAAAGAAAGAAAGAAAGAAAGAAAGAAGAAAGAAAGAAGAAGGAAGGAGGAAGTAGGGAGGGAGGAAAGGAGGGAAAGAAAGAAATTAAGAGAGAGAGAGAGAGAGAAATACAGAAATAGATAAAATAGAATAGAATAGAATTCTTTATTGGCCAAGTGTGATTGGACATACAAGGAATTTGTCTTGGTGCATATGCTCTCAGTGTATACAAAAGAAAAGATACATTCATCAAGAGTCAAGAATCATAAGGTAGAACACTTAATAATAGTCATAGGGTACAATAAGCAATCAAATCATACTAGGAAACAGTCCATATAAATCATAAGTATACAAGCAACAAAGTTAGTCATACTGTCACAAGTGGGAGGAGATAGGTGATAGGAGTGATGAGAAGATTAATAGTAACAGTAGTGCAGACTTTGTAAATAGCTGGATAGTGTTGAGGGAATTATTTGTTTAGCAGAGTGATGGTGTTCAGGGAAAAACTCTCCTTGTGTCTAGTTGTTCTGGTGTGCAGTACACTATAGCATCGTTTTCATGGAAGGAGTTGAAACAGTTTATGTCCAGGATGTGAGGGAACTGTAAATATTTTCCCAGCCCTCTTTTTGACTCGTGCAGTATACAGGTCCTTGATGGAAGGCACATTGGTAGCAATTGTTTTTTCTGCAGTCCTAATTACTCTCAGAAGTCTGTGTCTGTCTTGTTGGTTGCAGAACCAAATCAGACAGTTATAGAGGTGCAGATGACAGACTCCATCATTCCTCTGTAGAACTGGATCAGCAACTTCTTTTGTGCAGTTTGAGTTTTCTGAATTGGGTCAGAAAGAACATTCTTTGTTGTGCTTTTTTGACAACATTTTTGATTTTAGGTGTCCATTTTAGGTCATGTGATATAGTAGAACCTAGAAATTTGAAGGTCTCTACTGTTGATGCTGTGTTGTCTAGTATTGTAAGAGGTGGTAGTATGGGAGAGGTTATTCTAAAATCTACCACCATTTCTACGGTTTTGAGCGTGTTCAGTTCCAGATTGTTCCGGTTACACCATGAGGCAAGTTGTATAACCTCCTGTCTGTATTCGGATTCATTGTTGTCTCAAATGAGACCAAGTTTTGTCATCTGCAAACTTCAGTATTTTAACAGATGGATTCTTTGAGATGCAATCATTGGCATTTAGGGAGAAGAGAAGGGCTGCGAAAATATTTACAGTTCCCTCACATCCTGGACATAAACTGTTTCAACTCCTTCCCTGAAAACGATGCTATAGAGTACTGCACACCAGAACAACTAGACACAAGGAGAGTTTTTCCCTGAACACCATCACTCTGCTAAACAAATAATTCCCTCAACACTATCCAGCTATTTACAATCTAATTAATAGTAACAGTAGTGCAGACTTTGTAAATAGCTGGATAGTGTTGAGGGAATTATTTGTTTAGCAGAGTGATGGTGTTCAGGGAGGAGAGAAGTGGAGATAGCACACAGCCTTAGGGGCCCCCTGTGCTAATTGTACAGGTATCGGATGTGATTCTGCCTAGCTTCACCTGCTGCTTCCTATCTGTTAGGAAGCTTATGATCCACTTACAAGGGTGTTCAGGTACTGCTGCTCAGGAGTGAAACTCTACTGGTTCGGAATGGTTCTATAAAGCTGATTGTTATGATTCTGCGCAGTTTGGAGTACTGGCAAATCGTGCCCCTAGCTGGTCCTGCCCCTCTCCACTTGCCCCTCCCCTCCCCTCCCTGCCCAGTCAGTCCTTATCATGCATGCACAACATTGAGTACATGCCCGACCTCGTTGACTGCGATCTTCCCTGGCCAGTCACTCCTTAAGTTATTTCTTTTTTTTCCCCTCGCGACCTGGATTCCCCTCACTTACTTACTGTTTTGCCTCCTCCAGTTTTTGCCTTCCTGGGCCCCAAGGAAGCCTTCTGGAGCAAAAATGCCCCCCAGGAGGCTCCCATGAGGTGCAAGAGGCCCCAAAATGGAGCACAGGGGGGTTGCTGCATGCCCCCCATATGCTCAGTATTTTTCCTTCCTGAGTCCCAGGAAAGCTCCCTGGGAGCAAAAAAAAAAAGCCCACCCAGGAGGCTTCCCTGAGGCCCAGAAGGCCCAAAAACTGGGGGAAGCGGGGGTGTTTCTGCAAAAAAAAAGAAGCTACACCCACCCAGTCACATGATCATGCCCACCTAGCCCCACCCACAGAACTGGTTGCTACAAAATTTGAATCCCACCCCTGCACTAGCTGGAAAGTAAAGAAGAAGAGAAAGAAAGCAAGCTAGAGCAGGGGCGGGGGGGAGACAGAGAGAGAGAGAGGGAGAGAGAGGAAACAAAGAAACAAAAAAGATGAAAGAAAGAAAAAAAGGAAGGAAGGAGGGATGGAAAGAAAAAAAGAGAGAAAGAAAGAAATAAGAAAAGGGAGAAAGAAAGGAGAGAAAGAAAAAAGAAGGAAGAGAGAAAGAAAGAAAGAATATAATGTGGATTGAACTATCAAAATACAGCAATGGGAATTTGAATGGAAAACTCGAACAGGTCTACGGCATTTGGAATGATTAAGGAAAAACAGTGCAGGAATAGTTCTTTTTCCAGCTATGAATGTTGAAATAGAAATGGAATTTTTAAAAAATTCAAAATTTGTATGAGATTTAAATAAAGGGGAAAAGTAGCCATTGGGATAAAGAAAAGGTAATGGAGATCACAGGCAAAAGTACATGAATCTTAAAACTGTTTAAGAAGGGCTGAAGAGTTACCTGCCAGGGCTTCACAAGCAGGTGAAGGTGGGGCTTCATTCTGCCCTTCTTCAATGTCCATTGTGATTCCCACGTATACGCAGCATGTAATGCATGTGCCACAGAATAGGCAGCATTGTAGATGCTGTAGCTGAAACCGGTCATCTTTCCATCAAAGACGGAGGCTGGGAGGGTGTCCAGGTTCTCCTCCCCTGTGCAAACCCTTCGGCCATCAGGTGAGGTCAGACCTGCCTTCAATACCTGACAGTCAAATACAACTTCCCACCATTCAGGAAGAAAGATATCTCCATGGGGTTCGAGTGGATTCAGAGCCCAGAGATAATCTTTGAATCCTGGCACCGGGTTTGTGTGGACTGTCAAAGACAAAGCGCCATGGAGGGTTTTTAATTTCCCCCACTCATAATGATGCCCAAAAGCTGAAAATTCCCATTGGGTGGTCAGGATCCAAACCTTCCCAGAAGTAGCTTGGTTCTCTTCTTCATAATGGGAGAGGGTTATTATTAGAATCTGCAGTGTCCTTGCATCCCCTGAGATAATCACAACCTGAGTGTTACTGTTCAAAATGGCCCAAAGCACATCTAATTGATTTCCTTGCATGTCGTTGAATATTGAGATCCGGAACCTGATGCATTCTACAAAATGTATGCAAATGTCATTCTGGGCAAGGGTGGCGGTCAATGTTTGGAGAAAATGTTCAATGTTCTCTGAGGTTGGAACAACAATCCCAATCCAGTTCCACTGGAAATAGAGAAGGAGCTGGACAATGGCTTCATTCTGTAGATAATATTGAGGATCGATCTGGTAGAAAGTGGGGAACTGTCTCTTATCGCTCAAAACAGGGTCACAGAAGCGATAACCTAACTGAAAGGAGGATGGAGATAGAGAGAAAAAAGAAGCTAATCAAGGAAAATGGTACCTGTATTTTTTGTTACTAAGTGTTGTGGCCTGTTGGCCACCATCCCCTCCAGCAACTAAATTGGAGAGGATGAGGCATGGGAGTCAGGTCAGCATCAAGGCAACCTGAGAGCTCTGAGGGGGAAGAAGGAATGGAACTGGCAGAGAGAAAGACAGAGGTGGACCCCTGGCCATCCATCAGCCCTCAGATGGAGAGTCAACAGCCCCCAA
>CM042838.1:169624880-169643217 GCA_023653725.1 Bungarus multicinctus
TTCTTTCCTATCTTTTCTTCCATCACAGCCCCTCCTTCACTTCCTTTTTTCTTTCTTTCATCTTTCTTTGTTTCCTCTCTCTCCCTCTCTCTCTCTCTCTGTCTCCCCCCCGCCCCTGCTCTAGCTTGCTCTTGTAGCAACCAGTTCTGTGGGTGTGGCTAGGTGGGCATGATCATGTGACTGGGTGGGTGTAGCTTCTTTTTTTTTTGCAGAAACACCCCCCTCCCGTTTTTGGGCCTTCTGGGTCTCAGGGAAGCCTCCTGGGTGGGCTTTTTTTTTGCTCCCAGGGAGCTTTCCTGGGACTCAGGAAGGAAAAATACTGAGCATATGGGGGGAATGCAGCAACCCCCCTGTGCTCCATTTTGGGGCCTCTTGCACCTCATGGGAGCCTCCTGGGGGGCATTTTTGCTCCAGAAAGCTTCCTTGGGGCCCAGGAAGGCAAAAAATGGAAGAGGGAAAGCAATAAGCAAGTGAGGGGAATCCAGGTCGCGAGGGGGGGGAAAAGAAATAACTTAAGGAGTGACTGGCCAGGGAAGATCGCAGTCAACGATGTCGGACATGTGCTCAATGTTGTGCATGCATGATAAGGACTGACTGGGCAGGGAGGGGAGGGGAGGGGCAAGTGGAGAGGGGCAGGACCAGCTAGGGGCACGATTTGCCAGTTCTCCAAACTGCGCAGAATCATAACAATCGGCTTTCTAGAACCATTCCGAACCGGTAGAGTCTCACCCCTGAACTAGCAGTACCTGAACACCCTTGTAAATGGATCATAAGCTTCCTAACAGATAGGAAGCAGCAGGTGAAGCTAGGCAGAATCACATCCGATATCTGTACAATTAGCACAGGTGGCCCCCAAGGCTGTGTGCTATCTCCACTTCTCTTCTCCCTATATACCAATGACTGCATCTCAAAGAATCCATCTGTTAAAATACTGAAGTTTGCAGATGACAAAACAGTGATTGGTCTCATTTGAGACAGCAACGAATCGGCAT
This sequence comes from Bungarus multicinctus, assembly GCA_023653725.1. Lineage (NCBI taxonomy): Eukaryota > Metazoa > Chordata > Lepidosauria > Squamata > Elapidae > Bungarus > Bungarus multicinctus. The sequence goes on from CM042838.1 coordinate 169,625,873, forward strand.
ACAGACAAGAGGTTATACAACTTGCCTCGTGGTGTAACCAGAACACTCTGGAACTGAACACACTCAAAACCGTAGAAATGGTGATAGATTTTAGAATAACCCCTCCCATACTACCACCTCTTACAATACTAGACAACACAGCATCAACAGTAGAGACCTTCAAATTTCTAGGTTCTACTATATCACGTGACATAAAATGGACACCTAACATCAAAAACGTCATCAAAAAAAGCCCAACAAAGAATGTTCTTTCTGTGCCAACTCAGGAAGCTCAAACTGCCCAAAAGGAGCTGCTGATCCAGTTCTACAGAGGAATGATTGAGTCTGTCATCTGCACCTCTATATCTGTCTGATTTGGTTCTGTAACCCAACAAGGCAGACGCAGATTTCAGAGAATAATTAGGACTGCAGAAAAAACAATTGATACCAATCTGCCTTCCATCGAGGACCTGTATAATGCATAAGTCAAAAAGAGGGCTGCGAAAATATTTACAGTTCCCTCACATCCTGGACATAAACTGTTTCAACTCCTTCCATGAAAACGATGCTATAGTGTACTGCACACCAGAACAACTAGACACAAGGAGAGTTTTTCCCTGAACACCATCACTCTGCTAAACAAATAATTCCCTCAACACTATCCAGCTATTTACAAAGTCTGCACTACTGTTACTATTAATCTTCTCATCACTCCTATCACCTATTTCCTCCCACTTGTGACAGTATGACTAACTTTGTTGCTTGTATACTTATGATTTATATGGACTGTTTCCTAGTATGATTTGATTGCTTATTGTACCCTATGACTATTATTAAGTGTTCTACCTTATGATTCTTGACTCTTGATGAATGTATCTTTTCTTTTGTATACACTGAGAGCATATGCACCAAGACAAATTCTTTCTGTGTCCAATCACACTTGGCCAATAAAGAATTCTATTCTATTCTATTGTATCTATTTCTGTATTTCTCTCTTTCTTTCTCTCTCTCTCTCTCTTTCTTTCTTTCCCTTCTTTCCTCCCTCCCTCCCTCCTTCCTTCCTTCTTTCTGTCTGTCTGTCTGTCTGTCTGTCTGTCTGTTTTTCTTTTTTTTCAACCAGTTCTGTGGGCATGGCTTGGTGGTCATGTTATTGGCTGTGCATGGCCAACTCAATATCATTCACACATCGAGGTACGCATCCCCATAGCCTGTCATGACTGTGGGGATGCTGCAATAGTTGTAAGTGTGAAAAATGGTCATAAGTCACTTTTTCCAGTGCCATTGTAACTTTGAATGGTCACTCCATACAAGCAAAGTATCAGCAAAGGAGGGAAAAAAAACTCCAGAGAAGTTCCTGAGACAGGGAGTCTAGTCATGCCAAGAATATAATAAAGGTTAATGGAGAGGCAGTTTCTGTAAGCAACACCAGAATGTTTCCTTCCTGATTTCCTTACAGGATTAGGCTAGTAATTTCTTCTAACAACCGGTTCTCAAACTGCTTAGAATGTTAACAACAGGTTCTAGCGAATAGGTGCAAACTGGTAGAATCCCACCCCTGCATACAATTAAGAAATATATTACAATTAAAAATATATATTAAAAAAAGCATTTTAAAACATGAAAAAGAAGAAAAGCATCCAGATTAAATAGACATGGAAGTAAGGTATTTGACCAGTTAGCAATACAGTCAGAAAATAGGATACTTAACACATTCAGCACACCAAATATGGAACATAGTCAGGGTTTTAGGACATTATGAAAGAGTAACAGGGTTGGGATCATTCTAATTGCTAAAGGAAGGGTGTTCCATTGAGAAGAGGCCACTGCAAAAAGAGAGAGAGAGAGAGACAGACAGACAGACAGAGAGACCGAGAGAGAGAGACAGAGCATATCTTCCAGTATCCCAAAAATGCTTTTTCAAGAGGCAACTGGACTTTCTTACTTTTCTTTGAAGACATTTCGCTTCTCATCCAAGAAGCTTTAACCTTACACTGTCTACTATTGACCTCACTCCTTTCCTAAGACGTCTGTACGGGGCGTGCATAAGCGCACCAACGTGCCTACCATCCCTGTCCTATTGTTTCTTTTATTTTTCGTACATGTACCCATTTTATGTATTCATAACTATGTATATACTTATACCTATTATCTTGTAAGTGATTGACAAATCAAATAAATAAATAAATAGCTTCAGCTCTGGATGACTGACCATCTCCACAGACATGTCTTCTGTTCATCACCAGCCAACATTCTTTGGCTTTTATCTCTGGGATAGGAGAAAAACATGTATCATGCATATCGCAATTTAAAATATGTTTTATATAAAGTCTCTTCTCTTTCATTAACATTTTGGTTGTTGGTTTAATTGTTTTGCAATTCCAGATGCACGCCTTCTTGAGAAACGTCCTGTTCAACAACACCGCTGGGGAGGAAGTCTCCTTTTCAGAAAGTGGGATGAAATACGCAGGATTTGATATCCTCAACTGGGTTGTCTTTGCAAATATGACGATCCTTCGACAGAAAGTCGGATGGGTCAATCTGGAGGCTCCTTCAGCTGAAGGTTTCAGCATTGACTCTGATGCCATTGTGTGGGCCAACCAGGTGGGGAATACATGTTGTTACCAGGAAAGCTGAGAGGAAGGACCAGGCTTCTTGTGACTACCATTTGTTGAAATGGTGTAGGGTCTTCTGTTTGGGTGGGGAGTTTGGACTAGATGACCTACAAGGTCCCTTACCATTCCGTTAATCTGTATCTGTAAAATTCTATTCAGTGAATGGAAGAGGAGGGGCTCCTTTTATGCAGACCCTGAAACTAGGCTGAATGTCTGCAATGTCTTCCCCTCAACCTCTCTTTCTTTTAAATAAGTTTTTTATTTTTTAATCTTGAACATATCATCTTCCATTAAATAGTATGTCATCTGGGTATAAATGTCAGTGCAAATTACAATCAAAATTTACAATATTCATTACATTGATAATAATTCTCTAATCTTACAATATCAATAATCTGCATTATAACTCTATTCATTTCTCCCTCTTAACATATCTTCTAATGAAAATATAATATTATATATTAGGTATAGTAATCTTAACAATCATATATAAGAATCATCATACGTTTACATCTCTATCTGAACATACATTCTTTATTTCACTAATCTCCATTTATTTCTCACTTCTATTTTTATTCTCCAGCCATCCATAAAATAGCTCCCATGTCATGTACAGTAATATTCAGTTTATTCTTTCTCTTTTATAGCAAGCGTTAATCTGTTCATTTCTGCACAAGCTAATATTTTCCTAATCACTTTCTCATCTGTAGGGATCTTATCTCTTTTCCAGTGTTGTGCAAATACAATTCTAGTGGAAGTTAATACATGTATAATTAAATATGAATTTCCTTTACTGTAGGTTTCGGGCATAATCTCCAACAAAAATATTTCTGGTTTTAAATCGATATGCTGCATTATCATCTTTTCCAACCACATTTGTATTTTTGTGCCTTATTTTTTTTGCCTCTATACATGTCCACCACATATAATAATATGACCCAGGTATCTGATGGCATTTCCAACATTTAGCTGATTTGTCTTTAAACATCTTTGCCAGCCTTGTCGGTGCCAGGTGCCATCTATAAAACTTATATAAGTTTTCTTTATATGCGGTTGACATTGTAAATGTATAATCCCACAACTTCTGCCATTCATCTAGTTCTAGTGTGTGTAACCAAAAAATTTTTGGGATGCTATTATTGTCACTTTCACTTGTTCATCTTCCAATTGAATATATAGTTACCCCTCAACATCTCCTAACCTGTCTCCTTCCAGAATAAGCCTTTTTCCCGTTGTGTGAAGCACTGCGTTCCAGGACAAGCCAAAACGGTTGCAGACAAGAAGCACTCTTGTTGCTACGGATGTGCTTCTTGCCCAGAAGGAACCATTTCTAATCAAACAGGCAAGTTGCCCAAGGACACTCTTAAACAGGAATGAAGAGGTCTGGCATGGCTGTCTGCGGAGGAGTGAGAGAGAATATGAGGTGGCAAATCAGTTGAGCAAATCGACATGAAAACAATTCAGAATCTTTAAGAGTAGTCCATTGAATGCATCCTCCTTTATTAACAGCAGCCTCCAGAATCCAGGGGAGACTATTTTCACCCTCCTGGAGGCTTGAGGAAAGCCTTTGGAGCCCTTGGGGAGGGCAAAAAATGGACTTCCCACCATGGTGCTGACTAGACCACACCCATCATGGCCATGCCCACCCAGCAACTGGGCAGAGAACCAATTGCTAGAATTTTTGAAGCCCACCCCTGCTGATAACCCTTCTTTTCGAAAAAAATCTCCAATTTCTCTGCTCTGTCACTCATGCCTGATCATCTCCCAGTTGGCCTTCACATGGGACTATACTTGAAAAGTATCTAGAAGCTTCAGCTGGTACAAAAAGTGGCCACGCAAGCAAATTTGAGTGCTGAAAAGAACAGCATATGTAATAACACCTTTGTTGTGTGAGTTGTACTGGATGCCAGTTTACTTTCAGTTCCAATTCAAGATGTTGGTTATAACCTTTCAAGCACTACATGACATGAGGCCAAGCTACTTATGGAATCATCTTAATCCCAAAACATCAGACTGTCTCACCTGGTCAGGGATATGTTGGGGACCTTGTCGGTTGAACAATTATGACTGCAGGAAGAGAGCCTTCTCAGCTATTTTCCTTATCCTGAGGACTTAGCAATAGCAACAACAGCAGCACTTAGACTTGCATACTGCTTCATAGTGCTTTAGAGCCTTCTCTAAGTGGTTTGCAGAGTCAGCATCTTGCCCTCAACAATCTGGGTCCTTATTTTATTGACCCCAGAAGGATGGAAGGCTGAGTCAACCTTCAGCCTGTAAGACTTGAACTGCTGGCAGTCAGCAGAGTTACCTGCAATACTGCATTCTAACCACTGTGTCACTGCACTCTTGAGAAAGATATAGAGATAGATAGATAGATAGATAGATAGATAGATAGATAGATAGATAGATAGATAGATAGATAGATAGATAGATATGTATCATTCTTGCTTCCTATGTGTCAGCATCTCAAAGAAACTCCTCAATAACTGTCAAGGCTTTTCTGGTTGGACTCATTGGCTGCAAGCCATCTTTTATCTACAAATAAGTTTATTTGTAGATGAAAGCTGTGAAGGTTTGAGTTGCTGCATTTGTTTGAGATTCTCTTGCTGGTAACAGGGTTGGGTCAGAACAGGATCTTTCTGCATTATGCACAGCAGAAGTAAAGAGATGGGGAACATAGGACATTTCACCCCATTTACTAGGAAAATGATTCACCTCAAAAATAAACCCTGGTTATCTGACTAATGTATGCTGGTGCCTGTTCTTGCAGATGCAGCTCAGTGCATTCCCTGCCCAGAAGACCAACACCCGAACAAGAACCATATCCTATGCATTCCCAAATCCACGAACTTCCTCTCCTATGTGGATACACTTGGCTTCATTTTAGTTTGTCTAGCTCTTGTCTTCTCTTTGATCACAATCCTTGTGTTGGCTGCCTTCCTCAAACATAGCAACACACCCATCGTCAAGGCCAACAACCGCAATCTCACCTACATCCTCCTGGTCTCCCTTCTGCTCTGCTTCCTCTGCTCCTTCCTCTTCATCGGGCAGCCAAGGAACCTCACCTGTGTCCTCCGACAAACCACTTTTGGCATCGTCTTCTCCATTGCTATTTCATCTGTGTTGGCAAAAACTCTGACTGTCGTGCTGGCCTTCATGGCTACTAAGCCAGGAAACAGGGCAAGAAAATTCTTAGGGAAGCAACTGATCATAATCCTGGCTTGTCCCCTTGTGCAAACAGCTCTTTGTGCCTCCTGGCTGGCAATCTCCCCCCCATTTACTAATTTGGACTTTCATTCTGTGAAGGGAGAAATCGTGATGGAATGCAATGAAGGTTCAACCACCATGTTTTATGCTGTTCTGGGCTATATGGGTTTCCTAAGTCTCGTCAGCTTCATAGTGGCATTTCTAGCTAGGAAATTGCCTGACAGCTTTAATGAAGCCACGTTCATTACTTTCAGCATGCTGGTCTTCTGCAGTGTTTGGATCTCCTTCCTCCCCACCTACCTGAGCACTAAAGGGAAGTCCATGGTGGCCGTGGAGATCTTCTCCATCTTGGCCTCTGCGGCTGGTCTGTTAAGTTGTATCTTTCTTCCCAAATGCTACATTATAGTGCTGAGGCCAGATCTGAACAATAGAACTCACCTCATGAGGAAAATTAAGTAGAAAAAAAGAGAAAAAAATGTGGCTATATCTGTACAGCTTAATGTAGATGTTTCTACTCCAATTTTGTCCAGACCCAACAATCACAAAAGTGACATTGAGGTTTTCCTGTTTTTGTTGACCCTATCTGACTCCAACTATGTGACCTATTGAGAAATGCCTTCAAGAAGCCTTTCAATTTTATTCAAGGAAAAGCGGAGAGAAGTAATTCAGGAGTAAAGCTACTTTGATATTGACATACATTTCCCATTCCAAGACACCACTAGCAATGCAGAATTCCTGTGGCTTCAGGCAGTTTTGTCTCACCAGAGGAATCTGTTTCTGCTTGTCTCCTTGCAATAGGCCCAAATAAATCCATCTGGTGGGAAGCAATAACAAAAGCACTTAGACTTCTATACCACTTCACAGTGCTTTACAGCCCTCTCTAAGCAGTTTACAGAGTCAGCGTATTTGCCCCAACAATTTGGGTCCTCATTTTACTGACCTTGGAAGGATGGAAAGCTTGGAAGGATGGAAAACTGAGTCAAACTTGAGCCAGTGAGAATCAAACTGCCAAGCTGCAGTCAGCCAGCAGTCAGCAGAAGTAGCCTGCAGTGTTGCATTCTAACCACTGTACCACTACCATTTTTTCCTGATAAAAAAGTAGTCTGCTTTATCAAATGCCTTACTGAAGACCAAATAAATTAGCCTTTTGCTGGTCTACCAATTTTGTCACATTATCAAAGAATGCAGTAAAATTTGTCTGGCAGGATCTATTTTTGATCAACCCATGTTAGCTTTTGGTTATAATTTTGCTTGCCTTTAGGTATTCACAGATTCATTGCTCTTTTATATTTTCTAGAATCTTCTCAGGTATTGATGTCAAGGTTCCAACTGATTCTCTCATTAAATCATGAGTCACGAGCCAAGCTTCAAAAGAAATCCAGTTATATATTAGAAGCTTCATGTTGGCACGTTTCAAGTGAAGCCAACTCTGACTTCACTTAATTCACACCCCAGATCTGAACCTGTTTCCACTTCCCCCCAAGGTGTGTCATCAGTCACATTCCTCCTCCCTCTGGCCACTGTGGGTATCCGTGGAGATGACCTTGATGTTGCCGGCTGGAATGTGCTTTGTTTTGACTGAAGTTTGATTCCCTTGCTGTAGTTGAGAGGGTCAGTTCCCCATCCCCCCTGCCTATGGTAACTCGAGAGAATGTCAGGAATGCTTCGTGAGTTGACAGGCAGATTGGTCTAGATCCATGTTTTTCTTCCTTTTTTTCTTTTTTGAAGAGGGGAACCACATCAGATCTTTTCTAATCCTCTTGTAGTTCTCGCAGTGCTCCAGGATATTTGAAAGGTATAGTTCAGTCATTCTGAGATAACATCTACCAGCTCTTTTCAATATCCTGGGTTGTATTCTTTCTGGGCCTAGTGATCTAAACTCATCTGCAATTGATAGGTGTTCTTTTATAATTTTCTTGTCTACTTTGATTTGTATTCATAATCTATCTTTTATAGTATTGGTATTGAGAATAGAATAGAGTAGTATAAAAGAGAATAGAATGGAATTGAATGGGGTGGGGTGGAATGGAGTAGAATAGAGTAGAGTAGAATAGGTGGCGTGGTATGGCATGACATGGCATGGCATGGCATAGAATAGAATGGGATGGGATGGGATGAAATGGAGTAGAGTAGAATTGAGTAGAGTAGAATAAGTGTGGCATGATGTGGCGTGGCGTGGTATGGCATGGCATAGAATAGAATAGAATAGAATAGAATAGAATAGAATAGAATAGAATAGAATAGAATAGAATAGAATAGAATAGAACAGAACAGAACAGAACAGAATATCAGCTTTGGAAGCCATATTCCACGCTGCCACATAGCCTGAGAAAGTGTGAGAGGGTTGATTTTATTTGAGAAGTTCTAAGTAGACAAAATAAAATTCTTTTCTTAGTTCAAGGTTATTAAACGTGGCACAGCAGAGAAAAAGGATCTTACACTGAGAGAGATCATAAGAAACTAAACAACTGATAATTCAAAAAAGAAGAAGATAGCTCACTCCTTTCTAAACAAGTATGATCAACTTTGAAAATGGTGCATCTGAGAGGAGCTCTCGATTCTGTCCTCAGGAAATCCTCCATCGTTCAGACTGATTGGTTTTGAAGTACTTATTTAAAATATTGATGGCCCACTCAACTAATAGACTGGACAGAATACAACTAACTCATTATGAAAAGAAGAAAGGGTGAGATTATTAGAAACCATCTAAGTACCCCATAGCTGAAACACATATCTATTGACCAGTTTGGAAAACACCATTTAGACAAGGGTCTTCAAACTTGGCAAGTTTACGTCTTGTGGACTTCAATTCCTAGAATACCTGAGGTAACATGACTGGAGGAGGAATTATGGGAGTTGAAGTCCATAAGTCTTAAAGCTATCAAGTTTTAAGACCCCTGATTTAGATAGAGGCCATGTGAAGCAGTTCAAGGAAGTTTGAGAGTTTCTGACACTAAAAAGAGTTTGGTGGTGGCAGCAAAAACAATTGATTCCAAAGAGATCTCAGAGATTTAAAAGAGTTTGCTCCATGTATATCCTACATTAAGGGGATTGGACTAGGTGATCTCCAAGTTCTCTTCTAACTCTAAAGCTTTATGACTCTCCAATCTCAGCTGTCAAATTCACAGAAAGAGATACACAATTGTGGCTTCACAAATAAGTTTTCCTCTTGCCAAATGCCATCAATTACAGAGTTATGGAGTAACTTTGTAGACATTTCTCTCTCTTAGGATTCATAAAACACTAGTAATTTTTATTTCATCTCAGTAGATTTCCTCCCTAGGCATAAAGAGATTTGTGTCCGGTCAAAACATGTTTACTTAGTGTGCTTTTAATAATAGAGCTGTATCCTTTTGGAGTTGGAGCTGAAATCAATGCTTATCTTGAAGACTTAAACTCCTACTTGAGTCCTGTGAAGCCATCAGAGCATCAAATTGCCTACATCTTCCATTGATTTGCTCTAGGACAATGAGTTGGCTTTTAGCATTGCTTTGGATCTTGCCTGCAGCTGTTGGGATGGATCTGCTGCCAAATTGCTTCTGGAGGAGATCTTTTCAAGCACAAAAAGACTATTACAGGCCTGGAGATCTCATTATTGGTGGAAACCTGCCTCTTTCCATTAGTGTAATTCTACAGTTCCTATTTGAGCCTCCGGGTGATAGGGATATTCTTTATCTGTAAGTGTTTTCTTGATTGTCTTTTTTTCTCATTGGAATGTGGAAAGGGCAGTCTTGAAGATGGGGCAGATGTAAATCCCACCTAGCCTATATGTCAGCATTCCAACTAACAAACTCCTAACCAATAAATAGAATAGAGTAGAGTAGAGTAGAGTAGAGTAGAATAGAGTAGAATAGAATAGAATAGAATAGAATAGAATAGAATAGAATAGAATAGAATAGAATAGAATTTTTTATTGGCCAAGTGTGATTGGACACACAAGGAATTTGTCTTGTGCAAATCCTCTCAGTGTACATAAAAGAAAAGAGACATTCATCAAGAGTCAAGAATCATAAGGTACAACACTTAATGATAATCATAGGGTACAATAAGCAATCAAATCATATTAGGAAAGAGTCAATAAAAATCATAAGGATACAAGCGACAAAGTTGCAGCCATACAGTCAGAAGTGGGAGGGGATGGGTGATAAGGAGGGAAGAGAAGGTTAATAGTAATAGTAGTGCAGCCTTTTAATAGTTGAACAGTGTTGAGGGAATTAGTTGTTTAGCAGAGTGATGGAGTTTAACTGTCCTTGTGTCTAGTTGTTCTGGTGTGCAGTGCTCTATAACATTGTAAACTCTGAGACAAGCATTTCCTCAAAGTTCCCCTTTATTAGAGTTGTTATATTGGCACATCTGGGAAAACCTGAATCTGAGAGTTCAAGGTTTCCCTTCCCGAAATAAAATCAAAAATCCCTCCCCTGCACCCACCATCACATGGTCCAATCAAACATTGTCCCAACTGGAGACCTTCTTCCAACACTCCTCTCCAGGTGCAGGGTGACCTGGCCTTGACTTTCTGTGAAAGAATGTTGTTGAGTCTAAACTTCTGCCTCTCTATGCAATCCCCCCTCCTAATTTCCCAGGCTCTAGATGTGGAAGCCTTGAAGCTCCCAAGTAATATGGCTTCCAAGGCTGACACTAGGATGATGTAGAGCCTTCCTAATTACAACATATTGATTCTATCTGATGAATCCACCTCCCTCCAATTCCTTTCTCAAGCCCTCTGACTGTTCAGTGGTGAAGAAAAGCTTATCACTTGAACAGGGAGTCAGCCTTTTCTCCATGTTCCTGAAGACAAGGTACACTTTGCAGAAAAGTCTGTTTGGGCTAAACGTGGGGAAAAATAATGCTAGGGTTCTCTATCTTATTGTTGGAATAAATTTCCAAAGTTGGCTTTTTTCACTTTCTTAGTCTAGTAAGAAATGTAGAAGTTTCTTGGTTGAGAAGTGAAACATTTTCAAAAGAAAAAAAACACAGTTATCCAGTTGTTCCAAAGTCTAGTTGTCTTTTGGAAAAAAAAAAAACCTTTGGGACAACCACAACCTGGATGATTGAGAATCTCCATAGATATATGGACTAAATTCATCTTCCCATCTCAATAATCCGATGGCTTGTAATACCATGATTTAATTGCATTGTATGCAGTGGTGGGATTCATTGCATTGAATGCAGTGGTGGGTTTCCACATTTTTCCTCTGTGTCGGTGCTAGTGAGGTGAGCTGTTTGTTAGGTCAGCTGGGGTGCGGCAATCCAATCTGCCACACGAATCAGCTGAGCTAAGAAACAAGGAAATATAGGACAAGAAAGGGCAGGTGGGTGGTTCCAGCCAGAGATGGTATTTGCTGGCTCTCAGAACACTCAAAATTTTTGTTACTGGTATGCCAGAACCAGTATGAACTGACTGGATACCATCTCTGATTCTATGTAGAATAGGTCTTTCTTTAGTCCACTACTGTCTAGCTTCCCGCGACTCTCCAATCAATCATGGAGACTTCTACATAACAGGAATGAACTTTTTTAAAGAATCTCCAGGCCAGCTCAGTGATCTCACTGTCAACTCATAAAATATTTCTGTGGAATTATAGAGTTGCCAACAGAAAAAGAGGGGAAGCAGTACAGCAGCTTGCAAAACCGAAACTGCATTCCATAAATGTTTTCTAAGATAGTAACTAGGTGACTGAATTTTCTGCCACACAAAATTCTAACTGGAGAGCATGATTGATGACTCTTGGCTATGGATGTGTCCCATTGGAGAATATGAATTACGATACACCCAGGGGCTGGGGGAAAACCAGGTTAAGAGTGACAATGTGTTATGTGTCTCAGAGTCAGCTACACCCAGGCAGAGCCAGCATGTTAACTCCCAATAAATCCTTTGGAAGTTTTGTAAGTTTGGCTTGAGACTCATGATTTAAATGGGGGTAACTGCCAGAATCCTGACACTCACTCCAGTTCACTAAAATGATACTTACTAATTAAGGGCCATCCATATATATCAACTTAATCATTTCTAGCCATCAAAGTTCAGCCTAAGACTTTCAATTTAATTCAATTTAATATAATTTATTAAATATATTATTTATAAAGCCACCTGATTAAAAAGTCTCCAGTAATGTAATAATAGGTGAAGGGTGCCAGCTTGGGAAAAAATATTTGGGAATGTAGGGCAGAGATTGTCAGCCTATAAAGTTTTTCATGACTGGATATAATAAAGGGCTTAGTTTCATCAAGATAATAAGCCACTTTCCTAAACTGAATTGAAAGGTTCATCTTCAAAAAAATACTGATTTGAATGGAGTTCATGCTGTAAATTATAATTTGCACATTAACTCATAGAAATGTGCTGGAGGATTGAGCAAGAAGCTTCATCCTACACTGTTTGCTTTAGTAATGGGAATCAATATTGATTGACAGCAATCCTGTTTCTGACAGCAGTAAAATCACTTGTCAGCAGCTACCTCAGACTTGCTTGTGCTTTGCTGATGTGCGGTGACAGTCTGCCATGATCTATGAGGAAGGAGGACAAAGGGGGGAGAGCTTGGGAAACTGAAAGTAGATGTTGTGCCATCTCAAGAAGCTGCTTCAAAGTTGCCCAACCGGAAGAAAGAGGGAGCAGCACACCAGAACATGCTTGAACTCACCATTAACAAAACAGTTTGCAATATTTTAATTGGTTACTTTGGGGTGGGAAATGAAAGTCAGTTAAAAAGGAGAAAGGAGAGGGAAATATAACCTAGGGATTTTGGCATGCAAATATCAGTTCTGGTTACAATACACATGACCTCTAATAAAAACATACCTTTCTCAGCAAATGGGAAACATTTGTGGCAGGACTCACACAGCTAATTTATATTGATCTCTTTCACGATTAATTCCTAGAATTCTCATCTTAATCAGAATTCTTTCAGATCTCTCTTCTGCTCCTGTCTAATTTTTGTCCTTTAATAATTGCAATAAAGACCTCTTCCCAAGAACTACCAACATGTCCTGGCCTTGGCATTTGCCATTCAAGAGATCAACAAAGACCCACACCTTCTCCCCAACATCACCCTGGGCTTCCACATCTATGAAGATAATTTCTATGGAAGCATGGCCCAAGATGTCAGCGTGTCCTTGCTCTCCAGCAGGGGGAAAATGTTTCCTAACTACAAATGTGACACACAGGACAATCTTATTTCTGTCCTTGGGGGTCTCAGTTCCAGAATCTCATACAAGATGGCCACCATATTTGGCAATTTCAAGGTTTCTCAGGTATTTGGACATGTAATATGATGGAAGGGTGAGTGCAGATGTAAGAAAGTAAGTTCTGCCTTGTGTGGTTACTGCTGACAACTTATAGAGCCTATTCTGTGACCGGTAGAAAACATCTCATGAAGATACAAAGTTGTGGGGATGAGGGGGTCTAGATTGGATATACTGCTAATCTAGATGGTCTTAGTTTAGTGTTCTGACCCAGCTTCCCAAACACAGAAAAACCCTCTGTAGTTGAAACAATGATTCCTTTATTAGGAGCACCAGAAGCCCTGGCAAAAAGTATCTCTCTCACCGCGGCTAACAAGTCTGTCTGACAGGGAGATGATTAGTTATCTGCCACATCTATTCATCTCTGCTCCCTGCCTTTTATCCCCAGAGCTAGGGTGGACCTTTGCTAGCAGAAGTAGTTCTTCCTTCCCAAGGACCGGCCCATAGATTTCTCCTGCTCTCCTCTCTTCTGCCTTCTGTGCATCCGTGCGTCAGGCACTGGACCCAGCTGTTCCTCTTCTTCCTCCTCAGCCACCTCCAGACTTGGGGGCTGTTGACTCTCCATCTGAGGGCTGATGGATGGCCAGGGGTCCACCTCTGTCTTTCTCTCTGCCAGTTCCATTCCTTCTTCCCCCTCAGAGCTCTCAGGTTGCCTTGATGCTGACCTGACTCCCATGCCTCATCCTTCTCCAATTTAGTTGCTGGAGGGGATGGTGGCCAACAGGCCACAACACTTAGTAACAAAAAATACAGGTACCATTTTCCTTGATTAGCTTCTTTTTTCTCTCTATCTCCATCCTCCTTTCAGTTAGGTTATCGCTTCTGTGACCCTGTTTTGAGCGATAAGAGACAGTTCCCCACTTTCTACCAGATCGATCCTCAATATTATCTACAGAATGCAGCCATTGTCCAGCTCCTTCTCTATTTCCAGTGGAACTGGATTGGGATTGTTGTTCCAACCTCAGAGAACATTGAACATTTTCTCCAAACATTGACCGCCACCCTTGCCCAGAATGACATTTGCATACATTTTGTAGAATGCATCAGGTTCCGGATCTCAATATTCAACGACATGCAAGGAAATCAATTAGATGTGCTTTGGGCCATTTTGAACAGTAACGCTCAGGTTGTGATTATCTCAGGGGATGCAAGGACACTGCAGATTCTAATAATAACCCTCTCCCATTATGAAGAAGAGAACCAAGCTACTTCTGGGAAGGTTTGGATCCTGACCACCCAATGGGAATTTTCAGCTTTTGGCTATCATTATGAGTGGGGGAAATTAAAAACCCTCCATGGTGCTTTGTCTATCACAGTTCATGCAAACCCGGTGCCAGGATTCAAAGATTATCTCTGGGCTCTGAATCCACTCGAACCCCATGGAGATAGTCTTTCTTCCTGAATGGTGGGAAGTTGTATTTGACTGTGCAGGTATTGAAGGCAGGTCTGACCTCACCTGATGGCCGAAGGGTTTGCACAGGGGAGGAGAACCTGGACACCCTCCCAGCCTCCGTCTTTGATGGAAAGATGACCGGTTTCAGCTACAGCATCTACAATGCTGCCTATTCTGTGGCACATGCATTACATGCTGCGTATACGTGGGAATCACAATGGACATTGAAGAAGGGCAGAATGAAGCCCCACCTTCACCTGCTTGTGAAGCCCTGGCAGGTAACTCTTCAGCCCTTCTTAAACAGTTTTAAGATTCATGTACTTTTGCCTGTGATCTCCATTACCTTTTCTTTATCCCAATGGCTACTTTTCCCCTTTATTTAAATCTCATACAAATTTTGAATTTTTTAAAAATTCCATTTCTATTTCAACATTCATAGCTGGAAAAAGAACTATTCCTGCACTGTTTTTCCTTAATCATTCCAAATGCCGTAGACCTGTTCGAGTTTTCCATTCAAATTCCCATTGCTGTATTTTGATAGTTCAATCCACATTATATTCTTTCTTTCTTTCTCTCTTCCTTCTTTTTTCTTTCTCTCCTTTCTTTCTCCCTTTTTCTTATTTCTTTCTTTCTCTCTTTTTTTCTTTCCATCCCTCCTTCCTTCCTTTTTTTCTTTCTTTCATCTTTCTTTGTTTCTTTGTTTCCTCTCTCTCCCTCTCTCTCTCTCTTTCTCCCTTCTCTAGCTTTCTTTCTTTCTCTTCTTCTTTTCTTTCCAGCTAGTGCAGGGGTGGATTCAAATTTTGTAGCAACCAGTTCTGTGGGTGTGGCTAGGTGGGCATGATCATGTGACTGGGTGGGTGTAGCTTCTTTTTTTTTTGCAGAAACACCCCCCCTTCCCCCAGTTTTTGGGCCTTCTGGGCCTCAGGGAAGCCTCCTGGGTGGGCTTTTTTTTTTGCTCCCAGGGAGCTTTCCTGGGACTCAGGAAGGAAAAATACTGAGCATATGGGGGGCATGCAGCAACCCCCCTGTGCTCCATTTTGGGGCCTCTTGCACCTCATGGGAGCCTCCTGGGGGGCATTTTTGCTCCAGAAGGCTTCCTTGGGGCCCAGGAAGGCAAAAACTGGAGGAGGCAAAACAGTAAGTAAGTGAGGGGAATCCAGGTCGCGAGGGGGAAAAAAAGAAATAACTTAAGGAGTGACTGGCCAGGGAAGATAGCAGTCAACGATGTCGGGCATGTGCTCAATGTTGTGCATGCATGATAAGGACTGACTGGGCAGGGAGGGGAGGGGAGGGGCAAGTGGAGAGGGGCAGGACCAGCTAGGGGCACGATTTGCCAGTTCTCCAAACTGCGCAGAATCATAACAATCAGCTTTATAGAACCATTCCGAACCGGTAGAGTCTCACTCCTGAGCAGCAGTACCTGAACACCCTTGTAAGTGGATCATAAGCTTCCTAACAGATAGGAAGCAGCAGGTGAAGCTAGGCAGAATCACATCCGATACCTGTACAATTAGCACAGGGGGCCCCTAAGGCTGTGTGCTATCTCCACTTCTCTCCTCCCTGAACACCATCACTCTGCTAAACAAATAATTCCCTCAACACTATCCAGCTATTTACAAAGTCTGCACTACTGTTACTATTAATTAGATTGTAAATAGCTGGATAGTGTTGAGGGAATTATTTGTTTAGCAGAGTGATGGTGTTCAGGGAAAAACTCTCCTTGTGTCTAGTTGTTCTGGTGTGCAGTACTCTATAGCATCGTTTTCAGGGAAGGAGTTGAAACAGTTTATGTCCAGGATGTGAGGGAACTGTAAATATTTTCGCAGCCCTTCTCTTCTCCCTAAATGCCAATGATTGCATCTCAAAGAATCCATCTGTTAAAATACTGAAGTTTGCAGATGACAAAACTTGGTCTCATTTGAGACAACAATGAATCCGAATACAGACAGGAGGTTATACAACTTGCCTCATGGTGTAACCGGAACAATCTGGAACTGAACACGCTCAAAACCGTAGAAATGGTGGTAGATTTTAGAATAACCTCTCCCATACTACCACCTCTTACAATACTAGACAACACAGCATCAACAGTAGAGACCTTCAAATTTCTAGGTTCTACTATATCACATGACCTAAAATGGACACCTAAAATCAAAAATGTTGTCAAAAAAGCACAACAAAGAATGTTCTTTCTGACCCAATTCAGAAAACTCAAACTGCACAAAAGAAGTTGCTGATCCAGTTCTACAGAGGAATGATGGAGTCTGTCATCTGCACCTCTATAACTGTCTGATTTGGTTCTGCAACCAACAAGACAGACACAGACTTCTGAGAGTAATTAGGACTGCAGAAAAAACAATTGCTACCAATGTGCCTTCCATCAAGGACCTGTATACTGCACGAGTCAAAAAGAGGGCTGGGAAAATATTTACAGTTCCCTCACATCCTGGGCATAAACTGTTTCAACTCCTTCCATGAAAACGATGCTATAGTGTACTGCACACCAGAACAACTAGACACAAGGAGAGTTTTTCCCTGAACACCATCACTCTGCTAAACAAATAATTCCCTCAACACTATCCAGCTATTTACAAAGTCTGCACTACTGTTACTATTAATCTTCTCATCACTCCTATCACCTATCTCCTCCCACTTGTGACAGTATGACTAACTTTGTTGCTTGTATACTTATGATTTATATGGACTGTTTCCTAGTATGATTTGATTGCTTATTGTACCCTATGACTATTATTAAATGTTCTACCTTATGATTCTTGACTCTTGAT
Source organism: Bungarus multicinctus (assembly GCA_023653725.1). Lineage (NCBI taxonomy): Eukaryota > Metazoa > Chordata > Lepidosauria > Squamata > Elapidae > Bungarus > Bungarus multicinctus. The sequence continues at coordinate 169,643,092 of CM042838.1, forward strand.
GAATGTATCTTTTCTTTTGTATACACTGAGAGCATATGCACCAAGACAAATTCCTTGTATGTCCAATCACACTTGGCCAATAAGAATTCTATCTATTCACTATTTTTATGCTATTTCTGTATTCCT
>CM042838.1:169643717-169682656 GCA_023653725.1 Bungarus multicinctus
GCAATTTGAAAGAAAAAAGACAAGTACAAAAATGGAAAGAAGACATACAACTAACGCAGATATCGCAGATAGCCAGAATCTGCACAGATGAGTCAGGATAAGCAAAGGCTCAGAACCCACAAAGACTTGCAACAAAGTCAAAGATAATAAAAAAAAGTTCGTCCAACAATAACATAACAAAAAAAATCAAGGAACATCTGTTCCCCAAGAGCGAAGATGGCAAGGAGTCACAGGCAACAGAGAGAAAGCTTGAACTGCGTTTAATTACATCTTGTCTTCACACAAAAAGACACTATACTCAACCCACCAAAATATAACTGCAAAAGACAGACCCGAAAATAAAGTTAAAATAAGCAAAAAAACTTAGTAAGAGAACACCATCGATATTTATAAACACAAATCACGCAGGCCTGATGGATTACTCACAGAGTTTTAAAGGAGCTGGCAGAGGTCATCTCAGAACCCCTGCACCATAGCTTTCAAAATCCTGTAGCACCGGAACTTACCATTGACTGGAAAAGGACTGATGTGGTTCCCATCCTCCAAAAAGAAAAAAAGAACAGACCCGGAAACTATAGACCATCAGCCTAAAATCCATACCCCGGGAATATACTGGAATAGATATACAAAAACAGAATTCTTCCAATATCTAGAACAAGTAAAGTAATAACTTGCAGTCACCCGGTTTGTTAAGAACAGATCATGGCCAACCAATCTTATTTCATTCTTCAACACTGCTCAATTAGTAACCACAAAATACGGTGGACATAAATATTTAAATTTCAGGCATGGCATTTGACAAGAACACACCCTACTTCTTAAGCTCTAGAAAAAATGGAATATATCACACACTGATGGACTGCAACTGTATGCACCACAATGGTATGCGTGGTGAGGTGCAAGCTGCCGCTATGAGGATGGCCTTTTTGCGGCTGCTGCGGCGTATCACAGCTGTTTTCCCTGTCTCTGGCCTGCTCTGGCCTCGCCTTTTTTTTGGCCGCGCTTGGGGCAGGTTTGTAACAACATCGATGTGTAGCATTGGCCTTGAATATTCAGCGGGAGCCTTTGCTGCCGTTGCGCCCTCGGCACGGTGGCGCAAGCACCGTACGAACAGTGGCGACTCGACTGCTCGCCTTGGCATGGCGACTGCCCCGTTTCTGTTTCGCCCCCCTATGGTGCCACCTGTGCTTGAATATCTGTGGAACTTGGCCTTGAGTCCCCGTCGCAACGATGGCATTGTCTGGTGGTGTCACACCGTGGCCCCCGGCAACGGTGGCCTCGCTGAGTAGCCCCCTTGCCGGTGAGGGGTATATAATAACTCAGATGCCTTGATGGCGACGACGGTGGTGATGACGGCCTGGTCTGGTGGCGTCTCCTTCTGTAACATGCGGTAGCCCGGGGCAGGGCCCTCATTTCGGTAACCCCATTGGCAGTGGTGGGTTGATGAAGACTTGGTGGTGCCTCGAGGGTGATGACATCGCGGTGATGAATCAGGGGTTTCGGTGGCTTTACTAGTTCAGCGCGCGGCCTCGTAGTGGTGTCCCTCCTCGAAGCCTCGGTGGGCCGGCGTGGCCATGGTTGCCCCTGGCGGCAGGGGCAATGCGCGGCAGCCTGTGTGATGGAAGTTGGCCCAGTTTCCTCAGAAAACCCCCCGACCGTTGGCTCTGGCCTCGCGACGGACATTGGAGGCGCGTAATCAGCCGACCGATCAGATACTTTGCCAGCAGACTTACGGCCTTGTGGAATGTCACCTTCCCTGTGTGGCCCTCCAGACTTCCAAAGGCCTATCGTAAGCATATCCTGGATCCTGAGAAGGTGGCAGGGCCATAGGAAAAGTCTCCGATGTGGTACCCATCTTTATCAGTTTTTTATTAAATTTTTTATTGGGGTAGGGAGGAACCAGTGGGGGTGGGGTACAAACCCCTGAGACGGTGTCCAGACTGGTGGCGAGCACGTCCGGAGTTTTGGGTCGGGGGGGGTCAATTGAGGATTGAGGGCTATTTCTGGGAGGGAGAGATTGCAGTCCATTCCGCACAGTACGCGGGAGAGGCAATTTTGGCAGACAGAGGGGTCCATATCAGTTCTGGGAGCAGCCACGCTGTTTTGCAAGAGATGACACCGCTCCACTCCCTATTATCTCCCGTTCCCCGTGCTGTCTAGTCGTCAGCCCTGGCCATTCGCTGATTCTGTGTATGCAGATCCATAGTACTAAGGCCCCCCATTTGGATTGATTTGTAAGGGGGAGCAAGACCTGGCGGATATTCCACAATCTGGTTGGGCCAAGAGTGGGTTGTTTCCTCTGGTCGAATGTGCCACCCGGGTTTTCGGGTTTTCCATCGCCGAGCTCGGGGGGTATGGGGTCTGTTGTTATAAAAGATCTGTTTCCCTAGGGAACCCCTGTCCTCAGATGCCCAGTGTGAATCCCTGTTTTGTGAAGTGTGCTCCAGGGTTCAGAGTTGGCCTATGATCACTTCCCTGCTCCTGACTATGTCAATCAGCCCTGCCTGAGCTCCTTGAGTTTTGGTCCGCTAGCGTTGGAATCCCCAGGGTATAGGTCAGGGGATTTCAATCCCTACCCTCAGCTGGCCGGACCTCGGGGAGTTGTGCTCAGGAATTCATGGCTTCCATGCCAGCCTTGGCCTGACCCAATTAATTCATGAACCCCACACACACTGGGGGTCATCTTAGGATCTATTTTTGTCTCTGGTCAGTGCAGGATGATCCTGTTTAGGGGATGTCTTATAATAGATCCCCTGTTCATGGTCAGATCATTTGCGTCCTTAGCTGGACTTCCATTCCTGGCACCCCTCCTCGCAGGGAGGTGGGACCAATTAAAATGTTCCGCCCAGCGCCTGATGACCCAGATAGGTTCCTGATGATCTTGGGCCGTTTCCCCAAGACGCTCACACACGACTCGGTGTAGGACTTGGTGGCCACCTGGATAGGGTGTCTGCTGGAGACCTTTGACCGTCTTGCCCTTGGCGTGTTCCCTGACCCCGGTACCGATCTCATTGGCTTCCGGTTTTTCTTATGACTGAGGGATGAACACTGGAAAAATGCCTAATGGTTTGGTTGGAGGACCGAGCCGCTCTGGTCTGATTGAACACTTTTATGATCCTGTATTAGGCTATATTTAGTGTCGCAAAGGTGTCACAGCGATCTTACTGTCCCACGCTTATTGCAGTCCCCCAAGCAGAACATCCCCGGCCGCCTGTTTAGGGTGACCCTCTCCCTTTTGAGGTGGGAGCATGGTATGGATCCCTTGCAGGGATGGCCGGGATTCTCTAAGTATCTTCAGACAAAATCACTCAGATCCGGGATGGGCTGACTCTGACCATGGGCATCCTCTGGGAGGAGCAGGGGCGGAGTTTCAGTGAGGTCATTGGGTTGAGTTCAGATCCGTTACCCTAGCATGGGGGCATGATCTGTGTTAACAGGTTTCAGCTCAACCTGAACAAAACCGAGTGCTTGGTTTCCTGCGCCCAGATACAGCCAGCTTACTCCATCGCTGGCGGTGGGGGGGACATTTTGGCCCCCACGGAGGGCACATAATCTTGTGTCTCCTGGATGTACGGCTGTCCTTTAGAAATATCATAAGCAGACGGACATTGCCAGGGGGCTTTTCGTCAGGTCCGTCGGATCTACCTAGTGGCGCGGCCTCTTTCGGATTCGGGCACTCTTCACACAGTCACTTCCACTTTCATCAGGCTCCGCCATAGACTTTTGTAATGCGGTCTCGCCTGGGGCCCCCTTGAAAGCAGCCAGAGGGTTCAGCTGGTGCAAAAATGCAGCCGTGTGGGTGATCTTGGTGCCTTCAAGCTCCCGTGGACACCGCGGCCTGTGCGAACTGCTTGGCTTCCAGTGGCTTTCCGGGTGCGATTCAAGTGCTGGTGGTCCACCTTTGAAGTGCTCCATGGCTTGGAACTGGGTATTTACGGGAACGATTGCTGCTCAACCATCGGCCCCCCCGGCCAATGCGCTCCCACAGGGTTCCTCCTTGGGTCCGTCACCGGACGATACTGGCTGGTAGCCCTGAGGATTCGTTCCTTCTCTTTGGGGACTCCCCCCTCTTGAGATGCTAATTACGCCCCGGAGATGCGACCATCACTGACCTGCAGACCTTCTGGCGTGCATTAAAGATCACATCGTTTCCAACAGGCCAGTCTTGCCTTGGATAATTATTAGAGTTTTAAATTTTTGGATTTTTTAAACTTTGTTACCCCTTATTATTCTGTTGTTTAACCCAAATCATTAAGCCAGCTACTAATTTAATTTTCTATTTACAATCTCTTTTAAATTTCTTATCTATTATGTCTCGTTTTATCTTGCTGTAAACTCGCGAGTTCCCTTTTTTGGAGAGAGGCGGTATAGACGTATAATAAATAATATTAATAAAGTAAATAACTGGCTGCAAACCGTTACTCAAACGAGTAGTCCTTACCGGGTCCTAATCACATGAGGGAAGTAAGCCTTGGGGTCCACCAGTTCCTTTTAGGCCCGGACTCTTCATATCTTCAATTAACAACTTAGTGAGGGAATATAAGGGGACTTTCCAATTTTGCAGATGATACTAAGCTGGCTGGAATAGCTAACACCAAAAAATAAAAAAAAGAAGATCGTCTCAAGGTCCAGATGGTCTTGACAGACTAAACACTGGGCCCATATCTAAAAAAGATGAATTCAATGTAAGAAAAGTAAATCCACCCTTAGGCAAGAAAAACCAAAAGTACACATATATACTGGGTGAAACCAGGTTCAATAGATAACCTTGAGTGGTGTCTTGGATTCCTTAGTCACAACCAGCTAAATATGATCCAGCCTGTTGCAGCAGCAGCCAAAAAGCTAATGCAATCCTAAGTTGTATTAACAGAGGGATACAGTCAAGACCAAGGGAGTACTAATACCACTCTATAAAGCCTTAGTAAGAACACACCTAGAGTACGCATCCAGTTTTGGTCACCACATTATAAAAAAGATGTTCTAGAAAAAGTGCAGAGAAGAGCAACCAGGAGGATGAGGGGACTGGAGACTAAAACATACAAAGAACAGTTGCAGGAACTGGGCTTGGCTAGTCTAGTAAACAGAAGGATCAGGGGAGACTTGATAGCGGTCTTCCAATATTTGAGGGGCTGCCACAGGGAGGAAGGGGTCAAGCTATTTTCTAAAGCGCCTATAGGCCAGACAAGGAATAATGGATGGAAACTGAACAAGGAGAGATTTAACCTAGAAATAAGGAGAAACCTTCTGACAGTGAGAACAATCAACCAATGGAACATTGGTTAGATTAGTTGGGATGGGTACAAAGTTTTAATTTGTTTTAATTGGGGTTTTAGATTTTTATTGGGGCAGCCTATAGTTTAATTCTTTTTTAACTATATTATATCTGTTTATATGTATTTTAGTCAGCTGTTCACCGCCCTGAGTCCTTCGGGAGAAGGGCGGTATATAAAATCCATAAATAAATAAATAAATAAATAACAGCTTGCCCTTGGAAGTTGTGGGAGCATCATTACTTGAGACTGTCAAGAAGAGATTGGACTGCCATTTTCAGAAATGGTGTAGGGTCTTCCGGTTGGGCGGGGGGCTGGACTAGATGACCTACACGGTCCCTTCCAATTCTTTTATCGTCTGTCTGATTCACTCTATTGAATCATGGGGCATATTAGGAGCATTGGATCAGGAAACATTGCATGCAAGTGATCCTTTCCAAGGCCACAATTAGCTTCTTATTTAAGGCAGGAACCAAGGCCACAGCAGAACTTGCATCAGAGCCTCAGGTATAATCCCGGTTTCATTTGGAATCCCACCAGGTTTATCAAGTCACTAAGGGTGGACTGATCAAATAGATCCTGTCTCCCTGCAGAGAGGTGGAGCATAAAAGAATCTCAACGTCATCAGGCCATGATCTGGCAGGACATGTGGACCAGGATAGCTCCTCCTCTAACTCACATTGGAAGTGGTTCAATTTTGAGTTCAGCCAGGAAGGATGGTAGCATGGTGAGATGCCTCTAAGGCTTGCCCTGGAAATGGCAAATGACATCTCTCAAGACCAAAAATCTGGGGAACTCCATGATCAACTGTGAAATGCCCTCCAGAGGCTCAGACACCAAGGTTGCCATGCAGTAGGAAGGCTGGTTCACTACTACCGATCCCAACTGGTCCTGTGAATGAATCTCCAAGAAAAGAATTTCAGATCTGGCAATTGTGGGAGCAGCATCCCAAAAGACTAAAGAAACATCTGGATAACAATTCCTACCCTTAGGCTACAGCAACAGAAATTTGCAAGTCTTGCCAAAAAATTGCTGTTAATACCCTGAGATTCTTCCTCAAATTACCTTTCTGCCTTGTGCCACTCATGTAATCTGACCAACAGTAGCACTCATGTAATCTGACCAAATGAGGGCATAAGCCAAAATCCATCTTTTGTGCAGGGGTCACTACACAACTTCCACCATGACTCCATCTGCTCTGTGAATTACAAGAAGGGACACAACATGTTTTCCATTCTGCTGCATGAGGAGAGCTGTTGCTAAGGGGATAGACAGTGGCTTTTCCCTGCAATTATCAGAAGAACAGGCATTCTCCATGTATCCCCTGTGGATATCTAGACACAAAGATCTTCCAGGATAAAACTCCTTTAAAAATACATCTGGGTTCACCAGCTGGGGGGCAGAACGTGTCACCTTAACCTGTCTTGCAAAGAGTTCCCTCCTGGTTTGAAGAGACTCATGTGCCTTTGTTTCCTCTATGGTCACAGCCCAAACACAGGTAAGAGAAAGCATGGTTGCTATAAATTTGTCCTGGTGCCATCCAGGGGCACAAGTGGTGTCTGATCTGCTAAAGTTCCAGTGAGACTTCAGGAACCTTTCTGCATAAACCATGATTTCTGTTCTAGGAGGGAAGGTGAGAAGACTGACTGGGCAGGAGTCATGCTACTTCTGATGTTTCTGCTGCTCTTCTGGCTCCAGGCTCCAACTACAGCAAAGAGGCTGAAAACCATTTGTGTGTTCTGGACATATATCGGATCAAATGAAAATTATTATATGCCTGGTGATCTCATTATTGGTGGGAATTTGCCCTTGGGAAATATTTTGGAGTCTCCTGTCTTGGAGTTTAAGACACGGAACCATAATTTAAATAATATGTAAGTTTCCACTGGAGGAGAAACATGCAGATAATTCTTCTATTTTCTTTAAAATTGGGGACTTTTTTTCAGAAATATTTCTTCTAGTATTTTCACTGCCCTGGTGTAGTGCACATTTTGTGCTTTTCTCAATAAATTAGTGAACTGTTAAAATGGGCTGGAATTCTCAATTTCTTCATCAGAAGATGATAACAACAAAATGAAGAGGAAGCTATGCTGGCCTAGTGAAGAAGTCAAAATATATATAAACTGAACACTCATTTGTGGTAGAAATACAAATAAAAGCTCTTCACAATATACTTTTCCAGTGTTCAGGAGTTACAAAAATCCCTCGCAGTGTTGGAATAAGGATTGCTCAGGAATAATGGCCTTCAGTAAATCTATGACGTACCCTCCATTGTAGTCCTGTGCTCAGCAATATTTACCCCCCTGAAGAAGCTGCCTCCAAGAGAGACCTTAAATAATTATGGTGAAAGGGGAGCAGTTGGAAAGAATTGCAGCCACTGCAGCAAAGTGAATATGGCAGGGATGATTGAGAGTATAAATTGTCCATGGTATCTATGGAAAGGCTTGTCTCCTTTCTCATAAATTCATCCAAATTCAGCCAAAGGAAATCCTTAGAAAAAACCCAAACCCAATTAAATTTGGCAGTTTTATACCCTAAAAAAACCCCCAACAGTGAAGCAAATTCTACAGAGATGCCACAAGCTTCCTGTAATTTTCTCCAATGTTTTTCTCACTACAGAATCATCACCAGTTACTACCAGCAGTTCCATTGCATTGTGTTTGCTGTCTCTGAAGTCAATAAAGATTTTCTTCTGCTCCCCAACATCACCCTTGGCTTCCATATCTATGCACATTTCCAGAGAAAGACACTTGTTTTCTTAAACAGCCTCTTCATGCTCTCCTCCGAGGCCTACTGGTTCAAGGTTACAAATGTGACCAGCAGGTCACTCTGCTGTCCATCATTGGTGGTCTCAGTGCCAAGTCCTCAGGGCAGATGGCCTCCATCTTCAGCATCTTTAAGGTCCCACAGGTAAGATAATTTTCTTGGATACAGAATGGAAGCTAAAGATGAAACTAAAGTAATTTTTTTTGAGGGGAGGGCATATAATAAGTTTGTGATTCTTAGATAATTCTTATTAAAGGGAGCCATCATTTAGTGCCATTTATTCTCTGTAACAGGTTTATGGTTTCTTGTCTTGTCTTCTGACGTACCACAACCAATAAAAATGGCTAAGAAGGGAAGCAGATGAAGTTTGCCAGTCAAAGTGAGTCAGCCTGACTTTGAGGGTCACCATCCATACAATAGTATCTACAAAAGTCACCATAACACTTTTATTTTGTTGTTGAAAAAGAATCTCTTTTTCTTCAGCTTGGGGTTGGCTTTGAGTTCTCTCAGGGAGAGAGAAGAGTTTATCCTTCCTTCTTCCGGATTAATCCCAAGGAATCTTCTCAGTATGTGGGTTTAGTCCAAATGCTCCTGCATTTCCAGTGGAACTGGGTTGGGCTTCTGGCCCCTGAAGATGAGAGGGGAGAAACATTTTGTCTCAACACTGATGCCAATGCTCCAGGAGAAGGAAATCTGCCTGGCCTTCACTTTAATGCTGGAATTGGATAGTTTTGTAAGCACTATGGAAAAGGTTTTGCACAATTCCCTTACCTGGTCTAAAGCAGAAGTCTATATTATATATGGAGACTTCACTGTTATTACCATTGTATTAGGGGTACTATATGATTTTGAAAATTTCGTAAAAGTATCATTTAGGAAAGTTTGTATCTTCACTTCCCATTGGAAACTTGGCATGAAAGAATCTAAATCCACATTGAAATATATAAAAAATTTGCATGGGGTGTTGCATTTTAGGGACCACTCCAGGGATGTCTCAGAATTCATCCACTTCCTCCTGTCTTTAGATCCCTTAAACCCACAAGTAGATGTCTTTCTCCCTGTATGGTGGGAATTTGTCTTTGGTTGCAAGATCCATAAATCAGGAAAGATCCCTCCAAAGGAGGAAAAACAATGTACAGGAAAGGAGAATGTGCAGAATCTGCCCAATTACACATTTGAAACAAGAATGACAGGTGAAAGTTACAACATCTACAATGCCGTTTATGCTCTGGCACATGCTTTACATGCAATGTATGGAGTTGGACCGACCATGATGAGGCTTGGAAAGAGATTCTCAGATGTCCAGTCATGGCAGGTAATTTCCGTGGCTTTTCATTTAGTCCAAAGATTGGAAGCTTCCCATATGAATTTCTTCAGTTCCTGATTAAATGTCTGCATACTCCCATATCTATCCATCTGAGCCCTGCCCCTCTTTTTTAGTTTAACATCTGTTGTGCTACTCAGCTTGCTGTGTAAAAGAGATTCTCATTAATAATGGATGGAAAGTAACCAAGGAGAGAAGCAACCTAGAACTTAGGAGAAATTTCTTAAGAAATGATTTACCTTTCGAAGTCATGGGTGCCCCATTACTGGAGTCATTTAAGAAGAAAAAGAACAGCCACTTGTCTAAAACTGTAAAGGGTTTGTTGCTTGAGCAGAAGGTTGGACTAGAAGACCTCCAATGTCCCTCCCAATACTGTGATATTGTTTCTATGACAACCACAGCACAGAGCAAGATTCAAAGTGGTCCTAATGGGTTCCTGGTCTGAAATTCATCAGAATTTCCTGCATCAATAGCTAAAATGTTGGACCTCTCTGACTAGTGAAGTGACCAACCTGGTCAGATGATTCCTTCCACGTGGCCCATTAGATCAAACCTGGTTCCTATATTCTGCAGCCTTCTAAAATGTAATTTATATTGTGGAAGTAAAATTCTTGTGTTTTGATGAAATTGGAGTTGGAAACCATGCCCAGTGTTAAAGAGAATATTTTTAGTTTCAAAATTAAACATACCTGATTCTTCAGATCACCACCAAGAGATGGAACTAGCTTCTCAAATATAAACCCATCTTCTCAAAATGGCCTTTATGTGATCATAGAAGCCACGATGTCTCATTTGTATCTCTAACCAAATACTCCAATTTCTGAAGGTTTCCTTTCTTTCAGATTCTTCCCTATTTGAGCAATATGCAGTTCAACAACAGTGCTGGAGAGGAAGTCTCCTTCTCAGAAGATGGACTGGGATCTGCTCGTTATGACCTTTTCAACTGGGTTCTCTTCCCCAATCGATCCTTTGTCCCCATGAAGGTTGGGCAAGTAAATTCTAAGGCTCCCCCAGGCCAGGATTTCGCCATTAACTCGGAGGGAATTGTCTGGGCCACAAAGGTGAGCTGCAAGGAAATGCTGCAATTTTAGAGAAAGATTCATTCTCTTCCTGAGATGCAGAACATCTTCCTAATTTGAAAAATAATCAATTGAGCCAGAAATCATGGCAGTTGTGTGGTGACAAATCTGCTTTGCATTTAATGCATTTGAGGCTTGATTTATGTCATTCGCCAAAGGGTTAGGCTTGGGAACAATTTCTGTTTGAAAAACAGGATGCAATTACAGCAAGTAACAGTGATTTCTACGGACCATTGACACTCAGTTGTATCCTCAAAGCTCTTTTTTAAAGAAATGCTCTAGTCCCATCACAAGCCTTCCACTGCAGGCTGAGATTCCAGATCCAACATCCCACACCCATGAAACCCATGGTCAGGAATGCCACTGGCGTGATTACATGAACACTGTTCTTGATTTCTGATAGACAACATATTTCTTTAGAAGAGATTCTGAATGCTTAGGTCATCCCAAGTATTTCTCTTTTCTCTTTCAGAAGGTGCCCTTTGCCAGGTGTGGCAAGAAGAGGTGCCATGCAGGAGAGAGGAGGAGAGTTCTAGAGGGCAAACAGGTCTGCTGCTACCACTGTGATGCTTGTCCAGAAGGGACCATTTCAAACAAGACAGGTAGACAAGTCTTCAAATGTTAATATTTCCAGGATCAAAGAAAACATTCATTAAGTCATTTTTGTTATTGCTGTCATTTTTTATAAGATTAACATAAAATCATATTTTTCAGCAAAACCTTTCAGTTTACAGATATAAACTACCCTGGCCACAGAGGCCACCTTTCCTGATCCTCAGCAGTTCCAGAAAGGATAGTTTTAGGGCAGAATGTTTGAATGTACAACTTGGATTACCCCTGTTATTCTAATATCCAATTGCAAAAACAGTCTTCCAATCTTTCCTGAGGAAGTGGGGTGTGCAGTCCAAGTTTTAATTTTTATTACTCAGAATATGCTCCTTCCATCAGCACTATAGACCTCTGAGGAAATAGACCTACCAGGGAGAGGGGACATTCATCTATCTATGTCAATTTGGTAGAGCAGGAGGGAACACAAAACCTCTGAATGAACAGATTTGAGGTAGAAAGATGAGAGGTTAAGAAAAAGATAATGTGCTCACAAATGAAACAGCAACATTTCTGAATAACAGATCTATCAGTTTTCATTATGTTCCATTATAAAATGGCGGGGAAAAAAGGCAGGAATCTCAGACTGAAAGCCAAATTACTCCTGGAAGTGCACAATGAATGGATAGCTGGAACGGAATAAATCCTTGTCTCTGGCTAATCTATCCCCCGGATCATTTTAAATAAAGGGTGATTTGCTCTTTTTGATGCCCCATAAATAGCACAGGATATTATTTCATCACACCCTTTGTGGGTAGGTCAACAGCAGAAACAAAGACTTTTAATTTCAGATGCAGCTCACTGTGAACTCTGCCCAGAAGACCAATTTCCCAACAAGGTCAAGGACCAATGCATTGCCAAGAAGATCCACTTCCTTGACTATCAAGACACCCTGGGATACATTTTAGTTTTTCTTGCTCTTTTTCTCTCAGTGATCACTTCTGCAGTCCTGGTGATTTTCTATAAACATCATGACACACCGATTGTCAAGGCCAACAACCGAGATCTCACGTACATCCTCCTGATCTCCCTCCTGCTCTGCTTCCTCTGCTCCTTCCTCTTCATTGGTCAACCAGGGAAGCTCACCTGTCTCTTCCAACAATCTACCTTTGCCATTCTCTTTGCCCTTGCAGTTTCCTCTGTGTTGGCAAAGACTGTCATGGTGGTTCTGGCCTTCATGGCCACCAAGCCAGGGAACAAGACAAAGAAACTCTTAGGAAAACCATTAACCAACTCTATTGTCATAGCCTGTCCCCTGATCCAAGCAGTCTTTTGTGCCACCTGGATGGGAACCTCTCCTCCATTTCCTAATTTGGACTTCCATTCTTTGTTTGGAGAGATCATTTTGGAATGTAAGCAAGGCTCAGCTGTAATGTTTTACGGTGTCCTCTCTTACCTAGGACTTTTGGCCCTTGTCAGTTTCACAGTGGCATTTCTAGCTAGGAAATTGCCTGATAGTTTTAATGAAGCCAAGTTCATTACTTTTAGCATGCTGGTCTTTTGCAGTGTTTGGATCTCTTTCCTCCCTACCTACCTGAGCACCAAAGGGAAGTCCATGGTGGCAGTGGAGATCTTCTCCATTTTGGCCTCTGCAGCTGCTCTCTTGGCTTGTATCTTTTTCCCCAAATGCTACATTATTCTATTGAAGCCAGATCTGAATTGTAGAGAAAATATAGTAAGAAACAAAAATTTCTAAGTAATGGACAGAGTTGGCTCATTTATATTTGTCTTTTTGGCTTGTTTAGAATGTGATAAGATTTTTAATAAATGGTGATGTGAAGGAGGAATTTATCCATAAAAGAATTCTTTATCAAGTTCTACAACTGCTTACAATATTCCTTTGGTCAATCTTTTGTTTTTCATGTTTTCAAAGTGTCCTTGATGAGGTCCAATGCCCTGTATGGAAGACAAACTTGTTATTAAAGATAAGTTTATTATTTCAGATATTTCCAAGTTTATATGGCAAAGGAAAAGAAAACTCACAATTAGATACAAACTACTGCAAGATGCTAAGGAAAGACAGGGGTTAGGTTTACCAGACCTGAAATTATATTTTGAGGCATGTTGTCTGGCCTGGTTAAAAGAGTGGGTGAGATCCAGAATAAGAGGCTACTTGAATTAGAGGGCCACGAAGAAAGGTTTGGATTGCACGGTTATTTATGGTACGATTAAAGTTAATGTTGATTTTAATAATCATTTTGCTAGAGGTTCCATACTAAGAATTTGGAATAAATATAAAAGAAGGTTCTATATGAAGTTGTTTCTTTGGATGTCCCATCAAGAAGCTTTTTTTAAAGAAAAGAAATAGTGGCAAAGCCAGAGTGATGGACTTATGGTTACATATTATCTTTCAACTCTGGTGAACCTACATTAAAGTTGAGGGAAGAATTTGAATTAGAAGGTTATGCTTACTTTTGATTTACATATCACCAACTGAAAGAATGATTTAAATCAGATAAAAAAGAGTTATTGGTTTGATTTTGCTAAAAATGAATTGTATGTTAGTGATATTATTGCTAAGATTTATAAAATGTTGAAATTGAATTTGGAAACTGAACATGTAAAACATTGTATCATTTAGTGAGCAAATAATTTTGGATATACTGTGATGCTTGAACAATGGGAAAATATGTGGATGAAAGGTTTAAAATTTACATTAAACTATAATTTAAAAGAAAAATATTATAAGATGATGTATCTCTGGCACTGAGCACCGGATAAATTATCCAGAATGTATAAGGGTATTTCAAATGAATGTTGGAAGTGTAAAAGAAAGAAGGAACTTTTTAACCATTTATAGTGGACTAATGATTAAACAAAGAAATTTTGGAGTAAGATTCATATTATAATACAGAAAATTCTTAAAAAAAAATAAAAATGAAACCAGAAACATTTCTTTTATGTTTAATAGAAAAAGATTTAGAGAAAAAATTTCTAACTTTTATCTTACATATATTGACACACAAAAATGGAAGGACACTTTGATTCCCACTATGGCTGAATGGCTACCGAAGCTGATGAAGTTGGCAGAAATAGCTAAATTGACCATTTTGGTTAAAGGAAAGAATATAAGTACTTTTGTTTCCACATGGAGACCGCTTGTGAACTTGAAGTGGAAAAAAATGAAATGTTGATTTTGGATTAGACTGATGTTTCTCTAGAGATGGCTCTTTTATATTGTTATGGTGAAAAAAGCTATGTTTTGATTTTAATGCTTTTTTTCTGCAACAGAGGGAGTTGGGACTCAATGTTTCTTCTTTTCTTTTCCCCAATTTCTCCTTACTTTTCTCTCCCCCTTCCCCCCTTCTACTATGTCTTCCTATTTACTTTTGTATTTTGTCTTATAACCTAATAAAAAACGTTAAACTGGAAAAAAGACATGTTTATTATTTCAAGGAGGAAATTTTCTTATTTTGTTCCTTATTTTACTTAGTTTATTTTTAAGGTAGCATTTTAAAGGATTGGGTTTAATATCAGTGTTTATCTGAAGTTCTAATCATCTTTCTTAAGGACTGTCAAGGCTTATACGAGAGCCAATACTTTTGGAAACCAGGGTTAAGGTAGGAGATGACACGGCTGAGCCCAGTGGAGGGGTCAAATGCTCCATTCATCTCAAGTCTCCAAGAGATCTCAGTCCAGCCCACCCTGAATTCTGTTGATTCTTATTTACTGCCAAATTTGCTTTCACTGATAGTAGATCAGATTCTTCTGGAGATCATTGGCATACAATAATCCTATATTCATTAGGGTCACCTGGACTCCTGATTTCCAGTGCTTGACAGTTGATGACATTAAAGACTACCAAGAGGCCACATAGATTTGGAATGGATGCACTGCCCTCATCCTGCTCCTTCCTAAGTTTATCTAAACATGCAACCAATACCATTTCCATCCCATACCAAATCCTGAAACCTCACTGAAATGAGAATTCATCCAGGAACCACCAAAATAGTCCAGTATGATTTGGTCCAGCCATTGTTCCTTGAGTAGGAGTCAAACAGAATCCTCTTTCAATGGTAGGGGAACAATCCCATCTCTCAATGATGATTCATATTGGCTTCATCTCAACTCTGGGTTTGTTCCCAATAACAGAAGACTTTCTGCCCCCACCCTTCCACCACTCTTGCCTCTGTCCTCTCTGTTGCTCTCATGGATATTCACACTCTACACAGCTCAATTTTATTCTGTTTAACAAACTGAAGCTGTAAGGAGGAGTAACAGAAATGGAGCATGGAGTCAAAAGAAGAATCAAGAGGAAACCATGTAGCCACAAATGGACTAAGTTCAGTCCCTCTTGAATTACATTGACCCTTATCTAACGCCAAGATAGTATAATTATTACTTTATTAAGTTCCTATGGATAGGAATGACTAGCAATAAATCAGTCTAACTGGAACTTTGTATGTGGTCTCAATGTTTCACACCTGACACAACATTTAGAAAGTCTTTTCTTTAGATGGCCACCATATTGCTGCTTGAGCAGAAACTAATAATCCACAAAACCTCTAGATTGCAAAAGAGTCCTAAGAGGGTCAGTGAATTGTGATGCAGAATCAAAGATGAAAAGTTCCACTTCTGGGAGGAACAATTATTCACAACTGCTTGGTTTTAACACAATTTTGCAATTCTTGTTCTTTGTGTTATAACAGAATAACAGAATTGAAAGGGACCTTAGAGATCTTCTAGTCCAGCCCCTTTGTGAAGCAGGAGACCCCATACCATGTTGTCCAGTTCCTTCTTAAAAGCCTCCAGTGTTGGAGCACCTACAACTTCTGGAGGCAAGCCCTTAAACTGATTAATTCTCCTTTCAGGAAATTTCTCCTTAGTTCTAGTTGGATCACTCCTTGATAAGCTTCCATCCATAACTTATTGTCCTGCCGTTAGGTGCTTTGGAGAAGAGATTGACCCCCATTTCTCTGTGATAGCCCCTCAAATATTGGAAAACAGCTGTCATTTCACCTCTAGTCCTTCTCTCTTAGACCAGGGTTAGACAGTTCATGCAATCATTCATTGTAGGTTTCAGCCTCCAGTTGCCTAACCATCTTTCTTGCTCGTCTCTGATCTCTTAGTAGCATCTTAACATCTCTTTTATAGTGTAGTGACCAAAACTGGATGTAGTATTCCATGTCTGGTCTTCCCAAGGTATTATGAAGTGGTACTAACATGTCACAGGATCTTCATGCTATCCCTCTGTTAATGCAGCCTAGGATTTAAACAATGACTGTCCCTCCCCATCCAACAGCCTCCATGCACTAGGGCAAAACCTTGGTCACTCCGTGGATATACAACTGAATATCATCAGTATACGAATGATACCTGATCCCAACTGAGAAGGCCTTATTGATGCACCCTGAAAGTCATTGGTTTGGGCTCAATCGCTTCCCACCAACCAACACTGAATGAAACCATCTTCAATGAAGGAGACATAACAATATACACCCATTCTCTGCTACTCCAGTTTCTAATTTCATCCCTTGCTGTGTGGCTACAAATAAATTAGTTCTTCCATCCAAACATTGCTCACAGTTACAAGAGTATAATTGATTATCACGTGCCACAAAACCCCATTTGCACTCATACTAGCTGACCAACCACGGCAGAGGTCAAACTCCATTTGTTTTCAAGCAGTCAATTTCATGGAGGCCAAATTCACAACTTCACTGTGAGTCCATCTGCTCTGTCCATTACAAGAAACACAAACATGTTTTTCCATTCCGGTATATGGGAAGCTATTGCTACATAGGCAGAACAATTGCTTTTCCTTACAATTATCAGAAAGACAGTAATTATTAGGGTGTCCCCTGTGGATTTCTAGGGACAAAAACATCAAAGCTATAAAAAATATGTCTGAGTTATTCAGGTGTGGGTAGAACGTGTCAACCTAGCTTGTTTTGCAAAGAGCTCATCCCTGGGTTTGAAGAGACTCGCATGCTTTTGTTTCCTCTATGGTCACGGCCCAAAAACAGGTAAGGTGAAATATTGTTGATATAAATTTGTTCTGTGGACATCCAGGTGGAAAAGGTGGTATCTGATCTGCTAAAGCTCCAATGAGATTTCAGGAACCTTCAAATCAGTTTCTGCATAAACCTTGACTTCTGTTCTAGGAAAGAAGTGAGAAGAATGACTGGGCAGGAGTCATGCTACTGTTGATGCTGATACTTTTCTGGCTCCTGGCTCCAACTACAGCAAAGGCTGCAGGGATGTCGCGCATACGCATGATGTCACACATGCGGGATAGGGACTGATTGGGCAGGTAACAGAGAAGCGAGGGGAGAGGGGAGGGGCCAGTCAGAGGCCCGATTTACCAGTTTTCCAACTACTGGGAACCATAACAACTGGTTATATAGAACCAGTCTGAATCGGTAGAATCCCATCCCTGGATCGAACTAGCTTCTCAAATGCAAACCCATCTTCTCAAGATGGCAATTATGGGATGATACAAGCCATGATGTCTCATTTGTAGCTCTAGCCCAAATACTCCAATATCTGAATGTCTCCTTTCTTTCAGATTCTTGTCTATTTAAGGAATGTGCTGGAGAGGAAGTTTCTTTCTCAGAAGATGGACTGGGATCTGCTCGTTATGATCTTCTCAACTGGGTTCTCCTCCCCAATCAATCTTTTGTCCCCATAAAAGTTGGGCAAGTAAATCATCCCCAGGCCAGGATTTCACCATTAAATCTGATGGAATCATCTGGGCCACAAGGAAATGCAGTAATTTCAGGGAAAGATTCATTCTCTTTCTGAGATGCAGAACATCTTTTTAACTTGACAAATAATCAATTGAGTCAGAAATCATGGCAGTCATTTGGTGAAAAATCTGTTGTGCCTGCAACACGTTTGATTTGTGTCATTCCACAAAGGGTTAACTTTGGGAACAACATCTACTTGAAATGAAGGAAGCAATTGCAGCAAGTAACCGTGATTTCCATGCACCATGCCTGCTCAGTTGTATCCTCATGGTTCTTTTTTGTTTAAATGATGTAGTTTAATCACAAGCTTTTCTCTGCAAGCTGAGATTCTATATCCTATCTGCCCCATCCATGGGTATGTCAGGAATGGCCCTTGCTGATTACCTCAGGTCTATTCTTATTTCTATTAGACAATGGCAATTTATTTCTTCTGAAGATTCTGAACATAGAAGTAGGAATAAGGAAGGGAGGGGGATAGAAATGGAGAAAAGAATGAATGAAGCAGGTTGGTTGCTTAGGTCATCCCAAGTATTTCTCTTTTCTCTTTCAGAAGGTGCCCTTTGCCAGGTGTGGCATGAAGAGATGCCATGCAGGAGAGAGGAAGAGTTCCAGAGGGTGAGCAAGTTTGCTGCTACCAGTGTGGTGCTTGTCCAGAAGAGACCTTTTCTAACAGGACAGGTAGATAAGACTTCAAATTTAAATCTTCAAGGGTCAAGGAAGTAATGCATTAAGTCGTTTTTTTGTTATTGTCAGTTTTTTATCAGATTGACATGAAATCATATCTTTCAGCAAAAGCTTTCAGTTTACAAATATAAACTGCCCTGGCCGCAGAGCCAACTTTCCCGATCCTTAGAAGTTACATGCAGGGTAGTTTTAATAGCAGAATTTATAAATGTCCAACTTGGATTTCCACTGCTACTCTAACATCCAGGTTTGAATGGCACAGTTATTTATGGTATGATAAAGTTAATATTGATTTTAATAATCACTTTGCTAGACGTGCCATACTAAGAGTTTGGAATAAGTATAAAATAAGGTTCTCTATGAAGTTGTCTCTTTGAATGCCCCTCCCCCCAAAGCTTTTTTTAGAGAAAAGAAAAGGTGGCAAAGCCAGACTAGTGGATATTTGGTAACTTATTATCATATTAACATATTATCTTTCATCTCTGCTGAACCTTCATTAAAGTTGAGGGAAGAATTTCCATTAAAAGGTTATGTTTACTGTTGCTTTACATATCAAACACTGAAAGAATTATTTAAATCACATAAAAAAGAGTTGTGGGTTTGATTTTGCTAAAAATAAATTGGAAATCTTACTGCATGGTAGAGATATTATTGCTAAGATTTATAAAATGTTGTTGAAATTGAATTTGGAAAGTAAACATGTAAAACATTGTATCATTTAGGAGCAAGGAATTTTGGATATAATGTGATGCTTGAACAATGGGAAAATATGTGGATGAAAGGTTTAAAATTTACACTAAACCATAGTTTAAAAGAAAACTTTTATAAGATGATGCATCGCTGGCATATAACACTGGATAAATTATCCAGAATGTATAAGGGTATTTCAAATGAATATTTGAAATGTAAAAGAAAGAAGGAACTTTTTACCATTTCTGGTGGACGTGTGATAAAGCAAAGAAATTTTGGAGTAAGATTCATATTATAATACAGAAAATTCTTAAAACAAAAATAAAAATGAAACCAGAAACTTTTCTTTTGGGTTTGGAAACTTGGAAAAAAAATTGGAACTTTTATTTGTTATATGTTGACACACAAAAATGGAAGGACATTTTGATTCCCACTATGGATGAATAGCTATAGAAGTTGATGAAGTTCACAGAAATGGCTAAATTGATCATTCTGGCTAAAGGAAAGAGTTTCCCTGGGAGGAATGAATGGGAACGCATAGGAGGTGCACGCATAGGAGGTGGAGAGTGCATGGAGGCCAATGGTGTCTGGCAGTAGCCGCATCCCACTGGAGCCCACTGGGGCTCTGCAGCCATGCTGTGCAGGTGGGTCCAAGCACTGGGACTGCCAGGCTGGCCCTCCAAGTAGCAGGCAGAGAAAGAGGCAGGGGGGTGAGGCCTGCTGAATGCACCAGGTGGTCGCCCACTCACCCATCCACTCTGTCCCACCATTTGCTTTTGCTTGCCTGTCGCCATCCCAGCTGGGACAGGGCAGGTGGCTGTATGGCCCCTTTGAAAGCCAAATCTCAAGCCACCCTCCATGCATCTGCTTCCACCTGCTGCTGTTGGTCCCACTATGGAGCTCAGCCAGCTCTGTCCAAACCTCTTCCTCCAACTCCACCAGACACCTGGGATGAGCCTCCTGACCACTGCCCCATCTGAAATGGCCCCAGTTTATGGGAAGGGCAGGGAGACCCATTCCCAGGAGGCAGCCGGGACTCCCCTCCCTACTCTGTCTCCCCTGAGTCCAGGCCCAGAGCTGGCCCACATGCCCTACACCAGCGTACCTCAAGACCTGGCAGCCAGGTCCCCACCTCACCTCCTGCCTCACCTTCAAGCAGTAGCACCAGCAGTAGCAGCCCCCTTCAGCAGAAGCCCCACTGTCCCTCAACCCTCTCCCCCAACCCAGGAAGCCCACACTGGGCAAGGGAAGTGATGACAGCAGCAGCAGCCTGGAGATGGAGGCAAGTGGGCCCAAGCATCCCCTCAGGGAAGTGGGGCTGGGTTGTGGGGTCCATGGACCCCCACACATGGCCTGAGAGGGTCAGTGAGGCTTCTCTGGTGGATCAGCTTGTGTCCCCCCCCCCCCAACATGAGGGACATCAAGCTGGCAACACCCACCCTTGCCACACCCACATAGACATCCACAACCACACAGCCATGACCCCCCTGGCTTCCCTGAGGGCAACAACAATCCTGATCAGGCCCTCAATGAAACCCCAGCTCCTATTCATTCAGATTCATACCTCATGTTCCTTCAGCAGAGCTCTGGATGTTTCTTGATCTTTTTCAGCTCCCTCAACTGAATCCTGGGGCATGTTGGGAACTATGGACTAAGAGAGGTTGCATCACCTCAGTAGCTCAGAAGGCCTCAGTAGCTTTCCTATCCCAGGAAGTGGCCAAGGCCTCAGAAGGGCCAAGCAGCAGAGCCTGGGGTATAATCCCCAGTTCCCTTTGGAATCCCATCAGTCACTAAGAGTGGACTGGTCAAATACATCAGGCCTCCTTGCAGAGATGGCAGCATAAAAGAATCTCAAAGTCATTAGACCATTGTCTGGCCAGGACAAAGGGGACCAGGATAGCTCCTCCTCAGATCATGTTGGAAGTGGTCTCTTTTGAATTGAGCCCAGAAGAATGGTGGCCAGTCTAAGTCCTGTCCCGGGGATGGCAAATGGATATCTCTCAAGACCATAAGTCTCGGGAACACCACAGTCAACTGTGAAATGCCCTTCAGAGGCTCAGCAAGAAGATTTATTTATTTATTTGGTTGTTTGTTTCTTTGTTTATTTCTCAAACATGTACAAGATAACAAGTATAAGTGTGAACATAAACAAGAACAAAGGAAGTAAATACAGTTAAATGGGGACAATAACACAGGGATGGTAGGCACGCTTGTGTGCTTATGCACGCCTTCTTCGCAGCTGAACCCATCTTCCAGCAACCAGATGAGACCAAGCTTTTTATTGTCCAAACAGATGCAAGTGATGTAGTGGTGGCAGCTGTTTTGCTGCAAAAGGACTCTCGACTAATAAGCCTTGAGCTTATGTGTCCAGAAAGCTGACAGACACAGAGTGAAGGTAGGCGGTCTGAGAGAAAGAAGCATTTGCCGTACAATGGGCTTCGTTGACTTGGAGGAATTTTCTAGAAGGGGCGTCAGAGGCCTTTGAGGTATGGACTGATCATAAGAACCTTGAGACTCTAAAGACTCCTGGGAGATTATCACCCAAACAAGTCCACTGATTCAACTTTAACATTTAATTATATCCCCGGAGGGAAAACCACAACCCCAAAAACCTGGAAGATAAGCTGACTGCAGAATTGAAAACGGCTCTATTGACCGATCCTTGGTTCCTGGACCATCAAACCGAGTTGACAATAAATGATGGACTAGCTTAGATGAAACTAAGCTTTATGTACCCACAACTCTAAGACTACTGGTACTAAAGCATAGCCATGACTCCCAGCTGGGAGGCCACTTTAGATTCCTAAAAACCCTACATTTACTGAGAAGACAGTTCTGGTGGCCAAAAATGAAACCTGATGTTGAGGACTATGTAAAAAGTTGCTCAATTTGTGCCACAATGAAACACCGAACTGGAAAACCCCCTGGCCTCCTGCAACAAGTTGCTGAACCAACCCAACCTTGGGAAGAGATCGCAATGGACTTTATTGTTGAGTTACCTAAGAGTGAAGGGAATATGATCATTTGGACTATAATTGACTTATTCTCTAAACAGGCCCATTTTATAGCCTGCAAAGGACTTCCATCTGTGAAAAAACTTGCAAAGCTGTTCGTGAAACATATCTATAGACTACATGGAGTATCTCATAGAATAATATCAGACAGAGTGGTATAATTTACCGCAAAATTTTGGAGGGAATTTCGGAAATCCATTGATTCCTCTCAAGGGTCATCCTCAGCTTTCCATCCTGCTTGTAACAGAGCAGCGGAGAGAGCTAACGCCATGATTGAACAATAAATTAGATGCTATGTAAATTATCAACAAGAAAATTGGGCTGAGTTATTACCTTTTGCAGAGGTTGCTTACAATAATGCAGTACATAGCAGCACAGGACTGACTCCATTCCAAATGGACACTGGAATGTGTTAATGTGTTAACCCCTGTATCTGTTTTTTTCCTTTTCTTTTAGGAGGAGGAGTTTTCAAGGGGGGACGCCTGTCAGCTTTAAAATTCAGCTGTCACATTTCATGGAAGGAGGGGTGGAGGAGTTGAAAAATTCAAGGTTATTCTGTATGTCGTATTAAGAAATTCCAGTTGCAGTTAATTGGTTCTCGTGATTTATGAAATGTAGAAGTGGGAGGAGAGAAGGGAGGAGAGAAGGTGGATTCTGTGTAACGTGCAAAAATAAACTTTGGGAAATTGCTTTTGACATGCCAGATATGTTTCTAAATAAATCAATTGGAGAGAAAATGTCTCAGAGTGATTGATATAATGGATAATTTCTGGATGCCTTACACCAATGCCCTTGCCTATTCCGATGATATCCAGGCACTTGATGATCCAGCTGTGTGGTAGTGAATCAAATGTTTTCTTGTAGTCAATCCAAGTTGTATGCAGATTTCTTTTTCAGTTTTTGCAGTTGTCTAAAATCATTTTGTTGATCAGGAGCTGATCTTTTGTGCCTCGGCTTCCTCGTTTGTTTCCTTTCTTCTCTCCTGGCAAAATGTTATTTGCTTCTAGGTAGTCCTAGAATTTGGTTTCAGGAGATAACCATGACAGGAAGTAGAAGTCAACTGAAATCAAAGCAACCATCTGGCTGTGTTTGAGAAAGAAGCTTCAAGACGTGAGTAGAAGTCCTAGTTGGCATATTTGTAGAACAATCTCCATTTCCCCCAGCACATTACCCAAATCCAACTTATAGGAAGACACGCAATTCATTTTAATTTTGGTTTATGTTCCTATAGTTCAACATCCTACGTGACACACACAGACATCAATTTGCTCAGTTTTACACTTATTGCACTGCTCAGCTTGTTGTGTGAATGCAGCAGTCCTGGTCCACCTGAGCACATAAAGAAGGGCTCAAAAGAGTCTTAATGGGTTGCTTGTCTCAAACCCATCAGACTTTTCTGAATTATTGGATAGACATTGAACTTCTCTGAACAGTGAAGAGACAAACCAGGGCAAGCACTTCCTTTTCCATGACTTCATTTCATTAAACATGGTTCCTGCATTGTGCTTTGTTCAATTCTCAGCTAGAGAAAATCAGAGGAATTGTATTCTGTTACCATACAAATAATTTAATCGCTGCTAAAGTGAATTTATCAGTTACAAAACCTCAGGATAAAGTAAATATTTAAAACTACATGTAATCAAATATCACAGGAGGAAAACGCACATGATTAATTTGGGAATGTAGCATTGAAAACTTTCAATGTACTTATTCTGATAAAACTTGATTTGAAGAAACCATGATCAACGATAAAGAATTTTTTGTTGTTGTTGTTTCAGAGTTAAATATTTGGTGTTACTGCAGATTCCTCAATTCTCCACCAAGGGAATCCTTTAACTTTTCAGACATAAATTCATCTTCTCAAGATGGCCATACAGCCATAACCATAGCTCTAAGCAAATACTCATATTTCTTTTTTTTAATTAAATTTTTAATGTTTTTTTCCACCAATACAAATCATATTCATGGGTTCAACAGTGTTTTGACATCTACAAATATTATTATCTTATAGTTTCTATAATATTTTACATATATCAAACAATAAATGTTACCTTTATCTATAATTATTACTATTTTGTATACTTATATATTTTACATGTTTATCTACACATCATTCTTTTAAGGTCTCTTCTGGTTAATCTTCACTTCTTATTTCTTATCTCTATTTTCTAACCATTCGTACCATTTGTGCCAAATTGAGTAATAGGAATGCTCCTTTTCTTTCATTCTTAATGTAAGCATGTCCATTTCCGCACATTCTATTATTTTTTGTAGGACTAAGTCCTCTGTTGGAGTAATAGGTCGTTTCCACATTTGTGCAAAAGCTATCCTGGCTGCTGTTATACTTTATCCTTTTGGCATATAGATCTTTGATTATTCCCAATAGGAAGAATTCTGGTTTAGGTTCAATTTGTTATCCTGTAATTTCCTGCATCCAATCTTTAATTTTGGTCCAATAAGTCCTGGTCTTGGGGCATAACCACCACATGTGGTAGAAAGTACCATCAGCTTGTTGGCATTTCCAACATTTGGGAGTAGTATTGGGGTATATTTTGGCCAGTCATGCCAGTGCTAAGTGCCATTGATAAAACATTTTCTATAGATTTTCTTTATATGCCAAGGCTGTTCTTAATTTATAGTTTGTACTCCATAATTTTTCCCATTCTTCTAAGTCTATGTTATATGCAAAGTTCTGTACCCATGCTATCATGGTACTCTTCACAATTTCTTCTTCCATTTTAAAGTCTAACAGGTATCTACAAGTTTTGGGTATACATTTTTGTTCTGGTCCAATTAAAATTTTATCTAGTTGATTTTGCTCCTTATCAAATCTGAATTCTTCTGAGACTTTTTTATATCTATTTTGAATTTGTAGGTATGGCTACCAATCAATTGCAATTCCCTGTTCTTTGAGCTCTTGGTTTTATTTTAATTTCCCTTGGGTGTCTAATAATTCATTATAGTTTATCATTTTACCTAAATCTAATCTATTCAAGTGTATCATGGCCTCCATGGTTGACAACGAACGAACTGTGTTTCAGTGCAGTTTTAACTATCATTTTGGTTTTATTTTTATTTATTTTGAATCCTGCCACCGCCAAATTTTTCTATTTCTTGTAATAATATATGTCCAGTCTCTATTGGTTCTCAGTTACTCATGTTTCTAAACTCATGTCTCTTTTATTTCAGATTCTTGCCTATTTGAAGAATGTACAGTTCAACAATAGTGCTGGAGAGGAAGTCTCCTTCTCAGAAAATGGACTCGGATCTGCTCGTTTTGATCTTCTCAATCGGCATTTTCTCTCAAATCAATCTTTTGTCCCCATGTAGGTTGGGCAAGTAAATCCTGAGGCTCCCCCAGGCCAGGATTTCACTATAAAATCTGATGGAATCGTCTGGGCCACAAAAGTGAGTTGCAAGGAAATGTTGTAAATTCAGGGAAATATTCATTCTCTTCCTGAAATACAGAACATCTTCATAATTTGAAAAATAATCAGTTGAGTCAGAAATCATAGCAGTCATTTGGGGAAAAATCTGCTTTGCATGTGACACATTTGAGGTCTGATTTGTGTCATTCCACAAAGGGAACAATGATTGTTTGAAATGCAGCATGCAATTACAGCAAGAAACAGTGGTTTCCATAGACAATTTCTGCTTAGTTGCATCTTCAGGGTTCTTTGTTTTAGAAATGCTGTGATTCAGTCACAAACCTTCCTTTGTAGGATGAAACCTCAGTTCCAATCTCCAGCATCTGTTGGGAGGTTTGGAGTGCCACTGGCCTGCATCCCCCAACAGCTGTTCCTGGTTTTTGATAGACAAGGGCAAACAATTTGGTTAGAAGATATTCTGAGCTTAGAAATGGAGATGTGGAATAGAAATGGGAATGTGGGAAAAAATAAAAGTATTCATTGGTATTTCTCTTTCAGACCATCCCCTTTGCCAGGTGTGGAAAAAATAGGTGCCAGGCAGGAGAGAGTAGAAGGGTTCCAGAAGGCAAGCAAGTTTGCTGCTACCAGTGTGACGCTTGTCCAGAAGGGACCATTTCTAATCAGACAGGTAGACCAGACTTTAAATCTTAATCCTCCAGAATCAAAGGAAGACATTCATTAAATCAATCTATTTTTGTTATTGTCATTTCTGATGAGATTGACATCCACTCACACTTTTCAGCAGATCCTTTCAGTAAACTGCTCTACCACAGAGGACACCTTTCCTAATCCTCAGCAATTGCTTGCAGGATACATTTAGGGCAGAATTTGTGAATCCCCAACATGTATTTCCACTCCTACTCTAAACCAACTTTCAATG
Source organism: Bungarus multicinctus (assembly GCA_023653725.1). Lineage (NCBI taxonomy): Eukaryota > Metazoa > Chordata > Lepidosauria > Squamata > Elapidae > Bungarus > Bungarus multicinctus. Next base: position 169,670,148 of record CM042838.1, read on the forward strand.
TTTTCCTGAGGAAGTGGGATGCAAAGCTTTTAATTTTTATCATTTTGTGCATGCTTCTTCCATCAGCTCTGTCAACCTCTTAGGAAATAGACCTGCCAGATATAGCAGGAGGGATAAAAAAAATGTGAATGAACAGATCTGAAGTACAAAGCAGAGAGGTTAAGGAAGGGATAATATATACACAAACAAAATAGCAGCATTCCTGGATAACAGATCTGTCGGTCTTGTATGGGATCCATTACAAAGTGAGAGAGAAAACAGGCAGTAATCTTAATCTGAAAGCCACATTACCCATGGAATTGCCCCAATGAATGGATAGCTGGAACTGAACATATCCGCATCACTGGCTAAACAGTATCATCATAAATGAAGGATTATTTGCTCTTTTTTGATGTCCCATAAATAAAGGGGATTCTTTCATCACTCCCTTTGTGGGTAGGTCACCAGAAGAAAGGCAATACGTGTATCACCTTTGTGGGAGGGATAATGTGCATGGTAGTTGCTCAAGAATTACTTAGATGGTTCTGGTTTTGAGCCTCCCCGAAGACGGACTGCTGACCGCGATTGTGCATGGATTTGGTCTGTGCTTCAGCATCGGAGAGCCCCAATCTTTTAGATTTGGGGCAGACATTGCCTAGTTGGGGCAGCCGAGGAAGGAGAGACCATCAGCAGGGTAAAAGGGAGCCACAAATCCCCCCACTGGTTTGGCAAAGCTCCCTCCCAAAGGGGCAGATTAGACTGGAATAAGTATTGGGCAGGAGAGAGTGGAAGAAGCGAACAGTAGGAGGAACGGGATGATATAATTAAATGGAAATTACCCTCTGGATTAACATTACAAAGTATCTTTAAGAAAGGACTCAAAGTGGCAAATTGAAAGAAGTTTTACAAAAAGGTGTGAATTGCCTTTGACAGCAATGGAGCTTCGAACCGAGAGGTAGGAGCTGCAGAAGGAATTACACAACTAACTTGGATGAGTATATCTTGATAGATCGCTAAAGTGGAAATTTATATTAATTGGATTTGATCTTTTTGGAAGATTGTTTTTTGAAAAGCTCTGAATAATTGGGAAGGAAAAGAAAAGAGGAGGTGTGGATTTGTTAGAACAAGGAGTGCCATCTGAATTAAATTCAACTTGACTTTTTTTTTTTAAAAAAAGACTCTTTTTCTTAAAAATATAAGGAAAATTGATATAATAAAATAAGAGTTTTTAAAAGTTAAGAGGAAAGAAACAAAAGCGGACTGTTGGAAATTAACTTTAAAGACATTAACTAGATTAAATAGAAAATTATAAAATGGCTCTTCAGGCACTAAAAATGGAACTTGGAAACATTAAGGAAACTTTACAAGAAAGAGGTGAAACTTTGGGCTCCATTTTTAAATTTTTTGAAGAGGCGATTGCAGAGTCTGAACAACAAAGACAAAGTACAGAAGAAGAGGTGGAGCAAATTTGAGAAGGGGCCATCTTTAATCACCATCGAGAACAAAGGAATCCAGAAGGAAAAAGAAAAAGAATTGGAAATAAATTTGGAGGTCTGGGAAATTGAATAAAGAGGGAAATATCTGGAAAATTAAAAAAAAGAGAGGAAAAATCAGCAGAAATTCGAAGGGCGGAAGGTACTAAAAATAGAAAGGGGGTTAAAAACGGGAGTGAAATAATAAAGGGGAAAATGTTAGGGGAAAGAAGGGAAAAGAAACAGGATTTGGGAACAAAGGGATATGGGCATTTTTAAAAAATGGGGATAAATTTCTTACACAGAAATAATGGCTGAACGATACTGGGAGAGGGGATTCTGCAAGCTGCTGGGGAATAATATAGATAAATTTGTATTTGTGAAATGAGGACATATAAGATGGATAATAGAATTGTTATTTTTTGGCAATGCTCTTTTCCTTTATGTTTAAGAGGTAAATACAATAAATACATGGAATATGTTTACCAAATATATTGAAATACTTTGAGGATTGGAATGCTGATTTTCCTTTTTATTTCTTTTGGTTTAAATATGAATGGAATAAATAATAGAATATGTGTAATAAATAGATTGAAAAAAATGAAATGATATAGGAGGAGAGCTGAAATAAAATTGGCATTAGGGTTTAGGATTAAATGAGTAGATAAATATGTCCTTTTTCTTCTCTGAAATTGTACATTTTACGGAATTAAGAAGGGGAAACCATGTAGAATCTGATTTTTATATATGTAGTTTTAAAGAGGATTAGTAATTTTAAAGTTGTAGATAATAAAATGCTAAATATTTGATGTGAATTAAAAGGGGAAATAATTAATGAATATGTAACTTTGAGGTGGCACACTTAAAATGATATTAAAGGGGGGGAAACCAATTTATAGAAGAAGTGTTACTAATTAGAAATTAAGAGGATTATACAAATGTGACAATTAAAAGTATTACAGTACAATAACTATGAAGTTAATATATGTGAATTAAATTATGAGATAAGCACTTGGAATAAAATAACAAATTAGAAAATGCATAAAAATATTGTTAAGTAGAAATAGAATATAAAAATTGAATATGTAACTATGGTCATACTTGTATGCATATGTAGAACCTGTATTCATGCTGTTCACTAAAAAGAGATGTTAAAATGTAGAAAACTGAATAAAATTTGTTTAAAAAAAGAATTACTTAGACAAATAATCTTGATTTCAGATTGTCAAAGCAAAAAATTCAGCTTCATAAATTAGAGGTGGTGAACCGTGTTTTTCTTTTGCCAGTATACTTTATTACACATAACTAGGAAGAACAATAGAAAAGCAGTGCAATATCTAAGAGGTACAGAAAAAGAAAAGAAAGAAAAGTAATAAAAAAACTAAGAAGCAAGCAAAAGTAAAGTAAAAGAAAAGTAAAAGTAACAAGTAAAACTCCTCCCCTGCAGATATGCGCAGTAAATCAGACACGACAAGACACTCATATCTTAGTTGCTATAGTAACATGATAATTCTCTGGAGGCTTAGCAGACAAATCAAAACAATGTAGTGACACCCCCTTCTTTGTCTGATGAGCGGACATCAGATAAGGCACATCTTCTCACGCAGATATTCATGCTGAGCAGCTGCAAATGGTTTGTTGTGCATGTCGGCAATCTTATCATGTGTGGACACATACTTCAATTTAACAAAACCTTGTTTAACTAATTGCTTTATGTTCTTATAATGAATGTCAATGTGTCTGGACCTAAAACCTGTGAAATGGGTTTTGGAAATATAAACCACAGATTCATTGTCTTCCATCATGGTGATTGGCTGGATCGGGCGAGTCCAGATATCTGTAACTAAAGCATCAAACCACATTAAAGAATTACATGCATCTGAAACACAAGCATATTCAGCTTCGGTAGATGAACAGGAAATGAAATTTTGTTTACGCACATGCCAGTAAATGGGACATCCATTTAAAAATACCATATAACCTGAAGTACTTTTACGTGACTTTTTATCACTCACCCAATCAGAATTTGCATAACAACATAATTCTGCATAGTTAGTATGTGTCAATTCTAACAACAACTTTATATGTTTAGTGTGCTTTAAATACCTCAATAACTTCTTAATGCATAACCAATGAAACTGTTTTGCTTTACCAATGTGTAGTGACAAAAGATTAACACTAAGTGCAATATCTGGTCTAGTCCAACTACAAATATATAACAATGACCCAATTACTGAACGATAAAGTGTTTGATCTTCAAAATCAGGACTTGGTTCATGTGCCAGATTATGGAAATCTGTTTGCATAGGTATGCGAACTGGATTAGCATCCTTCATATTGCAATGATGCAATAGTTGTTCAATCTTGTCCTCTTGTGAAATACTAAACCCCTTCTGAGTTTTAGTAATCTGAACACCCAAATAAGTGTTAATGTAAGCTAAAGATTTCAATGTAAAATATTTCTGCAAAGCTTTAGCAAAACTCTCAATCATTTGCTTATTTGGACCAATGTAAAAGACATCATCAACATAAACAAGAACTATGTCATATGAATTCTCAGATCTTTTTGTGAACACGCATTCATCAGTTTCGGATTTAATAAAACCCATTAAATTTAGTTTGTCAGTAAGACATAAACACTACATTAAACCAGAATGTTTCAGATCATAAAGACTTTTGTTTAATAGCCAGGTATCCCTTTCTTGTTTTCAGAACCCTGGAGGACCTTTGACGTAAATTTCTTCATCCAGGTCAGCATGTAAATAAGCTGTTTCAACATCGAATTGGAACATTTCTAAACCAAGAATAGTTGCAGTGGCTAAAGCAATTTTTACGCTCTCAGTCCAAACTGTCGGTGAGTAAGTATTTGTGTAGTCCTCAAGATAACATTGAGTGAAACCCTGAGCTACAAGTCTGGCCGTGTATAATGACTCACCATTTGGCTTCTTTTTGATTTTGTAGACCCATCTAGTGCCAATCACTTTCTTATTTGCTGGAGGACTTGCAGGCCTAAACACCTTGAGTTGCTTTAGACTGTCCATTTCAGCCTGCATTGCCTCATACCATTTCTCTTGCTCTGAATCAGGAAGATGCTTAATTTGTATGAAGTTGTCAGGAGGCAGTGTAACAGCACAAATCAAAGGTAAGGGTGCTTTTGTCAATTGCCACGAATATTGCTTCGGAGGGATTCCCTTATTGACCCTTTCGGAACATCTCGGAACAACGGTCCATTCTTCTTCCGTTTTGTCCTCGTCTTCTTCCTCGTCACTAGCATCAGCTTGCGAAGATGGAACCTCTGGTTGAGAAGAACTAGTTGATAGAACATCCCCCTGAGAATCTTGATCATCAGACTGCATGGCATGGGTAGCATCATTTCTAGGAAAATAAACTCCAGGATCATTGGAGTGAATTTATTTATTTATTACACTTATATACCGCCCCCTCTCCCAGAGGGACTCGGGGCGGTGAACAGCCAAGATAAAAATACACATACAGAGCACATGTACAACATGACAATATTAAAAATTAAAAGAATTAAATATAGCATGGCTCTAATTAAAAATATAAACAAAAAGTTAAAAGAAATTAAGAACCAGGTTAAAATTTAAAAACCCCTAGGCCAGTCCGGCTTGCCGAAATAGGTGAGTTTTAAGTAACCAACGGAAGGTCATGAGATCCTGGACCAGTCAGCATCTTCCTCAACTGTAAAGGATTGAGAAACCACTATTACATGTCTGGAGTCAATGAACTTGCTGCATCTGGAATTGACATCAATACCCATGAATCTCAATCTCTTTGCTGCTGTACCTCCTTTCCTTCTTTGAGCTAAAGGAATATTCACCATAGCGTATGAACCAAAAATTTGGATATTTTTCAGATCAGGTTTATATCCATATAACATGAAGAAAGGTGTCTAATTTAGTACAGTACTCCAGATACAGTTAATAATGTAGTTTGCATATTTAATTGCTTTACTCCACTATGGAAGACTAAGATTAGCATCTTCTAGGAGACAATACATTCATGGTTTGCAGGACCCCATTTCTGCATTCTGCCACTCCATTTTCCACAGGAACGTAAAGAGCTGAGGTCTGGTGCAGAATTCTGTTCTTACGTATCCAGTCCTGAAAACGCTGGGACATGAATTCAGCACTACAATCACTTTGAATTCTAGCGATGCGAACACCATGTTGGATGTTGACATAGGTTGCAAAGTCTTTAAAGATCTGAAAGGTCTCAGATTTTTTTTCAGATGAAATACAAATTCATATCTAGAATAATTACCAATAATTGTTAAGAAATATTTTTTACCACCAAGTGTTGGTGCAAATGGACCTACAATGTCTGTATGTACCAAATCAAAAATGCATGTTGACAGGCGTGTAGCGCATTTTGGAATGGCTGATGCCTTGGATTTAGCTTTCTTGCATACAGCACAATCCAAGAACACCTTACACCCCTTCAGATCCAAACCTTTTACAAATTCTGGCATCTTGCTTAGAACACGAAAACTGGTGTGCCCCAATCTTCTATGCTACTTATGGATACACCTGGAATGCAAAAGTTTACCTGTTAGTGAATTTTCAACATTCTTATTAGGAACCTTTGGGGTAGTAACAGGATCTCTCTCTGGGACATTTCTCTCTGGGTCTGTGCTCCCTCTTGTTAGAAAATGTATACTTGCCTATGCTTGCAAGGTAGACTTTGGCTTTAGGTAATATACACCACCATTTAATATGGTTTCAGCAATAATATTACTTATTTTATTTATTTATTTTATTTATTTAGTTTATATACCATCCCCTCTCCCAAATTGGGACTCGGGGCAGTGCACAGCCGAGCTAAAAATGATACAATTACAAATATAACATTAAAAATAGATTAAAATGAATTAAATTAGTGGCTGGAGAATTAAAACTATAATAAAACACTAAAACAGGGTAAAAAATTATAAAAGTTAAAACCATTCCAATGATACTAGGTCAGACCGGCTTGCTGGAAAAGATGGGTCTTCAATGCGCGCCGGAAGGTTCGCAGGTCAGGGATAGTCCACATCTCTGGGGGTAACTCATTCCAAAGGGAGAGTGCTCCCACAGAGAAAGCCTGCACCCTTGGGGCTGCCAGCCAGCATTGCCCAGCTGATGGCACCCCGAGGAAGCCCACGCTGTGAGAGCGCACTGGTCGGCGGGAGGCCGACGGTGGCAGCAGGCGGTCCCGTAAGTACCCGGGTCCCAAGCTATGGAGTGCTTTAAAGATGATCACCAATACCTTGAATTGCACCCAGAAGGCCGCCGGAAGCCAATGCAGCTCAGCAGGAGCGGTGTAATGCGGGAGCTCCGAGAAGCCCCCAGAATCACCCACGCGGTATTATTTATTTAATATTACCTTCTTTAACCACATAACTTGCTTTTTCAAAATGGTGAACCTGGTACTTGGATACTCTCGACAGATAACTCTGACTAAGCAAACTACTGGTTGCTGTTGGTATATAATAAACATCAGGAATAAATGCATCTAGCTCTGTGGGATTAATTGTTCTGATTAATGATGCTCAAGGTGTTATGACATATTCAACTCATACTTAATTGGTGAAAGTTAATATCAGTACGTGCATAACCATTCCTTGGCTGCTGGAACAGAGAGTTTGCTTCATGTAGAGCCAGGAATGTGGTCTTATCTGGAACAAAGAAGTAACGGAATGAACTGACTTTATGAACTGACTTTGTGTTATTATTGCTTGGCTGATATTGTGTAATCTTGCTTTTGCTAAATAAAAGAGTGCTTTGGACTTCAGTTCGGAGCATTCATCCCGAGGAAAAAACCCTGTTTCCATGTCTCATGATTGCCGGGTTTAACCATTAATTGCCTCAAGTGGTGACCCCGACGTGATTCTTAAGGGATACGTCCGCTTTGTCCCCATCCTTCGCCAGGCATTGGCTTAAGCGCTTTCATCAGGTACACGGCTGGACCGCGTCTGATTCATCGTAAGTATGGGGAATGATCTATCTCAGGCTCAAGAAGAGCACGTCAGGGAATTGAAAGAGATAGTTAAGCGAAATTACTTTCAGTTTAACTCAGCTGGGAAAGCCCGGCAAGTTAAGGGAAAAGAGATTAAGGAACTTTTGAAATATGTATGGGAACATATGTCCTATTACCCTTTGTCAGGAAGTACGAAGGTGTCTACATGGAGAAAGATAGGCGAGGACTTACACAATGCGCCTCGCGCCCCTGCACCCATACTTTGTACATGGCGTTCCTTAATTGAGGCATTGCAAATTCAAAATAATCCCTTATTGCAGCCCCTTCCTGACTCTGTTATTCACCCGCCTCCTTATCAGCCAGTCCTTGTGCAACCGGCTGACACCACGGCGGTCTGTAATCATGGCTTGTTACTCCCCCCTTCTGCCCCTGCTCTTAGCGAGCTTTCGCTAGCCCCTCGCGGAGTGAAAAATGGGTAGATGCTGGATTTGAAAAGGCAATGGAGAATGGGGAGCTGTCCCCGGAGGAATTGATCCATCTTCCGGTCTCCGCTTTCCCTGTTGTTGTAGAAATGGATGGAGTCGGACGTCAGGAACGTATCTGGCGTCCTTTAGAATTAAGAACTCTCCGGGAAATTACCACAGCAGTAAAAGATTATGGGTTAAAAAGTAAATATACAACTGCTTTGCTGGAAGCTTTGGCATTTGGTCGAATGATGATACCGGAGGATTGGAAAGCTTTGGCCAGAATGATCTTGTCCTCCAGTCAATATATTGTTTGGGATTTTCAGTATCGGCAGCAGGCATTAGCCAGAGGGACAGGACAAGTTACACCCGATCAGTTATATGGCGCAGGTCAATTCAATACAGTTGAGTCACAACGAGATGATCTGGCAGATAATGTTTTCCCTATGATTAACCTTTGCGTGTTGGCTGCGTTTACTAAAGTAGATGAGGCTGGGGGTAGTTCCATTCGCAGTTTTGTTACCATTAAGCAGGGAAATGCTGAGCCATATCAGGATTTTATTACTAAATTGAAAACTGCAATAGAAAGATCGGTAGATAATGATATGGCGGCTGCAGAATTACTCCAAAAATTAGCCGTAGAAAATGCTAACACAGACTGTAAAGCTATTTTGAAGCCCTTGATAGCTACAGGACCGAAGGAAATTGCGCAGATGATTGAAGCTTGTGCTGCTGTAGGCAGCCAGCTCCATCAAATGGATGCCCTGGCTGCAGCAATGACTCGAGGAACCTTACAAGGGAAGGGCACTTGCTTTAATTGTGGGAAGCCCGGTCACTTCAAAGCTCAGTGCCGGGCCCCTGGTGGTGGCCAACATCGAGGTCGTAAGGGACAACTAAGTAAGCCAAAAACAGTCTGTCCAAAATGCAAGAAGGGGTATCATTGGGCGAATCAGTGTCGTTCAATGTCACAACAAAAAAACTAACTCAGGGGGAGGTGGCAGAGCCCCCGGAAACAAATCCAGGAGTAAATAAGGAACTCTGCCAAGATAAGTCTAATAGTGGTTGCTTAAGCCATAGACCTGCAACTGCTCATTCTGCGGGCATAGATTTGCCGCTTGCCACCCCATGTTCATTGACTTTTCCAGGTTTAATTGAAGTAGTTAGCACAGAAATGAAAGGGCCTCTACCGGAAGGTACGGTGGGTTTGGTTTTACCACGATCATCGGCAGGGAAGAAAGGAGTTTTTGTAGTCCCAGGAGTGATAGATGCTGATTATGAAGGAATTATCAAGGTGCAGCTTCATGCAAATACTCCTGTTTCTCTACCTAAAGGGATGGCAGTGGCTCAGTTAATATTGCTGCCCTGTGTAACCCCCCCTGGAGATTCGGCTAGAATAAGGGGGGCGGGAGGTTTTGGATCCACTGATGAGAACAGTTTTGAGAGCTCTGTTTTAATGGTAACTAAACAGATAGCAGCCTATAAACCGATCATGACGATTTTACTCAATGGCAAACCTTTTTCTGGTTTGTTGGACACAGGAGCTGATGTCTCAGTCGTTCGGGTCGGCTGAGTGGCCAAAGTTTTGGCCGTTAGTGGCTACTCCTGCTGTACGAGGTGTTGGTGGTCTCCAAGAGGCTCAGGTTAGCGAGAAATGGCTCACGGCTACGCTGAAGCAGGGGGGTGCAACAGCGAAAATTAAACCTATTGTCATGCAATTACATGTCAACTTGTGGGGGAGAGATTTGATGAGTCAGCTGAAAGCTGTCATTACAGTAGAGGATTGAAAGTATCGGACTTAAATTATAATGGACAACATTTTGAAATTACGCTTGTTATCCTCTGTTCCGGTGTGGACGGAGAAGTGGCCTTTATCCAGTGAAAAATTATATAATCTTCATCAATTAGTACAGGAACAGTTAGCAATTGGACATATTGAACCTTCCACCAGTCCATACAATAGCCCTGTATTTGTTATAAAAAAGAAGAGTGGGAAGTGGAGATTTTTGCATGATTTGCGAAATATTAATAAGATAATATTGCCAATGGGCCCTCTTCAATGTGGTCTGCCCAATCCCAATCTGATCCCTAAGGACTGGGATTTAGTTGTTATAGATTTAAAAGATGCTTTTTTCACAATCCCTTTACATTATGATGATCGGAAGCTCTTTGCATTTACTGTCCCCGCTTTAAATAATGAAGAACCAACTAAGCGATATCAATGGAAGGTCCTTCCTCAGGGCATGCTAAATAGTCCTACTATGTGTCAAATGTATGTGTCTCTGGCGTTGTCACCTTTCCGTAAGGCACGGCCAGGGTGGAAAGTTATTCATTACATGGATGATATTTGGTGGCCGCTCCTGGCCCGGAAGGGACCGTAGCACAGTCAATGGCTCTTTTAATAAAACACTTATCTAGGTATGGACTTTGTGTAAGCTCAGAAAAAATTCAAACTCATAGTCCTTTTAAATATTTAGGCCACAAGTTGACAGCAGCTCACTCCACGCCTATGATGGTAAAATTCGATTTACCACCAGTGTTTACGTTAGTAGAACTACAAAAGTGGTTAGGAAATATTAATTGGGTAAGACCTTATTGCAATCTTTCTACCCAGGAATTAAGCCCTTTGTTTGATGCCCTGCGTCAAGGAAAAAATCCTGCTGATCCAATATCCCTTAGTCAGAAACAGTTGGAAGTCGTTCGGTTGGTTGAGTGTCAGCTGACTGAGCAATGGACAGATAGATGTCAGGAAAATGCCCCTCCTCATTAGCGTTATTGCCTGGTCGATTGCCTACTGCGTGATTTTGCAGATAACGTCAGAAAAAACCTTGTTTCTTGAGTGGCTTCACTTAGGCCATGTTGGGAAAAAATCTGTCTCCACAGGTGAAGATACCTTATCCACTTTGATTTTAAGGGGTCGATTCCGATGCCTTAAATTAATGGGCATTGAACCTATTATTATTTATGTTCCTTTTCGGCTTCACTTATGGGAACAACTCTTGGCTACCTCTGAGCTACTTCAATTGTCTTTAGCAAATTGGCAGGGCACTTTTGCTTATCATTTACCATCAGATCATAGATTGTCCATTGTCACCAATACACATATAATTTTGGCAGAAGTTCGCTGCTCTTTTCCTCTCCCAGATGCTTTGACCTTATTTGTGGATGGAGGAAAAACTTATGGTGCGTGCGTATGGAAACTAAACGAGAAGTGGCATACGAAAATTACCCCCCCTCAAAAATCAGCTCAACGAGCAGAATTGGGCCGCTGCTATGTTGGCTTTTCAAACTTTTCCTGACACGCCATTTAATCTAATTGTGGATAGTCAATATGTTTACAACTTAACTATATGCCTCACAGGGGCATATGTATCCCCAGGAACGGAGGAAGGGCTACTTGCTCTTTTCTTATCTTACCAACAAATTTTAGAGCAGCGTAAATGTCCTTATTTTGTTGGGCATATGCGTAGTCATTCCCATCTTCCTGGAATCCTTGCTGAAGGAAACCAGCGAGCTGATGCCTCCACACGCGTGGAGCACTTACATTTATCTAAAACAACTCCGTGGGACAGCCATTCTTACTTCCATCAAGGGGCAAAAGCCCTTATCAAACAATTTGGCCTCTCAGCTACAGAAGCTGCTGCAATTGTCCAGCAATGTCCTACCTGCAGTAAAATTGCTACAGCTATACCCATGGGAGTAAACCCTAGGGGTTTGCACCGTAATGCCCTTTGGCAAATGGATGTCACGCAGTATCCCTCCTTTGCCCCATGGAAATATCTACATGTTAGTATTGACACATTTTCTGGGTTTATTATGGCTACCCCACAAAAGGGGGAGACTGTTAAGCATGTCATTAATCATTGTCTCCGCACTTTTGCCTCCTCAGGGCCACCTAAGGAGCTAAAAACAGATAATGGTCCTGCCTATACTAGTTCTAACTTTGCTCAATTTTGTGATCGTTGGTCAATTTGTCATAAATTTGGCATTCCCTATAACTCGCAAGGACAGGCTATTTGCGAGCGAGCAAATGGCACTGTAAAACGCATGCTCGAAAAATTTAAACAACAGCAAAGGGGGAATTCCCCGGGACTTCCGGGAATACAAGACACTCTCAATATTGCTTTATATTCTTTAAATTTTCTAACTCCCACCGGCTCGCCTCCAGCTACAGCGGCAGACCGGTTTTTTCCCTTCTTCTGTTTCTTCTACAGAAAATCGCCCTCTGGTCTGGGCTCGGTTTCTCCCAGACCCTACATGGTGCGGCCCATTTAAACTTATTACGTGGGCCGCGGATATGCTGCAGTGGAAAATGAAAATGGTATTCGTTGGGTGCCTGGCCGCTGTGTTCGCCCTTACCACCCAAAACCTTGTGGGCCAGATCAAAAGACCCGGGATGCTGGGAACGGAGATATGGCGGAAAAATGTATTCCTGAACGATCTGGCAAGGACAGCGAAAGACCTCAATCTGACTAGATGCTGGCTGTGCATGCATATCCCGGGCACCTCTCGTGGGGGATTACCTTTGCATGCCATTCCATTTAACGAGTCTGGATGGAAGGACCCGGCCCTGAACTGCATGTTTTCTACTGCCTCCCTCTCAAGCCCCTTGCGGTGG
>CM042838.1:169683156-169702167 GCA_023653725.1 Bungarus multicinctus
AGTGAATGAGATATTAGCCCAACCACCTCGCCACATGGCTAAAGGGAGTGTTGGGTCTGTGTGTCGCTGCTGTTGTGGTTGTGTGCTGGGTGGTGTGTGTGTGTGCAGAACTGTCAAACGCCAACAAACGGTCTCAAGTAGCTTCGGGGGAGTCAGTCATAAATTTATAACACTTACTAAGCGCACCGCACTTTGAGCTTATATTTGTTTGCAGACACACGGCCACCAATACCATTTTCCATTCCAGTCACATGATCACCAAAATAAAACCTAAACAAAATAAAAAAAATAAAAAAAACACCCTGTCCAGCCAGCAAGCCACATCCAGTCCGGTTCCCACTGACACCAAAGCCAGGCTCCCTAAATTACTTCCATGCCCCCAGACAGTTGTTAAAATATTTGTGAATCCCCCCTCTGATGTGGGACCACTGTGCGGATGAATTTGTCGCACAAGGTGGCCAGTTGGACTGAACAAGTGCCACCTGCGTTAGAGTTTGGATTTATCTTTTTCCTTCTTTAATAAACCTTGCAGAAAAAAACGAGGGTATTCCAGTACTGATAGTTATAAAGCTACAATAATTAGAATGTTTGGATACCACTGATGTAAGCCCATAACAACACTTCAACATTATACCAACCTTTTCTTCTAGAAATATCAGGCCGTACGCTCTGTCAGTGGCATCCTTTAATAGACCACTTTGAGTTGTAATCACTTTCTGGCTCGATATCTATTGGAGACATTCTTCGTTTTGCGTGTCTGTTTCCATCTTTGATATTACAGATTACCTAGTTCTTTCTTATCTCTTCGAGAACTCTCTGAATTTCTTTTAGTGACTTCCCTGAGACTCTTCTCTTTCTTGCTCTTGCACTTCTCTTTTCAGCAATTTTATACCACGTTCTGAATCCAGATAGGTGTCTTTAGTTCCTTGTCTTGAAATCTTCTTTTCCACCATTATTTTTTAAGACTTATTTATGACTTCATCATTGTGGGATTAAAAAAATAATTACTATGGGTTCTCCACTCTGAGTATTCGGGACGGATACCCGTAAATCCCAGCCACACGCCCCGCCCCCGTGGGGGATTTGCGTGGTTTCCTCTGAATTACTCCAATTTTCCGCCTTCCGATTCCTCAGAACTGGTCAGAGCCGCTGAATACTTCTTGACTTCTTCCATAATTCTTCTGGCCCCTCCTTCATCAGACATTCAGACTTAATGCCTAATATTTTTTCTTTGAAAAGGTAGTACATGTTTAAAATCATACCATGAAAAGTGTTGGGCTTTTCTTATCGCTTGTTTTTATGCTTGACTTAGAAACTTGTACTGAAAAAGTTCCCATCTGTTCATAGTCAACATCTTGCCATATTTAATGTGTACATATATACATGCTATATGCATGGAGATAAGACAAGTAGGGACTGTATATAAATGATATAAATATATGGCTGAGTGTGTGTGTTGTTTTGTTTATTTGTGTTGCAATGAAGAAGAACAAATCCTATGCTGATTGACCATAAAATTTGTCAACTTCCTTTTCTTCTCGTGTTGGATGTAATCTGATAATATTATATTAACGGGTTGTCAGGAAAGTTTAATTTGGATGATATAGTACTGAACGCACCAACTGTGTATCCTTTCTGACCATAAAAGCAATGCTGCTGTGCTAGTTTGTGTTATTGTGATTAGTTGTTTGTTTCAGAGCATTAATAGTATAAGTTTGGAATGAAAGTACCAATTACCAATCCATTTCAATTTGCTGAGCTAAGAGGCAATTGTAGTTGATTTATTCCTCTTTCCACCCACTGAAATTACTACATTCATCTGTACCTATTATGATCCCCTGTAAGTGGTATATTGGACAACATCAGCCAAACTACCCAAAGGTTTTTTTTTTTAATCTAAGCAGTCATATATATATAATTAGTACTCTAAAAAGCTCCTCAGCCCTATGATCTGCATACCTTCAACAACACTTCTGGGAATATCATACACCAGAATGAGGACAGCATAGCAAGACCTAAATGGGGAAGGAATAAGATTCAAGGAAATTGTACTACAGCACTGGTTTTTTGAAATCATAAATTGTATCTTTTCATAAGGATACATAGCACAATTCACTAATTATGGACATTGCATAAGACCTCCTTGTAAAAAATGAAACAAAGGCATCATAATTAATATTTCTCTCATTAACATATTCCTCGGGTTATCCTTCCTTATTTCATTCCTTGTGGTAATTCTGTATGATGTCTAAGTAAATACAAAGTTGAAGATGCAAGAGGTTATCTGCCAGGAAGAGTTCTTCAAGCCAGGAAGTCAATCAAAGGCCCAGATGCTCCTCTTAGAAAATGAGATTGGAGAGTTTTTCATCTGGGGGTCCTCTATTTGCCAATTTTGTCACCATAAGTAGTTACAGCAGTTAAGTCTCTGCTCCAGTTGAGAGAGAAAGGCACCAAGGGAAACTATTTCTGCCCCACAATCAGTAGGAAAATGCTGTGCTGACTGAATTATAATTATATCTGCAGCAATGTGCTAATGAGCTTTGAAAAGATTAGCTGAATAACAGAATCAGAGGAATTAAACATACTGTACAGAAGCATTACATGAAGTACTTAGATTTACAAAATAGTATTCATCAATCATAAGTGTTCATGAAACAACTCAACCTGTTCCAGCTGTACCACACTGCTGACAGCATTGGGGAATTGTAGGCTGTGTAGATGGCCCCAACATTTTTTTTTTAAAAAACTACATATTTCAAATATGATTTGAATCTACCTAGGTAAAGAAATGGTTTTATGATGATTGTCCTATCTATCTATCTATCTATCTATCTATCTATCTATCTATCTATCTATCTATCTATCTATCTATCTATCTAATTCAGGATAAAGCTGGATCTTTGAGATCTTCTAGTCCAAACCCCTGCTCACCTGTCTGTCTAATCTAAACTATTCTAAAACAGATTTTATTTTTAAAAGAAGTGAAATCACTTTAAGGCATATATAGAATACTCACCTGAGAAATGTTTATTGAAATTACTTGGTCTTGCTTTGAAGGTAGGCTTTCTTGGATGTTTCTGCTGGAAATCATTTTGAGATTTGGTCTAGACTTCACATGTGACATAATCTGAGAACTCAGAGATATATGGAACATAATACTCAGCTCATAAATATAGATTAATACATGAGAAGACAAGTTGGGATTTTTAGATTTTAGTGTTTGATAACAAAGAGCTACAGAGCTATGGCATTCCAGGTCCTGCTGATATCCATCTGTCAGTATATTTCACTATTGTTTATTGCTATATGGGTTGTTGGAATTTGGTTTAACAAGATATAGAGAATCACAGATTCCATTATTAATGTCAACTTGTATGGTATTTTTTACCTTTCATAATGTTAAGTGACTTTCTAAGCAAAGTTGAAGTTTTATTATTTCAACTCAAAGAATAAATCTGGAAACCCTCCCATAATCAAAAGTCCACTGGTCATATTGAGAGAAAAAAAGTTTTTATTTGTGAAGAAGAGGAAATAAAATTCATAGGTGAAGAAAGGACATTTTTGAAAAGTTAATGATCCACTGATAAAAGCATTTTAATTTTCAATCTTTTTAAATCATTGCATATGAGTTCTTCATAGGTAATGCAGAAAAATAATCTGTAGTGTATACATGAATGTATGTATATATTTTGTTAGTCTCATCAATTAGTAAGTGCTAGTGCCAATAATATATAAAATGAAAGCAAACACCACTCCCTTCTAGCATTGATGGTGTTACCTAGTTTGGTAATTAAATGTCTGCAAGAAAGAAAACAATCTGAAAGAGCACCAAGGAGTCCATAAGCTCTTTAAATTATTAGTTTGTTCTATTTTATTTTAAATTTGTTTTGACTATCTGCACATTCAGGGTAGAGCTGCTTTTTAGGAAAGAAGTAACAATAAGTACATATTATCTTTCACATTAATATGCACTCCTGAAAATAAAATGGCTTTAAAAGAATCAAACACTTAATTTTGAATGTCAGTGTCAGTAAAATGTTTGGAACACAAAGCCTAGAGGAAGTAATTCCATTATGGGTAAAACATCATGCAATTTCAGATAATTCATGGTTTGTTTCAACTCTGGGCTTTTACCAATAGGAAGCAACTATAGCTCCTGAAGCAACTGTGCTATTCTTTTGAAGCTGTTGTGGTTTCTATAGAAATTGCTGAATTGTTTACCTTAAAATAGACTGGAATCACAGTTCAGACTGGCTTTAGGAAGGCAAAAATGTGATGTCTCTAACAAACAGCAGAATAAATGCCCATATAAGTCTAATGGGAAATAAATTTGTCTACTAATGTTCATATTCTAGTTACTTCATTTATCTTCCTATCATGTTTATTCTTTCAGATTCCCTCCCAGACATATTTCTTTATCCAGCTGATTCAAAAAGCCATATTCATCTTCATATTCCTTTTGTATGCTATAGTAAGAACTTTCTAAAGGATGTATTTTGTTTCTTAGTCTTGCTTGCATTCACTTTATAAGTTCTAAATATCATTATATCATGTTTCACTCTTCTAAGTGTTTCTTTAAGTTCCATTCCTTTAGCTAAAGGAAAAACAAGGCCCAATGCTTTGCATATAGAACTCAGATTTAATTCAAGCATCTTCGTTTTCTATTTTTCAAACAGTTACAGTATTATATAAAATATAAAGGGGGGAACAGAAAGAAAAAAATAGCTAATGACAATTCCTTCAGCAATGAGTACTGTTATCATTTGAACATTTTTATTTCTTTGTTACCTATAGAAAAACAATCTGTTTTGTTTAAATCTAGAACCACAAGTTGATCCCTTATTTATTTTTCTAACACTTATCTAATTTAAAAGCCTTTTGCAAACACAAATTTAGAGCTGTAGCAGAAATAATTAGGCCTCCTTTCTGTCTGTCGTGGAAGACACACCGGAATGAAGGGTGGTGGTAAAAAACAAGGATGCTTGGACAGGGAGTAAAAAAGTCAAAATGGAACTTGTAACTGCACAATTAAAGCCCTTGACACATTTTGATGTGCCTTGGCTTCCCCTAGTCTGTTAGCTCTTCTGAGCAGAAATTCAACTTTTGTTGTACTTCCTAAAGTCATAGCTAGGTTATTAACATTTCATTCAATTGTTGAAAGAAATATCCTTCTGGGTTCAGTTCCAAGTGGGGAAAAAAGACACTGGAAACATGGAGGCTGCTTGGAAGGTTTAATGGTTACAGGGCCACATGGCCTAGAGCTCCAGAGAAGAATGATCACATGCTTCAAGATGAGAAGAGAAGGGAAAAAGGGAAAAGGGGAAAAAGAAAAAAGGAAGAAGGAAAGTGTTGAGGTGCTGAGAGTACCTGGGTTTTATACTCTCTGTTTAGATTTGAATTGGAGCTTGTATTCTAATTGGTTGTCAGACTCCCAGGGGCGGGGGTCTTAACTCTATAGGCTTGGTCTGGCCTTTCTGGGTGATTATGCCCTTAAAAGGGCTTTTGGCAATTGCTATAGCTTTTACCTGGAGTTCCTTCTTATGTAAAGTATTCTGGCCCAGGCCTTAATGGCCCACCCATTGACAAAGGTGGGGGTGAGTTTCTGCTTCCTGAGTGAGTTTCTGCTTCTTGAGTTTCTACTCTTTTTAGAAGAAATATTCTGCCCTTTAATATTTCCTGGGCTATCTCAATTTTTCTAGGAGAGGGGTGGATGCCAACTTCCTACAATCCCTCATTTTTTTTTTTTTTTTGAAAACACGTGAGAGTTCTGACAAAAAATTAAAAGGTGATCAGATCAGGGAAACTTGATGGGTGCTTTTAAAAAAAAAATTTTTTTTCTCTGATGCAAAGGAAAGGCATTGAAAAAGAGGCAACAGAAAAGGATTCCTTCAGTGGCTCCCAAAAGCTTTCAACCATAAAGCTCTGGGAAAACTTCTGGTTTTTTTTTTTTTTTTAGCTGTATCCAATTATTCATGCCAAATAATTTTCAGATGTTTGATATACTTTTTGTGAGCTTTCAGTCAGGTTGTAAGCACAAGCCTCTATACAGTGTTCACAACCTTTAAATTACAGGCTGCTCATATCCAAGGTTATAGTTACTACCTGCCTAGCTCTTAGCTTCCAGGATTTGTGAGGCCAAATTGAGGTTAGCCAGTATGCAACCAGGCTATTTTGTATTTTTAAAGTTACACACAATGAGTCCTGGGACTTCTACTCATGAGACCACCAGTGCAACATATCCTGCTTTACTGGGCAACTGGGCAGCATCATTTGTGAGTCACAATCAGGACTTAGGGTTTGGAGATCTCTTTTCTGCTATCTCTTCAGGAATTGCCTGAGGGAGATGCCATCTCCTCCATGGAATTAGCAGGGCAATATGACTGCTTGGGCCTTAGTGCCTCAGAGCAGCAAACAAACAAAACAAATAAAAAAAACACATTAAAACGAAGCTAGGAGCAGCTTTTTTGTGGAGGTAGGTAAAAAGGGATTAGCTGCTATCTAATTCTGAATGGTGTGTCTCTGTATGTGCCTGTGTATGCAGCTAGTTTTACAATAGATAATACAAACATGTGGACAATTTTCCCTCCCACCAGACAGAAGTACAAGGTGTTCAGAACTTGCTGGGCCAGCCACTCTCAAATACAATCCTTACATGAGTACATTAAACTGGTTACAATATAAATAATACAAGAAAGAAAACATTACAATAGATTTCACATTACAATGAATTTTCAGTTACAATAAATTTCCATCCTCCCCCCCATAATCTTTCTGTCTTCTGGGGATTGAAAAGAGTCTTTTAGTCTTTTACTGGTCCATCTCAGGGTCCTTTCCTTCACGTCTCTGGGTGGCATAGGCTTGGCCTGGTGGTATGGGTGGTCAGTCAGGCTTGGGAAGGTCTGCCCACTCTGGTTGCTGTAATGACTTTCAGTGGATGCTGGATCCAAACTCAATTCCTGGCTCCAATGGATGGAATGTCTCTAGGGGCAGTATCTGCTTCCACATGTGGCAGGCCTGGAACACACAAAACAAGGGTCCCCTCCCCCCTTCGCTGGTAATTCTACCAGGAAAGGCATTGTAAAAGGATTAGATTTTGGTGGGGGGGTAGATAGCTTGCAGGCATGGTTTGAGGATGAAGAATAACACATTAGTATTGCAGTTACTAAAAAAGATAAATCAGTTTCAACAAAATGGAGACACAGCAGATGAGAAAGGAAAAAAAACTGGATTCACAAGCTTCAGGAAAAAGGATGAACAGGTAAAATCATTTAAACACACAGTATGAAACTTTTCTTGTAAATGAACTTAGAACATTCACTAATAACCTTGGGTTTTTCTTAAAAGCACAGAGAGGAAAGAAAATTTTCTCTGTTCCTCATCCAGTTTGGTTGGCCAGACCAGACCGGGAGAAGACAATTTCTCTCTGTGTTTTTAAATCTTAATAATTTAAAATTAATATCTGAAGAGGTCAGACACTTTTAACAGTTGCAATAGTTACCTCGAGGACACACAAAGACTTAGACACACACACGTACGCACGCACACACACAGAGAAACAAGGACAAAGAAAACAAAACTCTGAGATTTACACACACACTGATCATTCCCACAATAAATATCTTAGTTAAATTGGGGAAGGCATAAATCTTAAGGAACAAACCACGTGGTTGCATAGAAGACAAAGAAAGAAAGATAGAAAGAATTAAGAAAATTTCATGTGATCCTGTTTATACATTGCCCTTTTAAGTACCTTTATTTACCACATTGGTCTTCCTGTATCCCTCAGCAAAGCCAAATCCCTACCTATACATTTTACCTTTTTCTTGCTCATTCCGGCTAGGGTCAGCATCTGCTGCTCATCCCAAGCCTCCAATAGCTCTCCCTGGGGGGTTCCATCCAGGACCCTCGAACTACCGCTTCCCATGTTCCCCTTACATGTGGGGTTTCACACTTTGGCTTAGTCGGGTCAGTCAGCTAGGCGAACCAGTTTCAGACACAAGCAATATCCGAGCAAGAAGAAAAAAGAAGGGTGTCTGGGGGAGACTTTGGTCGTTGCTCCTGGCGCAACAGAATCAAACACTTTTCTTAAACCTCAGAACAAAAATATAAAAGAGACTGGTCGTTGCTCCTGGCGCAACGGAATCAAACATTTTTCTTAAACCTCAGAACAAAAATATAAGAGACTTTAGTCGTTGCTCCTGGCGCAACGGCATCAAACACTTTTCTTAAACCTCAGAACAAAAATATAAAAAAAACTAAGTGTTTCCCAAAGTATGCGCGCTCCCCTTTTTAGTAAAAAAATTCCCGAGAGACTTTTCTCTCTCTCTCTCTATCTCACTTCACCACGGTTTTCGGACTGGGGGTGTTGCTGTCAATGCAGCCTACTTTCCTTTCCCCAAAAAAAACAGCCCGTGAGACTCTCTGCCCCCCTCAGACAAGTACGAGTACTCCACTTTTCTCTATTCTATTCTTTTCTTCCTAGCCCACGTTTACAGATCTGGAAGAGCTCAGATCCGAGGAAAACTTGCTGCTCTTATGCAGGCAAGTACTGGCGCTCCTAATTTAGTGTCCAAATTACACTAAAACTACCTAAGTTTACCTAAAACGCTGGGGTTTGCTTTTGGGATACACTGGACAAAAAAATGACAAATTTTTCTTCCCTCCCTTCAATCATAACCCGCTTGGCTTTTCCTCTTATATACAGAAGGTCCCACACTCTGATGGCCCCCCCTTGCTTTTCCTGTCCTGATGGTCATGGCTCTGTAGAGCTAACAACAGGCAAGAGGGCGGCTAGAGGCCAAACAAAGAAATGAAATCCAGCTGCTGTCCAAGGATGAAGCCACTCATAAACATGCTCTTCCTTTTTCCCTAACAAAAGGTCCTGTGCTCTGGCAAAACCCCCATGCTCTCCAGACTCTTGGTTTTTCTGCGGTTAGGAAATGCACAGAGGAAGCAAGATCCAATTGTGTTTAGGAGAAGGACACTCTCACACACATGCAAGCATACACATATTTCCCACGTTTTTCCATGCTTTAAAATTAAAATTTAGAGGTACTCACCTTCTTTCCAAGCAGCCTTTGAGCTCAACACTCAAAACCCCTTTGAAACCATTTTTCCAAATGGCCAAGGTCCAGGAAAAACTCACCCACAGAATCAATGGGTCTGTTTGCTAGCAAGGGAATCTTACCTGGGCCTGGTCCATTGGTTAGGTTAGCTTGGAGTCCCATCTGGGGTGCCAATTGTTGAAAGAAATATCCTTCTGGGTTCAGTTCCAAGTGGGGAAAAAAGACACTGGAAACATGGAGGCTGCTTGGAAGGTTTAATGGTTACAGGGCCACATGGCCTAGAGCTCCAGAGAAGAATGATCACATGCTTCAAGATGAGAAGAGAAGGGAAAAAGGGAAAAGGGGAAAAAGAAAAAAGGAAGAAGGAAAGTGTTGAGGTGCTGAGAGTACCTGGGTTTTATACTCTCTGTTTAGATTTGAATTGGAGCTTGTATTCTAATTGGTTGTCAGACTCCCAGGGGCGGGGGTCTTAACTCTATAGGCTTGGTCTGGCCTTTCTGGGTGATTATGCCCTTAAAAGGGCTTTTGGCAATTGCTATAGCTTTTACCTGGAGTTCCTTCTTATGTAAAGTATTCTGGCCCAGGCCTTAATGGCCCACCCATTGACAAAGGTGGGGGTGAGTTTCTGCTTCCTGAGTGAGTTTCTGCTTCTTGAGTTTCTACTCTTTTTAGAAGAAATATTCTGCCCTTTAATATTTCCTGGGCTATCTCAATTTTTCTAGGAGAGGGGTGGATGCCAACTTCCTACACAATGTATCAGTAGAAGCATTTCATAACCCCCATGAAAAATTTTGCCCTGTGCCTCCAGGGTCTGATTACCATGCTCTTTAATCAATTTCCCACCACCACCACCAAAGCTAGTCTGATGATCAACCTTTTACATATGTTCTCTAATGTCCTTTGCTTAGTTTCTCCTTGCCTGGAATTTGGAGGACAGAGGGGTTCCTCTGGACAGTCCCACCTTGAATGCAGAAAACCCTTCCCAAACAATGCCCCCCCTCTCCAAGAGGAAGTATGTTAAACTAGATGATACTATGGAAAAGAGAGAAAATCAATATATAGCTGTTGGTTTATTTTTTTGATTTTTATTTTATGCTTGGTCTACAATTCTTGAATTGTAGACCCTGTAGAGGAATATTACACAAAGAAAGTAGTTCTTGTAATAATCTCAAATGATCTAGCTGTCTTTCTAGTCTGCCAGCTGCCAAAGAATATGTCCTCATTGCAATCACTGAAGGCCAGTGTTAAGATGTATGTCAAGTTGTTCATCAGAGGAAACATAGAACTAATTTTTCATTATTCCCATTTCTTTATCAAACCAGATGAAAGATACAATACCCTGTAGAGCCTCATCTCTGTTTCAACATTGTTTTTCTCTGCTATGTGGCATTTCAATATATTAGAAAAGTTAATTTGGCATTGATGGTGTCTAAAAGCTCAACTGAGACTTGCAAACACATCTATGCCTTGGGGGCTATGTCAGCTTCATTACATTTCATTTTATTTTATCTGAAAAGGGCAGAATTTTTATTAATTCTTCAGAATGATGAATAAAGGTATTCAAGGATATGGTTTCTGCCTCTCTCACACATGAGAGAATTGCTGTCAAATTCCACTGAGAAAGAGAGAAAGTCAAACTTTTATTAATCAAGGTTGGTAAATAATTCCCAAAATGAAAACTTGTTCCTTAAGAACATAATAATAATCTTAACCGATTGGCAGATTGTCTATGAAATGCAATCTTCAGCAGTTGTCACTGCTGCCTACAACAACAAAAAAGTTGTCAGGAAGAGAAAAGAATGACTTTCCATTTTTCTTGATACAAGAAAATAGTGTGTCCAATTGTAAGTCATTGAAAGGAAAATTATGGCTGAGCCATTTTATATGGTTACTTTAAGGCACAGTTCATGACACTAACTGATCATCTTAACCATTGCTTTGAGATTGTTTAAAGCCTGGACATCTCTCCCTCCCTCTCTCTCTCTCTCTCCCTCTCCCTCCCTCTCTCTCTCTTTAATAATAATTTTATTGAAGTTTAAAATTACAAAAATAGAAAATGAATACAGGTAAGGTGAATATAAACAAGAAAAAAATAAGGCATACAAACACACACACATACATGCAGATATGTGTATATGCATGTGTATATATAAAGAAGCAACAACAAAAATATAGAAATAAATAATTTCCTCATTCATCAACACAAGTATAAAGATTTTCAACACTTTCTCTAATATTTCAGCTAAAACTCTCTTCATTCAATATTCAATGTCTTATCTATTGGCAAATAATAACACTTCATCTTTCAATCCAAGGGGCTTCCAAGTTGAAAGAATTAGTCAGTGAAATCACCATTGATCGAGAGGCACCCAAGTGGGAGTTCCTTTCATGTCTCCAGCAGGACCTGGAATGAAGGACAGGAGATCATGCCATTCCAAGGCAGTTCTCTGGTCTTGAACATGGACTTGCTGCTTGTCAACCCAGTGTCCTAACCAGAGCTAACATGCTCCCAATTCTTTCATGTATTTTACATAATACCTTGCCATTTTCTCTAAAACTCTTCTTCCTGTGTCTTATATCTATAAATAAATTTTTAAAACATCATCATTCAAACTTAATCAAGAAAAATGCCATTAAAGCTACTAAAAACAACAAATTGAAAGTATGAATCTTAATTTCTTCAAATGGTGTCTCAGAAATTAATTTTGTATTATCATCTTCTTGATCTCTACTCAATTACAATATCATAACTTGTCATTTTCTCTAAAAATGCAACAAACTTCTTTTCCATATCATATCCATAAATAAAGCTTTAAAACTTCCCCATTCAGTCTTAAGAAACCATTAAAAATTTTAGAAAAGAGGGGATCATATGGTGTTTAATTTTGACCAAATATGTTCATTTTGTGAACCATAGTTTTTGTTTTAAGGGTTTTGATTTATTATAATGTCCCAAATAATAATGTCGCAAAAGCTGATTTCTTCTCTATTTTGCTTTTCTCTTCATACATATAGCATATCTCTTTTGTAAATTGAAAGTAAAAAAAAAAATCAGGTAACTTTTCTTATTTAAGTTCCATGCATCCAAGTTGTTCTGGTATATTATGTGTCTCTTTTAACCATTGAAACCTCAACCTATTTCACTTTTAAAAAATCATATTTGTCAATATGATTTTTATATCCTGTCAATTTTAAATCTGTATCCAAAACAGCTTGATATCTTTTCTTTCATGCTCATTTTGATTGTATTAGACAGTCTAAAGAACTACTTATGGGTTGCCAAATGGTTCTCCATTCTGAATTAGTGGGAGTTCTCCTTTAATTACAATGTTTAATTTTTTTTTGAAATTGCCTCTAGTAACCTTCAAAGTCTTTTCTTATCATGTTTTCTCTTACCTGAACATTTCAAGAAAAAGTGAACTCAGATCTTCATATATTTTAAAAGGATTTTAAACAAAGAAATTGTTATAAGGTTTTCAGCGTCTTGCTTACCAAACTTCCCCTTAGTCCATTTAATTTCTCCCCCAAAATGAATCTTCTAAAAGCTTTTCACTGCTTATTTCCAAATAAAAAGGTTTTCTTTTAAATTTTAAACATACATAAATCTTTCACTGCTAGATGGAGGAAAATCTCAAGGTATAATAGAACTTGTCCTTCTGTAAGTTCTTAGTCCAAAAATCAATTTATAAGTCATTTTCAATAAAAACCAGTTTAGACAAAGCTGTATCTACCAACTCTCAGATATAAAGCCTGTTGGAGACCACTACTTTATGGTGTCATCATGGGAACCATCTTCATGGAACCAGTTCCTTCATCAGCTCCACTTTCCACTGTGATCAGTTCAGCACATCCAAACAATAAAATTTTGAGTGGGGTCCTACCTCACTGTCAAAATTACAATTTTCAAGCTTATTCTCTATTAGCAGGATGACCTCTTTTTAGCCCATATCACATCTTTTACCCTTGGAAGGTAGATAGGCTTGCCTAAAGACTGGCCACTCTCCCAGTCCCTTCAGTATGGAGAACATTTTATGACTCTTTCCAATATTGGTGAGGTACACCTTTCCAATAGCAAAAGACATTCTAAACCAGAGGTCTGAAACTTGGCTACTTTAAGACTTGTTGACTTCAACTCCCAGCTATGCTGGCTGGAGAATTCTGGGAGTTAAACTCCACATGTCTTAAAATTGCCAAGTTGGAGATCTCTGATCTAGGTGAACAGTATGCAGAAAGCCATAGAGATCAATGAAGAATGCTTTCATCTTCTTAATGAATCCAGTTCCCAACTTTTTATTTAAACTTATCCATATAAATCTTCCCCAGATTTCCAAACCACATATTCAGGATTGGTTAACAGTATATTTATGACTTATTAATAAAAATCAAAATGCACACATTTACCAGATTCAGTATGGTATAGTTTTAGGATTTTCCTTCCATATATTTGGGGAGTTGAACCTTAAATAATGGAAGGGTCCCCCCCCCCCCCAAAAAAAAAAAATAAAGTTTGTGTGTGTCCTTCTGTGTCTATGTGTTTATGTTCCTGTGTCTGCATCTATTTGTTAATATCAACTGTTTGGCAAGATGAAGTGATGTGCTTCTTGTTTTTTATGTAAAACGAAGAAACCAAATCATACTAACTGAAATAGACTGGTCATTGCTTTATTGTTTATAACATCTAGTCTGTGCATTATAATTTTTAGAGAAACAAGCTTAAATTCTGAAATGCAGAAAATTTATTTGATGATAGTGATTGTATGAACATGTTTAAAAATTAAGTTAACTAGAATAATTCCTTAATAAATATATACTGTAACTTGTGAATTGATTTCAGCAGGATAAATGTAAACAATATCAAGCAAAAATCAAGCTCCACTATTTAGCTTAGTGACAATCCAGAATGCATACCATTCAGAACATTTTAAATTTCATTCTTTGTTTGCTTTACTATTTGGAACTGAAAAAATTAATATACTGTATGTCAATAAATTTGAGCTCATAAATAGCTGTCACCTCAGGAAAATGAAGAATTTTGAATCTGTCATCCATCAGTAGGATGGATCATTTGTCTATAAACTATAGAATGTGTACATATTTGAGAGAGGGCAGGTTTGGCTCTTCATCACTGTAATTCATAATTACTAAGCTGACTTTGTATCAGCAAATAGTAGAACATGCTAGGGAAGTTGAAAGGAGGGAAAAAAGAAAGGAACTTAGTCAAGGAAGAGTTGGTAGGAAAAGGTGAAGATACAGGAAAGGACACTGAGTACTATACAAAGTTAGTACCAAGAACCAACCCAAAACCATGCCAAACTAAGGAAATGAAAAGAAACATCTATGAAGTAATTTAGCAAAAAAAAAACAAGACACTTTCATATGTCTAATTTTGTGGTCAGTGTTTCTCTTAATTTCATTTTTTTTTTTACTGTCCCTACCTTTGCAGTATTAATTAAAATATCAGTCCTGATTTCCATTTCAAAGAAATATCTGATATGTGACTCGGGTGGGTTTTGTATCCTTCTGCCACATGCACATTACATCCAACATTAAACATATGTATAGTCTCAGAATAAAAAGAAACATAGCAGAAGCCTTTGAGAAAATATCTAATATGCTGTAATTTTACATTTGCTTCAAATAAATAAAGCTTCAATCTATTTTGATCAGAGTACACTTTTAACTGAATATGGTTTCCACCATCTAGAGATGAATTAAATAGTTCCATATGGTGAAATTATTGTTTATTGTTTAAGATAGTCCCTTTCTATAAAAAGCTTGAATTTGGAACTCTAAAAAAATAATAAATGAAAATGCAGTATCTGTTCACTAGTAAAGGCATTATACCTTCTGAACTCTGCTTTACTTGAAAAATATTTCATTGAAGTTAATATTTGATTTGCTTAGTTCACAATGTTGGTCTTTAATATTATTGTTATTTTTGTTAGTAGAGTTGGATTAGAAGATGCATTTACTAATTTTTCTGCCATTTACTATCAGATTTTTGCATTAGGATGTAACAGTATTAATGGCATTTATCTTTAAATCTAATGCATATAAGTGCAATGGAGGAAATGCGACAGGCTGCAATTTTCCTATTCCATCTTTTATCAAGTTCTGAAGTGATTGCTTTCTCCAACACATTTAAAATAATAATTGTGTTTTTTTAAAACTCTTATTAGATAACATCTTTGTTTAGGTTCCAATTTCTTTCAGGTCTGTAGGAATAAGTGAGATCTAAATGTTTTAAATAACATGGGTGGCATGTTAATACACTATCTATGAAAGCAGAAGCTTGCTATATTAACTAAATTTCGGGCAAAAGTCAATCCTGCAGTTTCTATAACACCATCAACTTTTGAATATGGTTCAGATTACTTTTTTCAGATGAGGTTAAATATAGTCTTTCTCATTTACAAGTCTTCACTTCCAGAATAGATTATGTCAGCACAGTGACTGCCTAAAAATGCATGTTTATTTATTTTAAGCATTCATTTATTTTAGTGGTCTATTTACTTTATATGTTATCCATTTCTAGGGGTTAACAAGCTGAATGTAAAATAAACTAACATTCCCACAAAGACTATATATACTGTGTGTGTGTGTGTATGTGTGTATACAGTATATACAGGTCTTGGCGTGTTCGGGTCTTTTCCTGTGTAAGATTGAGACTATCTTGGCAATGTTTCTAGAGATCTCACTCGCCATCTTCAGGCTGGTGTTTTTGGCTTTGTGTTTGTGCGAGCAAAGCATGATCTGAGCTGTTGTCTCCCTATATATACTGGTGGGGAGGTTGGCTGTATTGTCATTTCTTGATCGGTTGATGGAGTTGATCTTTGCAGATTGGCTGGCTTTTTCTTAAGAACATGTGTGGCTGAGGTATTGGCTGTGTGTCTATCAACCTCCTGTGTTGTAATGACTTGGGTAATGGGTTGTGTGATGACCTTCTGAGTTCTATTGTTTTGACATCCTGGGTTTGTGCTTTAATCTCCTGGGTCGTAATGATTTGGGTAATGGGCTGCATGATGATGACCTTCTGAGTTCTAATGTTTTGACCTCCTGGGTCTTGTGCTGTGATCTCCTGGATCGTAATGATCTGGGTAATGGGTTGTGTGATGACCTTCTGAGTTCTAATCTCGTGACATCCTGGGTCTTGTATTGTAGTCTCCTGGGTCGTTGGCTGTGTTGCAACATCCTGAGGTTTTGTGGTGTAGCCTCCTGAATATGTGGGGTATGTGGCAGCTGGTGATGCAGCCATTGTCTGGTTTCTGGATGGTGGTTGCCTTTTGTCTATGGGGTCGGTTTGGGTTTGAGTCTGGTGAGGGAGATTAGTGATGGCATCATGTGTTGTTTTGGGTCTGGTGTTGGTTTTTGTGGCTGGGACTCGTTTGCTGATAAGAGCTAGTTTCCAGATGTCTGGTAGGCAGGAGGTATCATCCCATTTATTTATGTTATGGGAGAGTTTCTCTATTTCAATGGCTTCCCTGATTATTCTCTTGTTGAAGTGTTCAGTATTGGAGAGTAATTTGTTTCCCTCAAAATAAATTTCATGTCCTGTGGCTTTAATTTAATTTTGAGGGAACCAAATTAATCTCCAATACTGATGAACACAATACACAAGCCTGATGATGGCAAATGAGATTCTGCCAAAACATTGCTACAACTTTAAAAGTGCAACTATAATGACGTGGGAAAATACCCGAACAAAGCTGAATACCATACATATAAATACCCGTGAAAACTTAAGAAAACATATATTAAAACATGGGAAAATACACACATACATACATGCGTACGTATGTATGTGTGTATTTTCCCATGTTTTAACAGTTGTGCTTTTAAAGTTAGTGACATTTCAGCAGAATCTCATCTGCCATCATCAGGCTAGTGTATTGGGTTCTTCTTAATAATCGTGTGTTTCAGGCTTTGGCATCCGTTTCTACTTGAATTTGGTGCTGGCCTTGTGCTTTATTTGAATGGTTTTTTTTTTCATCCTGATTGGTTGGGAGTCTAGGTCTGTATTTATTGGACTTGGAGTTGCTGTGTTCAGTTTGATCAGTGTTCCTAATATCTTCTGTCTATTTTGTAGCATTTTTTTTTTTTGTCTTGGTTAGCTAGCAACATTGGGTTTCGTATATTGGGGGCTTTTATGCAACTTGGTTTTGTGTGAATGGCTGGCAATTATTTATTAGGAAGCTAGGTTTTATCTGGATAGTTGGTTGAGGTGTGTTTGGGTTGGGGGTATTGGGGGGGGTCTGTTTGTGCCCAGGTGATTGCTTGGATTGTGGTGTAGAGATTCTTTTGTTTGTGAGTTCAGGCTTCCAGATAATTGGCAGTCTGGTGGAGTCATCTCTTCTATTCATACTATCAGGTCTTTTATCAATTTCTATGGCTTCTCTGATAATTCTGTAGCTGGAATTTTCTACAGTAGCTAGGGTTTTGGTTCCATTGAAGTTGATGCTATGACCTGTGGCTTTCATGTGCTGGACTAGTGAGGAAGTGTGTTCCAGCTTTTTTACTGCATTCTTGTGTTCATCAAGGCAGGTACTTATTCTTCTATTGGTCTGTCCGGACCTTTCAGTTGCATGATATGCAATAGTCAAAACAACTTCAATGAATAATTATGTAGGAAAATTATTGGAGTTTTCATACTATTTTAGTAGCACTTAAATCAATCCTTAGAAATAGGGGCAAATTAGCATATTGCCCAATTTAGTATACTCCGTAGCTGAAGATTCGAACAAAGCTTCTCCAGTGTAATTGAAAGATGGAGATTTAGGACAGGCAAAAGAGGGAAAATCTATATATAGTTGATACTTAATAAAATTCACTATTATAAAATGTGAAGTTACAAACACCTCACTTCAAAAAATGGTTGAACAAATGTGTGGAAGATATGATTGTCAACTAGGCATGGCTGCAAATCCTACCTTGGCTTCAGAGGAAAAAGAAGCCTTGATAATAGTAAAACCTTTGCAAAGTTATACTCATGGATCCTCCCCCCCCCCATTAACAGGTTTTAACTTTATATTTCATTCTCATATACAAATCAATAGCACCAATACTCTGTTTAGAAATGATCAGATTGTAACTAGAACCTTTACACAAATCTGAAAGCCTAATTAAGCTTGAGAACAGTTTGCTTTAAGTCAGCTAAGTTGTAGACCCATGTTTGGTTTTAGCAATCAAGGAAGTTCACCTAGATACATCCTACATATGCCTGCTCCAGCTTATCTTCAGGCAATGACCTTGTCAAAGCTATAAGGCAAAAGCACAGAATCAGAAAGGAGAAATACTAAAGAACAAAAGAAATCAATTGAAAAAGTCATTTGTACATCGGTTTAATTCTCTGAACGCTCATCAGCACACTTACTATGAATGAAATGAAGTGTCCATCTGTTGAAGATGAAAAAAAGTTGGGCTCTCATTTTGCAGGAACAAGTTTCTCCTGAGTTACCCATTTAATTAGACAGAAGTAGAGTACATACAATCACAGCATGAGCATCTTTTGATTGGCACTCTGCGAGTGGGATTTGGTGAGAATATATAGCGGCTGCTATCATACACAGAGTATAATGTGATTTCAGATTGAATTAAATGAGTTATAAGAAAAAGCTTCTGGGGGAATGTTTGTGTCCAATTATCCATTCTATACATTTATGACTTCATTAAGAAATGGATCTGCAAATAGGAGAAAATAAAGTATAATATATAGCAAAAACAATGTATGTGAACCTGCCTAGTCTGCATTTTTAGTGCCAATATACAAACTAATGCCCTGTTATTCTTCTAGCTTTCATACCACTCTCAGAGTTGTGATATATTATTAAAAATTGGCAAAAATGAGAAAGAATTACACTAAAATGGCCATATTTAAGTCACAACAATGGACAAAATATTTTAAACGTGTGTGTGTGTGTGTGTGTGTGTGTTTGTATATCAACCCTCT
>CM042838.1:169702667-169744821 GCA_023653725.1 Bungarus multicinctus
CGTGTCTCTCAAGCGCCTGGATGCCACATTCGTTGTGGTCTACGTGTAACCAATGGAGAATATAAGGATCAACTTAATTCCTCTTGTTGTGACACATCTCATGGGTGATGATCAAGGGCAAGGCATGAGGCCACCAGTCGATGGACGGTTACAGAACTCCCCTTTATGCTCCAAACTTTCCCCCAAACATTCCCCACATTTATGGCAATTCGCGTCAGAGTCCAAAGCCGTCCCTTGCACTATTTTAACTATTGAAGCACACATTGCACGACAACAGCCACGATACACAAACCCCCTCCATGCTGCCTCGGCTGTGCGAATAGTCCGCAAACTCTTTAGCACAACGTTTCAAGGCAAGAATTTCAATGTGACCACGGAACAAAGAGCCAATTATAAGGCAAGAAGATCCAACAAACTCCAGATGTCCGGCAAGGGCAACCAAAACTACCACAAATATAGCCTTTTATTCCGACAAACCCCCTGTCCCCATAACATCTCCTCCCTCAGAGTCCCCCCCAGCCTGTTTCTTGCTGAAGAGGATGGGCGTGCTCTCCATTCCTGAGTGTTTTGTGTCAGCCTGTCCTGCGGCCCACCTCCTCTCCACTCTACTGTGCTCAGGGGTCCAGGAGGGGTTGGTCCTGTCGCTCTTGGCCTGATCTCCACTAGCTTCCTCATCCGCCTCTGATTTCCCTCTCTTTCCTCCTCTCTCAGTCATCCCTCCGCCCTCTCTTACCCTGCTGGCTGGCTGTCCTCAAGTCGTGAGCGTACACAGGCTGACTCGTCTCTGCTCCTCCCATGCATTCTTCCCAAAGCCAACAAGGCTTCCCCCTGACTCCATCAGCCCCAGTTTTCACTCATCCTCCCTCCATGAGGACTCAATGGCTTCTATGGTGCAATTTGACACTACATCTGTTGCTACAGGCATATTATTGGGAGGTTATCCAGTTCGTATGTTTCATACAGACATAGGCAGAATGTCATCAACAGGATCGTCATGTAGACTCACTTGTCCCACTGTTATTCATGAAGACATAGAGATCCTTCTCACATGGGCTATCTGCCCAGGATGTTTCTCTCCATCCCAACAGTGGGCCCTTTCCCCACACAAATGAAGGGTCTTTGATATTTAAGGTTTAATTGATCTGATGGATTGTGATTACTAATTGAGGCTTGTTGGAGCTTTCTTGAATCTCTGAGCCATTCCTCATCATGATGATCTCAACCTCTGGGATTTAAGATATGTTAGAAAATATTTAATACTACTTTTAAATTGTAGTGTAGCAATCTCACAGTTAAAGAAGGATTTCATAACACAGTAAAAAGTGTGTACACTTTGAATAGACATTGCTATGAAAATATTTAATGAGTTCTCTAATTTATACTGAACAAGCCCATCTCTATTTCATTATTGTTAAAAAAAAATCCACCAATTAAAACAATACCCAAGTGCAAATAAAGTTACTACTTTCCACATAAATCAGAGATTCTTGTGCCTCATTATATTTTGTCTCTGATTCAGATCAGGCCTCAGTAGGATGAGTAGCATTTGGGGAAAAAGATGCAAGCCAAGAGACCAGCCTCAGAGGCCAAGATGGAGAAGATCTCCACGGCCACCATGGATTTCCCTTTGTGCTCAGGTAGGTGGGAAGGAATGAGATCCAAACACTGCAAAAGACCAGCATGCTGAAAGTAATGAACTTGGCTTCATTAAAGCTGTCAGGCAATTTCCTAGCAAAAAAGGCCATTGTGAAACTCACAAGGGCCAGAAAAGCCAGATAGGCCAGGACAGTGTAAAACATTGAAGCTGAACCTTCATTACATTCCAAAATGGCCTCTCCTTCCAAGGAGTGGAAGTCCATGTTGGGAAATGGAGGGGAGGTTGCCAGCCAGGTGGCACAAATAATTGCTTGGATCAGGGGACAGGCTAAGACAATGGAGGTGGTGAGGGGTTTTCCTAGGAGTTTCCTTGACTTGTTCCCTGGCTTGGTGGCCATAAAGGCCAGAACCACCATGACAGTTTTTGCCAAGACAGAGGAAACTGCCAGGGAAAAGAGAATGGCAAAGGCAGATTGTCGGAAGAGACAAGTGAGCTTCCCAGGTCTTCCAATGAAGAGGAAAGAGCAGAGGAAGCAGAGCAGGAGGGAGACCAGGAGGATGTAGGTGAGATCTCGGTTGTTGGCCTTGACGATCGGTGTGTCACGATGCTTAAGGAAAACTGCCAGGACTGCCAATGTGATCATGGAGAGAGAAAGAGCAAGAGACACTATAGCATATCCCAGGGTGTCTTGATAGGCAAGGAAGTGGATCCTCTTGGAAATGCAGTGGTCCTTGTGGTTGTTGGGATATTGGTCTTCTGGACAGGGGTCACACCGAGCGGCATCTGAAATCAAGAATCTTTAAGTATTTCATTGCATCTACTATGAGCATTATGGCAAGAAAGAAGGATGCAAAGTCAAAGCAGCAGGGAGATCTCTCTGGATCAATGTATTTGCTTTGTACTTCAAGTCTGCTCACTCACACACTCCCCCCACCCCTGAGAAAGCTTAGTAGACACGAATAGATCAATCTCTTGTTTCTCCTCTAGTTCCATCAATTTCCTGGGAGATCAGAAGTGCTGAAAGAAGAAGCACTCCCGGTATAATTAAAACAAAAGCTTAAATTTCACACTCTGGTCCTTTACCAAAAATATTGGTTATGGTTTTTCCAATGGGATGTGAATGTGGGGGAGGGAAGGCTAGCATTGTACCCATTGGTTATGTATTGAAACTATCCAGCATTAACTTGGTAAGGAGTGGGAAAGTTGGTTTATAGGGTAAATTGATGTATAAACTGAGATGTCCTGTGTGAGAACTATGAATACATTGAAGCATGCCAATCCTACCAAAAAATTATTAATATGAAAATGTATTAATATTAAGTTCTGCTGAGTGGTTTCCTTGATCCTGGGAGATTTGAATTTGAAGTGTGCTTTACCTGTCTGACCAGAAATGGTCCCTTCTGGACAAGGATCACATCGATAGCAGCAGATCTGCTCACCCTCTGGAACATTTCTCCTCTCTCCTGCCTGGCACCTCTTCAATACACATCTTCCAAGGGGCACCTTCTAAAACACAAATGCTTGAGTTGGGCTTGGAATTGATACATCCTTCATTATTGATTTCCACATTCATTTTTCCATGTTCAGAATATCTTCAAAAGAAATGGTTCACTGTCGTCTACAAGAAACCAGGAGCATCTCCTGAGGGTTTCTGGCCAGTAGCATTCCCGATGCATCAATGGATGCTGGAGATTGGAACTGGGAGCTCAGTCTTGAAAGAAAAGGGGGAAAAAGCATTGAGCTTTGTTAAAAAAAGAAAAGATTCTTGAGGATCCAACTGAGGATTCATGGAAATTTTTGTTGTCTCTTCCAATTGCATCCTGTGTTTCCATAAGAGGTTCTTGTAGACCTGCCACATATCTGACCTCAATTGTGTTATGCAGAGCATGGATGTTTCACCAAATGCCTGCATGTTTTGTAATGCAGTAGTTCTATTTCCAGTTAGAAGGATATTCTCCATCCCCAGTTGAATATCTTCCCCTATGTTTGCAGCATTTCCTTCCATCTCACCTTTGTGGGCCAGGTGATTGCATTGGAGTCGATGATGAAATCTTGGCCTGGGGAAGCCCCAGGATCTGTTAGTCCAACTTTCACAGGGACAAACGATTGATTGGGGAGGAAAACCCAGTTGAGAAGATCATATTGAGAAGATCCCAATCCATTTTCTGAGAAGGAGACTTCCTCTCCAGCACTGTTGTTGAAGTGGACCTTCCTCAAATAGGGAAGAATCTGAAAGAAAAGAGACATAGAGTAAAATAGAACTCAGAAAGCTCAAACTGCCCAAAAGGAGCTGCCGATCCAGTTCTACAGAGGAATGATGGAGTCTGTTATCTGCACTTCTATCACTGTCTGGTTTGGTTCTGCAACCCAACAAAACAGACACAGACTTCAGAGGGTAATTAGGACTGCAGAAGAAACCATGGCTACCAACCTGTCTTCCATGGATAACCTATATCCTGCATGAGTCAAAAAGAGGACTGTGAAAATATCTACAGACCCCTCACATCCTGGACATAAACTGTTTCAACTCCTACCCTCAAAACGACGCTATAGAGCACTGCATACCAGAACAACTAGGCACAAGGAGAATTTTCCCCTGAATGCCATCACTCTGCTAAACAAATAATTCCCTCAACACTGTCCAACTATTACAAAATCTGAACTACTATTACTGTTAATCTTCTCATCACTCCTTAGCACCCATCCCCTCCTACTTGTGACTGTATGACTGTAACTTCATCACTTGTATCCTTATGATTTATATGGACTGTTTCCTAGTATGATTTGATTGCTTTTCGTAGCCTATGACTATTATTAAGCGTTGCACCTTATAATTCTTTACTCTTGACAAAAGCTCAAACTGCGTAAAAGGATCTGCAGATCCAGCTCTACAGAGGAATGATGGAGTCTGTCATCTGCACCTCTATCACTGTCTGGTTTGGTTCTGCAACCCAACAAAACAGACACAGACTTCAGAGGGTAATTAGAACTGCAGAAGAAACCATGGCTAGCAACCTGTCTTCCATGGAGGACCTGTATACTGCACGGGTCATAAAGAGGGCCGGGAAAATATCTACAGACCCCTCACATCAGTGGTGGGATTCTATTTTTTTTACTACCGGTTCAGTGGGCATTCCTTGGTGGGCATGGCATGGGAAGGATCCTGTAAAATCTCCAGTCAGAGGGGGTATTTGCTAGTTTTGCAAACTACTCAAAATTTCCACTACCGGTTCTCCAGAACTGGTCAGAACCTGCTGAATACCACCCCTACCTCACATCCCGGACATAAACTGTTTCAACTCCCACTTTCAAAACGACGCTACAGAGTACTTTGCATCAGAACAACTAGACACAAGGACAGTTTTCCCCTGAATGCCATCACTCTGCTAAACAAATAATTCCCTCAACACTGTCCAACTATTTACAAAGTCTGCACTGCTATTACTGTTAATCTTCTCATCACTCCTTATCATCCATCCCCTCCCACTTGTGATTGTAGGACTGTAACTTCATCACTTGTATCCTTATATGGATTTATATGGACTGTTTCCTAATATGATTTGATTGCTTATTGTACCCTATGACTGTCATTAAGTGTTGCACCTTATAAGTCTTGACTCTTGACTAATGAATCTTTTTTTTTTATGTATACTGAGAGCATTTGCACCAAAGACAAATTCCTTGTGTGTTCAATCACATTTGGCTAATAAATTCTATCCTATCTTATCCTATCCTATCCTATCCTATCCTATCCTATCCTATTCCTATTCCTATTCCTATTCTGTAATTCTATTCTGTCCTGTCCTGTTCTATTTTGTTCTATTCTAAATTCTATTCTAAATGCTATTCTATTCTATTCTATTTTATTCTGTTTTATTCTATCGTACTCTACTCTACTCTACTCTACTCTACTCTACTCTACTCTACTCTACTCTACTCTACTCTACTCTATTCTACTCAAATTCCTTCCCTTTTTGCTCTGAGATGCACTGATATGGTAGAGTACAGATATTTAACCAGTAATTGAAGAAATAGATACAGGAAACTTTCTTTCTAAGGATCTGTGGACCAAATATAAAGTCAAACAGATTACCTGCCATGGCTGCACATTTGACATCTTCTTTCCAAGCCTCATCATGGCTGGTTCTGCTCCTAATCCAAGCATTGCATGCAATGCATGGGCCACA
This sequence comes from Bungarus multicinctus, assembly GCA_023653725.1. Lineage (NCBI taxonomy): Eukaryota > Metazoa > Chordata > Lepidosauria > Squamata > Elapidae > Bungarus > Bungarus multicinctus. Next base: position 169,708,452 of record CM042838.1, read on the forward strand.
GCATAAATAGCATTGTAGATATTGTAACTTTCACCTGTCATGCTCGTTTCAAACACGTAAGATGGCACATTCTGTAAGTTCTCCTTTCCTGTACATTGTTTTTTCTTCTTTCGAGAGATCTTTCCTGGTTTGTGGATCTGGCAGTCAAATATGTTTTCCCACCATTCTGGGAGAAAGACATCCCCTTCCGGGCTCAAAGGGTCCAAAGACAGGAGAAAATGTCTGAATTCTGAGATATCTCCTGTGTGGTCCCTGAACTGCAAAGACCCGTGGAACGGCTTTATAATTCCAAATGTGTCTTTAACTGCCACTAGGTTGTGGTTCCATTGGGAGGTTAGGATCCAAAGTGTCTGAGGCAATGACTTTGTGGACATTACATGAAGAAACAGAGCTGTCTGTACATGTGCATTAGTGTGAGGGTCTCCAAAAAGAACAATCACATCAGCTTTAGAGCAGTTGCTTAAAAAAAGAGCAAATTTATTTATTGTATTAAAAAGTTTTTGTGATTTCAACATTTGAGTGCAGGCCAGGCAGATCTCCTTCTCCTTCAGCATTGGCACCAGAGATGAAAGGAAATGTTCTCCACTGTCATCTTCGTTGGCTAACAGCCCAACCCAGTTCCACTGGAAATGCAGGAGCAGCTGGACTAAAGTCACATATTGAGGAAATTCCTTGGGATTAATCCGGAAGAAGGAAGGATATATTTTCTTGTCTCCTTGAGAGAACTGAAAGCCAACACCGAGCTGGAGAAAGTAAGACGCTTCTTTCAAAGACAAAGTAAAGTTTTATGGTGACTTTAGAGATCACCATTGTCTGGTTATTGCTCCACCAGTCGGGGTGACTCAGCCAGAGTTGCAAGTTAATGCTTCTTCCCTTCTTATAAAGAGCCACCAGTTGCATATTTGATTGTGTTATGACAGATCAGCAGACAAGGGAAGAAACATCAACCTGATACCAGGAATAATCTGCACTTAAAAGTTGGCCACCATCATGAAGATTCTTCTTGGCAAGTGCAACATTTCAGAAATATATCATTATCTATCACTTTGGGATTATATAAAATATATCTTGACCCATAAAATATAAAAAATCAACTTTAGCATGGATTCTTTAAGTCTCACACTCCTGATATGTCCCTCTCAACATCTTGGGTTTCACCTGGAGCTTCTGTGTCTGCTTCTGCTTTTGGTCTACCCCATATTGTCTCCAGCGAAGCCCCCTTACCTGTGGCACCTTGAAGATGCTGAAGATGGAGGTCATCTGCCTTGAGGATTTGGAGTTGAGACCTCCAATGACAGAGAGCAGAGGGTCCTGCCTGTCATATTTATACCCTGGAACCATTTCACCTCGTGTGGAGACCAAGGAGTGGCTGATTAAGGAAATATTCTTCTCATTCTGGTGATTGTCGTAGATGTGGAAGCCAAGGGTGATGTTGGAGAGAAGAACCAGATCCTTGTTGACCTCACTGACTGCAAACACCAAGGCCAGGAACTGCTGGTAATTCTTGTGTATTATTCTACAGGAAGAAAAAAATTGGGCAGCCTTATAGGAAAGGTCATTTGTGCTGGTAGAACTTGCTTGGTCTTTCATGGTGTTCTTTGGAGCAGCAAGTTCCAGGTATAATTGGGTTTTTTTTAAAACAAAAAAGGAAGGACAAACTATTCTGTCTTCTTGAGAGAACTCAAAGCCAACACTGAGCTGGAGAAAGTGAGATTCTTTCAAAAATAAAGATAAGCTTTATGATGACTTTAATAATCAACACCATGTGGTTGATTGTCCTGCCACTCAGTCTGACTCACTTTGAGTGGCAGGTTTAAGCTTCTTCACTAATTAGGGGTTACATATTTCATTTGCTTATAACATGTCAGGAGACAAGGAAACAAACCATCCAACTGATACAGAGAATAAACTACATTGAAAGGGTAGCTACACTTTTATGAAGTATTAATTAGGAAGCAATTCCTATGTAAAATATATCTTGACCCATAAAACCAAACCAACTTCAGTTTTTATTCATGGTTTCTTGTCCTGCCTTCATGCTTTGGAGAATAGATTGACCGTCCCCTCTTCTTTATGGCACCCCCTCAAATATTGGAACACCGCTATCATGTGACCCTTAGTCCTTCTTTTCAATAGACCTACCCAGTTCCTGCAACCCTTCTTTGTATGTGTTAGCCTTCAGTCCCTTAATAATCTTTGTTGCTCTTTTTTGCAATCTTTCTAGAGTCTCAACATTTTTATATCATGCTAATCAAAACTTTTTTAAAAAGGAGTTTTAAATCTTAAAATGTTAAGAACTTAGCTCTTTACTGAGAAAACAAAGCTTTGAACCACACTGCAAACATGTTATTGGAGGTGTTTTTGAAGAAATCCTTGAATTTTAAACAAAGCAAACAATTATCTATATCATATCCCTCCAGGTAAGACTTACGAATTTTGCACAAGAAGCAAGAATGGGTCTTTCTGATAGTCTGGAACAGTGGAACGAGTTGTGGTTCCCAGCTGCAAATTCCCACCAATAATGAGATCCCCAGGCCTATAGTAGCTTTCCTGTGACTGAAAATAATTCCTTAATACATAAACAGTTTGCATCCTCTTAGCAGAAGTTGGAGGCAGGAGCCATAAGAGCAGAAGCACCAGGAGTGGCAGCCCAGCCATTCTTGCCACCTTCTCTCTTAGAACAAAAATCAAGGTCTGTGCAGAAGCTGAATTGTAGGGAACCCTTGAAATCTCACCAGAACATTGGCACAACATAGACAGGCCACCCCACCTAGATGTCTCCAGGGAATTTTTTTTTTTAAATAAGGCCAGTTGAATCTCAGCAAAACCAGGAATTAGCTAAACAAGATATGGAGACATGTCCTGCCCCCATTGGGAAAACACCAAGCATATTTTTGAAAGCAGGTTTTACCTTGGAAGATTTTTGTAGGTGGAAATCCACAGGGGATACATTAAGACAGTTAAGAATTATCTTCTGATAATTGCAAGGAAAAGCAATTGTCCTACCCTCTGAGCAATAGCTTCTCTTTGTATACCAGAAGGGGGAAACCATGTTTGTGTGACTTTGACAAAGTGACCAAATTAGTGAATCAGTGAAATAGTGTACTTGGACATCAATAAGGCATTTGACAAAGTTGGCTACTTTGAAAGAGCTGTGGTGGCGCAGTGGTCAGAGTGCAGTACTGCAGGCTCCTTCTGCTGCCTGCTGGGTGCCTGCAATTTGGCAATTCAAATCTCACCAGGCTCAAGGTTGACTCAGCCTCCCATCCTTCCAAGGTGGATAAAATGAGAAAAGTTGTTGAGGCTCTAGAAAGACTGCAGAGAAGAGCAACACTTTTGATTATGGAACTGGAAGTTAAATTGTACAATGAATGGTTTCAGGAACTGTGAATGTATAACACAGAGAAGGACTCGGTGTGACATGATAGCAGTCTTCCAATAGTTGAGGAGCAATCACAATGAAAGGGGGATTAATTTAATTTTAAGGAGGGCGGTCAATCTATTCTCAAAACACCTGAGGGAAAGTCAAGAAGTAACGGATGGAAATGAATCAAGGAGAAATGCAACCTCAACTTAAAAAGAAATTTCCTGTCAGTGAGAACAATTGATCAGTGGAACAGCAGAAGTTGTGGGTGCTCTATCATTGGAGGTTTTTAAGAAGAGATTGGATAGGCAGGAGTATCAAACTCATGTCATCAGAGTGGCATCACATGAAGTATCAGAACTTTTCCTCCCTTTGCTAAACTACTTGTGGGAGAGAGATCTTGCTCATAGCAGGTTCAGCTGAAATCCTTAGCCAAAGACTCTTCATTTCAGATGCAGCTCGCTGTGACCTGTGTCCAGAAGACCAATATCCCAACAAGGAGAAGGACCACTGCATTTCCAAGAGGATCCACTTCCTTGCCTATCAAGACACCCTGGGATACACTTTAGTTCTCTCGCTCTTTCTCTCTCCGTGATCACGTTTACCGTCCTGGTAGTTTTCCTTAAACATCGTGACACACCAATCGTCAAGGCCAACAACCGAGATCTCACCTACCTCCTCCTGGTCTCCCTCCTGCTCTGCTTCCTCTGCTCCTTTCTCTTCATTGGTCAACCCAGGAAGCTCACCTTTCTCTTCCGTCAAACTGCCTTTGCCATTCTCTTTTCCCTGGCGGTTTCCTCTGTGCTGGCAAAAACTGTCATGGTGGTTCTTAGGAAAACCACTGAACAACTCCATTGTCATAGGATGTCCCCTGATCCAAACAATGCTTTGTGCCACCTGGATGGTAACCTCTCCCCCATTTCCAAGCATGGACTTCCACTCCTTGGTAGGAGAGGCCATCTTGGAATGTAATGAAGGCTCAGCTTCAATGTTTTATGCTGTCCTTGCCTACCTTGGTTTTTTGGCCCTTGTGAGTTTCACAGTAGCCTTTTTTGCTAGGAAATTGCCTGACAGCTTTAACGAAGCCAAGTTCATTACTTTCAGCATGCTGGTCTTTTGCAGTGTTTGGATCACCTTCCTCCCCACCTACCTGAGCACCAAAGGGAAGTCCATGGTGGCTGTGGAGATCTTCTCCATCTTGGCCTCTGGGGCTGGTCTCTTGGCTTGCATCTTTTTCCCCAAATGCTACATTATCCTACTGAGGCCCAGTCTCAATTTCAGAAAGAATATAATGAGGCAAAAGAATCTGTGATTTTGTGGGAATTGGAAATTTTTATTTTCACTTTGGAGCATTTTTGTATTTGATCTGATTTCTAGTAAATAATGTGACAAGTGATGTGATTGGAACATACTCATTAATCAACAGCAATCACCCACACTTTTATTCTTCATGAATGTCAGTTGTCCATGGGGAGGTCCAATGCCCAACTTGGAAACTAGGGTTGATAGGTGAGTATTAGTTTCCAGCAACACATTTTCCAACATTTTTTTCTTTTTCTCAAAAGAGTCTATAAAATTTATTGGCTCTGTTTTCCCTATTAATGTTTTTAAATTCACTTGCTTCCATCCACAGATTGGAGACTTTGAGTGCTTCACTGTTCTGAAAATTCCAACATAGTTCAGAAGATGAAACGAACTCATGTTAGAAATGGTGGAAAATATTTGTAGCTCATGTGGTAGATGTTGGTAGTGTTGTGTTCTCTGAGCTTCTTGTTTCACTTTGTCTTCTGACTTCCAGTTGGTGTTCATGCCCTTGAGACATCAACCAGGCCAAAAAGGGAACAAAAAAGACGCCATCACCTCTCCACCACTAATCAGCATTCAGATCAGCATAGATTAACCCCAAGGGTACCTTCACACCAACCATCGAAACAATACCCAAATCAAGAAACTGCCACCACCAACAAGGCAAATCACATCTTCAAGAAAACTGCCAAGCTCAGAAAGCACCAAGGATCATATTGTCATTCTTCTTCTTCTTCTTCTTCTTCTTCTTCTTCTTCTTCTTCTTCTTCTTCTTCTTCTTCTTCTTCTTCTTCTTCTTCTTCTTCTTCTTCTTCTTCTTCTTCTTCTTCTTCTTCTTCTTCTTCTTCTTCTTCTTCTTCTTCTTCTTCTTCTTCTTCTTCTTCTTCTGCTTCTTCTGCTTCTTCTTCTTCTTCTGCTTCTGCTTCTGCTTCTGCTTCTGCTTCTGCTTCTTCTGCTTCTTCTGCTTCTTCTGCTTCTCCTCCTCCTCCTCCTCCTCCTCCTCCTCCTCCTTCCAGCAGTGATAATATTGCAATCCTGGTGGTTTTCCTTAAACATCACAACACACCAATCTTCAAGGCCAACAATGGAGATCTCACCTACCTCCTCCTGGTCTCCCTCCTGCTCTGCTTCCTCTGCTCCTTCCTCTTCATTGATCAACCAGGAAAGATCACCTGTGTCTTCTGACAAACTGCCTTTGCCATTCTCTTTTCCCTTGCAGTTTCCTCTGTATTGGCAAAACTGTCATGGTGGTTTTGGCCTTCATGGCCACCAAACCAGAGAATAAGACAAGAAAGCTTTTAAGAAAACCACTGACCAACTCCATTGCCTTAGCCTGTCCCCTGGTCCCAGCAATTATTTGTGCCATCTGGCTGGCAGCCTCCCCTCCATTTCCCAACTTGGACTTCCACTCCTTGGTAGGAAAGGCCATCTTGGAATGTAATGAAGGCTCAGCTTTGATGTTTTACACTGTCCTAACCTACCTGGGAGGAGTCGTCGTTTCCCCTGGGTTCCCCCCTGCCGGTGGCAGCGGCGGGGGGGGTCCGGGGGCAAGGAGAATGGCGGCCACAACAGCGGCAATGTCGGCGCCACGACACCCACGATGCCTGCGGCGGAGATGGTGGCCCTGGTCGGCGGGGGCTCGGTGGTGGCTGTCGCTGATGTTGGACGGTGGTGTGTAGCGGCGGGCGGCAGCGGCGGCGCTCCCAGATGGCCGGCGGAGCTGCGGATGATGCCCCCTTTCCCCTTGGGCCCCCACCGGTGGCAGAGGTGGTTGGGCCAGGAGGGGGGGGGAATCAACGGCTCTGAAGGGAGACAGCGGGTACGCGGGCCCATGACTGATCAGACGATCTTTGGACGGCAACGAGGTCAGGTTGTGGCTCTGGCTGTGATCCTGTGTGCGGTGTCTGGTGGCGGCGAGGCCGGAGGATTGAGGCCCCGTCTGTGACTTTCTTCCCCCCGGGGTTTCCACCGGTGGTAGAGGTGGATAGACTGGGGGGAGGGGCCGCGGGCCCCGAAGCAGCCAGAGCCCATCGAACCCACTGTTTTGTGCCTCTGGAAAACATCAAAGGTTATGGAGGGCATCGCCGGACTGCCGGGACATTTTTATCTAGGCCTCTGAAGTATTCCAGGAGAGAGCTTTGGGCCTTAAGGGATGTCCCCCTCTCCCTTAAGTGGCCTTCAAGGCTCTCCAGGACATATCTTAATGACGGATCCTGGGATCCCGAGAGATGGTGTGGCCGGAGGAAGCGCGTGAAGCCCGGGGTTTTTAATTTTTAGTGGGTTTTTTGAAGGGATTGGGGAAATCCGAACCGGGTTTGGGGGACAACCCGCGAGGATCTGGGGGCAGCCAGGCTAGCACGCACGTCTGGGGGGGCTCGGAGGGCTGTGTGTTGGGGGGGCAGATGGAGGGTGGGATGCCGGGGGCCAGTTTTATCGGCACGGTTAGTGGGAGGGGCAGATATGGCGGGGGTAGAGGGCCATATCAGGTTAGGGGATCGCGCTGTCGATATCTCCAAGCGGTAGTGCACTCCGACCCTCTTTACCCATCCTGCAGACCTGGTTGTCCAGAGCCTCGGGCCCTGAGTACCCAGCTGATGTTATGCAATGCCAGGTCCGTTGTCAATAAAGCCCCCCTGATTTGTGATCTAATTCAGGAAGAGGGCGTGGACCTGGTAGGTGTTACCGAAACCTGGTTGGGCCCAGAGAGTGGTGTTCCTCTGAGAGAGATGTGCCCACCAGGTTTCTTAGCATTTCATCAGCCTAGGTCTCAGGAAAGGGGTGGAGGGGTGGCGATGCTTATTAGAGAGGTCCTTTGTCCTAGGGAGGTCATTGTCCCTCAGACGGCTGGTTGTGAGTCTCTCTTTGTGAAGTAGGGACAGGGGGTTCAGATGGGCCTTTTGATGGCGTACCTGGCTCCCTGCCACGTGTCATTGGCCCTGCCCGGACTCCTCGAGGTGATAGCCGAGCTGAAGGTTGAGACCCCTAGGCTTTTAGTCATGGGGGATTTCAACCTGCCGTCGCTCGGTGGAACCTCTGGGGTAGCCCGGGAGTTCATGGCTTCCATGACGGCCATGGACCTGACCCAATTAGACTCTGCCCCTACTCATATAGGAGGACACACGCTGGACCTTATTTTTGTCTCCGGTCAGTGGTTGAATGACTGTAATTTTGAGGATTTAGTCATCAAACCCTTGTCATGGACAGACCATTCTCTTCTTAGACTGGACTTCTGCACCGCCACCCCCCACCGCAGGGAGGCGGAGCCATGTAGATGGTTCCGCCCCAGGTGCCTGATGGACCCTGAGCGGTTCCAGAGGGAGCTTGGGCCATTTCCCGAGACTCTGGCTCACAACTCGCCTGGAGACCTGGTGGCCACCTGGGATAGATTGGCTGCCGGGGCTCTGGACCGAGTTGCGCCTCTGCGACCTCTGACTCGGCACAGATCCCACTTAGCTCCATGGTTTACGGAGGAGCTACGGGAGATGAAGTGCCGGAAAAGACGTCTAGAGAGTGTTTGGAGGGCTAGCCGCACTGAGTCTGACCGAACACAGGTGAGGTCTTACATTAAGATCTACCTTGTGGCGATAGAGGCGGCGAAGCGTTCGCATTTGTCTGCCCTTATTGCGTCGGCAGAAAATCGGCCTGCCACCCTGTTTAGAGTGGCCCACTCCCTGCTCGAGCCGAGAGCACGGGATGACCTCTTGCAGGGTAGGGCAGAAGAGTTTTCCCGATTCTTGCACGACAAAATTGCTCAGATTCGGGACGGGCTGGACTCCAATTGGGTGGTCCCGGGGGAGGTGTCCGGGGCAGGTCTTGAGAATATTATCTGGGAAGAGTTTGACCCTGTGACCGCTGAGGGTGTGGACAGGTTGCTGGGGGGGCTGAATGCCACCACATGTTTGTTGGACCCGTGTCCCTCCTGGTTGGTTTCGACCGCCAGGGAGGTGACACGAGGCTGGCTCCAGGGGATTATCAACGCTTCGTTGAGAGAGGGGTCGCTCCCTACTGCCCTAAAGATGGCGGTGGTGCGGCCCCTCCTCAAGAAGCCTACCCTGGACCCGGCTGTTTTAAATAATTATCATCCAGTCTCCAACCTTCCTTTTTTAGCGAAGGTTGTTGAGAGTGTGGTGGCACGTCAACTCCCTCAGTACCTGGAGGAAGCGATTTACCTCGATCCATTCCGATCGGGCTTCAGGCCCAGGCATAGTACCGAAACAGCATTGGTCGCATTGGTTGATGATCTCTGGAGGGCCCGTGACAGGGGTTATTCCTCTGTCCTGGTCCTGTTAGACCTCTCGGCGGCTTTTGATACTATCGACCATAGTATCTTATTGCGGTGGTTGGAGGGGTTAGGGATTGGGGGAACTGTCTTGCGATGGTTCTCCTCCTTCCTCTCCAACCGCTCGCAATTTGTGTTGGCGGGGGGGGGGAGAGGTCCACCTCTAGGCCCCTTATTTGTGGGATGCTTCAGGGATTGGTCCTCTCCCCTCTCCTGTTCAATATTTATGTGAAACCGCTGGGCGAGATCATCCGTGGTCTTAGGGTGCGGTGTCATCTGTATGCAGATGATACCCAGCTTTACATCTCCACCCCGGACCACCCCAACGATGCTGTGGAGGTTATGTCCCGGTGCCTGGAGGCCGTGCGGGATTGGATGGGCGGGAACAGGCTCCGGCTCAACCCATCCAAGACCGAGTGGCTGTGGTTTCCGGCGGCCCGATATAGTCAGCTGACGCCATCGCTGGCTATTGGGGGAGAGATTCTAACCCCCACAGGGAGGGCTCGCAATTTGGGTGTCCTCCTGGATGCACGGCTGTCTCTAGAAGACCATATTGCGGCCGTCTCCAGGGGGGCTTTTTGTCAGGTTCGCCTGATCTACCAGTTGCGGCCCTTCCTAGATCGGGACGCCTTACGCACGGTCACTCATGCCCTTGTCATCTCTCGCCTGGATTACTGTAACGCTCTCTACATGGGGCTCCCTGCGGGAAGCACCCGGAGACTCCAACTGGTGCAAAATGCGGCCACGCGGGTGATTATGGGGGCGTCACGAAGCTCCCATGTGATGCCTCTCCTGCGCGAGCTGCATTGGTTGCTGGTGGCTTTCCGGGTTCGCTTTAAGGTTCTGGTTCTGACCTTTAAAGCAATCCATGGCATTGGGCCAGGCTACCTGCAGGACCGCGTTCTGCCGGTGATCTCCAACAGACCTGTGCGTTCCCACAGGGAGGGCCTTCTCCGGGTGCCGTCGGCTTCTATGTGTCGTCTGGTGGCCCCCAGGAGTAAGGCCTTCTCTGTGGGGGCCCCCGCCCTCTGGAATAGTCTGCCCCCAGAGATACGCACCAACACGGACCTGAGAGCCTTCAGACGGGCGTTAAATACTTGGCTCTTTGAGCAGGCTGGCCTAGGCTGACACAAGATTTTAACTTTGTCTCTCGTTTTCAATTGGGTTTGAATATTTGGGGTTTTTAATTATTTATGGGGGAAGGGTAAACTTTTTAAATTAAAACAGCCTAAATTATTTAATTCATTTTAATTTTTGTATAGTGTATTGGGGTTATGATCGGCTGTGCACCGCCCTGAGTCCTTCGGGAGAAGGGCGGTATATAAGTATTTAAATAAATAAAATAAATAAAAACCTTCCTTTTTTAGTGAAGGTTGTTAAGAGTGTGGTGGCACGTCAGCTCCCTCAGTACCTGGAGGAAGCGACTTACCTCGATCCATTCCAATCGGGCTTCAGGCCTGGGCATAGTACCAAAACAGCATTGGTCGCGTTGGTTGATAATCTTTGGAGGGCCCGTGACAGGGGGTTTTCCTCTGTCCTGGTCCTGTTGATCTCTCAGCGGCTTTTGATACTATCGACCATAGTATCTTATTGCGGCGGTTGGAGGGGTTGGGAATTGGGGGCACCGTTTTGCGGTGGTTGTCCTCCTTCCTCTCGGACCGTTCGCAATTTGTGTTGATGGGAGGGGAGAGGTCCACCCCTAGGCCCCTCATTTGTGGGGTGTCTCAGGGGTTGGTCCTCTCCCCTCTTCTGTTCAACATTTATGTGAAGCCACTGGGGGAGATCATCCATGGTTTTGGGGTGCGGTGTCATCTGTATGCGGATGATACCCAGCTATACATCTCCACCCCAAGCCACCCCAATGATGCTGTGGAGGCTATGTCCCGGTGCCTGGAGGCCGTGAGGATTTGGATGGGCAGGAACAGGCTCCGGCTCAACCCTTCCAAGACTGAGTGGCTGTGGTTTCCGGCACCCTGATATAGTCAGCTGACTCCGTCGCTGGCTATTGGAGGAGAGATCTTATCGCCCCACAGAGTGGGCTCACATTTTGGGTGTCCTCCTGGATGCACGGCTGTCTTTAGAAGACCATATTACGGCCGTCTCCAGTGGGGCTTTTTATCAGGTTCGCCTGATTCACCAGTTGCGGCCCTTTCTGGATCGGGACGCCTTACACACGGTCACTCACGCCCTTGTCGCCTCTCGCCTGGATTACTGTAACGCTCTCTACATGGGGCTCCCTGTGGGGAGCACCTGGAGACTCCAACTGGTACAAAATGCGGCCGCGCGGGTGGTTATGGGGGTGTCACGAAGCTCCCATGTGATGCCTCTCCTGCGCGAGCTGCATTGGTTGCCGGTGGTTTTCTGGGTTCACTTTAAGGTTCTGGTTTTGACCTTTAAAGTGATCCATGGCATTGGACCAGGTTATTTGCAGGACCACGTTCTGCTGGTAACCTCCCACAGACCTGTGCGTTCCCACAGGGAGGGCCTTCTCCGGGTGCCGTCGGCTTCTATGTGTCGTCTGGCGGCCCCTAGGAGTAGGGCCTTCTCTGTGGGGGCCCCCGCCCTCTGGAATGGTCTGCCTCCAGAAATACGCACTAATACGGATCTGAGAGCTTTCAGACGTGCATTAAAAACCTGGCTCTTTGAGCAGGCCGGCCTAGGCTGACATAGGATTTTTAATTTAGCATTTGTGTTTTAATTGGGTTTTTAATATTTGGGTTTTGATTAATTTATTGGGGGAGGGTATAATTTTTAGACAGCCTAAATTATTTAATCTATTTTTAACTTTTGTATATTGTAATGGGGTTGTGAGTCCTTCGGGAGAAGGGCGGTATATAAATAACATAAATAAATAAATAAGTAAATAAATAAATAAACTTCTTCCTTGACTTAGAAAGATATACAATGGTAGGGACCATCTGAAGATTGCTTGTGAAGATCTCATAAGAGAGTTATTCTCGGTGGTGTACAGCACTTAATTAAAAAAATAACAAATAAATACATATAAAAACTCTTGATAATATTATTATTATTATTAAATACTATAAAAATGTGCACATAAAAGAAGATTAATAGAGTTGGAAGGGACTTTGTGGGTCATCTAGTCCAACCCTCCAGCCCATGCAAGAGACCCTACACAATTTCAATCCAATCTCATCTGGAAAGCCTCCAGGGATGATGCTCCCACAATTTCTGAAGGCAACTTCTGTTCCATTGGTTGATTGTTCTCCCTGTCAGAAAATTCCTCTGTATTTCCACATTGAATCTCTCCTTGTTCAATTTCCATCCATTATTCCTTGTCTGGCCTTCTGGTGCTTTGGAAGCTTGACCCCTTCCTCCTCTCCGGGGCAGCCCCTCAAATATTGGAAGATACTCTCCTGTCTCCCCTGGTCCTTCTCTTCCCTAGACTAGCCATTCCCGGTTCCTGCAATCATTCTTCCTGTTTCAGCCTCCAGTACCCTAAAATCATCTTGGTTGCTGTTCTCTGCATTTTTTCTAGAGTCTCAATATCTTTTTAATAGTCTGGTGACCAAAACTGGATGCAGCATTCTAGGTTTTGTCTTACTAAGAAGTTAGCTGCAATAAGGAACCCATTACATGTCCTCTGGAATGCCGAGGTGTGATTGTCATACCTTCCTTCTCCCAGGAAGATCTACAATGGAAGGAAGTTCCACAGGTTTGTTCTACCTGTCTGATTAGAAATGGTCCCTTCTGGACAAGAGTCACATTGGTAGCAGCAAACCTGCTGGCCCTCTGGAACTCTTCTCCTCTCTCCTGCCTGGCACCTCTTCATGCCACACCTGGCAAAGGGCACCTTCTAGAAGAGAAAAGAGAAATGTTTGTGATGCCACAAGCAATGAAGGTGCTTCATTTACTCACGAACGTATCCACAAGCAGCAACTAGCCATCAAAAGACGTGATGAACATTATTTAATTTCACAACATTTAAACAGATTGAACCATCATTTTAATTGGGAAAATGTGACCATCCTAGACCAAGCCAAATCCATAAATGCCAGGGGATTTCTAGAAGCCTGGCACTCGGACAAATCTAACATACAATGACATTTAATAAATATAGACAATAAATGGATCTTCCACAAACGACATCTCAAATGGGTTACATTTAAAGCAGGTTTTTTAATTGATATGTCTTCCACGTTTTCTATTCCAGCAGACCAGTTTTTCAACCAAGGATTCTGCATCCCAGGGAGAGAATGAATCTTTCCCTGAAGTTACATTTCCTTCCAGCTCTCACCTTTGTGGCCCAAATGATTCTGTTGGCATTAATGGTGAAATCCTGGCCTGGGGGAGCCCCTGGATTTATCTGCCCAACTTTCACAGAGACAAATGATTGATTGGGGAGGAAAATCCAGTTGAGAAGGTCGTAACGAGGAGATCCCAGTCCATCTTCTGAGAAGGAGACTTCCTCTCCAGTACTGTTGTTGAACTGGACAGTCCTCAAATAGGGAAGAAGCTGAAAGAAAAGAGACATGGTCATATAACTGATGTCAATATGGAAAATAGTACCATGTTTCTCCAACAATACAGCCTCCACCAACAGGAAGACCCAGCATGTTTTCTAGGCATGAAATGAAATTAAGCCCCTCCCCCCAAATTTAGTCCTAGTTTAAAACATGCTGGGAGAGGAAGCCGAGGGTTAAAACATGCTGGGGGGGAGGGCGGGGGTTAAAACATGCTGGGCGGGGAGGCGGGGGGGGGGAACTTGCCTTTAACAGTGCCCTGCATGGTGCTGCTGCTGTTCTCGCACCAGCAGGAAGTGTAGAAGCGTTTCTGCTGCTTCTCGGGCGGGGAAGTTGCCTCCATGGCTTCCACAGTTCCTGCCGGCACGACAACAGCAGCAGCGCCGGCGGAAACATGGAAGGATTTCTGCCTCTGCTCAGGTGTTTGCGGAAGCCTCCTGTGTGACAGGACTGCTTCCCCGGGACCGCTTCCTCCTCCCCTTCTCCCTCCACCCCACCCGGGGAAGGAAGCCCCCTCTCCGCTGCCCTTCCTCGGAGCGGCAGCGGAGTTCGCCCTCTCCCCCTAAATGGATGGGAGACGCACATTAAAACCTCCCGAAGCCCACATGGATAATACCGCATTTGCATTTCTGTGGGCTGGGAAAGAGCCCGCCAACAGACGCTTCGGTGCTCTCCGGCTTTTGCCTCTTAAGGTCAGGGTGTCCTGAAGCCTTTTTCCCATGGGCGACCAGCCGGCAGCTTCCCTTCCATGGCACCTGCGTCATGGCGCTACTTTGCGGCCAAAGGTTCTTGGTCTCCCTGCTCCCAGACCTAATTTTTTCCCCCCAGTCGCTTTTCCGCTTTTCTCTTTGCCCCCCAAAAGGGGTCGGTGGTGACCTTCGTCTCTCTTGCTCTTTGGGCTTCCGCAGCTTTGTTCTCGGCAGCAGCTGGGCGCGGGGCATGGGGGGATGTCCTTGTTTTGCGAGGTAAATGGCGGTGGCATTGCGGTGGCATTGTTTGGTTTTCTCTCGTGGCGGGCGCGGAAAATGGTGTGGGGGAAGCTGCGGAGCTGAAGATGGAACCCAGAGCCAGAGGGTTTGCTAGCCATCCCAGCATGTCACGTAGAGGGGAGTTTGTGAGGGCCCTGGGGGTACTTTTTGAAAAGGGAAATGTCCATGTGCGCTAGCCCGGAGGGCGAAGGAGGGAGCCCGGCGTCTTTGCTGGGGAGGCGGTGGCCGCGTCCTTCTTCTCCTGTGTGACAGGAGGCTTCCACACACACCCGAGCAGCGGCAGAAATGCTTCCACGTTCCCGCGGGCGCTGCTACTGTTGTCGTGCTGGCGGGAACGTGGAAGCGTTTCTGCCGCTGCTCGGGTGTGTGCAGAAGCCTCCTCTTCTGCACACACCCGAGCAGCGGCAGAAATGCTTCCACGTTCTCGCCGGTGCTGCTGCTGTTGTCGTGCCAGCGGGAATACCGCTGCCGCCCACCCGCTGATGGGGCGGGGGGAGAGAAATTAATTCACTCCCGAAAAGACAGCCTAGCCATTTTTTCGGGGCTCAAAACAAAATAAGGCCCTGCCTTATTTTGTGAGAAACACGGTATACTTTCTGATAATGATTGATATTATCTTATACTTGTTTGCATGTATATGATTATGATGATGTTTATATTTTTATAACTTGGTCATCTAGAAAAAACACTGTTCAAAATAGAAATGGAATTTGTAATCCAAAACAATAAAAATATTTATAAAAAAGAAGTTGGTGTAATTGGATGAAAGCCACAAATGGCTTCTATCATTCTGTGATGGCCACCATCTTAGGAGACACATGTATGCCTGAGAAGCATACATGTGTGTGATGACCCGGGGTTTGGCAAAAAGGCAACACAGTCAAATAAGCAAGAAGAGTCCCTTTCATACCTCCAACTTTGCCTACAATGTCCAGTTACCTTCGGCTGGAGAAAAGCCCTCTCTTTAAGTGGAGGAAATTCAGTCCAAAAACAAAGTACATACAAATTGTAAATAAAAATCTACACAAACCAGGCTGCAGCAATTAACTGGACAGGGCAGGATAAGAAATTGCAGACTTGAAAGGCCAACAAAACACACACAATTGCCAGGATCCCAGATAAGCCTCAACAATAACAGATAACTCACAATTTGCTTCCAACAATTTGCTGTTTCCTTTTTAAACACTGTGTTCCCAGCTGCAGCTAATGAAGGGAATCAGGGCCCTTTCTTCCCCCTTAAGCCATACAACCCACATTGCTCCCTTATCCTTTCCTCCCTGCATGCCCTCTCCTTGCTCTACCTCTCCCCTGCTCTGCCCAGCTGGCCTTTGCCCTTCCCCAGTTTCTTCCACAGCCAACTGGAATCAGATTCCGACAGGGGCATGACATCTTGATGGAGAACTAAGTGATCAGGAAACACACTACATATTTGACTCCTTTCTCAACATAGTCAAAGGTTCTCTTTATTATTAGGCATTAGAATCATGGCTACTTCAATTCCATTTTTAGCAGAATGTTATCTACTTTCAAAGATGTATAGAGATTCTCAGTCATCCAGATAACTGAAGTCTTTCAAAAAGAGACTGGACAACCATTTGTCTGAAATGGTGCAGGGTCTCCTGCTCAACCAGGGAGTTGGACTAGAAGACCTCTGTGGTCCCTTCCAACCAGTGATGGGATTCAACCGGTGTAATAACCAGTTTGGTGAGTCCGTGCAGCATTTGAAAACCACCCATTTTCAGCTCTAAAACTTACCTTCTGCTGCAACCCCAGTGAGTAAAAGAAGCTGATGCGCTGTGCCACGCGAATCAGCTGAGCTGCAAAACATGGAAATATAGGACAGACTAGGGCAAGGGCAGGTGAGCAGGGCCAACTAATCACTGGAACTACCAGTTCACATGAACCAGTCTGAACCAACTGAATACCACCCCTGCTTTCAACTCTATTATCCTACATTCTACATTCTGTGTTCTTTTCAACAAAAAGTTATACTTAATTCATATTGGCACCATACATAAACTATTCCTGGCCACTATCCACTTGCCATAGGCAAGAGGGGGGAAAACTGACGGAGCAGCATGGCAGCTACGACCAGAAGCACATTCCACACAAACCTTCTTCAAGGCTGTATCCCAGGCTACCAGGACCAGCCTGAGAGGCGTGATCTCCGTTGTAGAATGTGATTTATGGCACACCCTTGGGGAAAGGGGGAAATTGGGTCATAGATGGGCTGTAAATTATATGTTTTTATAAATACTGTTTTAATATGCTTCCAGATTCATTGCTATGGTGGCATGCAGATATTTAATCAGTAATTGAAGAAATGCATATGGGAACCTTCCTCGCTAAGCGTCTGTAGCCTGAGTCACAAGTCTCAGAAATTACCTGCCATGACCGGATATTTGAGATCCTTTTTCCGAGCCTCTTCATCGTTGGTCACGCACCTGATCCATGCATTGCATGTAATGCATGTGCAACAGCATAAACAGCATTGTAGATGTTGTAACTTTCACCTGTCATGCTTGTTTCAAACACGTAAGATGCTAGATCCTGTAAATTCTCTTTTCCTGTACATGGTTCTGCCCTCTTTGGAAGGATCAGTCCCCGTTGGTGGATTTTGCATTTAAAGATTTTTTCCCACCACAGTGGGAGGAAGTCATCTCCTTCTGGGTTCAAAGGATTTAAAGAGAGGAGAAAATGGCTGAATTCTGGCACGTCTCTGGTGTGGTCCTTAAAATGCAAAGCCCCATGGAAGTACTTTCTAAATTGCAAGACATCTTGAGATCCCACCACACTAAGATCCCAGTGGGAGGGTATGATCCAAACTTTCTGCAATGATATGGATTTTCCAAACCGAAGCAGAGTGAACACCACCAACAATATAGTACTGGAGTCTCCCAACAGAATAATCCCTTCTACTTCCAGCAAAATCTTGAAAACAAGGCGCATTCCTAATACGTCAATAGCAGGAATATCAGAACTGAATATTTCAGGGAAGGCCAGGCAGATCTCCTTCTCCTCCAGCATTGGAATCAAGTATGAGATGAAATGTTCTCCACTGTCACCTTTAGAGGCCACCAGTCCAACCCAGTTCCACTGGAAATGCAGGAACAGCTGGATTAAACCCACAAACTGGGGGAATTTCTTGGGATTAATCCAGAAGAAGGAAGGATAATCTGATGCGTCTCCATGAAGGAACTCAGAGCCGACACTAAGCTGGAGAAAGTGAGATTGTTTTCGTCAAATTCAAAAAAAATTATGGTGACTGTGGGGATCCTAACCAATAATTAACCAGTGGAACAGCTTGCGGTCAGAATTTGTGGTTGCTCCATCACTGGAAGTTTTTAAGAAAATACTGGACAGCCACCTGTCAGAAATGGTATAGGGTTTCCTGCTTGAGGAGAGGGCTGGACTAGAAGATCTCTAAGGTCCCTTCCAGCTCTATTCTGATTGATTGATCATGACTGCATGGTCATTGCCCCACCAGTCAATATGACTCACTTTGCATGGCAAACTTAAACCTTTTGCCTTCTCAATTAAATATTTTGCCTGACAGGTCAACTTACAAAGGAAAGAACTATCATGGTGATAACATGGAATAAATTGATTTTAAAAAGTGGCTAGATTTTATGAAAGTCAGCAAAGAACTCCTCTTGACAAATACAGCATTTCAGAATTATCTCACATCTATGTCCTGGGGGTTATATGCTAGCAATAGTGCTTAGACTTATATATTGCTTCACAGTGCCTTCACAGCCAGTCTCTGAAGTGGTTTACAGAGTGAGTCTCTTGCCCCCCAACAATCTGGGTCCCCATTTTATCCACCTCAGAAAGAAGGACGGAAAGCTGAGTCAACCTTGAGCCAGTCAGGATTGAACTGCTGGCTGTTGGCAGAATCAGCCTGCAATGCTGCATTCTAAGCACTGTGCCACCACTGCTCTTCCCTCCTTCCTTCTTTCCTTCCTTCTTTCCTTCCTTCTTTCCTTCCTCCCTCCCTCCCTCCCTTCCTTCCCACTTAGACTTATATACCGCTTCACAGTGATTTTACAGCTCTCACTTTAAGCAATTTACAGAGTGATCCTACTGCCCCCAACAATCTGGATCCTCCTTTTACCAACCTCAGAAGGATGGAAGGCTGAATCAATCTTGAATTGATCATCATCGAACTGCTGACAGTGGAAAGCAGAGTTAACCTGCATCATAACCCCCATGTCACCAAAGTCTTTACAAAAATGTAACTTGATACATAAAATATAAGTTCAACTATAGCATGGATTCTCTAACTCATATATCCCTGATATGCTGACCTCCCAAACATTTTTGATTTCATCTTTGGCTTCTCTTATTTGTCTACCTCTCGGAACCCCCTCACCTGTGGGACCTTGAAGAGGCTGAAGATGGAGGCCATCTGCATTGAGGATTTTGGGTTGCCTCTTCCGATGACAGAGAGCAGAGCGTCCTGCCTGCCACATTTATAGCCTGGAAGCATTTGGCCTCGTGTGGAGAGCAGAGAGAGGCTGATTAAAGAACTATTCCTCTCAGTCTGGTGGTTGTCATAGATGTGGAAGCCCAGAGTTACGTTGGGGAGGAGAACCAGATCCTTGTTGACCGCTGAGACTGCAAACTTCAAGGTCAGGAACTGCTGGTAGTTCTTGGGGATGGCCCTGTTACGAGAAAATCATTGGGGCTCATGTCAGAAGAACTTCTATGAACTGCCTTATTTCTTCAGAGTAGCAAGCCCCATCTTTTATTGGGTTTGTGTGTTTTTTTTAGAGGGAAGACCTTGATTAAACTTGAATGGCTTCACGAGAAAGTAGAAAAATGTTCCTCTCCATATCACAATTGCTTCTTTAGCTCCCTAATCAATTGGAGTCTTTCTTTGAATGTCTATGGAGATTCTAAATCCTCCAGATCATGGCTGTCCCAAAGGTGCTTTTTTAAAAAGGCAACTGGATTTTCTGTTTTTTCTTTGAAGATGTTTCACTTCTCATCCAAGAAGCTTCTTCAGCTCTGACTGGATGGTGAGGAATGGAAGGATTTATTCCCCAGCTTGCAGACAGCTGGTCATTTGCATCCTTTTAAAGAGTCATTGAGGCCACTTGGAGGTTCATCTGTGTCCTCAGAATCACCTGAAGAAGCTTCTTGGATGAGAAGCAAAACATCTTCAAGGAAAAACCAGAAAGTCCAGTTGCTTCTTGAAAAAGCACTTTTGGGTCTCTCTTTGAGCAGCTTTCTCAGGTCTTCTAACCATTACTGAGCACAAAACTGCAGCGGAGGTCACAGCAAATATTTCCTGAAGTCCATTATTCTCGAGGACTGCTAATTAAAAAAAGAGTTTTATTTTTGCTTTTGTTGGTACCCCACAATAGAAAAGGACTGAACTTTTTTTGAATTGTTCAACATGTCTTCTGTACAAATTAATATTATGTCACTTCTTCCCTAAGCCAGCAAGGTTTCTTTTGTCCCTCTCCACGTTTTAGATTTGCCATTTTCCTGATGATGATGATGACTTCCAAAAAGATTGAGAATTGTAGCCTATTTTATTATTTATTGACTACTTTTACATGCCGTCCATGCCGCTATCCAAGTGAAATCTTTGTGAAAAGATTTGAACTACACTGGGACATTGCAAAGATAACTAGAACAAATATTTCTATGAAGTAGGCATTTGTATGAAGTAAGTACATATGAAGAATGGTTGCAGGAATTAGGTATTAGAGATATCAGAGATTCAGTGGAAAAGAAGGACCAGGGGAGACATGACAGAAGTATTCCAATATCTCAGGGGCTGCCACAAATAAGAGAGAGTCAAGCCATTCTCCAAAACAGTTGAGGGACAGAACAAGAAGCAAAGGATGGAAACTGACCAAGGAGAGAAACAACTTAGAACTAAGGAGAAATTTCCTGACAGTGAGGACAATTAACCAGTGGAACAACTTCCCTCCAGAAGCTCCAACACTGGAGGTTTTCAAGAAGAGATTGGACAATTATTTGTCTGAAATGGTGTAGGGTTTCCTGCTTGAGCAAGGGCTGGACTAGAAGACCTTCAAACTCTTATTCTGTTATACTAAAACGAATCTAAAGCAAAGGAAACCATCATTTACATCTTTCTGCTCCAGGTAAAAACTTTCATGAGTCTGTAAGGAATCTTGGATGGGTCTGTTTTAAAATCTGGGTCTTCGGAGTAGTGAATGCTTGTCAGGAGCAAATTCCCACCAATCATGAGATCTCCAGGCCTGTAATATTCTTGCTGAATCTGGAAAGTGTTTGCCAATACAGATATATTTGGCATTCTCTTAGCAGTAGACTGAGGTAGGAGCCAGAAGAGCAGCACCAGCAAGAGACGCAACCCATTCATTCTTGTCACCTTCCCTCCGTCACAATAATAATTTGGGGTTCCAGCTTGAGCCGGGGTTGTGCAAGAATAAATAAAAATGAAATCCAGACAGCTGTGACGAGAGGAGAAATATTTATTCCCAGAGGCAAAATGATTTGGAGTTTGTTAGTTGGAACGCGGACACCAACACTTGGATGGAGTAATTGGTTTGTTTATAAACAGATGGCAAGTTCTCCAATAGATCTTACAAATAGACAAGAGGGTCTCTGAAGATGGTGGGCACATTTAAATGCTAAGGGAATATTGTTTAACAACCAGTTGAAGCCAGAAAACTTTGTGTGTTGTGTTTGTCTTTCACTTATTCGCACCATCTGGTCCTAGTATTACGGCGAAAGGAGAAGTGTGTAAAGGTGCCCAGGCTGTGCTTTTCTGTTGTTGGCCCTGCATTTTTTTCTGGAGTAACTTCACCCCAGAAATGGGATCTTCTCCTATAACCCACAGGCTATTAAAACAGAATTATTCTGGAGTGAAATTGGTGTCTGAAAATCTTGCTGTCCACTGAACTCGTTCTATACTTATTTATGCACTTAATTTCCTTTTCATTAGTAAAAAGAGCCAAAACTAGTCTCCAAAAAACCCCCAAAACCTAGGATTTCTTGTAACTTGCTCTCTCCATTTCTTTGTCAAATTGAACTATCTTGGTGTTTGATACCATGTATAAAAATTCCCTTCTCAGCCCTCTGGACGGTCTACAATCTTCCTCAATCTCAGGTCTTCTACCAGAGGCCTGGCAGTAGGAGGGTACTTAGCCCTTCCTACCACTTCTTTCCATCTGGGCAGAGAGATCTGCTGTTGTTCTTGGGATCTGTTGGAGATACTCTCCCAATATAGTCATAGACCCAAATGTTTTTACCATAACTGAAACCACGTTGGCCTGGATTTTCCATACCTTCTCTAGTTCCTCCTTCAGGGCCTGGTCCTCAGTGATGGAATTCAAATTTTTTTATTACTGGTTCTGTGGGTGTGGCTTGGTAGGTGTGGCTTGGTAGGTGTGGCATGGCTTGGTGGGCGTGGCTTCATGGGCGTGGCAGGGCAACCAAAGAAGACCCAGCCAATCAGCTGGGACTTGGGAGGCAGAGAATAGATGGGGGTGGGGTCAGTCAGAGGTGGGATTGGCCGGTTCTCTGAACTAGTCAAAATTTCCACTATGATTCTCTAGAACTGGTCAGAACAGGCTGAAGACCCCTTTTGCTGATCCTTCTCCAGCTACTCCTCCTCCTTCTTCCTGATGTTGCTGTCATTTGGCGTGGCTACATCTATCACCACCAATTTCTTCTTCTCTAAGACCGGTACGTCTGGTTGACTGGCCACGTCCTGCCCTATCCCTTTGGATCTGCAAGTCCCAACGGATCTTAGCCCTCTTATTCTTCACAACTTTGTGGAATATCATATTTGAGTTTGAGAAGGTCTAGCCCTGTGATGGTGAACCTATGGCAAGCGTGCCAGAAGCCGCATGCAGAGCCATGTCTCCAGGCACGCCAATCATCACCTTTTGCTCTTCCGGGTTGCAGCATGGGCTGGCCAGCTGGTCTTCGCACGCAGGGGAGTACTGGAAATTGGAAGGATAGATCCCAGTGTGTACATGCACACCGGCCGCCTGGTCTTCTGGTTTCTAATGCACATGTGTGTGTGTGAAGATCAGCTGGGCAGCACAAGTGTGCACTTTAGAAAACAGCTGGCCAGCTGGTCTGAAAATGAGGATACACGTTAGAAGCCAGGTGACCAGATGACCGGTGCGCAAGCGTGTTGGGTGCTGCTCTTCTGGTGTCTGGGTTCTGCCTTTTTGGCACACGTGTGCTCCCGTTTTGGCACTCGGTGGTGAAAAGGTTAACCACCACTAGTCTAGCCCATGCACTCTGCAAATGTCCCTGTACACCACACCACTACTTGGTGGTGACCTGCAATGTATGCTGTTCCTGCTTGCATCTTACACCCTGCCACTGTGTATTGGTCTGTCTCTCAAGCTGGATGCAACATTCAGTTGTGGTCTACGGTGTAACCAATGTAGAATATAGAGGATCAATGATTCCTCTTGTTGTTGACACTCTATGTGTGATGATCAAGGGCAAGGCATGGAGGCAACACAGTCAGATGGAAGTTTAGAACGCCCCTTTATTGCTCCAACTTTCCCCCAAACATTCCCACATTTATGGCAAGTCCCAGAGCAAAGCGCTCACACACACATGCACACACACACACACACAAACACCCCTCCAGCAGCCTCTGGCTGCGAATAGTCCAGCAAAACTCTGTTAGCACAACAGTTTCAAGGCAAGAAGTTCAATGGACCAAAGGAACAAAGCAATTATAAGGCAAGAAGTCCAACAAACTCCAGATGTCGGCAAGGGCACACAAAACTCCACAAATATAGCATTTGTTTCCGACAAACGCCCCTCCCCACAACATCTCCTTAAGTCTCAGTCCCCAGCTGTGTCTTGTGAAGAGGGGTGGGATGCTCTCCTCCTGAGTTGTTGGGTCAGCCTGTCCTGCTCCCACCTCCTCTCCACTCTCTGTGCTCAGGGGTCAGGAGGGGGTGGTCCTTGCTCATTGCCTGAGCTCCATAGCTCCTCATCTCCTCTGATTTCCCTCTCTTTCCCCTCTCTCAGTCGTCCTGCCCCCATTCTTCCCTGCTGGCCGGCTGTCCCAAGTCCGAGGGACACGAGGCTGACTCGTCCTGCTCCTCCCTGCATTCTTCCAAAGCCAACAAGGCTTCCCCCTTGACCTCCATCAGCCCCAGTTCCAGCTCATCCTCCTCCATGGACTCAGGCTCTGATGGTGCATTGACACTACATCTGTTGCTACAGCAAGGATTATGGGAGGTTTCCAAGTGCTTCAACAGACACAGAATGTCAGCAACAAGATGCTCATGTAGGCTCATGTCCAGCTTGTGATTCATGAAGACATAGAGATCCTTCTCACATGTGCTACTGCTGCCCAGGATGTTCTCTCCAATCCCAAACATGGGCCCTTTCCCCACACAAAGGAAGGTCTTTGATATGTTAATGTTGAATTGATCTGATTGGATTGTGATTACTAATTGAGCTTGTTGAGAGCTTCTTGAATCCTGATCCAGTCCTCTATCATGATGTATCTCAACCACGGGGATTTTAAGATATGTGGAGAAATATTTTAATATACTTTAAATTGTATTGTAGCAAATCTCAAAGGTAAATAGAAGGAATTTCAAACCACAAGTAAAAATGGTACACATTTGAATAGACATTGCTATAAAATATTTATATGATTTCTAATAATTTACTGAACAAGCCCATCTCTTATTTCATTATTGTTAAAAAAAAATCACACCAAATTAAAACAATACCCAAAGTGCAAATAAAAGTTACTACTTTCCACATAAATCAGAGATTCTTGTGCCTCATTATATTTTGTCTCTGATTCAGATCAGGCCTCAGTAGGATGATGTAGCATTTGGGGAAAAAGATGCAAGCCAAGAGACCAGCCTCAGAGGCCAAGATGGAGAAGATCTCCACGGCCACCATGGATTTCCCTTTGGTGCTCAGGTAGGTGGGAAGGAATGAGATCCAAACACTGCAAAAGACCAGCATGCTGAAAGTAATGAACTTGGCTTCATTAAAGCTGTCAGGCAATTTCCTAGCAAAAAAGGCCATTGTGAAACTCACAAGGGCCAGAAAAGCCAGATAGGCCAGGACAGTGTAAAACATTGAAGCTGAACCTTCATTACATTCCAAAATGGCCTCTCCTTCCAAGGAGTGGAAGTCCATGTTGGGAAATGGAGGGGAGGTTGCCAGCCAGGTGGCACAAATAATTGCTTGGATCAGGGGACAGGCTAAGACAATGGAGGTGGTGAGGGGTTTTCCTAGGAGTTTCCTTGACTTGTTCCCTGGCTTGGTGGCCATAAAGGCCAGAACCACCATGACAGTTTTTGCCAAGACAGAGGAAACTGCCAGGGAAAAGAGAATGGCAAAGGCAGATTGTCGGAAGAGACAAGTGAGCTTCCCAGGTCTTCCAATGAAGAGGAAAGAGCAGAGGAAGCAGAGCAGGAGGGAGACCAGGAGGATGTAGGTGAGATCTCGGTTGTTGGCCTTGACGATCGGTGTGTCACGATGCTTAAGGAAAACTGCCAGGACTGCCAATGTGATCATGGAGAGAGAAAGAGCAAGAGACACTATAGCATATCCCAGGGTGTCTTGATAGGCAAGGAAGTGGATCCTCTTGGAAATGCAGTGGTCCTTGTGGTTGTTGGGATATTGGTCTTCTGGACAGGGGTCACACCGAGCGGCATCTGAAATCAAGAATCTTTAAGTATTTCATTGCATCTACTATGAGCATTATGGCAAGAAAGAAGGATGCAAAGTCAAAGCAGCAGGGAGATCTCTCTGGATCAATGTATTTGCTTTGTACTTCAAGTCTGCTCACTCACACACTCCCCCCACCCCTGAGAAAGCTTAGTAGACACGAATAGATCAATCTCTTGTTTCTCCTCTAGTTCCATCAATTTCCTGGGAGATCAGAAGTGCTGAAAGAAGAAGCACTCCCGGTATAATTAAAACAAAAGCTTAAATTTCACACTCTGGTCCTTTACCAAAAATATTGGTTATGGTTTTTCCAATGGGATGTGAATGTGGGGGAGGGAAGGCTAGCATTGTACCCATTGGTTATGTATTGAAACTATCCAGCATTAACTTGGTAAGGAGTGGGAAAGTTGGTTTATAGGGTAAATTGATGTATAAACTGAGATGTCCTGTGTGAGAACTATGAATACATTGAAGCATGCCAATCCTACCAAAAAATTATTAATATGAAAATGTATTAATATTAAGTTCTGCTGAGTGGTTTCCTTGATCCTGGGAGATTTGAATTTGAAGTGTGCTTTACCTGTCTGACCAGAAATGGTCCCTTCTGGACAAGGATCACATCGATAGCAGCAGATCTGCTCACCCTCTGGAACATTTCTCCTCTCTCCTGCCTGGCACCTCTTCAATACACATCTTCCAAGGGGCACCTTCTAAAACACAAATGCTTGAGTTGGGCTTGGAATTGATACATCCTTCATTATTGATTTCCACATTCATTTTTCCATGTTCAGAATATCTTCAAAAGAAATGGTTCACTGTCGTCTACAAGAAACCAGGAGCATCTCCTGAGGGTTTCTGGCCAGTAGCATTCCCGATGCATCAATGGATGCTGGAGATTGGAACTGGGAGCTCAGTCTTGAAAGAAAAGGGGGAAAAAGCATTGAGCTTTGTTAAAAAAAGAAAAGATTCTTGAGGATCCAACTGAGGATTCATGGAAATTTTTGTTGTCTCTTCCAATTGCATCCTGTGTTTCCATAAGAGGTTCTTGTAGACCTGCCACATATCTGACCTCAATTGTGTTATGCAGAGCATGGATGTTTCACCAAATGCCTGCATGTTTTGTAATGCAGTAGTTCTATTTCCAGTTAGAAGGATATTCTCCATCCCCAGTTGAATATCTTCCCCTATGTTTGCAGCATTTCCTTCCATCTCACCTTTGTGGGCCAGGTGATTGCATTGGAGTCGATGATGAAATCTTGGCCTGGGGAAGCCCCAGGATCTGTTAGTCCAACTTTCACAGGGACAAACGATTGATTGGGGAGGAAAACCCAGTTGAGAAGATCATATTGAGAAGATCCCAATCCATTTTCTGAGAAGGAGACTTCCTCTCCAGCACTGTTGTTGAAGTGGACCTTCCTCAAATAGGGAAGAATCTGAAAGAAAAGAGACATAGAGTAAAATAGAACTCAGAAAGCTCAAACTGCCCAAAAGGAGCTGCCGATCCAGTTCTACAGAGGAATGATGGAGTCTGTTATCTGCACTTCTATCACTGTCTGGTTTGGTTCTGCAACCCAACAAAACAGACACAGACTTCAGAGGGTAATTAGGACTGCAGAAGAAACCATGGCTACCAACCTGTCTTCCATGGATAACCTATATCCTGCATGAGTCAAAAAGAGGACTGTGAAAATATCTACAGACCCCTCACATCCTGGACATAAACTGTTTCAACTCCTACCCTCAAAACGACGCTATAGAGCACTGCATACCAGAACAACTAGGCACAAGGAGAATTTTCCCCTGAATGCCATCACTCTGCTAAACAAATAATTCCCTCAACACTGTCCAACTATTACAAAATCTGAACTACTATTACTGTTAATCTTCTCATCACTCCTTAGCACCCATCCCCTCCTACTTGTGACTGTATGACTGTAACTTCATCACTTGTATCCTTATGATTTATATGGACTGTTTCCTAGTATGATTTGATTGCTTTTCGTAGCCTATGACTATTATTAAGCGTTGCACCTTATAATTCTTTACTCTTGACAAAAGCTCAAACTGCGTAAAAGGATCTGCAGATCCAGCTCTACAGAGGAATGATGGAGTCTGTCATCTGCACCTCTATCACTGTCTGGTTTGGTTCTGCAACCCAACAAAACAGACACAGACTTCAGAGGGTAATTAGAACTGCAGAAGAAACCATGGCTAGCAACCTGTCTTCCATGGAGGACCTGTATACTGCACGGGTCATAAAGAGGGCCGGGAAAATATCTACAGACCCCTCACATCAGTGGTGGGATTCTATTTTTTTTACTACCGGTTCAGTGGGCATTCCTTGGTGGGCATGGCATGGGAAGGATCCTGTAAAATCTCCAGTCAGAGGGGGTATTTGCTAGTTTTGCAAACTACTCAAAATTTCCACTACCGGTTCTCCAGAACTGGTCAGAACCTGCTGAATACCACCCCTACCTCACATCCCGGACATAAACTGTTTCAACTCCCACTTTCAAAACGACGCTACAGAGTACTTTGCATCAGAACAACTAGACACAAGGACAGTTTTCCCCTGAATGCCATCACTCTGCTAAACAAATAATTCCCTCAACACTGTCCAACTATTTACAAAGTCTGCACTGCTATTACTGTTAATCTTCTCATCACTCCTTATCATCCATCCCCTCCCACTTGTGATTGTAGGACTGTAACTTCATCACTTGTATCCTTATATGGATTTATATGGACTGTTTCCTAATATGATTTGATTGCTTATTGTACCCTATGACTGTCATTAAGTGTTGCACCTTATAAGTCTTGACTCTTGACTAATGAATCTTTTTTTTTTATGTATACTGAGAGCATTTGCACCAAAGACAAATTCCTTGTGTGTTCAATCACATTTGGCTAATAAATTCTATCCTATCTTATCCTATCCTATCCTATCCTATCCTATCCTATCCTATCCTATCCTATCCTATTCCTATTCCTATTCCTATTCTGTAATTCTATTCTGTCCTGTCCTGTTCTATTTTGTTCTATTCTAAATTCTATTCTAAATGCTATTCTATTCTATTCTATTTTATTCTGTTTTATTCTATCGTACTCTACTCTACTCTACTCTACTCTACTCTACTCTACTCTACTCTACTCTACTCTACTCTACTCTACTCTACTCTACTCTATTCTACTCAAATTCCTTCCCTTTTTGCTCTGAGATGCACTGATATGGTAGAGTACAGATATTTAACCAGTAATTGAAGAAATAGATACAGGAAACTTTCTTTCTAAGGATCTGTGGACCAAATATAAAGTCAAACAGATTACCTGCCATGGCTGCACATTTGACATCTTCTTTCCAAGCCTCATCATGGCTGGTTCTGCTCCTAATCCAAGCATTGCATGCAATGCATGGGCCACAGCATAAATAGCATTGTAGATATTGTAACTTTCACCTGTCATGCTCGTTTCAAACACGTAAGATGGCACATTCTGTAAGTTCTCCTTTCCTGTACATTGTTTTTTCTTCTTTCGAGAGATCTTTCCTGGTTTGTGGATCTGGCAGTCAAATATGTTTTCCCACCATTCTGGGAGAAAGACATCCCCTTCCGGGCTCAAAGGGTCCAAAGACAGGAGAAAATGTCTGAATTCTGAGATATCTCCTGTGTGGTCCCTGAACTGCAAAGACCCGTGGAACGGCTTTATAATTCCAAATGTGTCTTTAACTGCCACTAGGTTGTGGTTCCATTGGGAGGTTAGGATCCAAAGTGTCTGAGGCAATGACTTTGTGGACATTACATGAAGAAACAGAGCTGTCTGTACATGTGCATTAGTGTGAGGGTCTCCAAAAAGAACAATCACATCAGCTTTAGAGCAGTTGCTTAAAAAAAGAGCAAATTTATTTATTGTATTAAAAAGTTTTTGTGATTTCAACATTTGAGTGCAGGCCAGGCAGATCTCCTTCTCCTTCAGCATTGGCACCAGAGATGAAAGGAAATGTTCTCCACTGTCATCTTCGTTGGCTAACAGCCCAACCCAGTTCCACTGGAAATGCAGGAGCAGCTGGACTAAAGTCACATATTGAGGAAATTCCTTGGGATTAATCCGGAAGAAGGAAGGATATATTTTCTTGTCTCCTTGAGAGAACTGAAAGCCAACACCGAGCTGGAGAAAGTAAGACGCTTCTTTCAAAGACAAAGTAAAGTTTTATGGTGACTTTAGAGATCACCATTGTCTGGTTATTGCTCCACCAGTCGGGGTGACTCAGCCAGAGTTGCAAGTTAATGCTTCTTCCCTTCTTATAAAGAGCCACCAGTTGCATATTTGATTGTGTTATGACAGATCAGCAGACAAGGGAAGAAACATCAACCTGATACCAGGAATAATCTGCACTTAAAAGTTGGCCACCATCATGAAGATTCTTCTTGGCAAGTGCAACATTTCAGAAATATATCATTATCTATCACTTTGGGATTATATAAAATATATCTTGACCCATAAAATATAAAAAATCAACTTTAGCATGGATTCTTTAAGTCTCACACTCCTGATATGTCCCTCTCAACATCTTGGGTTTCACCTGGAGCTTCTGTGTCTGCTTCTGCTTTTGGTCTACCCCATATTGTCTCCAGCGAAGCCCCCTTACCTGTGGCACCTTGAAGATGCTGAAGATGGAGGTCATCTGCCTTGAGGATTTGGAGTTGAGACCTCCAATGACAGAGAGCAGAGGGTCCTGCCTGTCATATTTATACCCTGGAACCATTTCACCTCGTGTGGAGACCAAGGAGTGGCTGATTAAGGAAATATTCTTCTCATTCTGGTGATTGTCGTAGATGTGGAAGCCAAGGGTGATGTTGGAGAGAAGAACCAGATCCTTGTTGACCTCACTGACTGCAAACACCAAGGCCAGGAACTGCTGGTAATTCTTGTGTATTATTCTACAGGAAGAAAAAAATTGGGCAGCCTTATAGGAAAGGTCATTTGTGCTGGTAGAACTTGCTTGGTCTTTCATGGTGTTCTTTGGAGCAGCAAGTTCCAGGTATAATTGGGTTTTTTTTAAAACAAAAAAGGAAGGACAAACTATTCTGTCTTCTTGAGAGAACTCAAAGCCAACACTGAGCTGGAGAAAGTGAGATTCTTTCAAAAATAAAGATAAGCTTTATGATGACTTTAATAATCAACACCATGTGGTTGATTGTCCTGCCACTCAGTCTGACTCACTTTGAGTGGCAGGTTTAAGCTTCTTCACTAATTAGGGGTTACATATTTCATTTGCTTATAACATGTCAGGAGACAAGGAAACAAACCATCCAACTGATACAGAGAATAAACTACATTGAAAGGGTAGCTACACTTTTATGAAGTATTAATTAGGAAGCAATTCCTATGTAAAATATATCTTGACCCATAAAACCAAACCAACTTCAGTTTTTATTCATGGTTTCTTGTCCTGCCTTCATGCTTTGGAGAATAGATTGACCGTCCCCTCTTCTTTATGGCACCCCCTCAAATATTGGAACACCGCTATCATGTGACCCTTAGTCCTTCTTTTCAATAGACCTACCCAGTTCCTGCAACCCTTCTTTGTATGTGTTAGCCTTCAGTCCCTTAATAATCTTTGTTGCTCTTTTTTGCAATCTTTCTAGAGTCTCAACATTTTTATATCATGCTAATCAAAACTTTTTTAAAAAGGAGTTTTAAATCTTAAAATGTTAAGAACTTAGCTCTTTACTGAGAAAACAAAGCTTTGAACCACACTGCAAACATGTTATTGGAGGTGTTTTTGAAGAAATCCTTGAATTTTAAACAAAGCAAACAATTATCTATATCATATCCCTCCAGGTAAGACTTACGAATTTTGCACAAGAAGCAAGAATGGGTCTTTCTGATAGTCTGGAACAGTGGAACGAGTTGTGGTTCCCAGCTGCAAATTCCCACCAATAATGAGATCCCCAGGCCTATAGTAGCTTTCCTGTGACTGAAAATAATTCCTTAATACATAAACAGTTTGCATCCTCTTAGCAGAAGTTGGAGGCAGGAGCCATAAGAGCAGAAGCACCAGGAGTGGCAGCCCAGCCATTCTTGCCACCTTCTCTCTTAGAACAAAAATCAAGGTCTGTGCAGAAGCTGAATTGTAGGGAACCCTTGAAATCTCACCAGAACATTGGCACAACATAGACAGGCCACCCCACCTAGATGTCTCCAGGGAATTTTTTTTTTAAATAAGGCCAGTTGAATCTCAGCAAAACCAGGAATTAGCTAAACAAGATATGGAGACATGTCCTGCCCCCATTGGGAAAACACCAAGCATATTTTTGAAAGCAGGTTTTACCTTGGAAGATTTTTGTAGGTGGAAATCCACAGGGGATACATTAAGACAGTTAAGAATTATCTTCTGATAATTGCAAGGAAAAGCAATTGTCCTACCCTCTGAGCAATAGCTTCTCTTTGTATACCAGAAGGGGGAAACCATGTTTGTGTGACTTTGACAAAGTGACCAAATTAGTGAATCAGTGAAATAGTGTACTTGGACATCAATAAGGCATTTGACAAAGTTGGCTACTTTGAAAGAGCTGTGGTGGCGCAGTGGTCAGAGTGCAGTACTGCAGGCTCCTTCTGCTGCCTGCTGGGTGCCTGCAATTTGGCAATTCAAATCTCACCAGGCTCAAGGTTGACTCAGCCTCCCATCCTTCCAAGGTGGATAAAATGAGAAAAGTTGTTGAGGCTCTAGAAAGACTGCAGAGAAGAGCAACACTTTTGATTATGGAACTGGAAGTTAAATTGTACAATGAATGGTTTCAGGAACTGTGAATGTATAACACAGAGAAGGACTCGGTGTGACATGATAGCAGTCTTCCAATAGTTGAGGAGCAATCACAATGAAAGGGGGATTAATTTAATTTTAAGGAGGGCGGTCAATCTATTCTCAAAACACCTGAGGGAAAGTCAAGAAGTAACGGATGGAAATGAATCAAGGAGAAATGCAACCTCAACTTAAAAAGAAATTTCCTGTCAGTGAGAACAATTGATCAGTGGAACAGCAGAAGTTGTGGGTGCTCTATCATTGGAGGTTTTTAAGAAGAGATTGGATAGGCAGGAGTATCAAACTCATGTCATCAGAGTGGCATCACATGAAGTATCAGAACTTTTCCTCCCTTTGCTAAACTACTTGTGGGAGAGAGATCTTGCTCATAGCAGGTTCAGCTGAAATCCTTAGCCAAAGACTCTTCATTTCAGATGCAGCTCGCTGTGACCTGTGTCCAGAAGACCAATATCCCAACAAGGAGAAGGACCACTGCATTTCCAAGAGGATCCACTTCCTTGCCTATCAAGACACCCTGGGATACACTTTAGTTCTCTCGCTCTTTCTCTCTCCGTGATCACGTTTACCGTCCTGGTAGTTTTCCTTAAACATCGTGACACACCAATCGTCAAGGCCAACAACCGAGATCTCACCTACCTCCTCCTGGTCTCCCTCCTGCTCTGCTTCCTCTGCTCCTTTCTCTTCATTGGTCAACCCAGGAAGCTCACCTTTCTCTTCCGTCAAACTGCCTTTGCCATTCTCTTTTCCCTGGCGGTTTCCTCTGTGCTGGCAAAAACTGTCATGGTGGTTCTTAGGAAAACCACTGAACAACTCCATTGTCATAGGATGTCCCCTGATCCAAACAATGCTTTGTGCCACCTGGATGGTAACCTCTCCCCCATTTCCAAGCATGGACTTCCACTCCTTGGTAGGAGAGGCCATCTTGGAATGTAATGAAGGCTCAGCTTCAATGTTTTATGCTGTCCTTGCCTACCTTGGTTTTTGGCCCTTGTGAGTTTCACAGTAGCCTTTTTTGCTAGGAAATTGCCTGACAGCTTTAACGAAGCCAAGTTCATTACTTTCAGCATGCTGGTCTTTTGCAGTGTTTGGATCACCTTCCTCCCCACCTACCTGAGCACCAAAGGGAAGTCCATGGTGGCTGTGGAGATCTTCTCCATCTTGGCCTCTGGGGCTGGTCTCTTGGCTTGCATCTTTTTCCCCAAATGCTACATTATCCTACTGAGGCCCAGTCTCAATTTCAGAAAGAATATAATGAGGCAAAAGAATCTGTGATTTTGTGGGAATTGGAAATTTTTATTTTCACTTTGGAGCATTTTTGTATTTGATCTGATTTCTAGTAAATAATGTGACAAGTGATGTGATTGGAACATACTCATTAATCAACAGCAATCACCCACACTTTTATTCTTCATGAATGTCAGTTGTCCATGGGGAGGTCCAATGCCCAACTTGGAAACTAGGGTTGATAGGTGAGTATTAGTTTCCAGCAACACATTTTCCAACATTTTTTTCTTTTTCTCAAAAGAGTCTATAAAATTTATTGGCTCTGTTTTCCCTATTAATGTTTTTAAATTCACTTGCTTCCATCCACAGATTGGAGACTTTGAGTGCTTCACTGTTCTGAAAATTCCAACATAGTTCAGAAGATGAAACGAACTCATGTTAGAAATGGTGGAAAATATTTGTAGCTCATGTGGTAGATGTTGGTAGTGTTGTGTTCTCTGAGCTTCTTGTTTCACTTTGTCTTCTGACTTCCAGTTGGTGTTCATGCCCTTGAGACATCAACCAGGCCAAAAAGGGAACAAAAAAGACGCCATCACCTCTCCACCACTAATCAGCATTCAGATCAGCATAGATTAACCCCAAGGGTACCTTCACACCAACCATCGAAACAATACCCAAATCAAGAAACTGCCACCACCAACAAGGCAAATCACATCTTCAAGAAAACTGCCAAGCTCAGAAAGCACCAAGGATCATATTGTCATTCTTCTTCTTCTTCTTCTTTTTTTCTTCTTTCTTCTTCTTCTTCTTTCTTCTCTTCTTCGTCTTTCTTCTCTTCTTCTTCTTTCTTCTTCTCTTCTTCTTCTTCCTTCTTCTTCTTTCTTCTTCTTCTTCTTCTTCTGCTTCTTCTTCTCTTCTTCTTCTTCTTCTTCTTTCTTCTTCTTTCTCTTCTTCTTCTTCTCCTTCTTCTTCTTCGTCTTCTCTTCTTTTCTGCTTCTTCTTCTTCTCTGCTTCTTTCTGCTTCTTCTTCTTCTTCTGCTTCTGCCTTCTTCTGCTGCTCGCTTCTGCTTCTGCTTCTTCTGCTTCTTCTGCTTCTTCTGCTTCTCCTCCTCCGCCTCCTCCTCTCCTCCTCCTCCTCCTTCCAGCAGTGATACTATTGCAATCCTGGTGGTTTTCCGTAACATCACAACACACCAATCTTCAAGGCCACAATGGAAGTCTCACCTACATCCTCCTGGTCTCCCCTCCTGCTCTGCTTTCCTCTGCGCCTTCCTCTTCATTGATCAACCAGTAAAGTCACACCTTTGTCTTCTGACAAACTGCTTTGCCATTCCTTTTCCCTTGCAGTTTCCTCTTTATTGGCAAAACTGTCATTGTGTTTTTGGCCTTCATGGCCACCAAACCAGAGAATAAGACAGAAGCTTTTAGAACACCACATGCCGCAACTCCAATGCCTTAGCCTTTCCCTGGTCCCATCAATTATTTGTGCCGATCTGGCTGCGCTCCCCTCCAGTTTCCCAACTTGGACTTCACTCCTTGTTAGGAAAGGCCATTTGGCATGTAATGAAGGCTCAGCTTTGATGTTTGTCACACTGTCCTAACCTACCTGGGAGGAGTCGTCGTTTCCCCTGGTTCCCCCCTGCCGTTGCAGCGGCGGGGGGGTCCGGGGCAAGGAGAATTGCGGCCACAACAGCGGCATGGTCGGCGTCCACACACACCCCGATGCCTATCGGCTGAGATGTGGCACCCTGTGTCCGGCTGGGGCTCGTGGTGGCGCGCTGTGTTGGACGGTGGTGTGTAGCGGCGGGCGGCAGCGGCGGCGCCCCACCCCAATGGCGGCGGCGCGGCGGATGATGCCCCCTTTCCCCTTGGTCCCCCACCGTGGCAGAGGTGGTTGGGCCAGACGGGAGGGGGGAATCAACGGCTCTTAAGGGAGACAGTCGGGTACGCGGGCCCATGACTGATCAGACTATCTTTGGACGGGCAACGGGTCAGTTGTGCTCTGCTGTGATACCTGTGTGCGGTGTCTGGTGGCGGCGAGGCCGGAGGATTGAGTGCCCCCGTCTGTGACTTTCTCTTCCCCCCCTGGGTTTCCACCGTGTATGAGTGGGATAGACGGGGGGAGGGCCGCGGGCCCCGAGCGCCAGGAGCCATCGACCCACTTTTTTGTGCCTCTGGAAAACATCAAAGTTTTATGGAGGCCATC
The DNA here is from genome assembly GCA_023653725.1 of Bungarus multicinctus. Lineage (NCBI taxonomy): Eukaryota > Metazoa > Chordata > Lepidosauria > Squamata > Elapidae > Bungarus > Bungarus multicinctus. The sequence goes on from CM042838.1 coordinate 169,743,800, forward strand.
GCCGGACTGCCTGGGGACATTTTTATCTAGGGCCTCGAGTATTCCAGAGAGCTTTGGGGCCTGAAGGATGTCCCCCTCTCCCTGAAGTGGCCTTCAAGAGCTCTCACAGGACCAATATCTAATGACGGATCCTGGGGAAAAAAAAAAATCCCCATAAGACGGGTGTGGCCGGAGGAACGCGTGAAGCCCGGGGTTTTTTATTTGTAAGTGGGTTTTTTGAGGATTGGGAAATCTAACCGGGTTTGGGGGACAACCCCGAGGATCTGGGGCAAGCCAGGCCTATCACGCCGTCTTTTGTGGCTCGGAGGGCTTTGGTGTTGGGGTGGCAGGATGGAGGGTGGGAGCCCTGGGCCAGTTTTTGTATCGGCCGGTTAGTGGATGGCGAGATATGGGCGGGGGTAGAGTTCCCTATCAGGTTAGGGGATCGCGCTTTCGCGTCGCCCAAGCGTTCGTGCACTCCGCCATCTTTACCCATACCTGCCGACCTGGTGTCCATACCTCGGGCCCTGATCCCCACTTGCTGTTATGCAATGCCAGTTCCGTTTGTCAATAAAGCCCCCCTGATTTGGGGGGGTGATCTAATTCAGAAGAGGTCGTGGACCTGGTAGGTGTTACGAAACCTGGTTTGGGCCCGAGAGTGGTGTTCCTCTGAGCGAGATGTGCCCACCAGGTTCTTAGCAATTTCGATCAGCCTAGGTCTCAGGAAAGTGTTGCGGGGTGTCGATGCTTATTAGAGAGGTCCTTGCTAGGGAGGTCATTGTCCCTCAGCCTGCTGGGTGTGAGTCTCTCTTGTGCAGTAGGACATGGGTTTCAGATGGGCCTTTTGATTGCGTACCTTGCTCCCCTGCCCCGTGTCCTTGGCCCTGGCCACCTCCTCGATGTGATGCCGAGCTGAAGGTTGAGAACCCCTATGCTTTTAGGTCATGGGGGATTCAACCTGCGTCGCGCGGTGGAACCTCTGGGGTACCCGTGAGTTTTCCTGGCTTCCATGACGGCCATGGACCTACCCATAGACCTGCCCC
>CM042838.1:169745321-169798628 GCA_023653725.1 Bungarus multicinctus
CGCAGCCAATCCCAAACAGTCCCTGGCCCACACACAAAGAAGGTCTTGGCATAGGGATGGAAGTGGAGCTGAATGGATGCTGACACTAAGGGAGCTGGTTGAGAGCTCTTGACGCCGGAGCCAGTCCTCGATCAACGAGGGGGCCTCACCCGGGATTGTAAAGATTGGAGAAATAGTTTAAGAGACTTTAAATTGATTGGTCAAGCTCAAAGGGAAGAGAGGATTGTCAAACCACAAGAAAATGGTACACAGGGGATAGAGATGCTAGAAAATATAAGTGAGTCAAGAAGGGACTGAACAAGCCCGGCGCCGGATTTCATATGGGTGAAAAAAAAAGCACACCAAACACACAGAAATGAAAACAAGCCCAAAGGGCCAAGAAAAGGGACGACGTGGCCCACGAAACGCAGAAGGCGGGGGCCGCAGAGATGGTTGGGTCGCTGAGGCAGATCATGGCCTCAGGAGATATGTAGAGTGGGGGGAAAAATCAAGCCAAGAGACCAGCCCCAGAGGCCAAGAGGGAAAGATCTCCCAGGCACACATGGTTCCCTTTGGTGCTCAGGTAGGGGGTTAGGAAGTGATCCAAACGCTGCAAAAGACCACATGCTGAGGTATGAACTTGGCTTCGTGAGTTGTCAGGCATTTCCTACCACAAGGCCATTGTGAAACTCCACCAGGCCAGAAAAGCCATATTAGCCAGGAACAGTGTAAAACATTGAAGGCTGAACCTCAGTACATTTCCAAAATGGCTCTCCGTCCCGGAGTGGAAGTCCATGTTGGGAAATGGAGGGAGGTTGCCAGCCAGGGGCACAAGAATTGCTTTGGATCAGGGGACCACCTAAGACAGGGCGGTGGTGAGGGTTGTCCTAAAGTTTCCTTGACGGTGTTCCCAAAGGAAAAAGAGTGGCTTGGTGGCCATGAAAGAGCCCAGAACCCCATGACAGTTTTTGCCAAGACCAGAGAAACTGCCATGGAAAAGAGAATGGCAAAGGCAGATTGTCGGAAGAGGCATGTGAGTTTCCAGGTCTTCCACTGAAGAGGAAGGAGCAGAGTAAGCAGAGCAGGAGGGAGACCAGGAGGAGGTAGGTGAATCTCGGTTGTTGGCCTTGACGATCGGTGTGTCACGATGTTTAAGGAAAACTGCCAGGACTGCCAATGTGATCATGGAGAGAGAAAGAGCGAGAGACACTAAAGCATATCCCAGGGTGTTCTTGATAGGCAAGGAAGTGGATCCTCTTGGAAATGCATGGTCCTTGTGCTTGTTGGGATATTGGTCTTCTGGGCAGGGGTCACACCGAGCGGCTCTGAAATCAAGAATCTTTAAGTATTTCATTGCATCTGCTATGAGCATTATGGCAAGAAAGAAGGATGTAAAGTCAAAACAGCAGGGAGATCTCTGTGGATCAATGTATTTGCTTTGTAATTCAGATTTGCTCACTCAGACTCCCCCCACCCCTTAGAAAGCTTAGTAGACACGAATAGATCAATCTCTTGTTTTTCCTCTAGTTCCATCTATTTCCTGGGAGATCAGAAGTGCTGAAAGAAGAAGCTCTCCTGGTATAATAAAAACAAAAGCTTAAACTTCACACTCTGGTCTTTTACCAAAAATAGTTGGTAACTGGTTTTTCCAATGGGATGTGAATGTGGGGGAGGGAAGGCTAGTAGGGTACCCATAAGTTATGTATTGAAACTATCCAGCATTAACTTGGTAAGGAGTGGGAAAGTTGGCTTATAGGATAATTGAGTTTAGATCCATGAACTGAGATGTCCTGTGTGAGAACTATGAATACATTGAAGCATGCCAATCCTACCAAAAAATATTACTATGAAAATGTATTAATATTAAGTTCTGCTGAGTGGTTTCCTTGATCCTGGGAGATTTGAATTTGAAGTGTGCTTTACCTGTCTGACCAGAAATGGTCCCTTCTGGACAAGGATCACATCGATAGCAGCAGATCTGCTCACCCTCTGAACATTTCTCCTCTCTCCTGCCTGGCACTTCTTCATGCCACACCTTCCAAGGGGCACCTTCTAAAACACAAATGCTTGAGATGGGCTTGGAATTGATACATCCTTCATTATTGATTTCCACATTCATTTTTCCATGTTCAGAATATCTTCAAAAGAAATGGTTCACTGTAGTCTACAAGAAACCAGGAGCATCTCCTCTGGTTTTCTGGCCTGTAGCATTCCTGATGCATCAATGGATGCTTGAGATTGGAACTGGGAGCTCAGTCTTGAAAGAAAAGGGGGAAAAAAGCATTGAGCTTTGTTAAAAAAAGAAAATATTCTTGAGGATCCAACTGAGGATCCATGGAAATTTTTGTTGTCTCCTCCAATTGCATCCTGTGTTTCCATAAGAGGTTCTTGTAGACCTGCCACATATCTCACCTCAATTGTGTTATGCAGAGCATGGATGTTTCACCCAATGCCTGCATGTTTTGTAATGCAGTAGTTCTATTTCCAGTTAGAAGGATATTCTCCATCCCCAGTTGAATATCTTCCCCTATGTTTGCAGCATTTCCTTCCATCTCACCTTTGTGGGCCAGGTGATTGCATCGGAGTTGATGGTGAAATCTTGGCCTGGGGAAGCCCCAGGATCTGTTAGTCCAACTTTCACAGGGACAAACGATTGATTGGGGAGGAAAACCCAGTTGAGAAGATCATATTGAGAAGATCCCAATCCATTTTCTGAGAAGGAGACTTCCTCTCCAGCACTGGTGTTGAAGTGGACCTTCCTCAAATAGGGAAGAATCTGAAAGAAAAGAGACATAGAATAAAATAGAACTCAGAAAACTCAAACTGCCTAAAAGGATCTGCAGGTCCAGCTCTACAGAGGAATGATGGAGTCTGTTATCTGCACCTCTATCACTGTCTGGTTTGGTCCTGCAACCCACCAGGACAGACACAGACTTCAGAGGATAATTAGGATTGCAGAAGAAACCATGGTTACCAATCTGTCTTCCATGGACGACCTATATTCTGCATGAGTCAAAAAGAGGGCTGTGAAAATATCTACAGACCCCTCACATCCTGGACATAAACTGTTTCAACTCCTACCCTCAAAACGACGGTATAGAGCACTGCATACCAGAACAACTAGGCACAAGGAGAATTTTCCCCTGAATGCCATCACTCTGCTAAACAAATAATTCCCGCAACACTGTCCAACACTGTCCAACTATTACAAAATCTGAACTACTATTACTGTTAATCTTCTCATCACTCCTTAGCATCCATCCCCTCCCACTTGTGACTGTATGACTGTAACTTCATCACTTGTATCCTTACGATTTATATTGACTGTTTCCTAATATGATTTGATTGCTTATTGTACCCTATGACTACCGATAAGTGTTGCACCTTATGATTCTTTACTCTTGACAAATGAATCTTTTCTTTTATGTACACTGAGAGCATTTGCACCAAGACAAATTCCTTGTGTGTCCAATCACACTTGGCTAATAAATTCTATTCTATTCTATTCTATTCTATTCTATTCTATTCTATTCTATCCTATTCTATTCTATTCTATCCCATCCCATCCCATCCCAACCCATTCCATATTTTCTATTCTATTCTATTCTATTCTGTTCTGTTCTGTTCTGTTCTGTTCTGTTCTGTTCTGTTCTGCTCTGTTCTGTTCCTGTTTCTATTCTATTCTATTCTATTCCTATTGCTATTCTGTAATTCTATTTTGTCCTGTCCTGTTCTATTTTGTTCTATTTTAAATTCTATTCTATTCTATTTTATTCTATAGTACTCTACTCTACTCTACTCTACTCTACTCTACTCTACTCTACTCTACTCTACTCTACTCTACTCTACTCTACTTCCTTCCCCTTTTGTTCTGAGATGCACTTGTATGGTAGCGTACAGATATTTAACCAGTAATTCAAAAAATACATACAGGAAATTTTCATTCTAAGAATCCTGAGAGGAAGAAAAGATCCCTGCGGGTCCAGCCAGCGAGGTGGAAAGCCTAATGCCCGAGACTTGCTACCAAGCCAGAAAAGAGCTCCATTCCTCAGCAACGCTCAATTCAAAAGAACTAGGAGATTTCTGATTCCTCCCATCCTTGTCCAGCAAGCCAGAAAAGAGCTCATTCCTCGGAAAGCACTAAATTCAGAAGCGCTCTATTCAAAAGGCTCAACGATCTGCAATTCAATCCATCCTTACTAGAAGGTAAGACGGTGGGACTCGTCAATACCGGGGGCTCTATGATCATCCTTGAAGGGCGGTGAGCACCGGGAGCTGTGAGTCGGTCTTCAGGCGTTTGCAGCGGACTGCCTGCCCCCTACCAACCTTCCTTCCATCTTCCCTTTTCACCGAATTGCTAATCCGGACTCCCTCTTTAAAAGGACAGTAACTGAACTCCTGTGAAGATTGGAAGCAATTTTGTGATAGAAGCAGAAGTATATTGAAGGCAGGAGCGAATGCTCATTGCAAATCTTAGTCTACATAGTAAAAATATAAACTGTTTTGAATTGCCAGTGCAAGACTATCTCCGTGCCTCTTTCTCTTAAAAGCAAAAAACTTTGAAAGTGTATTTAAATTGACTAGGAGGGGACCAGAAATCCTATTTATCAAGGGAAAACAAAAAGTTTCCTGTTGCCTCTCTGTGTTTGTCTCTGCTAAATCAAAGTATTCCTTCGCCTCCATTGAAACAATCTGCCTGCCAGCTCCAAAGTGATTAATCTTTTCTTGAGAGGAAGAAACGGGCTGTGATTCATCCCTTTTTGATGACAAAATGCAAAACCAGCGAAGACTTTAAATCAGCCATCTCCATAGAAACGGGCTGTATTTCCGCCCCCAAAGAGAGATTTTCAATATTCAATCAGCGATTTAAAGAAAGCATTTTCTAATTCTACCTCAATACCTATATCAATGATTAGATAATCAATTTCTAAAATAATTAATTTGTCAATTATTTAATTGATTTATTGTTTTAATTGATCAGTGTGATTAGAATGTTTAATGCAAACAGTGTGATTACTGATTAATATAAAAACATCAGGCTTAATGTAATTAAATTGATTAGTAAAATTGGTGATTCAATGAATTTAATCGAACAGTGTATTTAGCAATTAGTGTAATTAATTAATTAGGCTGATTGTTGCTTAGTATACTTACTTGACTAGAGAGATTATTGTAATTGATTAATTGGTGTGATATTGGCTATATTGATAACCCAAAATTGTTTTATTAAACAATTGATTCAATGTACTATCTCAACAAACCCACCATGCCAGTAAAAAAATCCAATACCAAACTACAACCTAAAGAAAAAAAAATCCCCACCAATGAACCACAAGACTCCTGCACATGCTTTATATGCTCTGTAACTCTAAAGGTTAATGAAAATTACATCAAATGTTCTCTATTGAAAAATATGCTCATCATAACTGCCCGGAATTACCTAAGCAAATGACACAATTCCTAGAAACATCCAATTATGCATTTCCATTTTTCTGCCCACCATGCAAACCCAAACTAGACAAACATACAGCCCTGTTTGAAAGAGTTGACTCTATAGAAACGCAAATATCATCCCTTGACACCATAGTAGCATCCCTGGACACTTTAAATGAAAGATAATTAACCTTGAAAAAAAAAGAAGACACAACACAAAAACCTGAACATCCAATATCTACAAACCAACAACTGCAACCTAATCCACAAAACACCATAAATCCAACAAATAATGATATTCCAATCCTTGTCAGAGAAGCTGTCGAGAGCGAACGAAAGCGTCGTAACGCCATCTTATTTGGTCTAAAGGACATCAATAACAATGATGATATCACAATTGTCTGGAACATCGTCAGTAACTATCAAGCATCAACCATCTCCCCTGATGAAATACTTGAACATTTCTCACATTGGCCGAGAGCTCAAAAACAGAAACAGCTCTGTGGCCTCACGCTTCTGCAGAGTCATTTGCAAAAGTGAATTAAGCAAACGTAAATTCATTTATACTATAAATTCACTCACCAAAAACAACACCAACAAAAAACCCTCCGATTTCATCTTGATCTAATCTTACAGTAATGTGCCCGCTCCCGTATATTACTCACAGAACTCAAAAATCATCTAGACAATAGATGGAAGGACCTGTACATTGATTACTGTGCAGACTGTATCAAAAGAAAGTCAGACAACCCACAACTCAGCATCCAAACCTTCTTCAACCAATCCACCATCACCCAAGACTAGGCATGCAAGACCCCAACTACCTCAATTCAAACTACAACTGGCCTTAAATGCAAGCTACTCAATGCAAGAAGCCTTGTAAATAAAATACCTGAATGAGAAATTCTCCTCTTACTAAATACGGCTAAATTCGACATCATATTTGTCTGCGAAACATGATTCAACGCATCTGTATGCAGATGACACCCAGTTGTACATCTCCACTCCGGACCACCCCAACGATGCTGTGGGGGCTATGTCTAGGTGCCTGGAGGCCGTGCGGGACTGGATGGGCGGGAACAGGCTTCGGCTCAACCCATCCAAGACCGAGTGGCTGTGGTTTCCGGCGCCCCGATATAGCCAGCTGACACCTTCGCTGGCTATTGGGGGGGAAGCTTTGCCCCCCACAGAGAGGGCTCGCAACCTGGGAGTCCTCCTGGATGTACGGCTGTCGCTTGAACATCACATTGCGGCCGTCTCCAGGGGGGCGTTTCATCAGATCCGTCGGATCTACCGGTTGCGGCCCTTCCTGGATCGGGACGCCTTGCGCACGGTCACTCAGGCCCTTGTCACCTCTCGCCTGGACTATTGTAATGCCCTCTACATGGGGCTCCCTGCGGGGAGCATCCGGAGACTCCAGTTGGTGCAAAATGCAGCCGCGCGGGTGATTATGGGGGCGTCACGTAGCGCCCATGTGACGCCTCTCCTGCGCGAGCTGCATTGGTTGCCGGTGGCTCTCCGGGTTCGCTTTAAGGTTCTAGTTTTGACCTTTAGGGCGACCCATGGCATGGGACCAGGTTACCTTCAGGACCGCATTCTGCCAACGTTCTCCAACAGGCCGGTGCGTTACCACAGGGAGGGTCTGCTCCGGGTGCCGTCGGCCGCTATGTGTCGTCTGGCGGCGCCAAGGAGTAGGGCCTTCTCTGTGGGTGCCCCCGCCCTCTGGAATACTCTGCCACCGGAACTTCGTACCGGCACGGACCTGAGGGCCTTCAGGCGCGCGTTAAAGACCTGGCTCTTTGAGCAGGCCGGCCTGGGCTGAGATGATGATTTTAAATTTGATCTCCATTTTTAATTTTAAATTGGGTTTTAAGGGTGGGGGGGGGGTTTCCTAATTTTAGTATGCAGCTGATTTAAATTTAATTACTTTTTAACTTTTGTATTTTCTGTGGGGTTTTTAGATGAGCTGTTCACCGCCCTGAGTCCCTCGGGAGAAGGGCGGTATATAAATACAATTAATAAATAAAAATAAATAAAAAATTATCTGTGAACTGACCTTAAATATAACATTTCAGTTCTTAATATGTTACAGAGCCCCTGATTATGTCATTGAATATGTAAACAAGCTAAATACACTACTAACATGGGCAGCATTCTGCCCACACGCTTTTATCTTCCTTGGTGAATTCAATCTACCTCACATTAACTGGACCCTTAACGAATGTACAACTGAACCCACACATGCAATCTTCTACAATGCAGTAACAAATCTGGGACTAGAACTAGTAACCAACAACACTAGACTTAATAACTTCCTCGATCTCATCTTCTGCAATAGTTTGAATTCAATTTACAGAATACAAATTAAAGAACCCTTTTCCAACAGTGACCACAATATGATTGACTTTTGTCTCAACATACATCCGCACAAAAATCATCACAACAACAAAATCTCCAATTATAACTTCAAAAAAGGCAGCTATGATCTTACAATCTCTCTTCCCTTGATTGGCAATTTCTATTCACTGGATGCAATACTGTTGAAGACCATTACAACATATTCTTACTAGTAATCAAAAGAGGCATAAAACTATATGTATCAATAACAACTCCCAAAACCAGGAAAAACAGATTACCCATAACAATAAGGAAGCTTTAATCCAAAAAGAGATCACTTTGGCGAAAAAACAAATCTGGTCACGTTGCCAACTTCAAAAGCCGATACAAAAATCTATGCCACCAGATAAAAACTGAATGCACCAATTATCACATTAAACAAGAGGAAAACTTTCTATGCACAAATTCCACCCGTGCTTTCGACAATTTTGTAAACAAAAAACTAAAAGACTCAAGGTCCATCCCACCCTGAAAGGACCTAATGGTAAAGACTGCAACGATGACACCATCAAAGCAAACCTCTTTAACACATTCTTTGGCTCAGTATTTCTAAACAGCAATGGATCAAGCCCAGTACTTCCTAGTCGAACCACCGAAAACTACAATGATCTAATATATATCGATTTTACAGAAGACATTGTTGAAAAAGCACTGCGCAATCTAAAACCATCTTTATCTATTGGACCGGATGGAATATGTGCCTACTTCTTAAAAAAGCTATCCACTGCCATAGCCGAACCTCTAAGCATAATCTTTGAAAAATCTTCCAAGACCAACTCCTTGCCAAAATTATGGTCACAAGCCACGGTCATCCCCATCTTCAAAAAGGGAGACCCCAGACTAGTTGAAAATTACAGACCAATCTCCTTATGCTGCGTAACCTGTAAAGTCATGGGATCAATTATTAACCAATCCATTATCCTCCACTTAGACACAAAAAACCTACTCTCTAATAAACAATTTGGTTTCAGAAAAAACTATCCTGTAATCTGCAACTTTTACACTGCAAAAACATATGGACTATGCAACTCGATCAGGGCAAAGCAATAGACGCAATCTACATAGACTCCTGTAAAGCCTTTGATTCAGTGGTACATGACAAACTACTCCTAAAACTAAAATTTTATGGTATCTCTGGACACCTGCATAACTGGGTAGAAGCATTCCTGTCAAACAGACAACAAATGGTCAAAATTGGGAGCATCCTATCAAATTCTGTACCTGTCAATAGTGATGTCCCCCAAGGCAGTGTTTTAGGAGCAACTCTCTTCATACTCTACATAAATGACCTCCGTGATCATATCAAGAGCAACTGCGTTCTCTTCGCTGATGATGTAAAGCTATTCAACACCACAGACAATACTGCTACCCTTCAAAAAGACCTCGACTATGTATCAGAATGGTCAAACAAATGGCAACTTCAAATCTCAACAAATAAATGCTCTGTCCTACATATTGGCCAAAAAAAATCCAGAAAATAAAATACAAGCTGAATAGTCAAGACCTTGTTGATGATCCAAACTCTGTCAAGGACCTTGGAGTACTCATCTCAAATGATCTAAGTGCTAGAGCCCACTGTAACTGCATAGCCAAAAAGGCATTAAGAATTGTTAATCTAATCCTACATAGCTTCTTCTCTGGTAATATCACACTACTAACTAGAGCATACAAAACATTTGCTAGACCTATACTGGAATACAGCTCATCAGTCTGGAACCCATATCATGTATCTGATATTAACACAATTGAAAAAGTCCAGAAATATTTCACAAGAAGAGTTCTCCGCTCCTCTACTCATTGCAGAATACCTTATGCCACCAGACTTGAAACTCTAGACCTAGAAAACCCAGAACTAAGCCACCTCCAGTCCGATCTAAATATAGTATATAAAATCATACATTGCAATGTCCTACTAAAAATGAATTCTTCAGCTTTAATCATAACAATACAAGAGCATACAATAGATACAAATTCAAGGTTAACCACACCAAACTTGACTGCAGAAAATACGACTTCAGCAACAGAGTGGTCAATGTTTGGAATACTCTACCTGACTCTGTGGTTTCTTCCCCAAACCCCAAAAACTTTAACCTTAGACTGTCTACTATTGACTTCACCCCCTTCCTCAGAGGCCTGTAGGGGGCATGCATAAGCACACCAATCGTGCCTACCATCCCTGTCCTATTGTTTTTTTTTTCTTATAAGCATCTATCTCATGTATTCAAAACTATATTTATTCTTATACCTGCATCTTGTAAGCGATTGACGAATCAAATAAATACTAAAAATCTGTGGGCCGAATATAAAGTCAAACAGATTACCTGCCATGGCTGCACATTTGAGATCTTCTTTCCAAGTCTCATCATGGCTGGTTCTGCTCCTAATCCAAACATTGCACGCAATGCATGGGCCACAGCATAAATGGCATTGTAGATATTGTAACTTTCACCTGTCATGCTCGTTTCAAACATGTAAGATGGCAGATTCTGTAAGTTCTCCTTTCCTGTACATTGTTTTGTCTTCTTTCGAGAGATCTTTCCTGGTTTATGGATCTTGCAGTCAAAGATCTTTTCCCACCATTCTGGGAGAAAGACGTCCCCTTCCGGGCTCAAAGGGTCCAAAGACAGGAGAAAATGTCTGAATTCTGAGATATCTCCTGTGTGGTCCCTGAACTGCAAAGACCCGTGGAACGGCTTTATAATTCCAAATGTGTCTTTAGCTGCCATCAGGTTGTGGTTCCATTGGGAAGTTAGGATCCAAAGTGTCTGAGGCAATGACTTTGTGGACCTCACATGAAAAGCCAGAGCTGTCTGTACATGTGCATTAGTGTGAGGGTCTCCAAAAAGAATAATCACATCAGCTTTACAGCAGTTGCTTAAAAAAAGAACAAATTTCTTTATTGTATTAAGAAGGTTATCTGATTTCAACATTTGAGTGAAGGCCAGGCAGATCTCCTTCTCCTTCAGCATTGGCACCAGAGATGAGAGGAAATGTTCTCCACTGTCATCTTCGTTGGCTAGCAGCCCAACCCAGTTCCACTGGAAATGCAGGAGCAGATGGACTAAAGTCACATATTGAGGAAATTCCTTGGGATTAATCCGGAAGAAGGAAGGATATATTTTCTTGTCTCCTTGAGAGAACTGAAAGCCAACACCGAGCTGGAGAAAGTAAGACGCTTCTTTCAAAGACAAAGTAAAGTTTTATGGTAACTTTAGAGATCACCGTTGTCTAGTTATTGCTCCACCAGTCGGGATGACTCAGCCAGAGTTGCAAGTTAATGCTTCTTCCCTTCTTATGAAGAGCCACCAGTTGCATATTTGATTGTGTTATGACAAATCAGAAGACAAGGGAAGAAACATCAATCTGATACCAGGAATAATCTGCACTGAAAAGGTGGCCGACCAACCATCATGAAGATTCTTCTTGGCAAGTGCAACATTTCAGAAATATATCATTATCTATCACTTTGGGATTATATAAAATATATCTTGACCCATAAAATATAAAAAAATCAACTTTAGCATGGATTCTTTAAGTCTCACGCTCCTGATATGTCCCTCTCAACATCTTGGGTTTCACCTGGAGCTTCTGTGTCTGCTTCTGCTTTTGGTCTACCCCATATTGTCTCCAGCGAAGCCCCCTTACCTGTGGCACCTTGAAGATGCTGAAGATGAAGGCCATCTGCCTTGAGGATTTGGAGTTGAGTCCCCCAATGACTGAGAGCAGAGGGTCCTGCCTGCCACATTTATAACCTGGAACCATTTCACCTCGTGTGGAGACCAAGGAGTGGCTGATTAAGGAAATATTCTTCTCATTCTGGTGATTGTCATAGATGTGGAAGCCAAGGGTGATGTTGGAGAAAAGAACCAGATCCTTGTGGACCTCACTGACTGCAAACACCAAGGCCAGGGACTGCTGGTAATTCTTGTGTATGATTCTACAGGAAGAAAAAAATTGGGCAGCCTTATAGGAAAGGTCATTTGTGCTGGTAGAACTTGCTTGGTCTTTCATGGTGTTCTTTGGAGCAGCAAGTTCCAGGTATAATTGGGTTTTTTTAAAAACAAAGAAGGAAGGACAAACTATTCTGTTTTCGTGAGAGAACTCAAAGCCAACATTGAGCTGGAGAAAGTGAGATTCTTTCAAAAATAAAGATAAGCTTTATGATGATTTTAGTAATCAACGTCATGTGGTTGATTGTCCTGCCACTCAGTCTGACTCACATTGAGTGGCAGGTTTAAGCTTCTTCACTTATTAGGGGTTACATATTTCATTTGCTTATAACATGTCAGGAGACAAGGAAACAAACCATCCAACTGATACAGAGAATAAACTACATTGAAAGGGTAGCTACACTTTTATGAAGTATTAATTAGGAAGCAATTCCTATGTAAAATATATCTTGACCCATAAAACCAAACCAACTTCAGTTTTCATTCATGGTTTCTTGTCCTGCCTTCATGCTTTGGAGAATAGATTGACCGTCCCCTCTTTATGGCACCCCCTCAAATATTGGAACACCGCTATCATGTGACCGTTAGTCCTTCTTTTCAATAGACATACCCAGTTCCTGCAACCCTTCTTTGTATGTTTTAGCCTCCAGTCCCTTAATAATCTTTGTTGCTCTTTTTTGCAATCTTTCTAGAGTCTAAACATTTTTATATCATGCTAACCAAAACTTTTTTAAAAAAGAGTTGTAAATCTTAAAATATTAAGAAGTTAGCTATTTACTGAGAAAAGAACAAAGCTTTGAACCACATTGCAAACATGTTATTGGAGGTGTTTTCGAAGAAATCCTTGAATTTTAAACAAAGCAAACAATTATCTATATCATATCCCTCCAGGTAAGACTTACGAATTTTGCACAAGAAGCAAGAATGGGTCTTTCTGATAGTCTGGAACAGTGGAACGAGTTGTGGTTCCCAGCTGCAAATTCCCACCAATAATGAGATCCCCAGGCCTATAGTAGCTTTCCTGTGACTGAAAATAATTCCTTAATACATAAACAGTTTGCATCCTCTTAGCAGAAGTTGGAGGCAGGAGCCATAAGAGCAGAAGCACCAGGAGAGGCAGCCCAGCCATTCTTGCCACCTTCTCCCTTAGAACAAAATCAAGGTGTGTGTAGAAGCTGAATTGTAGGGAACCCTTGAAATCTCACCAGATCATTGGCACAATATAGACAGGCCACCCCCACCTAGATGTCTCCAGGGATTTTATTTAAAAAAAATAAGGCCAGTTGAATCTCAGCAAAACCAAGAATTAGTTAAACAAGATATGGAGACATGTCCTGCCCCCATTGGGAAAACACCAAGCATAGTTTTGAAGGTAGGTTTTACCTTGGAAGATTTTTGTGGGTGGAAATTCACAGGGGATACATTAAGAACGTTAAGAATTATCTTCTGATAATTGCAAGGAAAAGCAATTGTCCTATCCACTGAGCAATAGCTTCTCTTTGTACACTTGAAGGGGGAAAACATGTTTGTGTGACTTTGACAAAGTGTCTAAATTAGTGAATTAGTGAAATTCTGAACCCATAGTGTACTTGGACATCAATAAGGCATTTGACAAAGTTGGCTACTTTGAAAGAGATGTGGTGGCGCAGTGGTCAGAGTGCAGTACTGCCGGCTACTTCTGCTGCCTGCTGGCTGCCTGCAATTTGGCAATTCAAATCTCATGTCAGGTGGTGCTCCATTCAAAATCCAAGAAAGAAATACTTAGACTCCATTACTTAGAGAAAAGATATCTTTTACTGGAAATCAAGTGGTAGCAACAAAAGAATTCTGAATCTGGGAAAATGAGCGCGTAAATCACATATACAAAATGATGGCAAAATTCCCACCCCCCAATAGTTCAACTTGCTCATCCAATTAAAAGTTGCGTATAGCATCATGTGGGCATCTTCAGGTGGTGATGAGGCCTCTGTCCGTTGACCTTGACATATTTTGATAAAGAGTTGTGGCTGCGCATAGCATAGAATAGAAGCCTAAGCAAGAATCTCCCCCCCACCCAACTTATAAAATTCTGTTCTGTAACACCTCCAGCTCGCTTCCCATAACCATGGTCCACTCCCTCCCCCCGTTACTTATGACAGCCGAGAGATGCAAAGCAACAGAAGAAAATCTTGAAGGCTGACATCTCACCAGGCTCAAGGTTGACTGAGCCTCCCATCCTTCCAAGGTGGGTAAAATGAGAAAAGTTGTTGAGGCTCTAGAAAGACTGCAGAGAAGAGCAACACGTTTGATTATGGAACTGGAAGTTAAATTGTACAATGAATGGTTTCAGGAACTGTGAATGTATAACACAGAGAAGGACTAGGTGTGACATGATAGCTGTCTTCCAATAGTTGAGGAGCTATCACAATGAAAGGGGGATTAATTTAATTTTAAGGAGGGCGGTCAATCTATTCTCAAAACACCTGAGGACAAGGCAAGAAGTAACGGATGGAAATGAATCAAGGAGAAATGCAACCTCAACTTAAAAAGAAATTTCCTGTCAGTGGGAAGAATTGATCAGTGGAACAGCAGAAGTGGTGGGTGCTCTATCATTGGAGGTTTTTAGATTGGATAGGCATTTTTCCAGAATATTCTAGGGCAGGGGTATCAAACTCATGTCATCACAGTGGCATCACATGATGTATCAGAACTTTTCCTCCCTTCGCTAAACCAGGCATGGGTGTGGCCAGAGCGTGAAGCAACCAGCCCATGGCCCAGGAGTTTGACAGCCCTGGTCTAGGGTCTCCTGCTTGAGCAGAAGGTTGAACTAAAAGACCTCCAAAATGTCTTCCAACCCTGTTATTCTGTTCTCTGTATTTTGTGGTTAGCTCTCAGAACATGTTTGACCAGCTGCTTTATAATGCAGTAACAGTCGTCTCTATAATGCAGACGTTGCTTGATTGCATTCCATCAGCCAGAACATCTGGTTCAGGGCTGTCAATCTCACAGCTTGTGGGCCAGATGTGTCAAGTGCTGGCTATGCCCTCGCCTGGTTAACGAAGGGGGGAAAAGTCACGATACATCATGTGACGACACCATGACGATACGAGTGTCAGCGTTTGAGCAAACCTCTATTCCAATCCATAACTCTGAGACAAGCATCTCTCAAAAGAACCTTTATTAGGAAGGTAACTGGCACATTTGTGGCATCTCGAATCTGAAAGTTTTTGGACATCCCATAATGTATCAAAACTGCAAATCCATCCCCCCTTGGCCATCATCACACCACATGGTCCAATCACGCTCTATCCAAAAGTAAGATCATTATTTCATCCTGCGCCATATTCAATGACCTTGAACTAACAAAATGTGATGACCCAAATGGGTGTGGCAAAAAGGTAACAATGGCACAAAAATAGGTAATGTCCCTTTAATACTTCCAATTTGACACAAACCATGCTGCAACAATTAATGAGACAGGGCAGGGTAAGGAATTGAAAACTACAAAAGATAACAGAACAACATAGTTGGGTTTTTTTTAAGGGACTTTATCTCCTCTCACTAGGGAGTATAGGAACATGAAAAATAAAATGATAGGTGATTGTTCATGATTAACTGATGGTTTGTGATCAGACAGATCATTTGAATACCAACAATATAACCTTCATATTTTTTAAATAAATCAGATTAAACACAATGTGCCCCCAAAGTCAAAATAAAAGTTTCTAATTCCCCCCAAAATCAAAGTTTTCTGTGCCCCATTATATTTTCTCTGCAATTGAGACCGGGCTTCAATAGGATAATGTAGCATTTGGGGAAAAAGATGCAGGCCAAGAGACCAGCCCCAGAGGCCAAGATGGAGAAGATCTCCATGGCCACCATGGATTTCCCTTTGGTGCTCAGGTAGGTGGGAAGGAAGGTGATCCAAACACTGCAAAAGACCAGCATGCTGAAGGTAATGAACTTGGCTTCATTAAAGCTGTCAGGCAATTTCCTAGTCAGAAAGGCCACTGTGAAACTCACAAGGGCCAGGAAACCTAGGTAGGCGAGGATAGCATAAAACATTAAAGCTGAACCTTCATTACATTCCAAGATGGCCTCTCCTACCAAGGAGTGGAAGTCCATGTTGGGAAATGGGGGAGAGGTTACTAGCCATATGGCACAAATAATTGCTTGGACCAGGGGACAGGCTAAGACAATGGAGTTGGTCAGTGATTTTCTTAAGAGCTTTCTTGTCTTGTTCCCTGGTTTGGTAGCCATGAAGGCCAAAACCACCATGACAGTTTTTTGCCAACACAGAGGAAACTGCAAGGGAAAAGAGAATGGCAAAGGCAGTTTGTCAGTAGAGACCGTGATCTTCCCTGGTTGATCAATGAAGAGGAAGGAGCAGAGGAAGCAGAGCAGGAGGAAGACCAAGGGGATGTACGTAGGTCTCCGCTGTTGGCCTTGAAGATTGGTGTGTTGTGATGTTTAAGGATTGCAACATCATCACTGCTGGAAGTAGAAGGAGGAGGAGGAGGAGGAGGAGATGATGATGAATCAGAATCAGAATCAGAATCAGAATCAGAATCAGAATCAGAATCAGAATCAGAATCAGAATCAGAATCAGAATCAGAAGAAGAAGAAGAAGAAGAAGAAGAAGAAGAAGAAGAAGAAGAGAGAATGACAATATGATCCTTGGTGCTCTCTGAGCTTGGTGGTTTTCTTAGAGATGTGATTTGCCTTGTTAATGTTTTTGGTGGCAGTTTCTTGATTTGGGTATTGTTTCCTTGATTGTTGGTGTGAAGGTACCCTTGGGGTTAATCTATGCTGATCTGAGTGCTGATTACTGGTGGAGAGGTACGGAGTTTTTTTGTTCCCTTTTTGGCCTGGTTGATGTCTCAAGGGCATGAACACCAACTGGACGTCAGAAGACAAAGTGAAACAAGAAACTCAGAGAACACACCACTACCAACATCTACCACATGAGCTACAAATATTTTCCACCATTTCTAACATGAGTTCGTTTCATCTTCTGAACTATGTTGGAATTTTCAGAACAGAGAAGCACTCAAAGTCTCCAATCTGTGGATGGAAGCAAGTGAATTTAAAAACATTAATAGGGAAAACAGAGCCAATAAATTTTATAGACTCTTTTGAGCAAAAGAAAAAAATGTTGGAAAATGTGTTGCTGGAAACTAATACTCACATATCAACCCTAATTTCCACTTAGATTGTTCCGCCCCAGGCGCCTGATGGACCCGGAGCGGTTCCAGAGGGAGCTTGGGCCGTTTCCTGAGTCTCTGGCTCACAGCTCGTCTGGAGACCTGGTGGCGACCTGGGATGTGTTGGCCGCCGGGGCTCTAGATCGAGTTGTGCCCCTGCGACCTCTGACCCGGCACAGATCCCATGTGGCTCCGTGGTATACGGAGGAGCTACGGGAGATGAAGTGCCGGAAAAGACGTCTAGAGGGCATTTGGAGGGCGAGCCGTTCTGAGTCTGACCGAACACAGGTGAGATCTCATATTAAGACTTACTTTGTGGCGATAGGGGCGGCGAATTCTTTGTATTTCTCCGCCCTTATTGCATCAGCAGAAAATCGGCCTGCCGCCCTGTTTAGAGTGACCCGCTCTCTACTTGAACCGAGAGCGCGGGATGACCTCTTGCAGGGTAGGGCGGAGGAGTTTTCCCGATTTCTGCATGATAAAATCGCTCAGATTCGGGAGGGGCTCGACTCCAATTGGATGGTCCCGGGGGAGGTGTCCGGGGCAGGTCTTGTGAGTGTTATCTGGGGGGAGTTCGACCCTGTGACCGCCGAGGGTGTGGACAGGTTGCTGGGGGGTCTGAATGCCACCACCTGTTTATTGGACCCGTGCCCTTCCTGGCTAGTTTCGGCCGCCAGGGAGACGACACGAGGCTGGCTCCAGGGGATTGTCAACGCTTCCTTGAGAGAGGGGGTGCTCTCTACCGCCCTGAAGGCGGCGGTGGTGCGCCCCCTCCTCAAGAAGCCTTCCCTGGACCCAGCTATTTTAAACAACTATCGTCCAGTCTCCAACCTTCCCTTCGTGGCGAAGGTTGTTGAGAGTGTGGTGGCACGTCAGCTCCCCCAGTACCTGGAGGAAGCTACTTACCTCGATCCGTTCCAATCGGGCTTCAGGCCTGGACATAGCACTGAGACGGCATTGGTCGCGTTGGTTGATGATCTCTGGAGGGCTCGTGACAGAGGGTTCTCCTCTGTCCTGGTCCTATTAGATCTTTCGGCGGCTTTCGATACTATCGACCATAGTATCTTGTTGCGACGGTTGGGGGGGTTGGGGATTGGTGGAACCGTCCTTCGATGGTTCTCCTCCTTCCTCTCCGACCGTTCGCAATTCGTGTTGGCGGGGGGGGAGAGGTCCACCTCTAGGCCCCTGGTTTGTGGGGTGCCTCAGGGGTCGGTCCTCTCTCCCCTCTTGTTCAACATTTACATGAAGCCGCTGGGTGAGATCATCCATGGTCTCGGAGTGAGGTGTCATCTGTATGCAGATGACACCCAGTTGTACATCTCCACTCCGGACCACCCCAACGATGCTGTGGGGGCTATGTCTAGGTGCCTGGAGGCCGTGCGGGACTGGATGGGCGGGAACAGGCTTCGGCTCAACCCATCCAAGACCGAGTGGCTGTGGTTTCCAGCGCCCCGATATAGCCAGCTGACACCTTCGCTGGCTATCGGGGGGGAAGTTCTGCCCCCCACAGAGAGGGCTCGCAACCTGGGAGTCCTCCTGGATGTATGGCTGTCGCTTGAACATCACATCGCGGCCGTCTCCAGGGGGGCGTTTCATCAGATCCGTCGGATCTACCGGTTGCGGCCCTTCCTGGATCGGGACGCCTTGCGCACGGTCACTCAGGCCCTTGTCACCTCTCGCCTGGACTATTGTAATGCCCTCTACATGGGGCTCCCTGCGGGGAGCATCCGGAGACTCCAGCTGGTGCAAAATGCAGCCGCGCGGGTGATCATGGGGGCGTCACGTAGCGCCCATGGGACGCCTCTCCTGCGCGAGCTGCATTGGTTACTGGTGGCTCTCCGGGTTCGCTTTAAGGTTCTAGTTTTGACCTTTAGGGCGACCCATGGCATGGGACCAGGTTATCTTCAGGACCGCATTCTGCCAGCGTTCTCCAACAGGCCGGTGCGTTCCCACAGAGAGGGTCTGCTCCGGGTGCCGTCGGCCGCTATGTGTCGTCTGGCGGCGCCAAGGAGTAGGGCCTTCTCTGTGGGTGCCCCCGCCCTCTGGAATACTCTGCCACCGGAGTTCCGTACCGGCACGGACCTGAGGGCCTTCAGGCGCGCGTTGAAGACCTGGCTCTTTGAGCAGGCCGGCCTGGGCTGAGATAATGGTTTTAATTTGGTCTCCATATTTAATTCTAAATTGGGTTTTAAGGGCGGGGGGTGGGGTTTTGTTGGTTTTATCAAGCAGCCGATTGAAATTTAATATTTTTTAACTTTTGTATTCTTTGTGGGGTTTTTAGATGAGCTGTTCACCGCCCTGAGTCCCTCGGGAGAAGGGCGGTATATAAATGGAATAAATAAAATAAAAAATAAATATGTTGGGCACTGGACCTCCCCATGGACAACTGACATTTATGAAGAATAAAAATGTGGGTGATTGCTGCTGATTAATGGGTATACCTCCCGCCGCCCAGTACGCTCACACAGGGTGGCCCTACTTGGGGTGCCGCCGCCTGACCGTTGTCGGCTGGTGGCCCCGAGAGTTCGGGCTTTCTCTGTGGGAGCTCCCTCCCTATGGAACGATCTCCCCCCGGAGATACGGGCTATGACGGATATTCTGACCTTCCGGTGCGCAGTAAAAACCCTGCTTTTTGAACAGGCCGGCCTGGCCCAGTAACTATGTTTTTTGGTTTTAATTAATTAAATTAGGGTTTTATTAGTTTTAATTTTTAACTTAAATTTTAATAGACAGCCGATTTGGTTATTTAATTTATTTTTAATTGTATTTATTATATTTTTATTGTATGTTTTTAGTGGGCTGTTCACCGCCCCGAGTCCCTTTTTGGGAGAGGGAGCGGTATAAAAGTGCGATTAAAATAAAAATAAAATAAAATAAATGTTACAATCACATCACTTGTCACATTATTTACTAGAAATCAGATCAAATACAAAAATGCTCCAAACTGGAAATAAAAGTTTCCAATTCCCACAAAATCATAGATTCTTATGCCTCATTATATTCTCTCTGCAATTGAGACTGGGCTTCAGTAGGATAATGTAGCATTTGGGAAGAAAGATGCAAGACAAGAGACCAGCCCCAGAGGCCAAGATGGAGAAGATCTCCACGGCCACCATGGACTTCCCTTTGGTGCTCAGATAAGAGGGGAAAAAGGTGATCCAAACGCTGCAAAAGACCAGCATGCTGAAAGTAATGAACTTGGCTTCGTTAAAGCTGTCAGGCAATTTCCTAGCAAAAAAAGGCTACTGTGAAACTCACAAGGGCCAAAAAACCCAGGTATGCAAGGACAGCATATAACATCAAAGCTGAGCCTTCATTACATTCCAAGATGGCCTCTCCTACCAAGGAGTGGAAGTCCATGCTTGGAAATGGGGGAGAGGTGACCAGCCAGGTGACACAAAGAACTCCTTGGACCAGGGGACAGGCTAAGACAATGGAGTTGGTCAATGGTTTTCCTAATAGCTTCCTTGCACTGTTCCCTGGTTTGATGGCCATGAAGGCCAGAACCACCATGACAGTTTTTGCCAAGACAGAGGAAACTGCAAGAGAAAACAGAATGGCAAAGGCAGTTTGACGGAAGAGACAGGTGAGCTTCCCGGGTTGACCAATGAAGAGGAAGGAGCAGAGGAAGCAGAGCAGGAGGGAAACCAGGAGGAGGTTGGTGAGATCTCGGTTGTTGGCCTTGACGATCGGTGTGTCACGATGTTTAAGGAAAACCACCAGGACTCCCAATGTGATCAGTGAGAGAGAAAGAGCGAGGGACACTAAAGCATATCCTAGGGTCTCTTGATAGGAGAGGAAATGATCTTCTTGGCAATGCAGTGGTCTTTCTCCTTGTTGGGGTATTGGTCTTCTGGACACAGGTCACAGTGAGCTGCATCTGAAATGAAGAGTCTTTGGCTAAGGATTTCAGCTGAACCTGCCATGAGCAAGATCTCTCTCCCACAAGGAGTCTCAGGCACGAGTCCTTTCTTTAGAGGCAACCTCAAAACAAAACTGCAGTGATTTTGAATCAAGTGAATACAAATTACATGAACTTCTTCCTTGACTTAGAAAGATATACAATGGTAGTGAGCATCTGAAGATTGCTTGTGAAGATCTCATAAGAGAGTTATTCTCGGTGGTGTACAGAACTTAATTAAAAAAATAACAAATAAATGCATATAAAAACACTTGATAATATTATTACTATTAAATACTATAAAAATGTGCACATAAAACAAGATTAACAGAGTTGGAAGGGACCTTGTGGGTCATCTAGTCCAACCCCCCAGCCCAAGTAAGAGACCCTGTGTTATAAGTAAATTTGGGTGTTATACTTGAGAAACTACAGAACCAGACTGTAGCCATTTTGTGTTCGTAGAATGACCTTTGTAAAAGAACAGAAAAGTTGAGAAATATGTTTTTGTATAATAAACATGTGGTATTGCGAAATTGTCTTTGGAAGAGGTTCTAGAATATGAAGGAAACAACTTGACATTATATAGTCATATTAATCAAAAATATAATCCTCTGATAATTGCATAACCGGATATCTGGAGATAAATCCGGTTAAAAGGATGTTGGTACCAATCCAAATGTCAAGTAAGAAGAGGTCAGTAGAAATATCCATAACTTTCCTATGAGAATCTATGTATCTTTGTAACTGAAAAACAACATGTGATCTGTAATTGTTTATATCATTATATTTGGGTATAAATATATGGTCTGTCTGGTAATCGGGGTTCTCCTTTGTCTCATACTAACTTTGATATGGGTTAAAGGGTGCCGGTACTGCAGTATCTTCAATAAAGCCAGTTACGTGTTTCAGTATTTCAGGTCTGTTCCAATTATTTCTGCTCATACGCATGACAAGTTTTGGCGAGCCGTAGGAGACAGGACAAGGACTCTGGAGGTGGTTCTTCTGGGCTGCAAAACGGGGCCCCCTGCTGCTGTTTTGCGGGGTTTTGTGCTTTGGATGAGCCTCCGTCCAGGGGCCTTGCTCCTGGTGACATGCGTTTGGTTGACTGATTGCTGGGACCGTGCTGGCTTCCAGTGGCCATGGGTGAGTTGTGGTGCACCGAGGAATCAGGTGAGCTCTATCTGAGTTTTTTATATATATCTATATATCTATATATATATATTAGAGGCTTATGTTGCAACATTTTTTTTAACAGTCTAATATTTTTGTTCCTCTCTTTTGAAACGTTTCATATATGCATTTTTTCTTCTTCTCTAAATGAAGGCTTGTTTGGCTCGTGTGTTTTTTTCCTTTGTGTTTGGCGTGTGTATCTGTGCAGAAGGGTCTGTCTGTGCTGTTACATTGTTTATTCCCTCTTTCTCTGTCTCATTTCCTTTGAATAGGGGGGTGGAAATGGGGAATTTATTTTCCTGGTTAAAGAAACCAGCTGTTGCTAGTGAAGTTCCTTCCATTCCTATGTCATCTCCTCTTGGGGAGTTAATAAATCAGTGGAATGAGGCATGGTTAGTTCAGTATACTAAACTTTTGGATACGATATGGTTAATTGAGCTGTGTACAGCTCGCTGGCCGGATCATATTTTGAAACGTCCAAATTATAGGTGGTCGAGGTTTGGTGAGTCTAATGTATATTGGATTAATGCTTTAAAGGATGTTTTGACTAAAAAGAGGTTGATTTCTCAATTGCCTTATGTTGTGCCTTGGTATCATGTACAATATACTGATCCATTTCCTCCTCTTGGGAAACCTTCTAAGAGACTTTTGTATACAAAGGAAAGTGATAAATGGGATCCTTTGGATTATGCTGGTCCTGTACGTCCTCCTCCTTATAATGTAGCTAACTCTGTGCAAGATGTGGGAGACAAGAGGGGGGGAAGTTCCTCCGCAGTTTCTCAGTATAGAGAGTTAAAACAGGAGTTGGATTCATTAGCAGTTGCTGGACCTTCTATTCTATGCCATCTATTCAGGTTGATCCAATATCATTATAACGGAGTTTTGGATTTGTTTTTGGGTCCTAATATTTATGCTTATGTGGAATTACAGCGTATCTTGGGATATTTTTTTTTTCTCCTGAGGAGCGAGGGCAGATTAGCGAGCTGGAATAGCATACTGGAATAAGACACAGGAAGGTATAGTAAATGCGGTAGATGGTGAAGATAAGTTTCCTTTGGCAGATCCTGGTTGGGATAGTCAGGTTCCAGAGGATAGAGTACAGATGGTGGATATGAAGAAGCTTATTGTGCAGGGTGTGAAAACTGCTGTACCTCAGGGTAGAAATCTAGCTAGAGCATTTGAGGTAGGTCAGTTAAAAGATGAGTCTCCGGCTGAATTCTTGACTAAAATCAAGGATAGTTTAAATAAGTATTCTGGTCTTGCCCCTGAAACGCCAGAATATAAGGCTTTAATGAAATTGCAGTTTGTTACTAAAGCCTGGGGTGATGTGCAGAGGAAATTGCAGAAGATAGAGAGATGGGCTGAATCAGACATAGCTACTTTGTTGCAAGAGGCCACCAAGGTGTTTATTGGTCGCGATCTTGTAAAGTCTCGTCAAAAATCCCAAATTATGTTTCCAGCGTTGAAAGCTGCTACAACCGAAAAGGTAGATAAGCCAGTTGGACTGGTTGCAGCTACTAGAAGAGCTGGAGGTCCATCTACTAGAGGTGGATGGAAGCATCTTGGGAGAGGACGGAGGGGATTTTTTTTTTCCTTGAATAGGAATAGTGAGCTAAAAGGGAGTAGACATTGTTTTGCTTGTGGAAAGGAGGGGCACTTTGCGAGTAATTGCCCGGACAAGCAAAGACTGCAACGAAGAGAATAGAGACTGTATACCCTAATTGAAGATTAGGGGGGTCAAGGGCTCCTGACGTTGGAGTCCCACCGGGAGCCTTTAGTAAAATTGAAGGTGGGACCTAAGGAAATAAGTTGCATTTTTCTGATAGACACAGGGGCGGCTAGAACGTCTTTGTGTGAGTTACCTGAGAGTCTTATTCAGGAGGGGAAAATGATGATAGTCTCTGGGGTTAAAGGGGAACCCTTTGAAGTTGCTGTTGTTGAAAATGTGTCTCTGAAGGGAAAATACTCAGAGATAACATTAAATGTCTTGTACATACCTGAAGCAGGTATGAACCTTTTAGGACGAGATGCTTTGTCTTTATTGGGATGTGAGCTTATCTTTTCTGCAGATAAATGCACAATTCAGCTATTAGATAGTGAACAGGAGAAATATATAGATCCTATTGTGTGGGAAGCAAAAGGAAACAGAGGTGTTTTGAGAATCCCACCTGTTGAAGTGATTTTAAAAGAGGATGCTGAGCCAGTGAGGCGGAAGCAATATAATATTTCTCCAGAAGGGAGACGTGGTCTAAAGCCAGTGATAGAGTCTCTTTTAAGGGATGGACTGATTGAACCTGCAATGTCACCATATAATACACCTATCTTACCTGTAAAGAAACCTGATGGGTCCTTTCGTCTAGTGGCTGATCTACGGCTCATAAATAGGTTGGTAGTAGAATGACATATTATTATGCCAGATCCCTATACATTATCGGGGAGGATTCCACATGAGCATCAATATTTTAGTGTAATAGATTTGAAGGATGCTTTTTGGACGTGTCCTTTGACTAAAAACTCGAGGGATATTTTTGCTTTTGAATGGACAGATGCAGATACATATCGAACTCAACAGTATCGATGGTGTGTGTTACCACAGGGTTTTTCAGAAAGTCTTAATTTGTTTGGACAGGCATTAGAGCAGGTCCTTGAAGGATTTAACCCACCTGTGGCGATAACAGTATTGCAATATGTGGATGATTTGTTGGTTTCAGGAGAGAAGAAACGAGAGGTAGAAAAAGGCACTAATGCTTTGTTAAATTTTTTAGGGCAACAGGGCTTGAGAGTGTCAAAGAAGAAATTACAGTATGTTGAGTCTGAGGTTAAGTATTTAGGACATTTAATTAGTCATGGGAGTAAGAGGATAAATCCAGAAAGGAATGAAGGGATTGTTAGACAGCCTGTACCGAAGAATAAGAGGGAAGTTCGGAAGTTTTTGGGATTGTTAGGATATTGTTGTCTATGGATAGATGATTATACAACTAAGGTTATATTTCTATATGAGAAATTGTTAGTTGATGAACCATGGGAGGTTGTAGGGAATAATGAAGAGATAAATAATATTGAGAAGCTTAAGCATGATTTAATACAAGTTCCAGTACTAAGTTTGCCTGATTTAAAGAAACCTTTTCATTTGTTTGTCGCAGTTGAAGATGGAATAGCTAAGGGAGTTCTGGCTCAGGTCTGGGCTGGAAAGAAAAAGCCTGTAGCATTTTTATCCAAATTGATGGATCCAGTAGTACGTGGTTGGCCTTTATGTATTCAGGCAGTAGCGGCTACAGCTATATTGGTAGAAGAAAGTGGGGAGTTAACTTTTGGAAGTGCTTTAGTGGTAAGCAGTCCACATCAGGTGAGAACTATTCTAATGCAGAAAGCACATAAATGGCTTACACTTGCTAGGTTATTGAAATATGAAGCTATTTTATTATCTCAGGAGGATTTGCTCCTCTCACTGGACAGGAATTGAAATCAACTGAATTCCTTTCGGGAGAGAAACAAGAATGGGATAATATAGAGCATGATTGTATTGAGGCTATCGATTTACAGACGAAAATAAGAGAGGATTTGGAGGATAGCCCGATAGAGGGAAGTATTAATTTGTTTATAGATGGATCTTCTAGAGTAGAAAATGGTAAACGAATGAATGGATATGCAATTGTGAATGGAGATACGTCTGAAGTACTGGAAATGGGCAAAATGCCAAATGACTGCTCTGCACAAGTATGTGAAGTTTTTGCTTTATTGCAAGCCTTGAAACTTTTAGAGAATGAAGTGGGTAATATCTATACTGATTCTAGATATGCCTATGGTATTTTACAAACTTTTGGAAAAATTTGGGTAGAAAGAGGACTGATTACAAGTAAAGGAAAAGAAGTAAAACAAGTAGATCTTATCAAAGCTGTATTAAAAGCAGCTGCAGTTCCGGAACGTTTAGCTATAATACATGTTAAAGCTCATAAGAAGGGAAATTCTAAAGAGATTTTAGGAAATAAATTAGCAGATCAGGCAGCTAAAGAGGCTGCCCGTAAAGGAAGAGAAGTGAAGCTAATGGTTTTAATTCCTGTTTTGGAATGGGATGGAAAACCAGATTTCACTGATGAAGAAGAAAAGCAGATGCAATTGGAAGGTGCTACTTGTGTTGATGGAAAATGGGTAACAAATGATGTTTTACAAATAGTTAATAAACTTATTATGAGAAACATAATAGAGAAAGTACATGAAGGTACTCATTGGGGAACACAGGCACTTGTGGATTTTGTGAAACGGAAGTATATTTGCAGAGGAATGTTTACAATAGCTATGCAAATATGTAGAAAATGTATACATTGTATAAGAATAAATAGGAAAATGATGACAAAAACATTACTAGGAGGAAGGGATTTAGCTGTCTGGCCATTTCAGAGGAAACAAGTCGATTATACTGAAATGCCAGCTGTAGGTACATTGAAATACTTATTAGTTATAGTTGATCATTTAACAGGATAGGTGGAAGCTGTTCTGTGTGCGAGAGTGAATGCACAAATGACTGTGAAGTTAATATTGGAACAGATATAGATATAGATATGCATTGATAGTGCATTTATAATGATAGAGGTACACATTTTACTTTTCATGTGGTAAAAGAGGTATAGGAAAGAATTGGAAATAGACTGGCAATAGACTTGTTGGGTTTTTGCCTCAGGTGGGGTGAAGAATGAGAACTATAAAACAATATATTAAGGAAATTAATGTTAGCAGTTAATTACCCTGGATGAAATGTTTACCTCTAGCTCTATTGTGAGTGTGTACTAGTTTGAGAAACAAAAGATGTTGAAATTTCATTGTATGAAATGATGTTTGGCATACCTTATACTGGAAGTGTGGGTATGTTTAGAGTTGTATTTGAAGATATTTTATTTTGTTTAGAAAATATATACAGGGACTGTCCCAGTGTTTTTCTCTTTTAAGGTCTAGAGGACTTTTGGCGCAAACACCACCGTTTGATTTCCGAGTGTATGATTTTAAGAGTGGAGACTGGGTCCTGATTAAGCAGTGGAGAGCTTTTGGAAAGCTGAGGCCTATCTGGGAAGGACCGTTACAAGTACTGTTGACTACTGAGTCTGCTGTTTGGACATGTGAGTGAGGCTGGACACATCGTTCGTGTCTGCAGGGATTTGTGGATTCGGTTCCTGTTTCCAGTGGAAGCAAGCTTCGGAAAGACTGGACTTTTTATTTTCTATTTCTTTTCGATAGCGGGAATAGATAATTACATGTCTAGTTTAGCTTAGGTTTGTGGAACTTTGAGATGTATTGTTGATTATTTGGTTGCATGTAATACATTTTTCTTTGTATTGTTTAGTATTTTAAGACATGAAATAATAGACTGTTGAACACAGGTATTATATCCTCTGTGTGCGGAAGAAGATAAAGAAGTGGATGTAAGTCCCCAGAGACCGGTTGTAAGTTTTGAAGTGTAAAACTACATACGTTAAGGTGGGTGGGGGCGTAGTCCATTTGTGAATATGATGTGAATAGTGATTATTGCCTTATGTGGGGTTGGCATGGAGGCTTCTGAGATATTGCCTGGTTATTCATTAACATGGCAATGGTTATGTTTCCAAACTGAACCCGACAGTACTGAATATGAAGGGCAGATATCACTGACATTGATGAAATCTATGGCTGAGGTTGGAAACTGTATAAGATCCACCTTGGATGATGGTCCATATTTGAGAAATATCAAGCATGTAACCGCACATATGACATATGACATGAGGACTTGTCTAAGAGGATGGAACAACTATATGATCGTTGTTTGGACCTGTATGGCAATTATTCTCCTTCCTATATGAGACCTAGAGCTCTGGAAGAAATGTTATTTATGCCATTCATTGAATTAAGAAATACTCTAATGAGGTTGATGTTTTTGTGTGACAGTTGGTTAGTGCAAAATGTTCATTTAACTGGAAAGGTAGATGTACAGTTAGATGTTTTGAGGTACCAAGAATTCTACAGAGACGTGTAAGATACTGAAAGGAACAGAGCCTAATGTGGAAAGTGAAAATGTTGTTCTGAAATTAATGAGAGTAGCTTTGAATAGTTTTTCTTTTTTGTTTGAAAGGAATGACTACAGTTACAGACATCATGTCTATTTGTTTTATAAAAGTTCCAGTGTCAGAAGAATTTTTATGGTAGAGTTTATCCTGATGATATTTTGTATATTTGTAAAAGTTGATACCTTGTTTGGATTATCCTGTGAGGCCAACAAATGGACTAATCAGGAAAGCTGACAATTTTTCAGCTTATGATTGTATTAAGTATAAACATGCAGATGACAAAACAATTTATATTTATTTACCTACTGAAGAAGTTTTTTTTATTGAATGGAGGTTGAAGACGTAGGCGTAAGACACATGTGTTGTATTTACCTAGAGGTTGGTTAATGTTTTGTAGAGCATATGTATATGCATTGATACCAATTAATACAATGAGTGTGCAATTGGTCGTTTAATGACTGTTATAACTGCCCATACTAGGGGTTAACATGTGAAGAAATATAGAGGACAACGTTAGTGTTTAGTGATACTTCCTTTACAGACTGTAATGATATGTAAGTTGTGTTTCTGCTGTTGTAAGATTAAGAAACCTGAGGAAAAATGCAAGATATATAGTCAGCAGAAAGTTAGGCTTATGTTGAGAGAGTTTGATGATCATTCTCAAGTATAAATTGGTAATAAAAAGAAAGGGAGGAGTTGTTATAAGTAAATTTGGGTGTTACACTTGAGAAACTACAGAACCAGACTGTAGCCATTTTGTGTTCGTAGAATGACCTTTGTAAAAGAACAGAAAAGTTGAGAAATATGTTTTTGTACAATAAACATGTGGTATTGCGAAATTGTCTTTGGAAGAGGTTCTAGAATATGAAGGAAACAACTTGACATTATATAGTCATATTAATCAAAAATATAATCCTCTGATAATTGCATAACCGGATATCTGGAGATAAATCCGGTTAAAAGGATGTTGGTACCAATCCAAATGTCAAGTAAGAAGAGGTCAGTAGAAATATCCATAACTTTCCTATGAGAATCTATGTATCTTTGTAACTGAAAAACAACATGTGATCTGTAATTGTTTATATCATTATATTTGGGTATAAATATATGGTCTGTCTGGTAATCGGGGTTCTCCTTTGTCTCATACTAACTTTGGTATGGGTTAAAGGTTGCCGGTACTGCAGTATCTTCAATAAAGCCGGTTACGTGTTTCACTATTTCAAGTCTGTTCTAATTATTTCTCCTCATACGCATGACACCCTGCAAAATTTCAATCCAATCTCATCTGGAAAGCCTACAGGGATGATGCTCCCACAACTTCTGAAGACAACTTCTGTTCCGTTGCTTGATTGTTTTCCCTGTCAGAAAATTCCCCCTTATTTCCATGTTGAATTTCTCCTTGTTCAGTTTCCCTCCATTATTCATTGTCTGGCCTTCGGGGTGCTTTAGAAAATAGCTTGACCCCTTCCTACTCTCTGGGGCAGCCCCTCAAATATTGGAAGACTGCTATCATGTCTCCCCTGGTCCTTCTCTTCCCTAGACTAGTCATGCCCAGTTCCTGCAACCATTCTTCCTGTTTCAGCCTCCAGTCCCATAAAATCATCCTGGTTGCTCTTTTCTGCACTTTTTCTAGAATCTCAATAACTTTTTAATAGTCTGGTGACCAAAACTAGATGCAGTACTCTAGGTTTTGCCTTACTAAGGAGTTAGCTGCAGTAAGGGACCCATTGCAGGTCCTCTGGAATGCCGAGGTGTGATTGTCATAGCTTCCTTCTCCCAGGAAGATCTACAATGGAAGGAAGTTCCACAGGTTTGTTCTACCTGTCTGATTAGAAATGGTCCTTTCTGGACAAGGGTCATATCGGTAGCAGCAAACCTGGTGGCCCTCTGGAACTCTTCTCCTCTCTCCTGCCTGGCACCTCTTCATGCCACACCTGGCAAAGGGCACCTTCTACAAGAGAAAAGAGAAATGGTTGTGATGCCACAAGCAATGAAGGTGCTTCATTTACTCACGAACGTATCCACAAGCAGCAACTAGCCATCAAAAGACGTGATGAACATTATTTAATTTCACAACATTTAAACAGATTGAACTATCATTTTAATTGGGAAAATGTGACCATCCTAGACCAAGCCAAATCCATAAATGCCAGGGAATTTCTAGAAGCCTGGCACTCGGACAAATCTAACATACAATGACATTTAATAAATATAAACAATAAATGGACCTTTCACAAACGAGATCTCAAATGGGTTACATTTAAAGCAGGTTTTTAAATTGAAATGTCTTCCACGTTTTCTATTCCAGCAGACCAGTTTTTCAACCAGGGGTTCTGCATCCCAGGGAGAGAATGAATCTTTCCCTGAAGTTACATTTCCTTCCAGCTCTCACCTTTGTGGCCCAAATGATTCTGTTGGTATTAATGGTGAAATCCTGGCCTGGGGGAGCCCCTGGATTTATCTGCCCAACTTTCACAGAGACAAATGATTGATTGGGGAGGAAAATTCAGTTGAGAAGATCATAACGAGGAGATCCCAGTCCATCTTCTGAGAAGGAGACTTCCTCTCCAGCACTGTTGCTGAACTGGACGCTCCTCAAATAGGAAAGAAGCTGAAAGAAAAGAGACATGGTCATATAACTGATGTCAATATGGAAAATAGTACCATGTTTCTCCAACAATACAGCCTCCACCAATAGGAAGACCCAGCATGTTTTCTAGACATGAAATGAAATTAAGCCCCTCCCCACAAATTTAGTCCTAGTTTAAAACATGCTGGGAGGGGAAGCCGAGGGTTAAAACATGCTGGGGGGGGAGGCGGGGGGGGGGAAACTTGCCTTTAACAGTGCCCTGCATGGTGCTGCTGCTGTTCTCGCACCAGCAGGAAGTGTAGAAGCGTTTCTGCTGCTTCTCGGGCGGGGAAGCTGCCTCCATGGCTTCCACAGTTCCTGCCGGCACGAGAACAGCAGCAACGCCGGCGGAAACATGGAAGGATTTCTGCCTCTGCTCAGGTGTTTGCGGAAGCCTCCTGTGTGACAGGACTGCTTCCCCGGGACCGCTTCCTCCTCCCCTTCTCCCTCCACCCCACCCGGGGAAGGAAGCCCCCTCTCCGCTGCCCTTCCTCGGAGCGGCAGCGGAGTTCACCCTCTCCCTCTAAATGGATGGGAGACGCACATTAAAACGTCCCAAAGCCCACATGGATAATACCGCATTTGCATTTCTGTAGGCTGGGAAAGAGCCCACCAACAGACGCTTCGGTGCTCTCTGGCTTTTGCCTCTTAAGGTCAGGGTGTCCTGAAGCCTTTTTCCCATGGGCGACAGGCCGGCAGCTTCCCTTCCATGGCACCTGCGTCATGGCGCTACTTTGCGGCCAAAGGTTCTTGGTCTCCCTGCTCCCAGACCTAATTTTTTTCCCCCAGTCGCTTTTCCGCTTTTCTCTTTGCCCCCCAAAAGGGGTCGGTGGTGACCTTCGTCTCTCTTGCTCTTTGGGCTTCCGCAGCTTTGTTCTCGGCAGCAGCTGGGCGCGGGGCATGGGGGGATGTCCTTGTTTTGCGAGGTAAATGGCGGTGGCGTTGCGGCGGCATTGTTTGGTTTTCTCTCGTGGTGGGCGTGGAAAATGGTGTGGGGGAAGCTGCGGAGCTGAAGATGGAACCCAGAGCCGGAGGGTTTGCTAGCCATCCCAGCATGTCACGTAGAGGGGAGTTTGTGAGGGCCCTGGGGGTACTTTTTGAAAAGGGAAATGTCCATGTGCGCTAGCCTGGAGGGCGAAGGAGGGAGCCCGGCGTCTTTGCTGGGGAGGCGCGCGGCCGCGTCCTTCTTCTCCTGTGTGACAGGAGGCTTCCACACACACCCGAGCAGTGGCAGAAACGCTTCCACGTTCTCGCCGGTGCTGCTGCTGTTGTCGTGCCAGCGGGAATACCGCTGCCGCCCACCCGCTGATGGGGCGGGGGGAGAGAAATTAATTCACCCCCGAAAAGACAGCCTAGCCATTTTTTCGGGGTTCAAAACAAAATAAGGCCCTGCCTTATTTTGTGAGAAACACGGTATACTTTCTGATAATGATTGATATTATCTTATACTTGTTTGCATGTATATGATTATGATGATTATGATGATGTTTATATTTTAATAACTTGGTCATCTAGAAAAAACACTGTTCAAAATAGAAATGGAATTTGTAATACAAAACAATAAAAATATTTATAAAAAAGAAGTTGGTGTAATTGGATGAAAGCCACAAATGGCTTCTATCATTCTGTGATGGCCATCATCTTAGGAGACACGTGTATGCCTGAGAAGCTGGTGGAGAATCCTTGTGTGATGACCCGGGGTTTGGCAAAAAGGCAACACAGTCAAATAAGCAAGAAGAGTCCCTTTCATAACTCCAACTTTGCCCCCAATGTCCAGTTACCTTCGGCTAGAGAAAAAACCCTCTCTTTAAGTGGAGGAAATTCAGTCCAAAAACAAAGTACATACAAATTGTAAATAAAAATTTACACAAACCAGGCTGCAGCAATTAACTGGACAGGGCAGGATAAGAAATTGCAGACTTGAAAGGCCAACAAAACACACACAATTGCCAGGATCCCAGATAAGCCTCAACAATAACAGATAACTCACAATTTGCTTCCAACAATTTGCTGTTTCCTTTTTAAACACTGTGTTCCCAGCTGCAGCTAATGAAGGGAATCAGGGCCCTTTCTTCCCCCTTAAGCCATACAACCCACATTGCTCCCTTATCCGTTCCTCCCTGCATGCCCTCTCCTTGCTCTACCTCTCCCCTGCTCTGCCCAGCTGGCCTCTGCCCTTCCCCAGTTTCTTCCACAGCCAACTGGAATCAGATTCTGACAGGGGCATGACATCTTGATGGAGAACTAAGTGATCAGGAAACACACTACATATTTGACTCCTTTCTCAACATGGTCAAAGGTTCTCTTTATTATTGGGCATTAGAATCATGGCTACTTCAATTCCATTTTTAGCAGAATGTTATCTACTTTCAAAGATGTATAGAGATTGTCAGTCATCCGGATAACTGAAGTCTTTCAAAAAGAGACTGGACAACCATTTGTGTGAAATGGTGCAGGGTCTCCTGCTCAACCAGGGAGTTGGACTAGAAGACCTCTGAGGTTCCTTCCAACCAGTGATGGGATTCAACCGGTGTAATAACCAGTTTGGTGAGTCCGTGCAGCATTTGAAAACCACCCATTTTCAGCTCTAAAACTTACCTTCTGCTGCAACCCCAGTGAGTAAAAGAAGCTGATGCGCTGTGCCGCGCGAATCAGCTGAGCTGCAAAACATGGAAATATAGGACAGACTAGGGCAAGGGCAGGTGAGCAGGGCCAACTAATCACTGGAACTACCAGTTCACATGAACCGGTCTGAAACAACTGAATCCCACCCCTGCTTTCAACTCTATTATCCTACATTCTACATTCTGTGTTCTTTTCAACAAAAAGTTATACTTAATTCATATTGGCACCACACATAAACTATTCCTGGCCACTATCCAGTAGCCATAGGCAAGAGGGGGGAAAACTGACGGAGCAGCATGGCAGCTACAACCAGAAGCACATTGCACACATACCTTCTTCAAGGCTGTATCCCAGGCTACCAGGACCAGCCTGGGAGGCGTGATCTCCGTTGTAGAATGTGATTTATGGCACACCCTTGGGGAAAGGGGGAAATTGGGTCATAGATGGGCTGTAAATTATGTGTTTTTATAAATACTGTTTTAATATGCTTCCAGATTCATTGCTATGGTGGCATGCAGAGATTTAATCAGTAATTAAAGAAATGCATATGGGAACCTTCCTCGCTAAGCGTCTGTAGCCTGAGTCACAAGTCTCAGAAATTACCTGCCATGACCGGATATTTGAGATCCTTTTTCCGAGCCTCTTCATCGTTGGTCATGCACCTGATCCATGCATTGCATGTAATGCATGTGCAACAGCATAAACAGCATTGTAGATGTTGTAACTTTCACCTGTCATGCTTGTTTCAAACACGTAAGATGGTAGATCCTGTAAATTCTCTTTTCCTGTACATGGTTTTGCCCTCTTTGGAAGGATCAGTCCTAGTTGGTGGATTTTGCATTTAAAGATTTTTTCCCACCACAGTGGGAGGAAGTCATCTCCTTCTGGGTTCAAAGGATTTAACGAGAGGAGAAAATGGCTGAATTCTGGCACGTCTCTGGTGTGGTCCTTAAAATGCAAAGCCCCATGGAAGTACTTTCTAAATTGCAAGACATCTTGAGATCCCACCACACTAACATCCCAGTGGGAGGGTATGATCCAAACTTTCTGCAATGATATGGATTTTCCAAACTGAAGCAGAGTGAACACCACCATGGATATAGTACTGGAGTCTCCCAACAGAATAATCCCTTCTACTTCCAGCAAAATCTTGAAAACAAGGCGCATTCCTAATACGTCAATAGCAGGAATATCAGAACTGAATATTTCAGGGAAGGCCAAGCAGATCTCCTTCTCCTCCAGCATTGGAATCAGGTATGAGATGAAATGTTCTCCACTGTCACCTTTAGAGGCCACCAGTCCAACCCAGTTCCACTGGAAATACAGGAATAGCTGGATTAAACCCACAAACTGGGGGAATTTCTTGGGATTAATTCAGAAGAAGGAAGGATAATCTGATGTGTCTCCATGAAGGAACGCAGAGCTGACACTAAGCTGGAGAAAGTGAGATTGTTTTCGTCAAATTCAAAAAAAATTATGGTGACTGTGGGGATCCTAACCAATAATTAACCAGTGGAACAGCTTGCGGTCAGAATTTGTGGTTGCTCCATCACTGGAAGTTTTTAAGAAAATACTGGACAGCCACCTGTCAGAAATGGTATAGGGTCTCCTGCTTGAGGAAGGGGCTGGACTAGAAGACCTCTAAGGTCCCTTCCAGCTTTATTCTGATTGATTGATCATGACTGCATGGTCATTGCCCCACCAGTCAATCTGACTCACTTTGCATGGCAAACTTAAACCTTTTGCCTTCTCAATTAAATATTTTGCCTGACAGTTCAACTTACAAAGGAAAGAACTATCATGGTGATAACATGAAATAAATTGATTTTAAAAAGTGGCTAGATTTTATGAAAGTCAGCAAAGAACTCCTCTTAACAAATACAGCATTTCAGAATTATCTCACATCTATGTCCTGGGGGTTATCCTTTTACCAACCTCAGAAAGATGGAAGGCTGAGTCAATCTTGAATTGATCATCATCGAACTGCTGGCAGTGGAAAGCAGAGTTAACCTGCATCATAACCCCCATGTCACCACAGTCTTTGCAAAAATGTACCTTGATACATAAAATATAAGTTCAACTATAGCATGGATTCTCTAACTCATATATCTCTGATATGCTGACCTCCCAAACATTTTTGATTTCATCTTTGGCTTCTCTTATTTGTCTACCTCTCGGAACCCCCTCACCTGTGGGACCTTGAAGAGGCTGAAGATGGAGGCCATCTGCATTGAGGATTTTGGGTTGCCGCTTCCAATGACAGAGAGCAGAGAGTCCTTCCTGCCACATTTATAGCCTGGAACCATTTGGCCTCGTGTGGAGAGCAGAGAGAGGCTGATTAAAGAACTATTTCTCTCAGTCTGGTGGTTGTCATAGATGTGGAAGCCCAGAGTTACATTGGGGAGGAGAACCAGATCCTTGTTGACCGCTGAGAATGCAAACTTCAAGGTCAGGAACTGCTGGTAGTTCTTGGGGATGGCCCTGTCACGAGAAAATCATTGGGGCTCATGTCAGAAGAACTTCTATGAACTGCCTTATTTCTTCAGAGTAGCAAGCCCCATCTTTTATTGGGTTTGTGTGTTTTTTTTAGAGGGAAGACCTTGATTAAACTTGAATGGCTTCACGAGAAAGTAGAAAAATGTTCCTCTCCATATCACAATTGCTTCTTTAGCTCCCTAATCAATCGGAGTCTTTCTTTGAATGTCTATGGAGATTCGAAATCCTCCAGATCATGGCTGTCCCAAAGGTGCTTTTTTAAAAAGGCAACTGGATTTTCTGTTTTTTCTTTGAAGACGTTTCGCTTCTCATCCAAGAAGCTTCTTCAGCTTTGACTGGATGGTGAGGAATGGAAGGATTTATTCCCCAGCTTGCAGACAGCTGGTCATTGCATCCTTTTAAAGAATCATTGAGGCCACTTGGAGGTTCATCTGTGTCCTCAGAGTCACCTGAAGAAGTTTCTTGGATGAGAAGCAAAACATCTTCAAGGAAAAACCAGAAAGTCCAGTTGCTTCTTGAAAAAGCACTTTTGGGTCTCTCTTTGAGCACCTTTCTCAGGTCTTCTAACCATTACTGAGCACAAAACTGCAGCGGAGGTCACAGCAAATATTTCCTGAAGTCCATTATTCTTGAGGACTGCTAATTAAAAAAAGAGTTTTATTTTTGCTTTTGTTGGTACCCCTTTGTGTGTTGTGTTTGTCTTTCACTTATTCGCACCATCTGGTCCTAGTATTATGGCGAAAGGAGAAGTGTGTAAAGATGCACAGGCTGTGCTTTTCTGTTGTTGGCCCTGCATTTTTTTCTGGAGTAACTTCACCCCAGAAATGGGATCTTCTCCTATAACCCACAGGCTATTAAAACAGAATTATTCTGGAGTGAAATTGGTCTCTGAAAGTCTTGCTGTCCACTGAACTCGTTCTATACTTATTTATGCACTTAACTTCCTTTTCATTAGGAAACAGAGCCAAAACTAGTCTCCAAAAAAACCCCAAAACCTGGAACTTCTTGTAACTTGTTCTCTCCATTTCTTTGTCAAATTGAACTATCTTGGTGTTTGATACCATGTATAAAAATTTCCTTCTCAGCCCTCTGGACGGTCTACAATGTTCCTCAATCTCACGTCTTCTAACAGAGGCCTGGCAGTAGGAGGGTACTTAGCCCTTCCTACCACTTCTTTCCATCAGGGCAGAGAGATCTGCTGTTGTTCTTGGGATCTGTTGGAGATATTCTCCCAATATAGTCATAGACCCAAATGTTTCTACCATAACTGAAACCACGTTGGCCTGGATTTTCCATACCTTCTTTAGTTCCTCCTTCAGGGCCTAGTCCTCAGTGATGGAATTCAATTTTTTTTATTACTGGTTCTGTGGGTGTGGCTTGGTAGGTGTGGCATGGCTTGGTGGGCGTGGCTTCATGGGCGTGGCAAGGCAACCAAAGAAGACCCAGCCAATCAGCTGGGACTTGGGAGGCAGAGAATAGATGGGAGGGGGGCCAGTCAGACGTGGGATTGGCCGGTTCTCTGAACTAGTCAAAATTTCCACTATGATTCTCTGGAACTGGTCAGAACCGGCTGAAGACCACGTTTGCTGATCCTTTTCCAGCTACTCCTCCTCCTTCTCCCTGATGTTGCTGTCATTTGGCGTGGCTACATCTATCACCACCAATTTCTTCTTCTCTAAGACCGGTACATCTGGTTGACTGGCCAGGTCCTGGCCTATCTCTTTGGATCTGCAAGTCCCAACGGATCTTAGCCCTCTTATTCTTCATAACTTTGTGGAATATCATATCTGAGTTTGAGAAGGTCTAGCCCTGTGATGGTGAACTTATGGCAAGCGTGCCAGAAGCCGCATGCAGAGCCATGTCTCCAGGCATGCCAATCATCACCTTTTGCTCTTCCGGGTTGCAGCATGGGCTGGCCAGCTGGTCTTCGCACGCAGGGGAGTGCTGGAAATAGGAAGAATAGATCCCAGTGTGCACATGCACACCAGCCGCCTGGTCTTCTGGTTTCTAATGCAGATGTGTGTGTGTGAAGATCAGCTGGGCAGCACAAGGGTGCACTTTAGAAAACAGCTGGCCAGCTGGTCTGAAAATGAGGATACACGTTATAAGCCAGGTGACCAGATGATCGGTGCGCAAGCGTGTTGGGTGCTGCTCTTCTGGTGTCTGGGTTCTGCCTTTTTGGCACACGTGTGCTCCCGTTTTGGCACTCGGTGGTGAAAAGGTTAACCACCACTAGTCTAGCCCATGCACTCTGCATATGTCCCTGTACACCACACCACTACTTGGTGGTGCCCTGCAGTGTATGCTGTTCCTGCTTGCATCTTACACCCTGCCACTGTGTATCGGTCTGTCTCTCAAGCTGGATGCAACGTTCAGTTGTGGTCTACGGTTCAGTTGTGGTCTACATCTCCTTAAGTCTCAGTCCCCAGCTGTGTCTTGTGAAGAGGGGTGGGATGCTCTCCTCCTGAGTTGTTGGGTCAGCCTGTCCTGTTCCCACCTCCTCTCCACTCTCTGTGCTCAGGGGTCAGGAGGGGATGATCCTTGCTAATTGCCTGAGCTCCATAGCTCCTCATCTCCTCTGATTTCCCCCTCTTTTCCCTCTCTCAGTTGTCCTGCACCCATTCTTCCCTGCTGGCCGGCTGTCCCAAGTCCGAGGGACATGAGGCTGACTCGTCCTGCTCCTCCCTGCATTCTTCCAAAGCCAACAAGGCTTCCCCCTTGACCTCCATCAGCCCCAGTTCCGGCTCATCCTCCTCCATGGACTCAGGCTCTGATGGGGCATTGACACTACATCTGTTGCTACAGCAAGGATTATGGGAGGTTTCCAAGTGCTTCAACAGACACAGAATGTCAGCAACAAGATCCTCATGTAGGCTCATGTCCAGCTTGTGATTCATGAAGACATAGCGATCCTTCTCACATGTGCTGCTGCTGCCCAGGATGTTCTCTCCAATCCCAAACATGGGCCCTTTCCCCACACAAAGGAAGGTCTTTGATATGTTAATGTTGAATTGATCTGATTGGATTCTGATCACTAATTGAGCTTGTTGAGAGCTTCTTGAATCCTGATCCAGTCCTCTATCACGATGTTTCTCAACCACGGGGATTTTAAGATATGTGGAGAAATATTTTAATATACTTTAAATTGTATTGTAGCAAATCTCAAAGGTAAATAGAAGGAATTTCAAACCACAAGTAAAAATGGTACACATTTGAATAGAGATTGCTATAAAATATTTATATGATTTCTAATAATTTACTGAATAAGCCCGTCTCTTATTTCATTATTGTTAAAAAAAAAATCACACCAAATTAAAACAAGCCCCAAAGTGCAAATAAAAGTTACTACTTTCCACATAAATCAGAGATTCTTGTGCCTCATTATATTTTGTCTCTGATTCAGATCAGGCCTCAGTAGGATAATGTAGCATTTGGGGGAAAAGATGCAAGCCAAGAGACCAGCCCCAGAGGCCAAGATGGAGAAGATCTCCACGGCCACCATGGATTTCCCTTTGGTGCTCAGGTAGGTGGGGAGGAAGGTGATCCAAACGCTGCAAAAGACCAGCATGCTGAAGGTAATGAACTTGGCTTCGTTAAAGTTGTCAGGCAATTTCCTAGCCAAAAAGGCCATTGTGAAACTCACAAGGGCCAGAAAAGCCAGATAGGCCAGGACAGTGTAAAACATTGAAGCTGAACCTTCATTACATTCCAAAATGGCCTCTCCTTCCAAAGAGTGGAAGTCCATGTTGGGAAATGGAGGGGAGGTGACCAGCCAGGTGGCACAAAGAATTGCTTGGACCAGGGGACAGGCTAAGACAATGGAGGTGGTGAGGGGTTTTCCTAAGAGTTTCCTTGACTTGTTCCCTGGCTTGGTGGCCATGAAAGCCAGAACCACCATGACAGTTTTTGCCAAGACAGAGGAAACTGCCAGGGAAAAGAGAATGGCAAAGGCAGATTGTCGGAAGAGGCAGGTGAGTTTCCCAGGTCTTCCAATGAAGAGGAAGGAGCAGAGGAAGCAGAGCAGGAGGGAGACCAGGAGGAGGTAGGTGAGATCTCGGTTGTTGGCCTTGACGATCGGTGTGTCACGATGTTTAAGGAAAACTGCCAGGACTGCCAATGTGATCATGGAGAGAGAAAGAGCGAGAGACACTAAAGCATATCCCAGGGTGTCTTGATAGGCAAGGAAGTGGATCCTCTTGGAAATGCAGTGGTCCTTGTGCTTGTTGGGATATTGGTCTTCTGGGCAGGGGTCACACCGAGCGGCATCTGAAATCAAGAATCTTTAAGTATTTCATTGCATCTGCTATGAGCATTATGGCAAGAAAGAAGGATGTAAAGTCAAAACAGCAGGGAGATCTCTGTGGATCAATGTATTTGCTTTGTAATTCAGATTTGCTCACTCAGACTCCCCCCACCCCTTAGAAAGCTTAGTAGACACGAATAGATCAATCTCTTGTTTTTCCTCTAGTTCCATCTATTTCCTGGGAGATCAGAAGTGCTGAAAGAAGAAGCTCTCCTGGTATAATAAAAACAAAAGCTTAAACTTCACACTCTGGTCTTTTACCAAAAATAGTTGGTAACTGGTTTTTCCAATGGGATGTGAATGTGGGGGAGGGAAGGCTAGTAGGGTACCCATAAGTTATGTATTGAAACTATCCAGCATTAACTTGGTAAGGAGTGGGAAAGTTGGCTTATAGGATAAATTGAGTTTAGATCCATGAACTGAGATGTCCTGTGTGAGAACTATGAATACATTGAAGCATGCCAATCCTACCAAAAAATATTACTATGAAAATGTATTAATATTAAGTTCTGCTGAGTGGTTTCCTTGATCCTGGGAGATTTGAATTTGAAGTGTGCTTTACCTGTCTGACCAGAAATGGTCCCTTCTGGACAAGGATCACATCGATAGCAGCAGATCTGCTCACCCTCTGGAACATTTCTCCTCTCTCCTGCCTGGCACTTCTTCATGCCACACCTTCCAAGGGGCACCTTCTAAAACACAAATGCTTGAGATGGGCTTGGAATTGATACATCCTTCATTATTGATTTCCACATTCATTTTTCCATGTTCAGAATATCTTCAAAAGAAATGGTTCACTGTAGTCTACAAGAAACCAGGAGCATCTCCTCTGGTTTTCTGGCCTGTAGCATTCCTGATGCATCAATGGATGCTTGAGATTGGAACTGGGAGCTCAGTCTTGAAAGAAAAGGGGGAAAAAAGCATTGAGCTTTGTTAAAAAAAGAAAATATTCTTGAGGATCCAACTGAGGATCCATGGAAATTTTTGTTGTCTCCTCCAATTGCATCCTGTGTTTCCATAAGAGGTTCTTGTAGACCTGCCACATATCTCACCTCAATTGTGTTATGCAGAGCATGGATGTTTCACCCAATGCCTGCATGTTTTGTAATGCAGTAGTTCTATTTCCAGTTAGAAGGATATTCTCCATCCCCAGTTGAATATCTTCCCCTATGTTTGCAGCATTTCCTTCCATCTCACCTTTGTGGGCCAGGTGATTGCATCGGAGTTGATGGTGAAATCTTGGCCTGGGGAAGCCCCAGGATCTGTTAGTCCAACTTTCACAGGGACAAACGATTGATTGGGGAGGAAAACCCAGTTGAGAAGATCATATTGAGAAGATCCCAATCCATTTTC
The DNA here is from genome assembly GCA_023653725.1 of Bungarus multicinctus. Lineage (NCBI taxonomy): Eukaryota > Metazoa > Chordata > Lepidosauria > Squamata > Elapidae > Bungarus > Bungarus multicinctus. The sequence goes on from CM042838.1 coordinate 169,786,773, forward strand.
TGAGAAGGAGACTTCCTCTCCAGCACTGGTGTTGAAGTGGACCTTCCTCAAATAGGGAAGAATCTGAAAGAAAAGAGACATAGAATAAAATAGAACTCAGAAAACTCAAACTGCCTAAAAGGATCTGCAGGTCCAGCTCTACAGAGGAATGATGGAGTCTGTTATCTGCACCTCTATCACTGTCTGGTTTGGTCCTGCAACCCACCAGGACAGACACAGACTTCAGAGGATAATTAGGATTGCAGAAGAAACCATGGTTACCAATCTGTCTTCCATGGACGACCTATATTCTGCATGAGTCAAAAAGAGGGCTGTGAAAATATCTACAGACCCCTCACATCCTGGACATAAACTGTTTCAACTCCTACCCTCAAAACGACGGTATAGAGCACTGCATACCAGAACAACTAGGCACAAGGAGAATTTTCCCCTGAATGCCATCACTCTGCTAAACAAATAATTCCCGCAACACTGTCCAACACTGTCCAACTATTACAAAATCTGAACTACTATTACTGTTAATCTTCTCATCACTCCTTAGCATCCATCCCCTCCCACTTGTGACTGTATGACTGTAACTTCATCACTTGTATCCTTACGATTTATATTGACTGTTTCCTAATATGATTTGATTGCTTATTGTACCCTATGACTACCGATAAGTGTTGCACCTTATGATTCTTTACTCTTGACAAATGAATCTTTTCTTTTATGTACACTGAGAGCATTTGCACCAAGACAAATTCCTTGTGTGTCCAATCACACTTGGCTAATAAATTCTATTCTATTCTATTCTATTCTATTCTATTCTATTCTATTCTATTCTATCCTATTCTATTCTATTCTATCCCATCCCATCCCATCCCAACCCATTCCATATTTTCTATTCTATTCTATTCTATTCTGTTCTGTTCTGTTCTGTTCTGTTCTGTTCTGTTCTGCTCTGTTCTGTTCCTGTTTCTATTCTATTCTATTCTATTCCTATTGCTATTCTGTAATTCTATTTTGTCCTGTCCTGTTCTATTTTGTTCTATTTTAAATTCTATTCTATTCTATTTTATTCTATAGTACTCTACTCTACTCTACTCTACTCTACTCTACTCTACTCTACTCTACTCTACTCTACTCTACTTCCTTCCCCTTTTGTTCTGAGATGCACTTGTATGGTAGCGTACAGATATTTAACCAGTAATTCAAAAAATACATACAGGAAATTTTCATTCTAAGAATCCTGAGAGGAAGAAAAGATCCCTGCGGGTCCAGCCAGCGAGGTGGAAAGCCTAATGCCCGAGACTTGCTACCAAGCCAGAAAAGAGCTCCATTCCTCAGCAACGCTCAATTCAAAAGAACTAGGAGATTTCTGATTCCTCCCATCCTTGTCCAGCAAGCCAGAAAAGAGCTCATTCCTCGGAAAGCACTAAATTCAGAAGCGCTCTATTCAAAAGGCTCAACGATCTGCAATTCAATCCATCCTTACTAGAAGGTAAGACGGTGGGACTCGTCAATACCGGGGGCTCTATGATCATCCTTGAAGGGCGGTGAGCACCGGGAGCTGTGAGTCGGTCTTCAGGCGTTTGCAGCGGACTGCCTGCCCCCTACCACCCTTCCTTCCATCTTCCCTTTTCACCGAATTGCTAATCCGGACTCCCTCTTTAAAAGGACAGTAACTGAACTCCTGTGAAGATTGGAAGCAATTTTGTGATAGAAGCAGAAGTATATTGAAGGCAGGAGCGAATGCTCATTGCAAATCTTAGTCTACATAGTAAAAATATAAACTGTTTTGAATTGCCAGTGCAAGACTATCTCCGTGCCTCTTTCTCTTAAAAGCAAAAAACTTTGAAAGTGTATTTAAATTGACTAGGAGGGGACCAGAAATCCTATTTATCAAGGGAAAACAAAAAGTTTCCTGTTGCCTCTCTGTGTTTGTCTCTGCTAAATCAAAGTATTCCTTCGCCTCCATTGAAACAATCTGCCTGCCAGCTCCAAAGTGATTAATCTTTTCTTGAGAGGAAGAAACGGGCTGTGATTCATCCCTTTTTGATGACAAAATGCAAAACCAGCGAAGACTTTAAATCAGCCATCTCCATAGAAACGGGCTGTATTTCCGCCCCCAAAGAGAGATTTTCAATATTCAATCAGCGATTTAAAGAAAGCATTTTCTAATTCTACCTCAATACCTATATCAATGATTAGATAATCAATTTCTAAAATAATTAATTTGTCAATTATTTAATTGATTTATTGTTTTAATTGATCAGTGTGATTAGAATGTTTAATGCAAACAGTGTGATTACTGATTAATATAAAAACATCAGGCTTAATGTAATTAAATTGATTAGTAAAATTGGTGATTCAATGAATTTAATCGAACAGTGTATTTAGCAATTAGTGTAATTAATTAATTAGGCTGATTGTTGCTTAGTATACTTACTTGACTAGAGAGATTATTGTAATTGATTAATTGGTGTGATATTGGCTATATTGATAACCCAAAATTGTTTTATTAAACAATTGATTCAATGTACTATCTCAACAAACCCACCATGCCAGTAAAAAAATCCAATACCAAACTACAACCTAAAGAAAAAAAAATCCCCACCAATGAACCACAAGACTCCTGCACATGCTTTATATGCTCTGTAACTCTAAAGGTTAATGAAAATTACATCAAATGTTCTCTATTGAAAAATATGCTCATCATAACTGCCCGGAATTACCTAAGCAAATGACACAATTCCTAGAAACATCCAATTATGCATTTCCATTTTTCTGCCCACCATGCAAACCCAAACTAGACAAACATACAGCCCTGTTTGAAAGAGTTGACTCTATAGAAACGCAAATATCATCCCTTGACACCATAGTAGCATCCCTGGACACTTTAAATGAAAGATAATTAACCTTGAAAAAAAAAGAAGACACAACACAAAAACCTGAACATCCAATATCTACAAACCAACAACTGCAACCTAATCCACAAAACACCATAAATCCAACAAATAATGATATTCCAATCCTTGTCAGAGAAGCTGTCGAGAGCGAACGAAAGCGTCGTAACGCCATCTTATTTGGTCTAAAGGACATCAATAACAATGATGATATCACAATTGTCTGGAACATCGTCAGTAACTATCAAGCATCAACCATCTCCCCTGATGAAATACTTGAACATTTCTCACATTGGCCGAGAGCTCAAAAACAGAAACAGCTCTGTGGCCTCACGCTTCTGCAGAGTCATTTGCAAAAGTGAATTAAGCAAACGTAAATTCATTTATACTATAAATTCACTCACCAAAAACAACACCAACAAAAAACCCTCCGATTTCATCTTGATCTAATCTTACAGTAATGTGCCCGCTCCCGTATATTACTCACAGAACTCAAAAATCATCTAGACAATAGATGGAAGGACCTGTACATTGATTACTGTGCAGACTGTATCAAAAGAAAGTCAGACAACCCACAACTCAGCATCCAAACCTTCTTCAACCAATCCACCATCACCCAAGACTAGGCATGCAAGACCCCAACTACCTCAATTCAAACTACAACTGGCCTTAAATGCAAGCTACTCAATGCAAGAAGCCTTGTAAATAAAATACCTGAATGAGAAATTCTCCTCTTACTAAATACGGCTAAATTCGACATCATATTTGTCTGCGAAACATGATTCAACGCATCTGTATGCAGATGACACCCAGTTGTACATCTCCACTCCGGACCACCCCAACGATGCTGTGGGGGCTATGTCTAGGTGCCTGGAGGCCGTGCGGGACTGGATGGGCGGGAACAGGCTTCGGCTCAACCCATCCAAGACCGAGTGGCTGTGGTTTCCGGCGCCCCGATATAGCCAGCTGACACCTTCGCTGGCTATTGGGGGGGAAGCTTTGCCCCCCACAGAGAGGGCTCGCAACCTGGGAGTCCTCCTGGATGTACGGCTGTCGCTTGAACATCACATTGCGGCCGTCTCCAGGGGGGCGTTTCATCAGATCCGTCGGATCTACCGGTTGCGGCCCTTCCTGGATCGGGACGCCTTGCGCACGGTCACTCAGGCCCTTGTCACCTCTCGCCTGGACTATTGTAATGCCCTCTACATGGGGCTCCCTGCGGGGAGCATCCGGAGACTCCAGTTGGTGCAAAATGCAGCCGCGCGGGTGATTATGGGGGCGTCACGTAGCGCCCATGTGACGCCTCTCCTGCGCGAGCTGCATTGGTTGCCGGTGGCTCTCCGGGTTCGCTTTAAGGTTCTAGTTTTGACCTTTAGGGCGACCCATGGCATGGGACCAGGTTACCTTCAGGACCGCATTCTGCCAACGTTCTCCAACAGGCCGGTGCGTTACCACAGGGAGGGTCTGCTCCGGGTGCCGTCGGCCGCTATGTGTCGTCTGGCGGCGCCAAGGAGTAGGGCCTTCTCTGTGGGTGCCCCCGCCCTCTGGAATACTCTGCCACCGGAACTTCGTACCGGCACGGACCTGAGGGCCTTCAGGCGCGCGTTAAAGACCTGGCTCTTTGAGCAGGCCGGCCTGGGCTGAGATGATGATTTTAAATTTGATCTCCATTTTTAATTTTAAATTGGGTTTTAAGGGTGGGGGGGGGGTTTCCTAATTTTAGTATGCAGCTGATTTAAATTTAATTACTTTTTAACTTTTGTATTTTCTGTGGGGTTTTTAGATGAGCTGTTCACCGCCCTGAGTCCCTCGGGAGAAGGGCGGTATATAAATACAATTAATAAATAAAAATAAATAAAAAATTATCTGTGAACTGACCTTAAATATAACATTTCAGTTCTTAATATGTTACAGAGCCCCTGATTATGTCATTGAATATGTAAACAAGCTAAATACACTACTAACATGGGCAGCATTCTGCCCACACGCTTTTATCTTCCTTGGTGAATTCAATCTACCTCACATTAACTGGACCCTTAACGAATGTACAACTGAACCCACACATGCAATCTTCTACAATGCAGTAACAAATCTGGGACTAGAACTAGTAACCAACAACACTAGACTTAATAACTTCCTCGATCTCATCTTCTGCAATAGTTTGAATTCAATTTACAGAATACAAATTAAAGAACCCTTTTCCAACAGTGACCACAATATGATTGACTTTTGTCTCAACATACATCCGCACAAAAATCATCACAACAACAAAATCTCCAATTATAACTTCAAAAAAGGCAGCTATGATCTTACAATCTCTCTTCCCTTGATTGGCAATTTCTATTCACTGGATGCAATACTGTTGAAGACCATTACAACATATTCTTACTAGTAATCAAAAGAGGCATAAAACTATATGTATCAATAACAACTCCCAAAACCAGGAAAAACAGATTACCCATAACAATAAGGAAGCTTTAATCCAAAAAGAGATCACTTTGGCGAAAAAACAAATCTGGTCACGTTGCCAACTTCAAAAGCCGATACAAAAATCTATGCCACCAGATAAAAACTGAATGCACCAATTATCACATTAAACAAGAGGAAAACTTTCTATGCACAAATTCCACCCGTGCTTTCGACAATTTTGTAAACAAAAAACTAAAAGACTCAAGGTCCATCCCACCCTGAAAGGACCTAATGGTAAAGACTGCAACGATGACACCATCAAAGCAAACCTCTTTAACACATTCTTTGGCTCAGTATTTCTAAACAGCAATGGATCAAGCCCAGTACTTCCTAGTCGAACCACCGAAAACTACAATGATCTAATATATATCGATTTTACAGAAGACATTGTTGAAAAAGCACTGCGCAATCTAAAACCATCTTTATCTATTGGACCGGATGGAATATGTGCCTACTTCTTAAAAAAGCTATCCACTGCCATAGCCGAACCTCTAAGCATAATCTTTGAAAAATCTTCCAAGACCAACTCCTTGCCAAAATTATGGTCACAAGCCACGGTCATCCCCATCTTCAAAAAGGGAGACCCCAGACTAGTTGAAAATTACAGACCAATCTCCTTATGCTGCGTAACCTGTAAAGTCATGGGATCAATTATTAACCAATCCATTATCCTCCACTTAGACACAAAAAACCTACTCTCTAATAAACAATTTGGTTTCAGAAAAAACTATCCTGTAATCTGCAACTTTTACACTGCAAAAACATATGGACTATGCAACTCGATCAGGGCAAAGCAATAGACGCAATCTACATAGACTCCTGTAAAGCCTTTGATTCAGTGGTACATGACAAACTACTCCTAAAACTAAAATTTTATGGTATCTCTGGACACCTGCATAACTGGGTAGAAGCATTCCTGTCAAACAGACAACAAATGGTCAAAATTGGGAGCATCCTATCAAATTCTGTACCTGTCAATAGTGATGTCCCCCAAGGCAGTGTTTTAGGAGCAACTCTCTTCATACTCTACATAAATGACCTCCGTGATCATATCAAGAGCAACTGCGTTCTCTTCGCTGATGATGTAAAGCTATTCAACACCACAGACAATACTGCTACCCTTCAAAAAGACCTCGACTATGTATCAGAATGGTCAAACAAATGGCAACTTCAAATCTCAACAAATAAATGCTCTGTCCTACATATTGGCCAAAAAAAATCCAGAAAATAAAATACAAGCTGAATAGTCAAGACCTTGTTGATGATCCAAACTCTGTCAAGGACCTTGGAGTACTCATCTCAAATGATCTAAGTGCTAGAGCCCACTGTAACTGCATAGCCAAAAAGGCATTAAGAATTGTTAATCTAATCCTACATAGCTTCTTCTCTGGTAATATCACACTACTAACTAGAGCATACAAAACATTTGCTAGACCTATACTGGAATACAGCTCATCAGTCTGGAACCCATATCATGTATCTGATATTAACACAATTGAAAAAGTCCAGAAATATTTCACAAGAAGAGTTCTCCGCTCCTCTACTCATTGCAGAATACCTTATGCCACCAGACTTGAAACTCTAGACCTAGAAAACCCAGAACTAAGCCACCTCCAGTCCGATCTAAATATAGTATATAAAATCATACATTGCAATGTCCTACTAAAAATGAATTCTTCAGCTTTAATCATAACAATACAAGAGCATACAATAGATACAAATTCAAGGTTAACCACACCAAACTTGACTGCAGAAAATACGACTTCAGCAACAGAGTGGTCAATGTTTGGAATACTCTACCTGACTCTGTGGTTTCTTCCCCAAACCCCAAAAACTTTAACCTTAGACTGTCTACTATTGACTTCACCCCCTTCCTCAGAGGCCTGTAGGGGGCATGCATAAGCACACCAATCGTGCCTACCATCCCTGTCCTATTGTTTTTTTTTTCTTATAAGCATCTATCTCATGTATTCAAAACTATATTTATTCTTATACCTGCATCTTGTAAGCGATTGACGAATCAAATAAATACTAAAAATCTGTGGGCCGAATATAAAGTCAAACAGATTACCTGCCATGGCTGCACATTTGAGATCTTCTTTCCAAGTCTCATCATGGCTGGTTCTGCTCCTAATCCAAACATTGCACGCAATGCATGGGCCACAGCATAAATGGCATTGTAGATATTGTAACTTTCACCTGTCATGCTCGTTTCAAACATGTAAGATGGCAGATTCTGTAAGTTCTCCTTTCCTGTACATTGTTTTGTCTTCTTTCGAGAGATCTTTCCTGGTTTATGGATCTTGCAGTCAAAGATCTTTTCCCACCATTCTGGGAGAAAGACGTCCCCTTCCGGGCTCAAAGGGTCCAAAGACAGGAGAAAATGTCTGAATTCTGAGATATCTCCTGTGTGGTCCCTGAACTGCAAAGACCCGTGGAACGGCTTTATAATTCCAAATGTGTCTTTAGCTGCCATCAGGTTGTGGTTCCATTGGGAAGTTAGGATCCAAAGTGTCTGAGGCAATGACTTTGTGGACCTCACATGAAAAGCCAGAGCTGTCTGTACATGTGCATTAGTGTGAGGGTCTCCAAAAAGAATAATCACATCAGCTTTACAGCAGTTGCTTAAAAAAAGAACAAATTTCTTTATTGTATTAAGAAGGTTATCTGATTTCAACATTTGAGTGAAGGCCAGGCAGATCTCCTTCTCCTTCAGCATTGGCACCAGAGATGAGAGGAAATGTTCTCCACTGTCATCTTCGTTGGCTAGCAGCCCAACCCAGTTCCACTGGAAATGCAGGAGCAGATGGACTAAAGTCACATATTGAGGAAATTCCTTGGGATTAATCCGGAAGAAGGAAGGATATATTTTCTTGTCTCCTTGAGAGAACTGAAAGCCAACACCGAGCTGGAGAAAGTAAGACGCTTCTTTCAAAGACAAAGTAAAGTTTATGGTAACTTTAGAGATCACCGTTGTCTAGTTATTGCTCCACCAGTCGGGATGACTCAGCCAGAGTTGCAAGTTAATGCTTCTTCCCTTCTTATGAAGAGCCACCAGTTGCATATTTGATTGTGTTATGACAAATCAGAAGACAAGGGAAGAAACATCAATCTGATACCAGGAATAATCTGCACTGAAAAGGTGGCCGACCAACCATCATGAAGATTCTTCTTGGCAAGTGCAACATTTCAGAAATATATCATTATCTATCACTTTGGGATTATATAAAATATATCTTGACCCATAAAATATAAAAAAATCAACTTTAGCATGGATTCTTTAAGTCTCACGCTCCTGATATGTCCCTCTCAACATCTTGGGTTTCACCTGGAGCTTCTGTGTCTGCTTCTGCTTTTGGTCTACCCCATATTGTCTCCAGCGAAGCCCCCTTACCTGTGGCACCTTGAAGATGCTGAAGATGAAGGCCATCTGCCTTGAGGATTTGGAGTTGAGTCCCCCAATGACTGAGAGCAGAGGGTCCTGCCTGCCACATTTATAACCTGGAACCATTTCACCTCGTGTGGAGACCAAGGAGTGGCTGATTAAGGAAATATTCTTCTCATTCTGGTGATTGTCATAGATGTGGAAGCCAAGGGTGATGTTGGAGAAAAGAACCAGATCCTTGTGGACCTCACTGACTGCAAACACCAAGGCCAGGGACTGCTGGTAATTCTTGTGTATGATTCTACAGGAAGAAAAAAATTGGGCAGCCTTATAGGAAAGGTCATTTGTGCTGGTAGAACTTGCTTGGTCTTTCATGGTGTTCTTTGGAGCAGCAAGTTCCAGGTATAATTGGGTTTTTTTAAAAACAAAGAAGGAAGGACAAACTATTCTGTTTTCGTGAGAGAACTCAAAGCCAACATTGAGCTGGAGAAAGTGAGATTCTTTCAAAAATAAAGATAAGCTTTATGATGATTTTAGTAATCAACGTCATGTGGTTGATTGTCCTGCCACTCAGTCTGACTCACATTGAGTGGCAGGTTTAAGCTTCTTCACTTATTAGGGGTTACATATTTCATTTGCTTATAACATGTCAGGAGACAAGGAAACAAACCATCCAACTGATACAGAGAATAAACTACATTGAAAGGGTAGCTACACTTTTATGAAGTATTAATTAGGAAGCAATTCCTATGTAAAATATATCTTGACCCATAAAACCAAACCAACTTCAGTTTTCATTCATGGTTTCTTGTCCTGCCTTCATGCTTTGGAGAATAGATTGACCGTCCCCTCTTTATGGCACCCCCTCAAATATTGGAACACCGCTATCATGTGACCGTTAGTCCTTCTTTTCAATAGACATACCCAGTTCCTGCAACCCTTCTTTGTATGTTTTAGCCTCCAGTCCCTTAATAATCTTTGTTGCTCTTTTTTGCAATCTTTCTAGAGTCTAAACATTTTATATCATGCTAACCAAAACTTTTTTAAAAAAGAGTTGTAAATCTTAAAATATTAAGAAGTTAGCTATTTACTGAGAAAAGAACAAAGCTTTGAACCACATTGCAAACATGTTATTGGAGGTGTTTCGAAGAAATCCTTGAATTTTAAACAAAGCAAACAATTATCTATATCATATCCCTCCAGGTAAGACTTACGAATTTTGCACAAGAAGCAAGAATGGGTCTTTCTGATAGTCTGGAACAGTGGAACGAGTTGTGGTTCCCAGCTGCAAATTCCCACCAATAATGAGATCCCCAGGCCTATAGTAGCTTTCCTGTGACTGAAAATAATTCCTTAATACATAAACAGTTTGCATCCTCTTAGCAGAAGTTGGAGGCAGGAGCCATAAGAGCAGAAGCACCAGGAGAGGCAGCCCAGCCATTCTTGCCACCTTCTCCCTTAGAACAAAATCAAGGTGTGTGTAGAAGCTGAATTGTAGGGAACCCTTGAAATCTCACCAGATCATTGGCACAATATAGACAGGCCACCCCCACCTAGATGTCTCCAGGGATTTTATTTAAAAAAAATAAGGCCAGTTGAATCTCAGCAAAACCAAGAATTAGTTAAACAAGATATGGAGACATGTCCTGCCCCCATTGGGAAAACACCAAGCATAGTTTTGAAGGTAGGTTTTACCTTGGAAGATTTTTGTGGGTGGAAATTCACAGGGGATACATTAAGAACGTTAAGAATTATCTTCTGATAATTGCAAGGAAAAGCAATTGTCCTATCCACTGAGCAATAGCTTCTCTTTGTACACTTGAAGGGGGAAAACATGTTTGTGTGACTTTGACAAAGTGTCTAAATTAGTGAATTAGTGAAATTCTGAACCCATAGTGTACTTGGACATCAATAAGGCATTTGACAAAGTTGGCTACTTTGAAAGAGATGTGGTGGCGCAGTGGTCAGAGTGCAGTACTGCCGGCTACTTCTGCTGCCTGCTGGCTGCCTGCAATTTGGCAATTCAAATCTCATGTCAGGTGGTGCTCCATTCAAAATCCAAGAAAGAAATACTTAGACTCCATTACTTAGAGAAAAGAGATTCTTTTACTGGAAATCAAGTGGTAGCAACAAAGAATTCTGAATCTGGGAAAATGAGCGCGTAAATCACATATACAAAATGATGGCAAAATTCCCACCCCCCAATAGTTCAACTTGCTCATCCAATTAAAAGTTGCGTATAGCATCATGTGGGCATCTTCAGGTGGTGATGAGGCCTCTGTCCGTTGACCTTGACATATTTGATAAAGAGTTGTGGCTGCGCATAGCATAGAATAGAAGCCTAAGCAAGAATCTCCCCCCACCCAACTTATAAAATTCTGTTCTGTAACACCTCCAGCTCGCTTCCCATAACCATGGTCCACTCCCTCCCCCCGTTACTTATGACAGCCGAGAGATGCAAAGCAACAGAAGAAAATCTTGAAGGCTGACATCTCACCAGGCTCAAGGTTGACTGAGCCTCCCATCCTTCCAGAGTGGGTAAAATGAGAAAAGTTGTTGAGGCTCTAGAAAGACTGCAGAGAAGAGCAACACGTTGATTATGGAACTGGAAGTTAAATTGTACAATGAATGGTTTCAGGAACTGTGAATGTATAACACAGAGAAGGACTAGGTGTGACATGATAGCTGTCTTCCAATAGTTGAGGAGCTATCACAATGAAAGGGGGATTAATTTAATTTTAAGGAGGGCGGTCAATCTATTCTCAAAAACATGAGGACAAGGCTAAGAAGTAGTAAAGGATGGAAATGACTCAAGGAGAAATGCAACCTCAATTAAAAAGGAAATTTCCTGTCAGTGGAAGGAAGAATTGATCAGTGGAACAGCAGAAGTGGTGGGTGCTCTATAATGGAGGTTTTTAAGATTGGATAGGCATTTTCCAGAATATTCTAGGGCGGGCAGGGGTATCAAACGCATGTCATCACATGTGGCATCACATGATGTATCAGAACTTTTCCTCCTTCGCTAAACAGGCATGGGTTGTGGCCCAGAGCGGTGAATGAAACCAGCCCATGGCCAAGGAGTGTGACAGCCTGGCTAGGGTCTCCTGCTTGAGC
>CM042838.1:169799128-169834014 GCA_023653725.1 Bungarus multicinctus
CAGCATTGTTGTTGTACTGACGCTCCTACAAATAGGAAGAAGCTGAAAGAGAAGATACATGGTCATATAACAGATGTCCATATGCAGATAATCTACTTTCTGATATGATTTATATATCTTATACTTGTTTGCACGTATAGATTATAATGATATATGATTTTTATATTTTAATATCTTGGACATCTAGAAAAAACACTGTTCAAAATAGAAATGGAATTTGTGATACAAAACAATAAAAATATTTATAAAAAAGAAAAAGTTGGTGTAATTGGATGAAAGCCACAAATGGCTTCTATCATTTGTGATGGCCATCATCCTAGGAGACACATGTATGTCGGAGAAGCTGGTGGAGAACCTTGTATGATGACCCGGGGCTTGGCACAAAGGCAACACAGTCAAATAAGCAAGAAGAGTCTCTTTCATACCTCCAACTTTGCCCCCAATGTCCAGTTACCTTCGGCTGGAGAAAAACCTCTCTTTAAGTGGAGGAAATTCAGTCCAAAAACAAAGTACATACAAATTGTAAATAAAAATCTACACAAACCACAAAGCTGCAGCAATTAACTGCAAAGGGGAGGATAAGAAATTGCAGACTTGAAAGGCCAACAAAACACACAAAATTGCCAGGATCCCAGATAAGCCTCAACAATAACAGATAACTCACAATTTGCTTCCAACAATTTGCTGTTTCCTTTTTAAACACTGTGTTCCCAGCTGCAGCTAATGAAGGGAATCAGGGCTCTTTCTTCCCCCTTAAGCCATACAACCCACATTGCTCCCTTATCCGTTCCTCCCTGCATGCCCTCTCCTTGCTCTACCTCTCCCCTGCTCTGCCCAACTGGCCTTTGCCCTTCCCCAGGTTCTTCCACAGCCAACTGGAATCAGATTCCGACAGGGGCATGACACCTTGATGGAGAACTAAGTGATCAGGAAAGACATTACGTATTTGACTCCTTTCTCAACATGGTCAAAGGTTCTCTTTATTATTGGGCATTAGAATCATGGCTACTTCAATTTCTCTTTTAGCAGAATGTTACCTACTTTCAAAGATCTATAGAGATTCTCAGTCATCCAGATCACTGAAGTCTTTCAAAAAGAGACTGGACAACCATTTGTCTGAAATGGTACAGGGCCTCCTGCTCAACCATGGAGTTGGACTAGAAGACCTCTGAGGTCCCTTCCAACCAGTGGTGGGATTCAACTGGTGTAACAACCAGTTTGGTGAGTGGGCGCAGCATTTGAAAACCACCCATTTTCAGCTCTAAAACTTACCTTCTGCTGCAGCCCCAGTGAGTAAAAGAAGCTGATGCGCTGTGCCGCGCGAATCAGTTGAGACACGGAAATATAGGACAGACTAGGGTAAGGGCAGGTGAGCAGGGCCAACTAATCGCTGGAACTACCAGTTCACATGAACCGGTCTGAACCAACTGAATCCCACCCCTGCTTTCAACTCTATTATCCTACATTCTACATTCTGTGTTCTTTTCAACAAAAAGTTATACTTAATTCATATTGGCACCACACATAAACTATTCCTGGCCACTCTTCAGTTGCCATAGGCAAGAGGGGGGAAAACTGACGGAGCAGCCTGGCAGCTACAACCAGAAGCACATTCCACACATACCTTCTTCAAGGCTGTATCCCAGGCTACCAGGACCAGCCTGAGAGGCGTGATCTCCGTTGTAGAATGTGATTTATGGCACACCCTTGGGGAAAGGGGGAAATTGGGTCATAGATGGGCTGTAAATTATGTGTTTTTATAAATACTGTTTTAATATGCTTCCAGATTCATTGCTATGGTGGCATGCAGAGATTTAATCAGTAATTGAAGTAATGCACATGGGAACCTTCCTCGCTAAGCGTCTGTAGCCTGAGTCACAAGTCTCAGAAATTACCTGCCATGACTGGACATTTGAGATCCTTTTTCTGAGCCTCTTCATCGTTGGTCATGCACCTGATCCATGCATTGCATGTAATGCATGTGCAACAGCATAAACAGCATTGTAGATGTTGTAACTTTCACCTGTCATGCTTGTTTCAAACACGTAAGATGGCAGATCCTGTAAATTCTCTTTTCCTGTACATGGTTTTGCCCTCCTTGGAAGGATCAGTCCCGGTTGGTGGATTTTGCATTTAAAGATTTTTTCCCACCACAGTGGGAGGAAGTCATCTCCTTCTGGGTTCAAAGGATTTAAAGAGAGGAGAAAATGGCTGTATTCTGGCACGTCTCTGGTGTGGTCCTTAAAATGCAAAGCCCCATGGAAATACTTTCTAAATTGCAAGACATCTTGAGATCCCACCACACTAAGATCCCAGTGGGAAGGTATGATCCAAACTTTCTGCAATGATATGGATTTTCCAAACCGAAGCAGAGTGAACACCACCAACAATATAGTACTGGAGTCTCCCAACAGAATAATCCCTTCTACTTCCAGCAAAATCTTGAAAACAAGGCGCATTCCTAATACGTCAATAGCAGGAATATCAGAACTGAATATTTCAGGGAAGGCCAGGCAGATCTCCTTCTCCTCCAGCATTGGAATCAAGTATGAGATGAAATGTTCTCCACTGTCACCTTTAGAGGCCACCAATCCAACCCAGTTCCACTGGAAATGCAAGAACAGCTGGATTAAACCCACAAACTGGGGGAATTTCTTGGGATTAATCCAGAAGAAGGAAGGATAGTCTCCATGAAGGAACGCAGAGCCGACACTAAGCTGGAGAAAGTGAGATTGTTTTCGTCAAATTCAAATAAAATTATGGTGACTGTGGGGATCCTAACCAATAATTAACCAGTGGAACAGCTTGCGGTCAGAATTTGTGGTTGCTTCATCACTGGAAGATTTAAGAAAATACTAGACAGCCACCTGTCAGAAATGGTATAGGGTCTCCTGCTTGAGGAAGGGGCTGGACTAGAAGACCTCTAAGGTACCTTCCAGCTTTATTCTGATTGATTGATCATGACTGCATGGTCATTGCCCCACCAGTCAATCTGACTCACTTTGCATGGCAAACTTAAACCTTTTGCCTTCTCAATTAAATATTTTGCCTGACAGGTCAACTTACAAAGGAAAGAACTATCATGGTGATAACATGGAATAAATTGATTTTAAAAAGTGGCTAGATTTTATGAAAGTCAGCAAAGAACTCCTCTTTAGAAATACAGCATTTCAGAATTATCTCACATCTATGTCCTGGGGGTTATATGCTAGCAATAGTGCTTAGACTTTATATATTGCTTCACAGTGCTTCACAGCCGTCTCTGAGTGGTTTACAGAGTGAGTCTCTTGCCCCCCAACAATCTGGGTCCCCATTTTATCCACCTCAGAAAGAAGGAAGGAAAGCTGAGTCAACCTTGAGCCAGTCAGGATTGAACCGCTGGCTGTTGGCAGAATCAGCCTGCAATGCTGCATTCTAACCACTGTGCCACCATGGCTCTTCCTTCCTTCCTTCCTTCCTTCCTTCCTTCCTTCCTTCCTTCCTTCCTTCCTTCCTTCCTTCCTTCCTTCCTTCCTTCCTTCCTTCCTTCCTTCCTTCCTTCCTTCCTTCCTTCCTTCCTTCCTTCCCACTTAGACTTATGTACCGCTTCAGAGTGATTTTACAGCTCTCACTTTAAACAATTTACAGAGTGATCCTACTGCCCCCAACAATCTGGATCCTCCTTTTACCAACCTCAGAAGGATGGAAGGCTGAGTCAATCTTGAATTGATCATCATCGAACTGCTGGCAGTGGAAAGCAGAGTTAACCTGCATCATAACCCCCATGTCACCACAGTCTTTGCAAAAATGTACCTTGATACATAAAATATAAGTTCAACTATAGCATGGATTCTCTAACTCATATATCCCTGATATGCTGACCTCCCAAACATTTTGGATTTCATCTTTGGCTTCTCTTATTTGTCTACCTCTCGGAACCCCCTCACCTGTGGGACCTTGAAGAGGCTGAAGATGGAGGCCATCTGCATTGAGGATTTTGGGTTGCCGCTTCCGATGACAGAGAGCAGAGAGTCCTTCCTGCCACATTTATAGCCTGGAACCATTTGGCCTCATGTGGAGAGCAGAGAGAGGCTGATTAAAGAACTATTCCTCTCAGTCTGGTGGTTGTCATAGATGTGGAAGCCCAGAGTTACATTGGGGAGGAGAACCAGATCCTTGTTGACCGCTGAGACTGCAAACTTCAAGGTCAGGAACTGTTGGTAGTTCTTAGGGATGGCCCTGTCATGAGAAAATCATTGGGGCTCATGTCAGAACAACTTCTATGAACTGCCTTATTTCTTCAGAGTAGCAAGCCCCATGTTTTATTGGGTTTGTGTGTTTTTTTTAGAGGGAAGACCTTGATTAAACTTGAATGGCTTCACGAGAAAGTAGAAAAATGTTCCTCTCCATATCACAATTGCTTCTTTAGCTCCCTAATCAATTGGAGTCTTTCTTTGAGTGTCTATGGAGATTCTAAATCCTCCAGATCATGGCTGTCCCAAAGGTGCTTTTTTAAAAAGGCAACTGGATTTTCTGTTTTTTCTTTGAAGACCTTTCGCTTCTCATCCAAGAAGCTTCTTCAGCTCTGACTGGATGGTGAGGAATGGAAGGATTTATTCCCCAGCTTGCGGACAGCTGGTCATTTGCATCCTTTTAAAGAATCATTGAGGCCACTTGGAGGTTCATCTGTGTCCTCAGAGTCACCTGAAGAAGTTTCTTGGATGAGAAGCAAAACATCTTCAAGGAAAAACCAGAAAGTCCAATTGCTTCTTGAAAAACCACTTTTGGGTCTCTCTTTGAGCAGCTTTCTCAGGTCCTCTAACCATTACTGAGCACAAAACTGCAGCGGAGGTCACAGCAAATACTTCCTGAAGTCCATTATTCTCGAGGACTGCTAATTAAAAAAAGAGTTTTATTTTTGCTTTTGTTGGTACCCCACAATAGAAAAGGACTGAACTTTTTTTGAATTTTTCAACATGTCTTCTGTACAAATTAATATTATGTCACTTCTTCCCTAAGCCAGAATGGTTTCTTTTGTCCCTCTTCACGTTTTAGATTTGCCATTTTCCTGATGATGATGATGACTTCCAAAAAGATTGAGAATTGTAGCCTATTTTATTATTTATTGATTACTTTTACATGCCGTCCATGCCGCTATCCAAGTGAAATCTTTGTGAAAAGATTTGAACTACACTGGGACATTGCAAAGATAACTAGAACAAATATTTCTATGAAGTAGGCATTTGTATGAAGTAAGTACATATGAAGAATGGTTGCAGGAATTAGGTACTAGAGATATCAGAGATTCAGTGGAAAAGAAGGACCAGGGGAGACATGATAGAAGTATTCCAATATCTCAGGGGCTGCCACAAATAAGAGAGAGTCAAGCCATGCTCCAAAACAGTTGAGGGGCAGGACAAGAAGCAAAGGATGGAAACTGACCAAGGAGAGAAGCAACTTAGAACTAAGGAGAAATTTCTGACAGTGAGGACAATTAACCAGTGGAACAACTTCCCTCCAGAAGCTCCAACACTGGAGGTTTTCAAGAAGAGATTGGACAATCATTTGTGTGAAATGGTGTAGGGTTTCCTGCTTGAGCAAGGGCTGGACTAGAAGACCTTCAAACTCTTATTCTGTTATACTAAAACGAGTCCTTGAATCTAAAGCAAAGCAAACCATCATTTACATCTTTCTGCTCCAGGTAAAAACTTACATGAGTCTGTGAGGAATCTTGGATGGGTCTGTTTTACAATTTATTTATTTATGGCATTTATATACCGCCCTTCTGCCTGGGGACTCAGGGCGGTATACAGCCGAAACAAACCCAGAACAATATAAAAGTTAAAAAGAAATTAAATAATGGCTGTTATATTAAAACAACCCACCCCCAAAAATTTAAAACCCCAATTAAAACCGAAATTAGGAGACAATTAAAACTATCTCAGCCCAGGCCAGCCTGCTCAAAGAGCCAGGTCTTCAACGCGCCCCTGAAAGCCCTCAGGTCCGTGCTGGTACGTAACTCAGGTGGCAGAGTATTCCAGAGGGCAGGGGCCCCCACAGAGAAGGCCCTACTTCTGGGGGCCGCCAGACGACACATAGAGGCCGACGGCACCCGGAGAAGGCCCTCCCTGTGGGAACGCACCGGTCTGCTGGAGATCACCGGCAGAATGCGGTCCTGCAGATAACCTGGCCCAATGCCATGGATCGCCTTAAAGGTCAAAACTAGAACCTTAAAGCGAACCCGGAAAGCCACTGGCAACCAATGCAGCTCGCGCAGGAGAGGCGTCACATGGGAGCTACGCGACGCCCCCATAATCACCCACGCGGCCGCATTTTGCACCAGTTGGAGTCTCCGGATGCTCCCGACAGGGAGCCCCATGTAGAGAGCATTACAATAATCCAGGCGAGAGGTGACAAGGGCATGAGTGACTGTGTGCAGGGCGTTCCGATCCAGAAAGGGCCGCAACCGTTAAATCCGGCGAACCTGGTAAAACGCCCCCCTGGAGACGGCCGCAATATGATGTTCCAGAGACAGCCGTACATCCAGGAGGACGCCCAGATTGCGAGCCCTCTCTGTGGGGGGCAAAATCTCCCCCCCAATAGCCAGCGAAGGTGTCAGCTGGCTATATCAGGGTGCCGGAAACCACAGCCACTCGGTCTTGGATGGGTTGAGCCGGAGCCTGTTCCCGCCCATCCAATCCCGCACGGCCTCCAGGCACCAGCACATAGCCTCCACAGCATCGTTGGGGTGGTCCGGGGTGGAGATGTATAACTGGGTGTCATCTGCGTACAGGTGACACCGCACCCCAAGACCACGGATGATCTCACCCAACGGCTTCACATAAATGTTGAACAAGAGAGGGGAGAGGACCGACCCCTGAGGCACCCCACAGACCAGGGGCCTAGAGGTGGACCTCTCCCCTCCCGCCAACACAAATTGTGAACGGTCGGAGAGGAAGGAGGAGAACCATCGAAGGACAGATCCCCCAATCTCCAGTCCCTCCAACCGTCGCAATAGGATACTACGGTCGATAGTATCAAAATCCGCCGAGAGATCTAATAGGACCAGGACAGAGGAAAACCCTCTGTCACGGGCCCTCCAGAGATCATCAACCAATGCGACCAATGCTGTTTCAGTACTATGCCCCTGCCTGAAGCCCGATTGGAACGGATCGAGGTAGGTAGCTTCCTCCAGGTACTGAGGGAGCTGACATGCCACCACACTCTCAACAACCTTTGCTATAAAGGGAAGGTTGGAGACTGGACGATAGTTGTTTAAAACAGCTGGGTCCAGGGAAGGCTTCTTGAGGAGGGGCTGCACCACTGCTGTCTTCAAGGCGATAGGAAACGACCCCTCTCTCAAAGAAGCGTTGGTAATCCCCTGGAGCCAGCCTCGTGTCACCTCCCTGGCGGCCGAAACCAACCAGGAAGGACACGGGTCCAACAAACAGGTGGTGGCATTCAGACCCCCCAGCAATCTGTCCACATCATTGGCGGTCACAGGGTCAAACTCCCCCCAGATAACACTCACAAGACCTGTCCCGGACACCTCCCCCGGGATCATCCAATTGGAGTCCAGCCCATCCCGAATCTGAGCGATTTTGTCGTGCAGAAATCGGGAAAACTCCTCTGCCCTACCCTGCAAGAGGTCATCCCGCGCTCTCGGTTCAAGCAGAGAGTGGGTCACTCTAAACAGGGTGGCAGGCCGATTTTCTGCCGACGCAATAAGGGCGGAAAAGTGCGAACACTTTGCCGCCTCTATCGCCACAAGGTAAGTCTTAATATAAGATCTTCCCTATGTTCGGTCAGACTCAGAACGGCTCGCCCTCCAAATGCTCTCTAGACGTCTTTTCCGGCACTTCATCTCCCGTAGCTCCTCCGTATACCACGGAGCCAAATGGGATCTGTGCCGGGTCAGAGGTCGCAGAGGCGCAACTCGATCCAGAGCCCCGGCGGCCAGCCCATCCCAGGTGGCCACAATCTGGGTCTTCGGAGTAGTGAATGCTTGTCAGGAGCAAATTCCCACCAATCATGAGATCTCCAGGCCTGTAATATTCTTGCTGAATCTGGAAAGTGTTTGCCAACACAGATATATTTGGCGTTCTCTTAGCAATGGACTGAGGTAGGAGCCAGAAGAGCAGCACCAGCAAGAGAGGCAACCCATTCATTCTTGTCACCTTCCCTCCGTCACAATAATAATTTGGGGTTCCAACTTGAGCCGGGGTTGTGCAAGAATAAATAAAAATGAAATCCAGACAGCTGTGACGAGAGGAGAAATATTTATTCCCAGAGGCAAATTGATTTGGAGTTTGTTAGTTGGAATGTGGACACCAACACTTGGATGGAGTAATTGGTTTGTTTATAAACAGACGGCAAGTTCTCCAATAGATCTTACAAATAGACAAGAGGGTCTCTGAAGATGGTGGGCACATTTAAACGCTAAGGGAATATTGTTTAACAACCAGTTGAAGCCAGAAAACTTTGTGTGTTGTGTTTGTCTTTCGCACCATCTGGTCCTAATATTACGGCAAAAGGAGAAGTGTGTAAAAGTGCACAGACTGTGCTTTTCTGTTGTTGGCCCTGCATTTTTTTCTGGAGTAACTTCACCCCAGAAATGGGATCTTCTCCTATGTCCCACAGGCTATTAAAACAGAATTATTCTGGAGTGAAATTGGTGTCTGAAAGTCTTGCTGTCCACTGAACTCGTTCTATACTTATTTATGCACTTAATTTCCTTTTCATTAGGAAACAGAGCCAAAACTAGTCTCCAAAAAACCCCCAAAACCTGGGACTTCTTGTAACTTGTTCTCTACATTTCTTTGTCAGATTGAACTACCTTGGTGTTTGATACCATGTATAAAAATTCCCTTCTCAGCCCTCTGGACGGTCTACAATCTTCCTCAATCTCACATCTTCTACCAGAGGCATGGCAGTAGGAGGGTACTTAGCTCTTCTAACTACTTCTTTCCATCTGGACAGAGAGATCTGCTGTTGTTCTTGGGATCTGTTGGAGATACTCTCCCAATATAGTCATAGACCCAAATGTTTCCACCATAACTGAAACCACGTTGGCCTGGATTTTCCATACCTTCTCTAGTTCCTCCTTCAGGGCCTGGTCCTCAGTGATGGAATTCAAATTTTTTTATTACTGGTTCTGTGGGTGTGGCTTGATAGGTGTGGCATGGCTTGGTGGGCGTGGCTTCATGGGTGTGGCAAGGCAACCAAAGAAGACCCAGCCAATCAGCTGGGACTTGGGAGGCAGAGAATAGATGGGGGTGGGGCCAGTCAGAGGTGGGATTGGCCGGTTCTCTGAACTACTCAAAATTTCCACTATGATTCTCTAGAACTGGCTTCAGAACCGGCTGAAGACCATGTTTGCTGATCCTTCTCCAGCTACTCCTCCTCCTTCTCTCTGATGTTGCTGTCATTTGGCGTGGCTACATCTATCACCACCAATGTCTTCTTCTCTAAGACCGGTACGTCTGGTTGACTGGCCAGGTCCTGGCTTATCTCTTTGGATCTGCAAGTCCCAATGGATCTTAGCTCTCTTATTCTTCACAATTTTGTGGAATATCATATCTGAGTTTGAGAAGGTCTAGCCCTGTGATGGCGAACCTATGGCAAGTGTGCCAGAAGCCGCATGCAGAGCCATGTCTCCAGACACGCCAATCATCACCTTTTGCTCTTCCGGGTTGCAGCATGGGCTGGCCAGCTGGTCTTCGCACGCAGGGGAGTGCCAGAAATTGGAAGAATAGATCCCAGTGTGCACATGCACACCGGCCGCCTGGTCTTCCGGTTTCTAATGCACATGTGTGTGTGTGAAGATCAGCTGGGCAGCACAAGGGTGCACTTCAGAAAACAGCTGGCCAGCTGGTCTGAAAATGAGGATACACGTTAGAAGCCAGGTGACCAGATGACCGGTGCGCAAGCGTGTTGGGTGCTGCTCTTCTGGTGTCTGGGTTCTGCCTTTTTGGCACACGTGTGCTCCCGTTTTGGCACTCGGTGGTGAAAAGGTTAACCACCACTGGTCTAGCCCATGCACTCTGCATATGTCCCTGTACACCACACCACTACTTTGTGGTGCCCTGCAGTGTATGCTGTCCCTGCCTGCATCTTACACCCTGCCACTGTGTGTCGGTCTGTCTCTCAAGCTGGATGCAACGTTCAGTTGTGGTCTACGGTGTAACCAATGTAGAATATAGAGGAGCAATGATTCCTCTTGTTGTTGACACTCTATGTGTGATGATCAAGGGCAAGGCATGGAGGCAACACAATCAGATGGAAGTTTAGAACGCCCCTTTATTGCTCCAACTTTCCCCCAAACATTCCCACGTTTATGGCAAGTCCCAGAGCAAAGCGCTCACACACCCACACAAACACACACACACACACACACACACACACATACCTCTCCAGCAGCCTCTGGCTGCGAATAGTCCAGCAAAACTCTGTTAGCACAACAGCTTCAAGGCAAGAAGTTCAATGGACCAAAGGAACAAGGCAATTATTAGGCAAGAAGTCCAATAAAATCCAGACATTGGCAACAGCACACAAAACTCCTCAAATTCAGCATTTGTTCCCGACAAACGCCCCTCCCCACAACATCTCCTAGTCTCAGTCCCCAGCTGTGTCTTGTGAAGAGGGGTGGGATGCTCTCCTCCCGGGTTGTTGGGTCAGCCTGTCCTGTTCCCACCTCCTCTCCACTCTCTGTGCTCAAGGGTCAGGAGGGGATGGTCCTTGCTCATTGCCTGAGCTCCATAGCTCCTCATCTCCTCTGATTTACCCCTCTTTCCCCTCTCTCAGTCGTCCTGCCCCCATTCTTCCCTGCTGGCCGGCTGTCCCAAGTCCGAGGGACAGGAGGCTGCCTCGTCCTGCTCCTCCCTGCATTCTTCCAAAGCCAACAAGGCTTCCCCCTTGACCTCCATCAGCCCCAGTTCCAGCTCATCCTCCTCCATGGACTCAGGCTCTGATGGTGCATTGACACTACATCTGTTGCTACAGCAAGGATTATGGGAGGTTTCCAAGTGCTTCAACAGACACAGAATGTCAGCAACAAGATGCTCATGTAGGCTCATGTCCAGCTTGTGATTCATGAAGACATAGAGATCCTTCTCACATGTGCTGCTGCTGCCCAGGATGTTCTCTCCAATCCCAAACATGGGCCCTTTCCCCACACAAAGGAAGGTCTTTGATATGTTAATGTTGAATTGATCTGATTGGATTGTGATTACTAATTGAGCTTGTTGAGAGCTTCTTGAATCCTGATCCAGTCCTCTATCACGATGTCTCTCAACCACGGGGATTTTAAGATATGTGGAGAAATATTTTAATATACTTTAAATTGTATTGTACCAAATCTCAAAGGTAAATAGAAGGAATTTCAAACCACAAGTAAAAATGGTACACATTTGAATAGAGATTGTTATAAAATATTTATATGATTTCTAATAATTTACTGAACAAGCCCGTCTCTTATTTCATTATTGTTAAAAAAAAATCACACCAAATTAAAACAAGCCCCAAAGTGCAAATAAAAGTTACTACTTTCCACATAAATCAGAGATTCTTGTGCCTCATTATATTTTGTCTCTGATTCAGATCAGGCCTCAGTAGAATAATGTAGCATTTCGGGAGAAAGATGCAAGCCAAGAGACCAGCCCCAGAGGCCAAGATGGAGAAGATCTCCACAGCCACCATGGACTTCCCTTTGGTGCTCAGGTAGGTAGGGAGGAAGGAGATCCAAACACTGCAAAAGACCAGCATGCTGAAAGTAATGAACTTGGCTTCGTTAAAGCTGTCAGGCAATTTCCTAGCCAAAAAGGCTACTGTGAAACTCACAAGGGCCAAAAACCCAGGTAGGCAAGGACAGTGTAAAACATTGAAGCTGAACCTTCATTACATTCCAAAATGGCCTCTCCTTCCAAGGAGTGGAAGTCCATGTTGGGAAATGGAGGGGAGGTTGCCAGCCAGGTGGCACAAAGAATTGCTTGGATCAGGGGACAGGCTAAGACAATGGAAGTGGTGAGGGGTTTTCCTAAGAGTTTCCTTGACTTGTTCCCTGGCTTGGTGGCCATGAAAGCCAGAACCACCATGACAGTTTTTGCCAAGACAGAGGAAACTGCCAGGGAAAAGAGAATGGCAAAGGCGGTTTGTCGGAAGAGGCAGGTGAGCTTCCCAGGTCTTCCAATGAAGAGGAAGGAGCAGAGGAAGCAGAGCAGGAGGGAGACCAGGAGGAGGTAGGTGAGATCTCGGTTGTTGGCCTTGACGATCGGTGTGTCACGATGTTTAAGGAAAACTGCCAGGACTGCCAATGTGATCATGGAGAGAGAAAGAGCGAGAGACACTAAAGCGTATCCCAGGGTGTCTTGATAGGCAAGGAAGTGGATCCTCTTGGAAATGCAGTGGTCCTTGTGCTTGTTGGGATATTGGTCTTCTGGGCAGGGGTCACAGTGGGCAGCATCTGAAATCAAGAATCTTTAAGTATTTCATTGCATCTGCTATGAGCATTATGGCAAGAAAGAAGGATGTAAAGTCAAAGCAGCAGGGAGATCTCTCTGGATCAACGTAGTTGCTTTGTAATTCAAGTCTGCTCACTCCCCCCACCCGTGAGAAAGCTTAGTAGACACGAATAGATTAATCTCTGGTTTCTCTTCTAGTTCCATCAATTTCCTGTGAGATCAGAAGTGCTGAAGGAAGAAGCACTCCCGGTATAATTAAAACAAAAGCTTAAATTTCACACTCTGGTCCTTTACCAAAAATATTGGTTATGGTTTTTCCAATGGGATGTGAAAGTAGGGAAGGAAAGGCTAGTAGGGTACCCATTAGTTATGTATTGAAACTATCCAGCATTAACTTGGTAAGGAGTGGGAAAGTTGGCTTATAGGGTAAATTGATCTATAAACTGAGATGTCCTGTGTGAGAACTATGAATACATTGAAGCATGCCAATCCTACCAAAAAAATATTAATATGAAAATGTATTAATATTAAGTTCTGCTGAGTGGTTTCCTTGATCCTGGGAGATTTGAATTTGAAGTGTGCTTTACCTATCTGACCAGAAATGGTCCCTTCTGGACAAGGATCACATCGATAGCAGCAGATCTGCTCACCCTCTGGAACATTTCTCCTCTCTCCTGCCTGGCACCTCTTCATGACACACCTTCCAAGGGGCACCTTCTAAAACACAAATGCTTGAGATGGGCTTGGAATTGATACATCCTTCATTATTGATTTCCACATTCATTTTTCCATGTTCAGAATATCTTCAAAATAAATGGTTCACTGTCATCTACAAGAAACCAGGAGCATCTCCTCTGGTTTTGTGGCCTGTAGCATTCCTGATGCATCAATGGATGCTGGAGATTGGAACTGGGAGCTCAGTCTTGAAAGAAAAGGGGGGGAAAAAAGCACTGAGCTTTGTTAAAAAAAGAAAAGATTCTTGAGGATCCAACTGAGGATCCATGAAAATTTTTGTTGTCTCTTCCAATTGCATTCTGGGTTTCCATAAGAGGTTCTTGTAGACCTACCACATACCTGACCTCAATTGTGTTATGCAGAGTATGGATGTTTCACCCAATGCCTGCATGTTTTTTAATGCAATAGTTCTATTTCCAGTTAGAAGGATATTCTCCATGCCCAGGAGAATGTCTTCCTCTATATCATTTCCTTCCATCTCACCTTTGTGGGCCAGGTGATTGCATTGGAGTTGATGATGAAATCTTGGCCTGGGGAAGCCCCAGGATCTGTTAGTCCAACTTTCACAGGGACAAACGATTGATTGGGGAGGAAAACCCAGTTGAGAAGATCATATTGAGAAGATCCCAATCCATTTTCTGAGAAGGAGACTTCCTCTCCAGCACTGTTATTGAAGTGGACCTTCCTCAAATAGGGAAGAATCTGAAAGAAAAGAGACATAGAATAGAATAGAACTCAGAAAGCTCAAACTGCCCAAAAGGAGCTGCCGATCCTGTTCTACAGAGGAATGATGGAGTCTGTCATCTGCACCTCTATCACTGTCTGGTTTGGTCCTGCAACCCACCAGGACAGACGCAGACTTCAGAGGATAATTAGGACTGCAGAAGAAACCATGGCTACCAACCTGTCTTCCATGGACGACCTATATCCTGAATGAGTCAAAAAGAGGGCTGTGAAAATATCTACAGACCCCTCACATCCTGGACATAAACTGTTTCAACTCCTACCCTCAAAACGACGCTATAGAGCACTGCATACCAGAACAACTAGGCACAAGGAGAATTTTCCCCTGAATGCCATCACTCTGCTAAACAAATAATTCCCTCAACACTGTCCAACTATTACAAAATCTGAACTACTATTACTGTTAATCTTCTCATCACTCCTTAGCACCCATCCCCTCCCACTTGTGACTGTATGACTGTAACTTCATCACTTGTATCCTTACGATTTATATGGACTGTTTCCTAGTATGATTTGATTGCTTTTCGTAGCCTATGACTATTATTAAGTGTTGCACCTTATAATTCTTTACTCTTGACAAAAGCTCAAACTGCCTAAAAGGATCTGCAGATCCAGCTCTACAGAGGAATGATGGAGTCTGTCATCTGCACCTCTATCACTGTCTGGTTTGGTTCTGCAACCCAACAAAACAGACACAGACTTCAGAGGGTAATTAGGACTGCAGAAGAAACCATGGCTACCAACCTGTCTTCCATGGAGGACCTGTATACTGCATGGGTCAAAAAGAGGGCTGGGAAAATATCTACAGACTCCTCACATCAGTGGTGGGATTCAATTTTTTTTACTACTGGTTCAGTGGGCGTTCCTTGGTATGGGAAGGATCCTGTAAAATCTCCAGTCAGAGGGGGTATTTGCTAGTTTTGCAAACTACTCAAAATTTCCGCTACCGGTTCTCCAGAACTAGTCAGAACCTGCTGAATACCACCCCTACCTCACATCCCGGACATAAACTGTTTCAACTCCCACTTTCAAAACGACGCTACAGAGTACTTCGCATCAGAACAACTAGACACAAGGACAGTTTTCCCTGAATGCCATCACTCTGCTAAACAAATAATTCCCTGTCCAACTATTTACAAAGTCTGCACTGCTATTACTGTTAATCTTCTCATCACTCCTTATCATCCATCCCCTCCCACTTGTGATTGTAGGACTGTAACTTCATCACTTGTATCCTTATGATTTATATGGACTGTTTCCTAATATGATTTGATTGCTTATTGTACCCTATGACTATCATTAAGTGTTGCACCTTATAAGTCTTGACTCTTGATGAATGAATCTTTTCTTTTATGTACACTGAGAGCATTTGCACTAAGACAAATTCCTTGTGTGTTCAATCACATTTGGCTAATAAATTCTATCCTATCCTATCCTATCCTATCCTATCCTATCCTATCCTATCCTATCCTATCCTATTCTATTCCTATTGCTATTCTGTAATTCTATTCTGTCCTGTCCTGTTCTATTTTGTTCTATTTAAATTCTGTTTTAAATGCTATTCTATTCTATTTTATTCTGTTTTATTCTATAGTACTCTACTCTACTCTACTCTACTCTACTCTACTCTACTCTACTCTACTCTACTCTACTCTACTCTACTCTACTCTATTCTACTCAAATTCCTTCCCCTTTTGCTCTGAGATGCACTGGTATGGTAGAGTACAGATATTTAACCAGTAATTGAAGAAATAGATACAGGAAACTTTCTTTCTAAGGATCTGTGGACCGAATATACAGTCAAACAGATTACCTGCCATGGATGCACATTTGACATCTTCCTTCCAAGCCTCATCATGGCTGGTTCTGCTCCTAATCCAAGCATTGCATGCAATGCATGGGCCACAGCATAAATGGCATTGTAGATATTGTAACTTTCACCTGTCATGCTCGTTTCAAACATGTAAGATGGCACATTCTGTAAGTTCTCCTTTCCTGTACATTGTTTTTTCTTTGTTTGAGAGATCTTTCCTGGTTTGTGGATCTTGCAGTCAAATATCTTCTCCCACCATTCTGGGAGAAAGACGTCCCCTTCCGAGCTCAAAGGGTCCAAAGACAGGAGAAAATGTCTGAATTCTGAGATATCTCCTGTGTGGTCCCTGAACTGCAAAGACCCGTGGAACGGCTTTATAATTCTAAATGTGTCTTTAACTGACACCAGGTTGTGGTTCCATTGGGAAGTTAGGATCCAAAGTGTCTGAGGCAATGACTTTGTGGACGTTACATGAATAAACAGAGCTGTCTGTACATGTGCATTAGTGTGAGGGTCTCCAAAAAGAATAATCACATCAGCTTTACAGCAGTTGCTTAAAAAAAGAACAAATTTCTTTATTGTATTAAGAAAGTTATCTGATTTCAACATTTGAGTGAAGGCCAGGCAGATCTCCTTCTCCTTCAGCATCGGCACCAGAGATGAGAGGAAATGTTCTCCACTGTCATCTTCATTGGCTAGCAGCCCAACCCAGTTCCACTGGAAATGCAGGAGCAGCTGGACTAAAGTCACATATTGAGGAAATTCCTTGGGATTAATCCGGAAGAAGGAAGGATATATTTTCTTGTCTCCTTGAGAGAACTGAAAGCCAACACCGAGCTGGAGAAAGTAAGACGCTTCTTTCAAAGACAAAGTAAAGTTTTATGGTGATTTTAGAGATCACCATTGTCTGGTTATTGCTCCACCAATCGGGGTGACTCAGCGAGAGTTGCAAGTTAATGCTTCTTCCCTTCTTATGAAGAGCCACCAGTTACATATTTGATTGTGCTATGACAGATCAGAAGACAAGGGAAGAAACATCAACCTGATACCAGGAATAATCTGCACTGAAAAGGTGGCCGACCAACCGTCATGAAGATTCTTCTTGGCAAGTGCAACATTTCAGAAATATATCATTATCTATCACTTTGGGATTATATAAAATATATCTTGACCCATAAAATATAAAAAATCAACTTTAGCATGGATTCTTTAAGTCTCACACTCCTGATATGTCCCTCTCAACATCTTGGGTTTCACCTGGAGCTTCTGTGTCTGCTTCTGCTTTTGGTCTACCCCATATTGTCTCCAGCGAAGCCCCCTTACCTGTGGCACCTTGAAGATGCTGAAGATGGAGGCCATCTGCCTTGAGGATTTGGAGTTGAGACCCCCAATGACAGAGAGCAGAAGGTCCTGCCTGCCACATTTATAACCTGGAACCATTTCACCTCGTGTGGAGACCAAGGAGTGGCTGATTAAGGAAATATTCTTCTCATTCTGGTGATTGTCGTAGATGTGGAAGCCAAGAGTGAGGTTGGAGAGAAGAACCAGATCCTTGTTGACCTCACTGACTGCAAATACCAAGGCCAGGAACTGCTGGTAATTCTTGTGTATAATTCTACAGGAAGAAAAAAATTGGGCAGCCTTATAGGAAAGGTCATTTGTGCTGGTAGAGCTTGCTTGGTCTTTCATGGTGTCCTTTCGAGCAGCAAGTTCCAGGTATAACTGGGTTTTTTTTAAAACAAAAAAGGAAGGACAAACTATTCTGTCTTCTTGAGAGAACTCAAAGCCAACACTGAGCTGGAGAAAGTGAGGTTCTTTCAAAAATAAAGATAAGCTTTATGATGACTTTAGTAATCAACATCATGTGGTTGATTGTCCTGCCACTCAGTCTGACTCACTTTGAGTGGCAGGTTTAAGCTTCTTCACTTATTAGGGGTTACATATTTCATTTGCTTATAACATGTCAGGAGACAAGGAAACAAACCATCCAACTGATACAGAGAATAAACTACATTGAAAGGGCAGCTACACTTTTATGAAGTATTAATTATGAAGCAATTCCTATATAAAATATATCTTGACCCATAAAACCAAACCAACTTCAGTTTTTATTCATGGTTTCTTGTCCTGCCTTCATGCTTTGGAGAATAGATTGACCATCCCCTCTTCTTTATGGCACCCCCTCAAATATTGGAACACCGCTATCATGTGACCCTTAGTCCTTCTTTTCAATAGACCTACCCGGTTCCTGCAACCCTTCTTTGTATGTTTTAGCCTCCAGTCCCTTAATAATCTTTGTTGCTCTTTTTTGCAATCTTTCTAGAGTCTCAACATTTTTATAACATGGTAACCAAAACTTTTTTAAAAAAGAGTTGTAAATCTTAAAATATTAAGAAGTTAGCTCTTTACTGAGAAAACAAAGCTTTGAACCACACTGCAAACATGCTATTGGAGGTGTTTTCGAAGAAATCCTTGAATTTTAAACAAAGCAAACAATTATCTATATCATATCCCTCCAGGTAAGACTTACGAATTTTGCACAAGAAGCAAGAATGGGTCTTTCTGATAGTCTGGAACAGTGGAACGAGTTGTGGTTCCCAGCTGCAAATTCCCACCAATAATGAGATCCCCAGGCCTATAGTAGCTTTCCTGTGACTGAAAATAATTCCTTAATACATAAACAGTTTGCATCCTCTTAGCAGAAGTTGGAGGCAGGAGCCATAAGAGCAGAAGCACCAGGAGAGGCAGCCCAGCCATTCTTGCCACCTTCTCTCTTAGAACAAAAATCAAGGTCTGTGCAGAAGCTGAATTGTAGGGAACCCTTGAAATCTCACCAGAACATTGGCACAACATAGACAGGCCACCCCACCTAGATGTCTCCAGGGAATTTTTTTTTTTAAATAAGGCCAGTTGAATCTCAGCAAAACCAGGAATTAGCTAAACAAGATATGGAGACATGTCCTGCCCCCATTGGGAAAACACCAAGCATATTTTTGAAAGCAGGTTTTACCTTGGAAGATTTTTGTAGGTGGAAATCCACAGGGGATACATTAAGACAGTTAAGAATTATCTTCTTATAATTGCAAGGAAAAGCAATTGTCCTACTCACTGAGCAATAGCTTCTCTTTGTATACCAGAAGGTGGAAAGCATGTTTGTGTGACTTTGACAAAGTGCCCAAATTAGTGAATCAGTGAAATTCTGAACCCATAGTGTACTTGGACATCAATAAGGCATTTGACAAAGTTGGCTACTTTGAAAGAGCTGTGGTGGCACAGTGGTCAGAGTGCAGTACTGCAGGCTACTTCTGCTGCCTGGTGGCTGCCTGCAATTTGGCAATTCAAATCTCACCAGGCTCAAGGTTGACTCAGCCTCCCATCCTTCCAAGGTGGGTAAAATGAGAAAAGTTGTTGAGACTCTAGAAAGACTACAGAGAAGAGCAACACGTTTGATTATGGAACTGGAAGTTAAATTGTACAATGAATGGTTTCAGGAACTTTGAATGTACAACAAAGAGAAGGACTAGGTGTAACATGATAGCAGTCTTCCAATAGTTGAGGGGCTATCACAATGAAAGGGGAATTAATTTAATTTTAAGGAGGGCGGTCAATCTATTCTCAAAACACCTGAGGGCAAGGCAAGAAGTAACGGATGGAAATGAATCAAGGAGAAATGCAACCTCAACTTAAAAAGAAATTTCCTGTCAGTGAGAACAATTGATCAGTGGAACAGCAGAAGTTGTGGGTGCTCTATCACTGGAGGTTTTTAAGAAGAGATTGGATAGGCATTTTTCCAGAATATTCTAGGGCAGGAGTATCAAACTCATGTCATCACAGTGGCATCACATGATGTATCAGAACTTTTCCTCCCTTCTCTAAACCAGGCATGGGTGTGGCCAGAGCGTGAAGCAACCAGCCCATGGCCCAGGAGTTTGACAGCCCTGGTCTAGGGTCTCCTGCTTGAGCAGAGGGTTGAACTAAAAGACCTCCAAAATGTCTTCCAACTCTGTTATTCTGTTCTCTGTATTTTGTGGTTAGCTCTCAGAACATGCTTGACCAGCTGCTTTATAATGCAGTAACAGTCGTCTCTCCACCAGATGTTGCTTGATTGCATTCCATCAGCCAGAACATCTGGTTCAGGGCTGTCAAACTCATAGCTTGTGGGCCAGATGCGTCAAATGCTGGCTATGACCTTGCCTGGTTAACGAAGGGGAAAAAAGTCACGATATATCATGTGACGACACCTTGACGATACGAATGTCAGCGTTTGAGCAAACCTCCATTCCAATCCATAACTCTGAGACAAGCATCTCTCAAAAGAATCTTTATTTGGAAGGTAACTGGCACATCTGTGGAATCCTGAATCTGAAAGTTTTCAGACTTCCCACAATGTATCAAAACTGCAAATCCATCCCCCCTTGGTCATCATCACACCACATGGTCCAATCACGCTCTATCCAAAAGTAAGATCATTATTTCAGCCTGCGCCATACTCAATGACCTTGAACTAACAAAATGTGATGACCCAAAGGGGTGTGGCAAAAAGGTAACAATGGCACAAAAATAGGTAATGTCCCTTTAATACTTCCAACTTGGCACAAACCATGCTGCAACAATTAATGAGACAGGGCAGGGTAAAGCATTGAAAACTACAAAAGATAACAGAACAACACAGTTGGGGGGTATTAAAGGGACTCTATCTCCTCTCACTAGGGAGTATAGGAACATGAAAAATAAAATGATAGGTGATTGTTCATGATTAACTGATGGTTTGTGATCAGACAGATCATTTGAATACCAACAATGTAACATTTATATTTTTTAAAGAAATCAGATTAAACACAACATGCCCCCAAAGTCAAAATAAAAGTTTCTAATTCCCCCCAAAATCAAAGTTTTCTGTGCCCCATTATATTCTCTCTGCAATTGAGACTGGGCTTCAATAGGATAATGTAGCATTTGGGGAGAAAGATGCAAGTCAAGAGACCAGCCCCAGAGGCCAAGATGGAGAAGATCTCCACAGCCACCACAGACTTCTCTTTGGTGCTCAGGTAGGTGGGAAGGAAGGTGATCCAAACACTGCAAAAGACCAGCATGCTGAAGGTAATGAACTTGGCTTCATTAAAGCTGTCAGGCAATTTCCTAGTCAGAAAGGCCACTATGAAACTCACAAGGGCCAGGAAACCTAGGTAGGCGAGGATAGCATAAAACATTAAAGCTGAACCTTCATTACATTCCAAGATGGCCTCTCCTACCAAGGAGTGGAAGTCCATGTTGGGAAATGGGGGAGAGGTTACTAGCCAAATGGCACAAATAATTGCTTGGATCAGGGGACAGACTAAGACAATGGAGTTGGTCAGTCGTTTTCCTAATAGCTTCCTTGCACTGTTCCCTGGTTTGGTGGCCATGAAGGCCAGAACCACTATGACAGTTTTTGCCAAGACAGAGGAAACTACAAGAGAAAAGAAAATGGCAAAGGCAGTTTGACGGAAGAGACAGGTGAGCTTCCCGGGTTGACCAATGAAGAGGGAGGAGCAGAGGAAGCAGAGCAGGAGGGAGACCAGGAGGAGGTAGGTGAGATCTCGGTTGTTGGCCTTGACGATCGGTGTGTCACGATGCTAAAGGAAAACCACCAGGACTGCCAATGTGCTCAGTGAGAGAGAAAGAGCGAGGGACACTAAAGTGTATCCCAGGGTGTCTTGATAGGCAAGGAAGTGGATCCTCTTGGCAATGCAGTGGTCTTTCTCCTTGTTGGGATATTGGTCTTCTGGACACAGGTCACAGTGAGCTGCATCTGAAATGAAGAGTCTTTGGCTAAGGATTTCAGCTGAACCTGCCATGAGCAAGATCTCTCTCCCACAAGGAGTCTCAGGCACGACTCCTTTCTTTAGAGGCAACCTCAAAACAAAACTGCAGTGATTTTGAGTCAAGTGAATACAAATTACATGAACTTCTTCCTTGACTTAGAAAGATATACAAAGCAGGTTTTTTAATTGATATGTCTTCCACGTTTTCTATTCCAGCAGACCTGTTTTTCAACCAAGGATTCTGCATCCCAGGGAGAGAATGAATCTCTCCCTGAAGTTACATTTCCTTCCAGCTCTCACCTTTGTGGCCCAAATGATTCCATTGGCATTAATGGTGAAATCCTGGCCTGGGGGAGCCCCTGGATTAATCTGCCCAACTTTCACAGAGACAAATGATTGATTGGGGAGGAAATTCCAGTTGAGAAGGTCATAACGAGGAGATCCCAGTCCATCTTCTGAGAAGGAGACTTCCTCTCCAGCATTGTTGTTGTACTGGACGCTCCTCAAATAGGGAAGAAGCTGAAAGAGAAGAGACATGGTCATATAACTGATGTCAATATGGAAGATAATATACTTTCTGATAATGATTGATATTATCTTATACTTGTTTGCACGTATATGATTATAATGATTATGATGATGTTTATATTTTAATATCTTGGACATCTAGAAAAAACACTGTTCAAAATAGAAATGGAATTTGTGATACAAAACAATAAAAATATTTATAAAAAAGAAAAAGTTGGTGTAATTGGATGAAAGCCACAAATGGCTTCTATCATTTGTGATGGCCATCATCCTAGGAGACACATGTATGTCGGAGAAGCTGGTGGAGAACCTTGTATGATGACCCGGGGCTTGGCACAAAGGCAACACAGTCAAATAAGCAAGAAGAGTCTCTTTCATACCTCCAACTTTGCCCCCAATGTCCAGTTACCTTCGGCTGGAGAAAAACCTCTCTTTAAGTGGAGGAAATTCAGTCCAAAAACAAAGTACATACAAATTGTAAATAAAAATCTACACAAACCACAAAGCTGCAGCAATTAACTGCAAAGGGGAGGATAAGAAATTGCAGACTTGAAAGGCCAACAAAACACACAAAATTGCCAGGATCCCAGATAAGCCTCAACAATAACAGATAACTCACAATTTGCTTCCAACAATTTGCTGTTTCCTTTTTAAACACTGTGTTCCCAGCTGCAGCTAATGAAGGGAATCAGGGCTCTTTCTTCCCCCTTAAGCCATACAACCCACATTGCTCCCTTATCCGTTCCTCCCTGCATGCCCTCTCCTTGCTCTACCTCTCCCCTGCTCTGCCCAACTGGCCTTTGCCCTTCCCCAGGTTCTTCCACAGCCAACTGGAATCAGATTCCGACAGGGGCATGACACCTTGATGGAGAACTAAGTGATCAGGAAAGACATTACGTATTTGACTCCTTTCTCAACATGGTCAAAGGTTCTCTTTATTATTGGGCATTAGAATCATGGCTACTTCAATTTCTCTTTTAGCAGAATGTTACCTACTTTCAAAGATCTATAGAGATTCTCAGTCATCCAGATCACTGAAGTCTTTCAAAAAGAGACTGGACAACCATTTGTCTGAAATGGTACAGGGCCTCCTGCTCAACCATGGAGTTGGACTAGAAGACCTCTGAGGTCCCTTCCAACCAGTGGTGGGATTCAACTGGTGTAACAACCAGTTTGGTGAGTGGGCGCAGCATTTGAAAACCACCCATTTTCAGCTCTAAAACTTACCTTCTGCTGCAGCCCCAGTGAGTAAAAGAAGCTGATGCGCTGTGCCGCGCGAATCAGTTGAGACACGGAAATATAGGACAGACTAGGGTAAGGGCAGGTGAGCAGGGCCAACTAATCGCTGGAACTACCAGTTCACATGAACCGGTCTGAACCAACTGAATCCCACCCCTGCTTTCAACTCTATTATCCTACATTCTACATTCTGTGTTCTTTTCAACAAAAAGTTATACTTAATTCATATTGGCACCACACATAAACTATTCCTGGCCACTCTTCAGTTGCCATAGGCAAGAGGGGGGAAAACTGACGGAGCAGCCTGGCAGCTACAACCAGAAGCACATTCCACACATACCTTCTTCAAGGCTGTATCCCAGGCTACCAGGACCAGCCTGAGAGGCGTGATCTCCGTTGTAGAATGTGATTTATGGCACACCCTTGGGGAAAGGGGGAAATTGGGTCATAGATGGGCTGTAAATTATGTGTTTTTATAAATACTGTTTTAATATGCTTCCAGATTCATTGCTATGGTGGCATGCAGAGATTTAATCAGTAATTGAAGTAATGCACATGGGAACCTTCCTCGCTAAGCGTCTGTAGCCTGAGTCACAAGTCTCAGAAATTACCTGCCATGACTGGACATTTGAGATCCTTTTTCTGAGCCTCTTCATCGTTGGTCATGCACCTGATCCATGCATTGCATGTAATGCATGTGCAACAGCATAAACAGCATTGTAGATGTTGTAACTTTCACCTGTCATGCTTGTTTCAAACACGTAAGATGGCAGATCCTGTAAATTCTCTTTTCCTGTACATGGTTTTGCCCTCCTTGGAAGGATCAGTCCCGGTTGGTGGATTTTGCATTTAAAGATTTTTTCCCACCACAGTGGGAGGAAGTCATCTCCTTCTGGGTTCAAAGGATTTAAAGAGAGGAGAAAATGGCTGTATTCTGGCACGTCTCTGGTGTGGTCCTTAAAATGCAAAGCCCCATGGAAATACTTTCTAAATTGCAAGACATCTTGAGATCCCACCACACTAAGATCCCAGTGGGAAGGTATGATCCAAACTTTCTGCAATGATATGGATTTTCCAAACCGAAGCAGAGTGAACACCACCAACAATATAGTACTGGAGTCTCCCAACAGAATAATCCCTTCTACTTCCAGCAAAATCTTGAAAACAAGGCGCATTCCTAATACGTCAATAGCAGGAATATCAGAACTGAATATTTCAGGGAAGGCCAGGCAGATCTCCTTCTCCTCCAGCATTGGAATCAAGTATGAGATGAAATGTTCTCCACTGTCACCTTTAGAGGCCACCAATCCAACCCAGTTCCACTGGAAATGCAAGAACAGCTGGATTAAACCCACAAACTGGGGGAATTTCTTGGGATTAATCCAGAAGAAGGAAGGATAGTCTCCATGAAGGAACGCAGAGCCGACACTAAGCTGGAGAAAGTGAGATTGTTTTCGTCAAATTCAAATAAAATTATGGTGACTGTGGGGATCCTAACCAATAATTAACCAGTGGAACAGCTTGCGGTCAGAATTTGTGGTTGCTTCATCACTGGAAGATTTAAGAAAATACTAGACAGCCACCTGTCAGAAATGGT
Organism: Bungarus multicinctus; assembly: GCA_023653725.1. Taxonomy (NCBI): domain Eukaryota; kingdom Metazoa; phylum Chordata; class Lepidosauria; order Squamata; family Elapidae; genus Bungarus; species Bungarus multicinctus. The sequence continues at coordinate 169,824,026 of CM042838.1, forward strand.
ATAGGGTCTCCTGCTTGAGGAAGGGGCTGGACTAGAAGACCTCTAAGGTACCTTCCAGCTTTATTCTGATTGATTGATCATGACTGCATGGTCATTGCCCCACCAGTCAATCTGACTCACTTTGCATGGCAAACTTAAACCTTTTGCCTTCTCAATTAAATATTTTGCCTGACAGGTCAACTTACAAAGGAAAGAACTATCATGGTGATAGCATGGAATAAATTGATTTTTAAAAGTGGCTAGATTTTATGAAAGTCAGCAAAGAACTCCTCTTTAGAAATACAGCATTTCAGAATTATCTCACATCTATGTCCTGGGGGTTATATGCTAGCAATAGTGCTTAGACTTTATATATTGCTTCACAGTGCTTCACAGCCGTCTCTGAGTGGTTTACAGAGTGAGTCTCTTGCCCCCCAACAATCTGGGTCCCCATTTTATCCACCTCAGAAAGAAGGAAGGAAAGCTGAGTCAACCTTGAGCCAGTCAGGATTGAACCGCTGGCTGTTGGCAGAATCAGCCTGCAATGCTGCATTCTAACCACTGTGCCACCATGGCTCTTCCTTCCTTCCTTCCTTCCTTCCTTCCTTCCTTCCTTCCTTCCTTCCTTCCTTCCTTCCTTCCTTCCTTCCTTCCTTCCTTCCTTCCTTCCTTCCTTCCTTCCTTCCTTCCTTCCCACTTAGACTTATGTACCGCTTCAGAGTGATTTTACAGCTCTCACTTTAAACAATTTACAGAGTGATCCTACTGCCCCCAACAATCTGGATCCTCCTTTTACCAACCTCAGAAGGATGGAAGGCTGAGTCAATCTTGAATTGATCATCATCGAACTGCTGGCAGTGGAAAGCAGAGTTAACCTGCATCATAACCCCCATGTCACCACAGTCTTTGCAAAAATGTACCTTGATACATAAAATATAAGTTCAACTATAGCATGGATTCTCTAACTCATATATCCCTGATATGCTGACCTCCCAAACATTTTGGATTTCATCTTTGGCTTCTCTTATTTGTCTACCTCTCGGAACCCCCTCACCTGTGGGACCTTGAAGAGGCTGAAGATGGAGGCCATCTGCATTGAGGATTTTGGGTTGCCGCTTCCGATGACAGAGAGCAGAGAGTCCTTCCTGCCACATTTATAGCCTGGAACCATTTGGCCTCATGTGGAGAGCAGAGAGAGGCTGATTAAAGAACTATTCCTCTCAGTCTGGTGGTTGTCATAGATGTGGAAGCCCAGAGTTACATTGGGGAGGAGAACCAGATCCTTGTTGACCGCTGAGACTGCAAACTTCAAGGTCAGGAACTGTTGGTAGTTCTTAGGGATGGCCCTGTCATGAGAAAATCATTGGGGCTCATGTCAGAACAACTTCTATGAACTGCCTTATTTCTTCAGAGTAGCAAGCCCCATGTTTTATTGGGTTTGTGTGTTTTTTTTAGAGGGAAGACCTTGATTAAACTTGAATGGCTTCACGAGAAAGTAGAAAAATGTTCCTCTCCATATCACAATTGCTTCTTTAGCTCCCTAATCAATTGGAGTCTTTCTTTGAGTGTCTATGGAGATTCTAAATCCTCCAGATCATGGCTGTCCCAAAGGTGCTTTTTTAAAAAGGCAACTGGATTTTCTGTTTTTTCTTTGAAGACCTTTCGCTTCTCATCCAAGAAGCTTCTTCAGCTCTGACTGGATGGTGAGGAATGGAAGGATTTATTCCCCAGCTTGCGGACAGCTGGTCATTTGCATCCTTTTAAAGAATCATTGAGGCCACTTGGAGGTTCATCTGTGTCCTCAGAGTCACCTGAAGAAGTTTCTTGGATGAGAAGCAAAACATCTTCAAGGAAAAACCAGAAAGTCCAATTGCTTCTTGAAAAACCACTTTTGGGTCTCTCTTTGAGCAGCTTTCTCAGGTCCTCTAACCATTACTGAGCACAAAACTGCAGCGGAGGTCACAGCAAATACTTCCTGAAGTCCATTATTCTCGAGGACTGCTAATTAAAAAAAGAGTTTTATTTTTGCTTTTGTTGGTACCCCACAATAGAAAAGGACTGAACTTTTTTTGAATTTTTCAACATGTCTTCTGTACAAATTAATATTATGTCACTTCTTCCCTAAGCCAGAATGGTTTCTTTTGTCCCTCTTCACGTTTTAGATTTGCCATTTTCCTGATGATGATGATGACTTCCAAAAAGATTGAGAATTGTAGCCTATTTTATTATTTATTGACTACTTTTACATGCCGTCCATGCCGCTATCCAAGTGAAATCTTTGTGAAAAGATTTGAACTGCACTGGGACATTGAAAAGATAACTAGAACAAATATTTCTATGAAGTAGGCATTTGTATGAAGTAAGTACATATGAAGAATGGTTGCAGGAATTAGGTACTAGAGATATCAGAGATTCAGTGGAAAAGAAGGACCAGGGAAGACATGATAGAAGTATTCCAATATCTCAGGGGCTGCCACAAATAAGAGAGATTAGAACTAAGGAGAAATTTCTGACAGTGAGGACAATTAACCAGTGGAACAACTTCCCTCCAGAAGCTCCAACACTGGAGGTTTTCAAGAAGAGATTGGACAATCATTTGTGTGAAATGGTGTAGGGTTTCCTGCTTGAGCAAGGGCTGGACTAGAAGACCTTCAAACTCTTATTCTGTTATACTAAAACGAGTCCTTGAATCTAAAGCAAAGCAAACCATCATTTACATCTTTCTGCTCCAGGTAAAAACTTACATGAGTCTGTGAGGAATCTTGGATGGGTCTGTTTTACAATTTATTTATTTATGGCATTTATATACCGCCCTTCTGCCTGGGGACTCAGGGCGGTATACAGCCGAAACAAACCCAGAACAATATAAAAGTTAAAAAGAAATTAAATAATGGCTGTTATATTAAAACAACCCACCCCCAAAAATTTAAAACCCCAATTAAAACCGAAATTAGGAGACAATTAAAACTATCTCAGCCCAGGCCAGCCTGCTCAAAGAGCCAGGTCTTCAACGCGCCCCTGAAAGCCCTCAGGTCCGTGCTGGTACGTAACTCAGGTGGCAGAGTATTCCAGAGGGCAGGGGCCCCCACAGAGAAGGCCCTACTTCTGGGGGCCGCCAGACGACACATAGAGGCCGACGGCACCCGGAGAAGGCCCTCCCTGTGGGAACGCACCGGTCTGCTGGAGATCACCGGCAGAATGCGGTCCTGCAGATAACCTGGCCCAATGCCATGGATCGCCTTAAAGGTCAAAACTAGAACCTTAAAGCGAACCCGGAAAGCCACTGGCAACCAATGCAGCTCGCGCAGGAGAGGCGTCACATGGGAGCTACGCGACGCCCCCATAATCACCCACGCGGCCGCATTTTGCACCAGTTGGAGTCTCCGGATGCTCCCGACAGGGAGCCCCATGTAGAGAGCATTACAATAATCCAGGCGAGAGGTGACAAGGGCATGAGTGACTGTGTGCAGGGCGTTCCGATCCAGAAAGGGCCGCAACCGTTAAATCCGGCGAACCTGGTAAAACGCCCCCCTGGAGACGGCCGCAATATGATGTTCCAGAGACAGCCGTACATCCAGGAGGACGCCCAGATTGCGAGCCCTCTCTGTGGGGGGCAAAATCTCCCCCCCAATAGCCAGCGAAGGTGTCAGCTGGCTATATCAGGGTGCCGGAAACCACAGCCACTCGGTCTTGGATGGGTTGAGCCGGAGCCTGTTCCCGCCCATCCAATCCCGCACGGCCTCCAGGCACCAGCACATAGCCTCCACAGCATCGTTGGGGTGGTCCGGGGTGGAGATGTATAACTGGGTGTCATCTGCGTACAGGTGACACCGCACCCCAAGACCACGGATGATCTCACCCAACGGCTTCACATAAATGTTGAACAAGAGAGGGGAGAGGACCGACCCCTGAGGCACCCCACAGACCAGGGGCCTAGAGGTGGACCTCTCCCCTCCCGCCAACACAAATTGTGAACGGTCGGAGAGGAAGGAGGAGAACCATCGAAGGACAGATCCCCCAATCTCCAGTCCCTCCAACCGTCGCAATAGGATACTACGGTCGATAGTATCAAAATCCGCCGAGAGATCTAATAGGACCAGGACAGAGGAAAACCCTCTGTCACGGGCCCTCCAGAGATCATCAACCAATGCGACCAATGCTGTTTCAGTACTATGCCCCTGCCTGAAGCCCGATTGGAACGGATCGAGGTAGGTAGCTTCCTCCAGGTACTGAGGGAGCTGACATGCCACCACACTCTCAACAACCTTTGCTATAAAGGGAAGGTTGGAGACTGGACGATAGTTGTTTAAAACAGCTGGGTCCAGGGAAGGCTTCTTGAGGAGGGGCTGCACCACTGCTGTCTTCAAGGCGATAGGAAACGACCCCTCTCTCAAAGAAGCGTTGGTAATCCCCTGGAGCCAGCCTCGTGTCACCTCCCTGGCGGCCGAAACCAACCAGGAAGGACACGGGTCCAACAAACAGGTGGTGGCATTCAGACCCCCCAGCAATCTGTCCACATCATTGGCGGTCACAGGGTCAAACTCCCCCCAGATAACACTCACAAGACCTGTCCCGGACACCTCCCCCGGGATCATCCAATTGGAGTCCAGCCCATCCCGAATCTGAGCGATTTTGTCGTGCAGAAATCGGGAAAACTCCTCTGCCCTACCCTGCAAGAGGTCATCCCGCGCTCTCGGTTCAAGCAGAGAGTGGGTCACTCTAAACAGGGTGGCAGGCCGATTTTCTGCCGACGCAATAAGGGCGGAAAAGTGCGAACACTTTGCCGCCTCTATCGCCACAAGGTAAGTCTTAATATAAGATCTTCCCTATGTTCGGTCAGACTCAGAACGGCTCGCCCTCCAAATGCTCTCTAGACGTCTTTTCCGGCACTTCATCTCCCGTAGCTCCTCCGTATACCACGGAGCCAAATGGGATCTGTGCCGGGTCAGAGGTCGCAGAGGCGCAACTCGATCCAGAGCCCCGGCGGCCAGCCCATCCCAGGTGGCCACAATCTGGGTCTTCGGAGTAGTGAATGCTTGTCAGGAGCAAATTCCCACCAATCATGAGATCTCCAGGCCTGTAATATTCTTGCTGAATCTGGAAAGTGTTTGCCAACACAGATATATTTGGCGTTCTCTTAGCAATGGACTGAGGTAGGAGCCAGAAGAGCAGCACCAGCAAGAGAGGCAACCCATTCATTCTTGTCACCTTCCCTCCGTCACAATAATAATTTGGGGTTCCAACTTGAGCCGGGGTTGTGCAAGAATAAATAAAAATGAAATCCAGACAGCTGTGACGAGAGGAGAAATATTTATTCCCAGAGGCAAATTGATTTGGAGTTTGTTAGTTGGAATGTGGACACCAACACTTGGATGGAGTAATTGGTTTGTTTATAAACAGACGGCAAGTTCTCCAATAGATCTTACAAATAGACAAGAGGGTCTCTGAAGATGGTGGGCACATTTAAACGCTAAGGGAATATTGTTTAAGTGCACAGGCTGTGCTTTTCTGTTGTTGGCCCTGCATTTTTTTTCTGGAGTAACTTCACCCCAGAAATGGGATCTTCTCCTATGACCCACAGGCTATTAAACAGAATTATTCTGGAATGAAATTGGTGTCTGAAAGTCTTGCTGTCCACTGAACTCGTTCTATACTTATTTATGCACTTAACTTCCTTTTCATTAGGAACAGAGCCAAAACTAGTCTCAAAAAACCCCCAAAACCTGGAACTTCTTGTAACTTGTTCTCTCCATTTCTTTGTCAAATTGAAACTATCTTGGTGTTTGATACCATGTATAAAACTTTCCTTCTCAGCCCTCTGGACGGTCTACAATGTTCCTCAATCTCACGTCTTCTAACAGAGGCCTGGCAGTAGGAGGGTACTTAGCCCTTCCTACTACTTCTTTCCATCTGGACAGAGAGATCTGCTGTTGTTCTTGGGATCTGTTGGAGATACTCTCCCAATATAGTCATAGACCCAAATGTTTCCACCATAACTGAAACCACGTTGGCCTGGATTTTCCATACCTTCTCTAGTTCCTCCTTCAGGGCCTGGTCCTCAGTGATGGAATTCAAATTTTTTTATTACTGGTTCTGTGGGTGTGGCTTGATAGGTGTGGCATGGCTTGGTGGGCGTGGCTTCATGGGTGTGGCAAGGCAACCAAAGAAGACCCAGCCAATCAGCTGGGACTTGGGAGGCAGAGAATAGATGGGGGTGGGGCCAGTCAGAGGTGGGATTGGCCGGTTCTCTGAACTACTCAAAATTTCCACTATGATTCTCTAGAACTGGCTTCAGAACCGGCTGAAGACCATGTTTGCTGATCCTTCTCCAGCTACTCCTCCTCCTTCTCTCTGATGTTGCTGTCATTTGGCGTGGCTACATCTATCACCACCAATGTCTTCTTCTCTAAGACCGGTACGTCTGGTTGACTGGCCAGGTCCTGGCTTATCTCTTTGGATCTGCAAGTCCCAATGGATCTTAGCTCTCTTATTCTTCACAATTTTGTGGAATATCATATCTGAGTTTGAGAAGGTCTAGCCCTGTGATGGCGAACCTATGGCAAGTGTGCCAGAAGCCGCATGCAGAGCCATGTCTCCAGACACGCCAATCATCACCTTTTGCTCTTCCGGGTTGCAGCATGGGCTGGCCAGCTGGTCTTCGCACGCAGGGGAGTGCCAGAAATTGGAAGAATAGATCCCAGTGTGCACATGCACACCGGCCGCCTGGTCTTCCGGTTTCTAATGCACATGTGTGTGTGTGAAGATCAGCTGGGCAGCACAAGGGTGCACTTCAGAAAACAGCTGGCCAGCTGGTCTGAAAATGAGGATACACGTTAGAAGCCAGGTGACCAGATGACCGGTGCGCAAGCGTGTTGGGTGCTGCTCTTCTGGTGTCTGGGTTCTGCCTTTTTGGCACACGTGTGCTCCGTTTGGCACTCGGTGGTGAAACAGGTTTTAACCACCACTCGTCTAGCCCATCACTCTGAATATGTTCATGTACACCACACACTACTTGGTGGTTGCCCTGCAGTGTGCTGTTCCTGCTGCATCTACACCCTGCACTGGTACGGTCTGTTTCGTGGAATGAAACGTTCAGTTGTGGGTCTACGGTTCAGGTGTGTGGGGTCTACATCTCCTTAAGTCTCAGTCCCCAGCTGTGTCTTGTGAAGAGGGGTGGGATGCTCTCCTCCTGAGTTGTTGGGTCAGCCTGTCCTGTTCCCACCTCCTCTCCACTCTCTGTGCTCAGGGGTCAGGAGGGGATGATCCTGCTAATTGCCTGAGCTCCATAGCTCCTCATCTCCTCTGATTTCCCCCTCTTTTCCCTCTCTCAGTTGTCCTGCACCCATTCTTCCCTGCTGGCAGGCTGTCCCAAGTCCGAGGGACATGAGGCTGACTCGTCCTGCTCCTCCCTGCATTCTTCCAAAGCCAACAAGGCTTCCCCCTTGACCTCCATCAGCCCCCAGTTCCGGCTCATCCTCCTCCATGGACTCAGGCTCTGATGGTGCATTGACACTACATCTGTTGCTACAGCAAGGATTATGGGAGGTTTCCAAGTGCTTCAACAGACACAGAATGTCAGCAACAAGATGCTCATGTAGGCTCATGTCCAGCTTGTGATTCATGAAGACATAGAGATCCTTCTCACATGTGCTGCTGCTGCCCAGGATGTTCTCTCCAATCCCAAACATGGGCCCTTTCCCCACACAAAGGAAGGTCTTTGATATGTTAATGTTGAATTGATCTGATTGGATTGTGATTACTAATTGAGCTTGTTGAGAGCTTCTTGAATCCTGATCCAGTCCTCTATCACGATGTCTCTCAACCACGGGGATTTTAAGATATGTGGAGAAATATTTTAATATACTTTAAATTGTATTGTACCAAATCTCAAAGGTAAATAGAAGGAATTTCAAACCACAAGTAAAAATGGTACACATTTGAATAGAGATTGTTATAAAATATTTATATGATTTCTAATAATTTACTGAACAAGCCCGTCTCTTATTTCATTATTGTTAAAAAAAAATCACACCAAATTAAAACAAGCCCCAAAGTGCAAATAAAAGTTACTACTTTCCACATAAATCAGAGATTCTTGTGCCTCATTATATTTTGTCTCTGATTCAGATCAGGCCTCAGTAGAATAATGTAGCATTTCGGGAGAAAGATGCAAGCCAAGAGACCAGCCCCAGAGGCCAAGATGGAGAAGATCTCCACAGCCACCATGGACTTCCCTTTGGTGCTCAGGTAGGTAGGGAGGAAGGAGATCCAAACACTGCAAAAGACCAGCATGCTGAAAGTAATGAACTTGGCTTCGTTAAAGCTGTCAGGCAATTTCCTAGCCAAAAAGGCTACTGTGAAACTCACAAGGGCCAAAAAACCCAGGTAGGCAAGGACAGTGTAAAACATTGAAGCTGAACCTTCATTACATTCCAAAATGGCCTCTCCTTCCAAGGAGTGGAAGTCCATGTTGGGAAATGGAGGGGAGGTTGCCAGCCAGGTGGCACAAAGAATTGCTTGGATCAGGGGACAGGCTAAGACAATGGAAGTGGTGAGGGGTTTTCCTAAGAGTTTCCTTGACTTGTTCCCTGGCTTGGTGGCCATGAAAGCCAGAACCACCATGACAGTTTTTGCCAAGACAGAGGAAACTGCCAGGGAAAAGAGAATGGCAAAGGCGGTTTGTCGGAAGAGGCAGGTGAGCTTCCCAGGTCTTCCAATGAAGAGGAAGGAGCAGAGGAAGCAGAGCAGGAGGGAGACCAGGAGGAGGTAGGTGAGATCTCGGTTGTTGGCCTTGACGATCGGTGTGTCACGATGTTTAAGGAAAACTGCCAGGACTGCCAATGTGATCATGGAGAGAGAAAGAGCGAGAGACACTAAAGCGTATCCCAGGGTGTCTTGATAGGCAAGGAAGTGGATCCTCTTGGAAATGCAGTGGTCCTTGTGCTTGTTGGGATATTGGTCTTCTGGGCAGGGGTCACAGTGGGCAGCATCTGAAATCAAGAATCTTTAAGTATTTCATTGCATCTGCTATGAGCATTATGGCAAGAAAGAAGGATGTAAAGTCAAACAGCAGGGAGATCTCTGTGGATCAATGTATTTGCTTTGTAATTCAGATTCTGCTCACTCAGACTCCCCCCACCCTTAGAAAGCTTAGTAGACACGAATAGATTCAATCTCTTGTTTTTCCTCTAGTTCCATCTATTTCCTGGGAGATCAGAAGTGCTGAAAGAAGAAGCTCTCCTGGTATAATTAAAACAAAAGCTTAAACTTCACACTCTGGTCTTTTACCAAAAATAGTTGGTAACTGGTTTTCCAATGGGATGTGAATGTGGGGAGGGAAGGCTAGTAGGGTACCCATAAGTTATGTATTGAAACTATCCAGCATTAACTTGGTAAGGAGTGGGAAAGTTGGCTTATAGGATAAATTGAGTTTAGATCCATGAACTGAGATGTCCTGTGTGAGAACTATGAATACATTGAAGCATGCCAATCCTACCAAAAAATATTAATATGAAATGTATTAATATTAAGTTCTGCTGAGTGGTTCCTTGATCCTGGGAGATTTGAATTTGAAGTGTGCTTTACCTATCTGACCAGAAATGGTCCCTTCTGGACAAGGATCACATCGATAGCAGCAGATCTGCTCACCCTCTGGAACATTTCTCCTCTCTCCTGCCTGGCACCTCTTCATGCCACACCTTCCAAGGGGCCCTTCTAAAACACAAATGCTTGAGATGGGCTTGGAATTGATACATCCTTCATTATGATTTCCACATTCATTTTTCCATGTTCAGAATATCTTCAAAAGAAATGGTTCACTGTCAGTCTACAAGAAACCAGGAGCATCTCCTCTGGTTTTCTGGCCTGTAGCATTCCTGATGCATCAATGGATGCTGGAGATTGGACTGGGAGCTCAGTCTTGAAAGAAAAGGGGGGGAAAAAGCACTGAGCTTGTTAAAAAAAGAAAGATTCTTGAGGATCCAACTGAGGATCCAGGAAATTTTGGTGTC
>CM042838.1:169834514-169857326 GCA_023653725.1 Bungarus multicinctus
CAGAGATTCAGGGACAAGAAGGACCAGGGAGACATGATAGCAGTATTCCAATATCTCAGGGGCTGCCACAAATAAGAGAGAGTCAAGCCATTCTCCAAAACAGTTGAGGGGCAGGACAAGAAGCAAAGGATGGAAACTGACCAAGGAGAGAGGCAACTTAGAACTAAGGAGAAATTTCCTGACAGTGAGGACAATTAACCAGTGGAACAACTTCCCTCCAGAAGCTCCAACACTGGAGGTTTTCAAGAAGAGATTGGACAATCATTTGTGTGAAATGGTGTAGGGTTTCCTGCTTGAGCAAGGGCTGGACTAGAAGACCTTCAAACTCTTATTCTGTTATAATAAAACAAGTCCTTGAATCTAAAGCAAAGCAAACCATCATTTACATCTTTCTGCTCCAGGTAAAAACTTACATGAGTCTGTAAGGAATCTTGGACGGGTCTGTTTTAAAATCTGGGTCTTCGGAGTAGTGAATGCTTGTCAGGAGCAAATTCCCACCAATCATCTCCAGGCCTGTAATATTCTTGCTGAATCTGGAAAGTGTTTGCCAACACAGTTATATTTGGCGTTCTCTTAGCAGTAGACTGAGGTAGGAGCCAAAAGAGCAGCACCAGCAAGAGAGGCAACCCATTCATTCTTGTCACCTTCCCTCCGTCACAATAATAATTTGGAGTTCCAGCTTGAACCGGGGTTGTGCAAGAATAAAAAATGAAATCCAGACAGCTGTGACGAGAGGAGAAATATTTATTCCCAGAGGCAAAATGATTTGGAGTTTGCTAGTTGGAACGCGGCCACCAACACTTGGATGGAGTAATTGGTTTGTTTATAAACAGATGGCAAGTTCTCCAATAAGATCTTACAAATAGACAAGAGGGTCTCTGAAGATGTTGGGCACATTTAAACGCTAAGGGAATATTGTTTAACAACCAGTTGAAGCAAGAAAACTTTGTGTGTTGTGTTTGTCTTTCGCACAGTCTGGTCCTAGTATTACGGCGAAAGGAGAAGTGTGTAAAGGTGCACAAGCTGTGCATTTCTCTTGTTGGCCCTGCATTTTTTTCTGGAGTAACTTCACCCCAGAAATTGGATCTTCTCCTATGTCCCACAGGCTATTAAAACAGAATTATTCTGGAGTGAAATTGGTGTCTGAAAGTCTTGCTGTCCACTGAACTCGTTCTATACTTATTTATGCACTTAACTTCCTTTTCATTAGGAAACAAGCCAAAACTAGTCTCCAAAAAACCCCCAAAACCTGGGACTTCTTGTAACTTGTTCTCTCCATTTCTTTGTCAAATTGAACTATCTTGGTGTTTGATACCATGTATAAAAATTCCCTTCTCAGCCCTCTGGACGGTCTACAATCTTCCTCAATCTCACGTCTTCTACCAGAGGCCTGGCAGTAGGAGGGTACTTAGTTCTTCCTAGCACTTCTTTCCATCTGGGCAGAGAAATCTGCTGTTGTTCTTGGGATCTGTTGGAGATACTCTCCCAATATAGTCATAGACCCAAATGTTTCTACCATAAATGAAACCACGTTGGCCTGGATTTTCCATACCTTCTCTAGTTTCTCCTTCAGGGCCTGGTCCTCAGTGATGGAATTCAAATTTTTTTATTACTGGTTCTGTGGGTGTGGCTTGGTAGGTGTAGCATCGCTTGGTGGGCGTGGCTTCATGGGCATGGCAGGCAACCAAAGAAGACCCAGCCAATCAGCTGGGACTTGGGAGGCAGAGAATAGATGGGGGTGGGGCCAGTCAGAGGTGGGATTGGCCGGTTCTCTGAACTAGTCAAATTTCCACTATGATTCTCTAGAACTGGTCAGAACCAGCTGAAGACCACGTTTGCTGATCCTTCTCCAGCTACTCCTCCTCCTTCTTCCTGATGTTGCTGTCATTTGGTGTGGCTACATCTATCACCACCAATGTCTTCTTCTCTAAGACCGGTACGTCTGGTTGACTGGCCAGGTCCTGGCCTATCTCTTTGGATCTGCAAGTCCCAACGGATCTTAGCCCTCTTATTCTTCACAACTTTGTGGAATATCATATCTGAGTTTGAGATGGTCTAGCCCTGTGATGGCGAACCTATGGCAAGCGTGCCAGAAGCTGCATGCAGAGCCATGTCTCCAGGCACGCCAATCATCACCTGTTGCTCTTCCGGGTTGCAGCATGGGCTGGCCAGCTGGTCTTCGCACACAGGGGAGTGCTGGAAATTGGAAGAATAGATCCCAGTGTGCACATGCACACCGGCCGCCTGGTCTTCCGGTTTCTAATGCACATGTGTGTGTGTGAAGATCAGCTGGGAAGCACAAGTATGCACGTTAGAAGCCAGATGACCAGATGGCCGGTGCGCAAGCATGTTGGGTGCTGCTCTTCTGGTGTCTGGGTTCTGCCTTTTTGGCACACGTGTGCTCCCATTTTGGCACTCGGTGGTGAAAAGGTTAACCACCACTGGTCTAGCCCATGCACTCTGCATATGTCCCTGTACACCACACCACTACTTGGTGGTGCCTTGCAGTGTATGCTGTCCCTGCTTGCATCTTACACCCTGCCACTGTGTGTTGGTCTGTCTCTCAAGCTGGATGCAACATTCAGTTGTGGTCTATGGTGTAACCAATGTAGAATATAGAGGAGCAATGATTCCTCTTGTTGTTGACACTCTATGTCTGATGATCAAGGGCAAGGCATGGAGGCAACACAGTCTGATGGAAGTTTAGAACGCCCCTTTATTGCTCCAACTTTCCCCCAAACATTCCCACGTTTATGGCAAGTCCCAGAGCAAAGCACTCTCTCACACACACACACACACACACACACACACACACAAACACCCCTCCAGCAGCCTCTGGCTGCGAATAGTCCAGCAAAACTCTGTTAGCACAACAGTTTCAAGGCAAGAAGTTCAATGGACCAAAGGAACAAAGCAATTATAAGGCAAGAAGTCCAACAAACTCCAGATGTCGGCAACGCACACAAAACTCCACAAATTCAGCATTTGTTCCCAACAAACGCCCCTCCCCACAACATCTCCTTAAGTCTCAGTCCCCAGCTGTGTCTTGTGAAGAGGGGTGGGATGCTCTCCTCCTGAGTTGTTGGGTCAGCCTGTCCTGTTCCCAGCTCCTCTCCACTCTCTGTGCTCAGGGGTCAGGAGGGGATGGTCCTTGCTCATTGCCTGAGCTCCATAGCTCCTCATCTCCTCTGATTTCCCTCTCTTTCCCCTCTCTCAGTTGTCCTGCACCCATTCTTCCCTGCTGGCCGGCTGTCCCAAGTCCGAGGGACACGAGGCTGACTCGTCCTGCTCCTCCCTGCATTCTTCCAAAGCCAACAAGGCTTCCCCCTTGACCTCCATCAGCCCCAATTCTGGCTCATCCTCCTCCATGGACTCAGGCTCTGATGGGGCATTGACACTACATCTGTTGCTACAGCAAGGATTATGGGAGGTTTCCAAGTGCTTCAACAGACTCAGAATGTCAGCAACAAGATGCTCATGTTGGCTCATGGCCAGCTTGTGATTCATGAAGACATAGAGATCCTTCTCACATGTGCTACTGCTGCCCAGGATGCTCTCTCCAATCCCAAACATGGGCCCTTTCCCCACACAAAGGAAGGTCTTTGATATGTTAATGTTGAATTGATCTGATTGGATTGTGATTACTAATTGAGCTTGTTGAGAGCTTCTTGAATCCCGATCCAGTCCTCTATCACGATGTCTCTCAACCACGGGGATTTTAAGATATGTGGAGAAATATTTTAATATACTTTAAATTGTATTGTAGCAAATCTCAAAGGTAAATAGAAGGAATTTCAAACCACAAGTAAAAATGGTACTGTTATAAGTAAATTTGAATGTTATACTTGAGAAACTATAGAACCAGACTGTAGCCATTTTGTGTTCGTAGAATGACCTTTTTAAAAGAACAGAAAAGTTGAGAAATATGTTTTTGTACAAGAAACATGTGGTATTGCGAAATTGTCCTTGGACGAGGTTCTAGAATGTGTAGAGGTTGACTTGACATTATATAGTCATATTAATCAAAAGTATAATCCTCTGATAATTGCATAACCGGATATCTGGAGATAAATCCGGGAAAAGGATGTTGGTACCAATCCAATGTCAAGTAAAAAGAGGTCAGTGGAAATACCCATAACTTTCCTATGAGAATCTATGTATCTTTGTAACTGAAAAACAACATGTGATCTGTACTTGTTTATATCATTATATTTGGGTATAAATATATGGTCTGTCTGGTAATCGGGGTTCTCCTTTGTCTCATACTATCTTTGGTATGGGTTAAAGAGTGCCGGTACTGCAGTATCTTCAATAAAGCCAGTTACGTGTTTCAGTATTTCAAGTCTGTTCTAATTATTTCTGCTCATATGCAGGACAAGTTTTGGCGAGCCAGGCAGGAGACAGGACAAGGACTCTGGAGGTGGTTCTTCTGAGCTGCAAAACGGGGCCCCCTGCTGCTGTTCTGCGGGGTTTTGTGCTTTGAATGAGCCTCCGTCCAGGGGCCTTGCTCCTGGTGACCTGCGTTTGGTTGACTGATTGCTGGGACCGTGCTGGCTTCCAATGGCCATGGGTGAGTTGTGGTGCACCGAGGAATCAGGTGAGCTCTGAGTTTTTTTTTATATATATATATATATCTATATATATATTTTAGAGGCTTATGTTGCAACATTTTTTTTAACAGTCTAACATTTTTGTTCCTCCCTTTTGAAACGTTTCATATATATATTTTTTTCTTCTCTAAATGAAGGCTTGTTCGGCTTGTATGCTTTTTTACTTTATGTCTGGAGTGTGTATCTGTGCAGAGGGGTCTGTCTGTGCTGTTACATTGTTTATTCTCCCTTTCTCTGTCTCATTTCCTGTGAATAGGGGGGTGGAAATGGGGAATTTATTTTCCTGGTTAAAGAAACCAGCTGTTGCTAGTGAAGTTCCTTCCATTCCTATGTCATCTCCTCTTGGGGAGTTAATAAATCAGTGAAATGAGGCATGGTTAGTTCAGTATACTAAACTTTTGGATACGATATGGTTAATTGGGCTGTGTACAGCTCGCTGGCCGGATCATATCTTGAAATCTCCAAATTATAGGTGGTCGAGGTTTGGTGAGTCTAATGTATATTGGATTAATGCTTTAAAGGATGTCTTGACTAAAAAGAGGTAGGTTTCTCAAGTGTCTTATGTTGTGCGTTGGTATCATGTACAATATATTGATCCATTTCCTCCTCTTGGGAAAACTTCTAAGAGACTTTTGTATACAAAGGAAAGTGATAAGTGGGATCCTTTGGATTATGCTGGTCCTGTACGTCCTCCTCCTTATAATGTAGCTAACTCTGTGCAAGATGTGGGAGAAAAAGAGGGGGGGAAGTTCCTCCGCAGTTTCTCAGTATAGAGAGTTAAAACAGGAGTTGGATTCATTAGCAGTTGCTGGACCTTCTCGTGGAGCTATAACTAGTTCCAGGGTGAGAAAGGACCAACAGGTGTTATATCCACTACGTGAAATGCCTAATGGAGTTACAGCTGAGGGAGTTCCTATAACAACATTTGTAAATGTCCCACTTACGTCTTCAGATTTGAGGAATTATAAGTTGTCTATGTCATTATTCAGGTTGATCCAATATCATTATCACAGAGTTTGGATTTGTTTTTGGGTCCTAATATTTATACTTATGTGGAATTACAGCATATCTTGGGATATCTTTTTCCTTCTGAGGGTAAGATTAGACGAGCTGGCATAGTATACTGGAATAAGACACAGGAAGGTGTAGTAAATGCGGTAGATGGTGAAGATAAGTTTCCTTTGGCAGATCCTGGTTGGGATAGTCAGATTCCAGAGGATAGAGTACCTGGATATGAAGAAACTTATTGTGCAGGGTGTGAAGACTGCTGTATCTCAGGGTAGAAATCTAGCTAGAGCACTTGAGGTAGGTCAGTTAACATATGAGTCTCCAGCTGAATTCTTGACTAAAATCAAGGATAGTTTAAATAAGTATTCTGGTCTTGCCCCTGAAACACCAGAATATCAGGCTTTAATGAAACTGCAGTTTGTTACTAAAGCCTGGGGTGATGTGCAGAGGAAATTGCAGAAGATAGAGAGATGGGCTGAATCGGACATAGCTACTTTGTTGCAAGAGGCCACCAAGGTGTTTATTGGTCGCGATCTTGCAAAGTCTCGTCAGAAATCCCAAATTATGTTTTCAGTGTTGAAAGCTGCTACAACCGAAAAGGTGGGTAAGCCAGTTGGACTGGTTGTAGCTACTAGAAGAGCTGGAGGTGCATCTACTAGAGGTGGATGGAAGCGTCCTGGGAGAGGACGGAGGGGATTTTTTTCCTTGAATAGGAATAGTGAGCTAAAAGGGAGTAGACATTGTTTTGCTTGTGGAAAGGAGGGGCATTTTGCGAGAAATTGCCCGGACAAGCAAAGACTGCAACGTAGAGAATAGAGACTGTATATCCTAATTGAAGATTAGGGGGGTCAAGGGCTCCTGACGTTGGAGTCCCACCGGGAGCCTTTAGTAAAATTGAAGGTGGGACCTAAGGAAATAAGTTGCATTTTTCGGATAGACACAGGGGCGGCTAGAACGTCTTTGTGTGAGTTACCTGAGGGTCTTACTCAGGAGGGAAAAATGATGATAGTCTCTGGGGTTAAGGGGGAACCCTTTGAAGTTGCTGTTGTTGAAAATGTGTCTCTGAAGGGGGAATACTCAGAGATAACATTAAATGTCTTGTACATACCTGAAGCAGGTATGAACCTTTTAGGACGAGATGCTTTGTCTTTATTAGGATGTGAGCTTATCTTTTCTGCAGATAAATGCACAATTCAGCTATTAGATAGTGAACAGGAGACATATATAGATCCTATTGTGTGGGAAGCAAAAGGAAACAGAGGTGTTTTGAAACTCCCACCTGTTGAAGTGATTTTAAAAGAGGATGCTGAGCCAGTGAGGCGGAAGCAATATAATATTTCTCCAGAAGGGAGACGTGGTCTAAAGCCAGTGATAGAGTCTCTTTTAAGGGATGGACTAATTGAACCTGCAATGTCACCATATAGTACACCTATCTTACCTGTAAAGAAACCTGATGGGTCCTTTTGTCTAGTGGTAGATCTGAGGCTCATAAATGGGTTGGTAGTAGAATGACATATTATTACGCCAGATCCCTATACATTATTGGGGAGGATTCCACATGAGCATAAATATTTTAGTGTAATAGATTTGAAGGATGCTTTTTGGACGTGTCCTTTGGCTGAAAACTTGAGGGATATTTTTGCTTTTGAATGGACAGATCCAGATACATATCGTACTCAACAGTATTGATGGTGTGTGTTACCACAGGGTTTTTCAGAAAATCCTAGTTTGTTTGGACAGGCATTAGAGCAGGTCCTTGAAGGGTTTAGCCCACCTGTGGGGATAACAGTATTGCAATATGTGGATGATTTTTTTTTAGGGCAACAGGGCTTGAGAGTGTCAAAGAAGAAATTACAATATGTTGAGTCTGAGGTTAAATATTTAGGATATTTAATTAGTCATGGAAGTAAGAGAATAAATCCAGAAAGGATTGAAGGGATAGTTAGACAGCCTATACCGAAGAATAAGAGGGAAGTTCGGAAGTTTTGGGGATTGTTAGGATATTTTGGTCTATGGATAGATGATTATACAACTAAGGTTAAATTTCTATATGAGAAATTGTTAGATGATGAACCATGGGAGGTTGTATGGAATAATGAAGAGATAAATAATATTGAGAAGCTTAAGCATGGTTTAATACAGGCTCTGGTACTAAGTTTGCCTGATTTAAAGAAACTGTTTTATTGGCCGCAGTTGAAGATGGAATAGCTAAGTGAGTTTTGGCTCAAGTCTGGGCTGGAAAGAAAAAGCCTGTAGCATTTTTATCCAAATTGATGGATCCAGTAGTACGTGGTTGGCCTTTATGTATACAGGCAGTGGCAGCTACAGCTATATTGGTAGAAGAAAGTAGGAAGTTAACTTTTGGAAGTGCTTTAGTGGTAAGCAGTCCACATCAGGTGAGAACTATTCTAATGCAGAAAACACATAAATGACTTACACATACTAGATTATTGAAATATGAAGCTATTTTATTATCTCAGGAGGATTTGCTCCTCTCACTGGACAGGAATTGAATTCAACTTGAATTCCTTTCGGGAGAGAAACAAGAATGGGATAATATAGAGCATGATTGTATTGAGGCTATAGATTTACAGACGAAAATAAGAGAGGATTTGGAGGATAGCCCGATAGAGGGAGGTATTAATTTGTTTATAGATGGATCTTCTAGAGTAGAAAACGGTAAATGAATGAATGGATGCCCTGCACAAGTATGTGAAGTTTTTGCTTTATTACAAGCCTTGAACCTTTTAGAGAATGAAGTGGGTAATATCTATGCTGCTTCTAGATATGCCTACGGTATTGTACCAACTTTTGGAAAAATTTGGGTAGAAAGAGGAGTGATTACAAGTAACGGAAAAGAAGTAAAACAAGTAGATCTTATCAAAGCTGTATTAAAAGCAGCTGCAGTTCCAGAACGTTTAGCCATAATACATGTTGAAGCTCATAAGAAGGGAAATTCTAAGGAGATTTTAGGAAATAAATTAGCAGATCAGGCAGCTAAAGAGGCTGCCCGTAAAGGAAGAGAGGTGAAGGTAATGGTTTTAATTCCTGTTTTGGAATGGGATGTAAAACCAGAGTTCACTGATGAAGAAGAAAAGCAGATGCAATTGGAAGGTGTTACATGTGTTGATGGAAAATGGGTAACAAATGATGGTTTACAAATAGTTAATAAACCTATTATGAGAAACATAATAGAGAAAGTACATGAGGGTACTCATTGGGGAACACAGGCACTTGTAGATTTTGTGCAACGGAAGTATATTTGCAGAGGAATGTTTACAATAGCTATGCAAATATGTAGAAAATGTATACATTGTATACGAATAAATAGGAAAATGATGAGAAAAACATTACTAGGAGGAAGAGATTTAGCTGTCTGGCCATTTCAGAGGATACTAGTCGATTATATTGAAATGCCAGCTGTAGGTACATTGAAATACTTATTAGTAATAGTTGATCATTTAACAGGATGGGTGGAAGCTGTTCTGTGTGCGAGAGTGAATGCACAAATGACTGTGAAGTTAATATTGGAACAGATATAGATATAGATATGCATTGATAGTGCATTTATAATGATAGAGGTACACATTTTACTTTTCATGTGGTAAAAGAGGTATAGGAAAGAATTGGAAATAGACTGGCAATAGACCTGTTGGGTTTTTGCCTCAGGTGGGGTGAAGAATGAGAACTATAAAACAATATATTAAGGAAATTAATATTAGCAGTTTAATTACCCTGGATGAAATGTTTACCTCTAGCTCTATTGTGAGTGTGTACTAGTTTGAGAAAAAAAGATGTTGAAATTTCATTGTATGAAATGATGTTTGGCATACCTTATACTGGAAGTGTGGGTATGTTTAGGAATTGTACTTGAAGATATTTGATTTTGTTTAGAAAATATATACAGGGACTGTCCCAGTGTTTTTCTCTTTTAAGGTCTAGAGGACTTTTGGCGCAAACACCAACATTTGATTTCCGAGTGTATGATTTTAAGAGTGGACACTGGGTCCTGATAAAGCAGTGGAGAGCTTTTGGAAAGCTGAGGCCTATCTGGGAAGGATCGTTAAAAGTACTGTTGACTATTGAGTCTGCTGTTTGGACATGTGAGTGAGGCTGGACACATCATTCGTGTCTACAGGGATTTGTGGATTCGGTTCCTGTTTCCAGTGGAAGCAAGCTTCGGAAAGACTGGACTTTTTATTATAGTGGGAATACTATACTATAGATAGCGGGAATAGATAATTACATGTCTAGTTTAGCTTAGGTTTGTGGAACTTTGGGTGGAAGAATTGATTATTTGGTTGAATGTAATACATTTTTCTTTGTATTGTTTAGTATTTTAAGACATGAAATAATAGACTGTTGTACACAGGTATTATATCCTCTGTATGCAGAAGAAGATAAAGAAGTGGATGTAAGTCCCCACAGACCGGTTGTAAGTTTTGAAGTGTAAAACTACATACGTTAAGGTGGGTGGGGGCCTAGTCCATTTGTGAATATGATGTGGATAGTGATTATTACCTTATGTGGGGTAGGTATGGAGGCCTCTGAGGTATTGCCTGGTTATTCATTAACATGGCAATGGTTATGTTTCCAAACTGAACCCGATAGAACAGAAAATGAAGGGCAGATATCACTGACATTGATGAAACCTATGGCTGAGGTTGGAAACTGTATAAGATCCACTTTAGATGATGGTTCATATTTGAGAAATATCTAGCATGTAACCGCACATATGACATATGACATGAGGACTTGTCTAAGAGGATGAAACAACTATATGATCGTTGTTTTGACCTGTATGGCAATTATTCTCCTTCCTATATGAGACTTAGAGCTCTGGAAGAGATGTTATTTATGCCATTCATTGAATTAAGAAGTACTCTAATGAGGTTGATGTTTTTGTGTGACAGTTGGTTAGTGCAAAATGTTCATTTACCTGGAAAGGTAGATGTACAATTAGATGTTTAGAGGTACCGAGAATTCTACAGAGAAGTGTAAGATACTAAAAGGTACAAAGCCTAATGTGAAAAGTGAAAATGTTGTTCTGAAATTAATGAGAGTAGCTTTGAATAGTTTTTCTTTTTTGTGTGAAAGGAATAACTACAGTTACAGATGTCATGTCTATTTGTTTTATAAAAATTCCAGGAGCAAAAGAATTTTTATGGTAGAGTTTATCCTGATGATCTTTTGTATATTTGTAAAAGGTGATACCTTGTTTGGATTTCCTGTGAGGTCAACAAATGGACTAATCAGGAAAGCTGACAATTTTTCAGCTTATGATTGTATTAAGTATAAACATGCAGATGACAAAACAATTTATACTTATTTACCTACTGAAGAAGTTTTTTTTATTGAATGGAGGTTGAAGACATAGATGGAATGACACATGTGTTGTATTTAACTAGAGGTTGGTTAATGTTTTGTAGAGCATATGTATATGCATTGATACCAATTAATACAATGAGTGTGCAATTGGTCGTTTAATGACTGTTATGGTAACTGCCCATACTAGGGGTGAACATGTGAAGAAATATAGAGAACAACGTTAGTGTTTAGTGATACTTCTTTTACAGACTGTAATGATATGTAAGTTGTGTTTCTGCTGTTGTAAGATTAAGAAACCTGAGGAAAAATGCAAGATATATAGTCAACAGGAAGTTCGGCTTATGTTGAGAGATTGATGATCATTCTCAAGTATAAATTGGTAATAAAAAGAAAGGGAGGAGTTGTTATAAGTAAATTTGGATGTTATACTTGAGAAACTATAGAACCAGACTGTAGCCATTTTGTGTTCGTAGAATGACCTTTTTAAAAGAACAGAAAAGTTGAGAAATATGTTTTTGTACAAGAAACATGTGGTATTGCAAAATTGTCCTTGGACGAGGTTCTAGAATGTGTAGAGGTTGACTTGACATTATATAGTCATATTAATCAAAAGTATAATCCTCTGATAATTGCATAACCGGATATCTGGAGATAAATCCGGGAAAAGGATGTTGGTATCAATCCAATGTCAAGTAAAAAGAGGTCAGTGGAAATACCCATAACTTTCCTATGAGAATCTATGTATCTTTGTAACTGAAAAACAACATGTGATCTGTACTTGTTTATATCATTATATTTGGGTATAAATATATGGTCTGTCTGGTAATCGGGGTTCTCCTTTGTCTCATACTATCTTTGGTATGGGTTAAAGGGTGCCGGTACTGCAGTATCTTCAATAAAGCCAGTTACGTGTTTCAGTATTTCAAGTCTGTTCTAATTATTTCTGCTCATACGCATGACAGGTACACATTTGAATAGAGATTGCTATAAAATATTTATATGATTTCTAATAATTTACTGAACAAGCCCGTCTCTTATTTCATTATTGTTAAAAAAAAATCACACCAAATTAAAACAAGCCCCAAAGTGCAAATAAAAGTTACTACTTTCCACATAAATCAGAGATTCTTGTGCCTCATTATATTTTGTCTCTGATTCAGATCAGGCCTCAGTAGGATAATGTAGCATTTGGGGAAAAAGATGCAAGCCAAGAGACCAGCCCCAGAGGCCAAGATGGAGAAGATCTCCACAGCCACCATGGACTTCCCTTTGGTGCTCAGGTAGGTGGGGAGGAAGGTGATCCAAACACTGCAAAAGACCAGCATGCTGAAGGTAATGAACTTGGCTTCATTAAAGCTGTCAGGCAATTTCCTAGTCAGAAAGGCCATTGTGAAACTCACAAGGGCCAGAAAAGCCAGATAGGCCAGGACAGTGTAAAACATCAAAGCTGAACCTTCATTACATTCCAAAATGGCCTCTCCTTCCAAGGAGTGGAAGTCCATGTTGGGAAATGGAGGGGAGGTTGCCAGCCAGGTGGCACAAATAATTGCTTGGATCAGGGGACAGGCTAAGACAATGGAGGTGGTGAGGGGTTTTCCTAAGAGTTTCCTTGACTTGTTCCCTGGCTTGGTGGCCATAAAGGCCAGAACCACCATGACAGTTTTTGCCAACACAGAGGAAACTGCCAGGGAAAAGAGAATGGCAAAGGCAGATTGTCGGAAGAGACAAGTGAGCTTCCCAGGTCTTCCAATGAAGAGGAAGGAGCAGAGGAAGCAGAGCAGGAGGGAAACCAGGAGGATGTAGGTGAGATCTCGATTGTTGGCCTTGACGATCGGTGTGTCACGATGCTTAAGGAAAACTGCCAGGACTGCCAATGTGATCATGGAGAGAGAAAGAGCAAGAGACACTAAAGCATATCCCAGGGTGTCTTGATAGGCAAGGAAGTGGATCCTCTTGGAAATGCAGTGGTCCTTGTGGTTATTGGGATATTGGTCTTCTGGACAGGGGTCACACCGAGCGGCATCTGAAATCAAGAATCTTTAAGTATTTCATTGCATCTACTATGAGCATTATGGCAAGAAAGAAGGATGCAAAGTCAAAGCAGCAGGGAGATCTCTCTGGATCAACGTAGTTGCTTTGTACTTAAAGTCTGCTCACTCACACTCCCCCCACCCCTGAGAAAGCTTAGTAGACACGAATAGATCAATCTCTTGTTTCTCCTCTAGTTCCATCAATTTCCTGGGAGATCAGAAGTGCTGAAAGAAGAAGCACTCCCGGTATAATTAAAACAAAAGCTTAAATTTCACACTCTGGTCCTTTACCAAAAATATTGGTTATAGGTTTTTCCAATGTAATGTGAATGTGGGGGAGGGAAGGCTAGCAGTGTACCCATTAGTTATGTATTGAAACTATCCAGCATTAACTTGGTAAGGAGTGGGAAAGTTGGTTTATAGGGTAAATTGATCTATAAACTGAGATGTCCTGTGTGAGAACTATGAATACATTGAAGCATGCCAATCCTACCAAAAAAATATTAATATGAAAATGTATTAATATTAAGTTCTGCTGAGTGGTTTCCTTGATCCTGGGAGATTTGAATTTGAAGTGTGCTTTACCTGTCTGACCAGAAATGGTCCCTTCTGGACAAGGATCACATCGATAGCAGCAGATCTGCTCACCCTCTGGAACATTTCTCCTCTCTCCTGCCTGGCACCTCTTCATGACACACCTTCCAAGGGGCACCTTCTAAAACACAAATGCTTGAGTTGGGCTTGGAATTGATACATCCTTCATTATTGATTTCCACATTCATTTTTCCATGTTCAGAATATCTTCAAAAGAAATGGTTCACTGTCGTCTACAAGAAACCAGGAGCATCTCCTGAGGGTTTCTGGCCAGTAGCATTCCCGATGCATCAATGGATGCTGGAGATTGGAACTGGGAGCTCAGTCTTGAAAGAAAAGGGGGGAAAAAGCATTGAGCTTTGTTAAAAAAAGAAAATATTCTTGAGGATCCAACTGAGGATCCATGGAAATTTTTGTTGTCTCCTCCAATTGCATCCTGGGTTTCCATAAGAGGTTCTTGTAGACCTGCCACATATTTCACCTCAATTGTGTTACGCAGAGCATGGATGTTTCACCAAACGCCTGCATGTTTTGTAATGCAGTAGTTCTCTTTCCAGTTAGAAGGATATTCTCCATCCCCAGGAGAATATCTTCCCCTATGTTTGCAGCATTTCCTTCCATCTCACCTTTGTGGGCCAGGTGATTGCATCGGAGTTGATGATGAAATCTTGGCCTGGGGAAGCCCCAGGATCTGTTAGTCCAACTTTCACAGGGACAAACGATTGATTGGGGAGGAAAACCCAGTTGAGAAGATCATATTGAGAAGATCCCAATCCATTTTCTGAGAAGGAGACTTCCTCTCCAGCACTGTTGTTGAAGTGGACCTTCCTCAAATAGGGAAGAATCTGAAAGAAAAGAGACATAGAATAAAATAGAACTCAGAAAGCTCAAACTGCCCAAAAGGAGCTGCCGATCCAGTTCTACAGAGGAATGATGGAGTCTGTTATCTGCACTTCTATCACTGTCTGGTTTGGTCCTGCAACCCAACAGGACAGACACAGACTCCAGAGGATAATTGGGACTGCAGAAAAAACCATGGCTACCAACCTGACTTCCACGGAGGATCTGTATCCTGCACGAGTCAAAAAGAGGGCTGGGAAAATATTGACAGACCCCTCACATCCTGGACATAAACTGTTTCAATTCCTACCCTCAAAACGAAACAGTAGAGCATTGCACACCAGAACAACTAGACACAAGGGGAGTTTTTCCCTGAATGCCATCACTCTGCTAAACAAATAATTCCCTCAATACTGTCCAACTGTTTACAAAGTCTGCACTACTATTACAATTAACCTTCTCATCACTCCTTATCACTCATCCCGTCCCACTTGTGACAGTATAACTGTAACTTCATCACTTGTATCCTTACAATTTATATGGACTGTTTCCTATTATGATTTGATTGCTTATTGTACCCTATGAGTATCATTAAGTGTTGCACCTTATAAGTCTTGACGCTTGACAAATGAATCTTTTCTTTTATGTACACTGAGAGCATTTGCACCAAAGACAAATTCCTTGTGTGTCCAATCACATTTGGTAATAAATTCTATTCTATTCTATTCTATTCTATTCTATTCTATTCTATTCTATTCTATTCTATTCTATTCTATTCTATTCCTATTCTGTAATTCTATTTTGTCCTGTCCTGTTCTATTTTGTTCTAATCTAAATTCTATTCTAAATTCCATTCTATTCTATTTTATTCTATAGTATTCTACTCTACTCTACTCTACTCTAATTCCTTCCCCTTTTGTTCTGAGATACACTTGTATGGTAGCGTACAGATATTTAACCAGTAATTCAAAAAATACATACAGGAAACTTTCTTTCTAAAGATCCTGAGAGGAAGAAAAGATCCCTGCGGGTCCAGCCAGCGAGGTGGAAAGCCTAATGCCTGAGACTTGCCAGCAAGCCAGAAAAGAGCTCATTCATTGAGCAACGCTCAATTCAAAAGAACTAGGAGATCTCTGATTCCTTCCATCCTTGACCAGCACGCCAGAAAAGAGCTCATTCCTCGGAAAGCACTAAATTCAAAAGCGCTCTATTCAAAAAGCTCAACGATCTGCAATTCAACCCATCCTTACTAGAAGGTAAGACGGTGGGACTCGTCAGTACTGACGGCTCTATGATCATCCTTGCAGGGTGGTGAGCACCGGAAGCTGTGAGTCGGTCTTCAGGCATTTGCAGCGGACTGCCTGCCCCCTACCACCCCTCCTTCCATCTTCCCTTTTCACCGAATTGCTAATCCGGACTTCCTCTTTAAAAGGACAGTAACTGAACTCCTGTGAAGATTGGAATCAATTTTGTGATAGAAGCAGAAATATATTGAAGGCAGGAGCGAATGCTCATTGCAAATCTTAGTCTACATAGTAAAAATATAAACTGTTTTGAATTGCCAGTGCAAGACTATCTCCGTGCCTCTTTCTCTTAAAAGCAAAAAACTTTGAAAGTGTATTTAAATTGACTAGGAGGGGACCAGAAATCCTATTTATCAAGGGAAAACAAAAAGTTTCCTGTTGCCTCTCTGTGTTTGTCTCTGCTAAATCAAAGTATTCCTTCGCCTCCATTGAAACAATCTGCCTGCCAGCTCCAAAGTCATTAATCTTTTCTTGAGAGGAAGAAACGGGTTGTGATTCACCTCTTTTTGATGACAAAATGCAAAACCAGCGAAGACTTTAAATCAGCCATCTCCATAGAAACGGGCTGTATTTCCCCCCCCCCGCCTCGATCTCATCTTCTGCAATAGTTTGAATTCAATTTACAGAATACAAATTAAAGAACCCTTTTCCAACAGTGACCACAATATGATTGACTTTTGTCTCAACATACGTCCGCACAAAAATCATCACAACAACAAAATCTCCAATTATAACTTCAAAAAAGGCAGCTATGATCTCACAAACTCTCTTCCCTTGATTGGCAATTTCTATTCACTGGATGCAATACTGTTGAAGACCATTACAACATATTCTTACTAGAAATCAAAAGAGCCATAAAACTATATGTATCAATAACAACTCCCCAAACCAGGAAAAACAGATTACCCATAACAATAAGGAAGCTTCAATCCAAAAAGAGATCACTTTGGCGAAAAAACAAATCTGGTCACGTTGCCAACTTCAAAAGCCGATACAAAAATCTATGCCACCAGATAAAAACTGAACGCACCAATTATCACATTAAACAAGAGGAAAAATTTCTATGCACAAATTCCACCCGTGCTTTCTACAATTTTGTAAACAACAAACTAAAAGACTCAAGGTCCATCCCACCCTGAAAGGACCTAATGGCAAAGACTGCAACGATGACACCATCAAAGCAAACCTCTTTAACACATTCTTTGGCTCAGTATTTCTAAACAGCAATGGATCAAGCCCGGTACTTCCTAGTCGAACCACAGAAAACTACAATGATCTAATATATATCGATTTTACAGAAGACATTGTTGAAAAAGCACTGCACAATCTAAAACCATCCCTATCTATTGGACCGGATGGAATATGTGCCTACTTCTTAAAAAATCTATCCACTGCCATAGCCGAACCTCTAAGCATAATCTTTGAAAAATCTTCCAAGACCAACTCCTTGCCAAAATTATGGTCACAAGCCATGGTCATCCCCATCTTCAAAAAGGGAGACCCCAGACTAGATGAAAATTACAGACCAATCTCCTTATGCTGCGTAACCTGTAAAGTCATGGGAACAATTATTAACCAATCCATTATCCTCCACTTAGACACAAACAACCTACTCTCTAATAAACAATTTGGTTTCAGAAAAAAAACTATCCTGTAATCTGCAACTTTTACACTGCAAAAACATATGGACTATACAATTCAATCAGGGCAAAGCAATAGACGCAATCTACATAGACTCCTGTAAAGCCTTTGATTCAGTGGTACATGACAAACTACTCCTAAAACTAAAATTTTATGGTACCTCTGCACACCTGCATAACTGGGTAGAAGCATTCCTGTCAAACAGACAACAAATGGTCAAAATTGGGGGCGTCCTATCAAATTCTGTACCTGTCAATAGTGGTGTCCCCCAAGGCAGTGTTTTAGGAGCAACTCTCTTCATACTCTACATAAATGACCTCTGTGATCATATCAAGAGCAACTGCGTTTTCTTCGCTGATGATGTAAAGCTATTCAACACCACAGACAATACTGCTACCCTTCAAAAAGACCTCGACTATGTATCAGAATGGTCAAACAAATGGCAACTTCAAATCTCAACAAATAAATGCTCTGTCCTACATATTGGCCAAAAAAAATCCAGAAAATAAAATACAAGCTGAATAGTCAAGACCTTGTTGATGATCCAAACTCTGTCAAGGACCTTGGAGTACTCATCTCTAATGACCTAAGTGCTAGAGCTCACTGTAACTGCATAGCCAAAAAGGCATTACGAATTGTTAATCTAATCCTACGTAGCTTCTTCTCTGGTAATATCACACTACTAACTAGAGCATACAAAACATTTGCTAGACCTATACTTGAATACAGCTCATCAGTCTGGAACCCATATCATGTATCTGATATTAACACATTTGAAAAAGTGAAGAAATATTTCACAAGAAGAGTTCTCCACTCCTCTACTCATTGCAGAATACCTTATGCCACCAGACTTGAAACTCTAGACCTAAAAAACCCAGAACTAAGCCACCTCCAGTCCAATCTAAATATAGTATATAAAATCATACATTGCAATGTCCTACTACAAATGAATACTTCAGCTTTAATCATAACAATACAAGAGCATACAATAGATACAAATTCAAGGTTAACCACATCAAACTTGACTGCAGAAAATACGACTTCAGCAACAGAGTGGTCAATGTTTGGAATACTCTACCTGACTCTGTGGTTTCTTCCCCAAACCCCAAAAACTTTAACCTTAGACTGTCTACTATTGACTTCACCCCCTTCCTCAGAGGCCTGTAGGGGGCATGCATAAGCACACCAATCATGCCTACCATCCCTGTCCCTTTTTTTTTTCTTATAAGCATCTATCTCATGTATTCAAAACTATATTTATTCTTATACCTGCATCTTGTAAGCGATTGACGAATCAAATAAATACTAAAAATCTGTGGGCCGAATATAAAGTGAAACAGATTACCTGCCATGGCTGCACATTTGAGATCTTCTTTCCAAGTCTCATCATGGCTGGTTCTGCTCCTAACCCAAGCATTGCATGCAATGCATGGGCCACAGCATAAATGGCATTGTAGATATTGTAACTTTCACCTGTCATGCTCGTTTCAAAAATGTGAGTTGGCACATTCTGTAAGTTCTCCTTTCCTGTACATTGTTTTTTCTTTGTTTGAGAGATCTTTCCTGGTTTGTAGATCTTGCAGTCAAAGATATTTTTCCACCATTCTGGGAGAAAGACGTCCCCTTCTGGGCTCAAAGGGTCCAAAGACAGGAGAAAATGTCTGAATTCTGAGATATCTCCTGTGTGGTCCCTGAACTGCAAAGACCCGTGGAACGGCTTTATAATTCCAAATGTGTCTTTAACTGCCACCAGGTTGTGGTTCCATTGGGAAGTTAGGATCCAAAGTGTCTGAGGCAATGACTTTGTGGACGTTACATGAAAAAGCAGAGCTGTCTGTACATGTGCATTAGTATGAGGGTCTCCAAAGAGAATAATCACATCAGCTTTACAGCAGTTGCTTAAAAAAAGAACAAATTTATTTATTGTATTAAGAGAGTTATCTGATTTCAACATTTGAGTGAAGGCCAGGCAGATCTTCTCCTTCAGCATCGGCACCAGAGATGAGAGGAAATGTTCTCCACTGTCATCTTCGTTGGCTAGCAGCCCAACCCAGTTCCACTGGAAATGTAGGAGCAGCTGGACTAAAGTCACATATTGAGGAAATTCCTTGGGATTAATCCGGAAGAAGGAAGGATATATTTTCTTGTCTCCTTGAAAGAACTGAAAGCCAACACCGAGCTGGAGAAAGTAAGACGCTTCTTTCAAAGACAAAGTAAAGTTTGATGGTGACTTTAGAGATCACCATTGTCTGGTTATTGCTCCACCAGTCGGGGTGACTCAGCCAGAGTTGCAAGTTAATGCTTCTTCCCTTCTTATGAAGAGCCACCAGTTGCATATTTGATTGTGTTATGACAAATCAGAAGACAAGGGAAGAAATATCAACCTGATACCAGGAATAATCTGCACTGAAAAGGTGGCCGACCAACCGTCATGAAGATTCTTCTTGGCAAGAGCAACATTTCAGAAATATATCATTATCTATCACTTTGGGATTATATAAAATATATCTTGACCCATAAAATATAAAAAAATCAACTTTAGCATGGATTCTTTAAGTCTCACACTCCTGATATGTCCCTCTCAACATCTTGGGTTTCACCTGGAGCTTCTGTGTCTGCTTCTGCTTTTGGTCTACCCCATATTGTCTCCAGCGAAGCCCCCTTACCTGTGGCACCTTGAAGATGCTGAAGATGGAGGCCATCTGCCTTGAGGATTTGGAGTTGAGACCTCCAATGACAGAGAGCAGAGGGTCCTGCCTGCCACATTTATACCCTGGAACCATTTCACCTCGTGTGGAGACCAAGGAGTGGCTGATTAAGGAAATATTCTTCTCATTCTGGTGATTGTCGTAGATGTGGAAGCCAAGGGTGATGTTGGAGAGAAGAACCAGATCCTTGTTGACCTCACTGACTGCAAACACCAAGGCCAGGAACTGCTGGTAATTCTTGTGTATTATTCTACAGGAAGAAAAAAATTGGGCAGCCGTATAGGAAAGGTCATTTGTGCTGGTAGAACTTGATTGGTCTTTCATGGTGTTCTTTGGAGCAGCAAGTTCCAGGTATAATTGGGTTTTTTTTAAAACAAAAAAGGAAGGACAAACTATTCTGTCTTCTTGAGAGAACTCAAAGCCAACACTGAGCTGGAGAAAGTGAGATTCTTTCAAAAATAAATATAAGCTTTATGATGACTTTAGTAATCAACATCATGTGGTTGATTGTCCTGCCACTCAGTCTGACTCACTTTGAGTGGCAGGTTTAAGCTTCTTCACTAATTAGGGGTTACATATTTCATTTGCTTATAACATGTCAGGAGACAAGGAAACAAACCATCCAACTGATACAGAGAATAAACTACATTGAAAGGGTAGCTACACTTTTATGAAGTATTAATTAGGAAGCAATTCCTATGTAAAATATATCTTGACCCATAAAACCAAACCAACTTCAGTTTTTATTCATGGTTTCTTGTCCTGCCTTCATGCTTTGGAGAATAGATTGACCGTCCCCTCTTCTTTATGGCACCCCCTCAAATATTGGAACACCGCTATCATGTGACCCTTAGTCCTTCTTTTCAATAGACATACCCAGTTCCTGCAACCCTTCTTTGTATGCTTAAGCCTCCAGTCCCTTAATAATCTTTGTTGCTCTTTTTTGCAATCTTTCTAGAGTCTCAACATTTTTATATCATGCTAATCAAAACTTTTTTAAAAAGGAGTTTTAAATCTTAAAATGTTAAGAAGTTAGCTCTTTACTGAGAAAACAAAGCTTTGAACCACACTGTAAACATGTTATTGGAGGTGTTTTTGAAGAAATCCTTGAATTTTAAACAAAGCAAACAATTATCTATATCATATCCCTCCAGGTAAGACTTACGAATTTCGCACAGGAAGCAAGAATGGGTCTTTCTGATAGTCTGGAACAGTGGAACGAGTTGTGGTTCCCAGCTGCAAATTCCCACCAATAATGAGATCCCCAGGCCTATAGTAGCTTTCCTGTGACTGAAAATAATTCCTTAATACATAAACAGTTTGCATCCTCTTAGCAGAAGATGGAGGCAGGAGCCATAAGAACAGAAGCACCAGGAGAGGCAGCCCAGCCATTCTTGCCACCTTCTCTCTTAGAACAAAAATCAAGGTCTGTGCAGAAGCTGAATTGCAGGGAACCCTTGAAATCTCACCAGAACATTGGCACAACATAGACAGGCCATCCCACCTAGATGTCTCCAGGGAATTTTTTTTTTTAAAATAAGGCCAGTTGAATCTCAGCAAAACCAGGAATTAGCTAAACAAGATATGGAGACATGTCCTGTCCCCATTGGGAAAACACCAAGCATATTTTTGAAAGCAGGTTTTACCTTGGAAGATTTTTGTGGGTGGAAATTCACAGGGGATACATTAAGACAGTAATTTAATTTTAAGGAGGGCGGTCAATCTATTCTCAAAACACCTGAGGGCAAGGCAAGAAGTAACGGATGGAAATGAACCAAGGAGAAATGCAACCTCAACTTAAAAAGAAATTTCCTGTTAGTGAGAACAATTGATCAGTGGAACAGCAGAAGTTGTGGGTGCTCTATCATTGGAGGTTTTTAAGAAGAGATTGGATAGGCACTTTTCCAGAATATTCTAGGGTAGGAGTATCAAACTCATGTCATCACAGTGGCATCACATGATGTATCAGAACTTTTCCTCCCTTCTCTAAACCAAGCATGGGTGTGGCCAGAGCGTGAAGCAACCAGCCCATGGCCCAGGAGTTTGACAGCCCTGGTCTAGGGTCTCCTGCTTGAGCAGAGGGTTGAACTAATAGACCTCCAAAATGTCTTCCAACTCTGTTATTCTGTTCTCTGTATTTTGTGGTTAGCTCTCAGAACATGCTTGACCAGCTGCTTTATAATGCAGTAACAGTCGTCTCTATAATGCAGAGATTGCTTGATTGCATTCCATCAGCCAGAACATCTGGTTCAGGGCTGTCAAACTCACAGCTTGTGGGCCAGATGCGTCAATTGCTGGCTATGCCCTCGCCTGGTTAACGAAGGGGGAAAAAGTCACGATACATCATGTGACGACACCATGACGATACGAGTGTCAGTGTTTGAGCAAACCTCCATTCCAATCCATAACTCTGAGACAAGCATCTCTCAAAAGAACCTTTATTAGGAAGGTAACTGGCACATCTGTGGAATCTCGAATCTGAACGTTTTTGGACATCCCATAATGTATCAAAACTGCAAATCCATCCCCCCTTGGCCATCATCACACCACATGGTCCAATCACGCTCTATCCAAAAGTAAGATCATTATTTCATCCTGCGCCATACTCAATGACCTTGAACTAACAAAATGTGATGACCCAAAGGGGTGTGTCAAAAAGGTAACAATGGAACAAAAATAGGTAAAGTCCCTTGAATACCTCCAACTTGGCACAAACCATGCTGCAACAATTAATGAGACAGGGCAGGGT